>BPTQ01000005.1:220206643-220296190 GCA_019973895.1 Chrysanthemum seticuspe
CTAGCTTTTAACACTGTAAGTCGCTACAAAATAATGAAGCAAGTCGCTATGAAGAAAGGTTATCCGTGAACTAACTCGCTACCATGAAAAACCATATAAACATCACTTTTCAATCCAAAAACAACCCAACCAAGATGATTCAAGCTTACCAAATGAAAACCTAAACACTTAAGATGATTCTAAACACAAAAGTACCAACAAAATTCAAACTTTAACACAAGAAATCAACCAAATGATGCAAAAACCACTAAACTTTTTCAAACTCAAAAACCACCTAAAAACCACTATAAATCCAAAGATGTGCAAGATATGATCTAACCATGGCTCTTGATACCAATTGTAAGATATAACTTTTCACATACACATCAAACCATAACACAAAGTAGCATATAGATGGAATTCTAGAGAGAGAAAGTTAGAGGTTTAGGGAACTTAGTGAGAGAAAGTGAAAGATATTATTATGAGCTCCAACTCTCTACCTTGGAAGGTAGAGAGTATTTATAGTCTTACACAAATCGCCACACTTTGGGCTGTGGATCAGGCATACAGTGGGTAAAGACCCGTCCGTCCTCCACGGTGTTACTTAACTAAATAACTACTTAACTTAAAAGAACTACGACTACGAGCTTTCTAAAGATTACATATACTTGAGGTGACCGACTCTTTAATACTGGGAATTTCTAATTCCTAACACTTCTACTAGCCGCGGTTTGTCTTCATCCGTGGTTACATCCTTCTGTCCGTGGTTATATCCAACCTATCCGTGGTTCCAGTACTTAGAGTAATTCATTATCCAAGGAACCTAAAACCCAACAATTTTTATATTTCTATTTTTTCTTTTTCAAATATTTTGTGAATCAACTCGTTAGTCCACTCTACGAGCTTAAACGTAAAATCAAAGAGAGGACTAACCTTATCCGAAACCACCGTTCATCGAGGAACTCTTTGTCGTTATCGACATATTCGAAGAGAAATTCAAACCTCCACCCGATTCCCCAACCATAATCGTCATTGATCCCGATGACCAACCCATGTGGTCAAGCACTAGGACCGTTGCACCAACACCTAGTTCCACTGTTATTCAACGCCCTTTTCCCAATGATTTCCATATCAAGGGTACCCACATGCAAATGATTCGGGAGAATCAATTTGATGGGAGAATCCGATCCGATACTCACCGACACATAGCCGATTTTCTTGAGATTAGTAGCCTATTCCAATATGGTGAAAATCAAGAGGAAGTGGTTAAATTGAAGACTTTTCCTTTCTCATTAACTGGAGAAGCCAAGAATTGGTTGAACGAATTAAATGAAGGAACGATTGCTACGTGGGAAGAGATGAGAGAAGCTTTTATTAGCCGATACTTTTCTCCCGCTAAGTTTAAACGTCTCCTAAATGACATTCACAACTTTCACCAAATCGATCACGAAACTCTCGTTGACGCTTGGCTCCATATGAAAGATATGCTTCGCACTTGTCATGGACACGGTCTAACCAAAGGAACAGTCATTCAAATATTGTATCACGGTTTAGACGATCCAACTCAAGGAAATCTAGACTCTGGAGGAATCTTCCTTTACAAAACTCCAAACGAAGCTTTCAAAATCCTCGAGGACAAGGTCCAACTCAAGCTCGATCTCTCGGAGAATTCTATGATCAATTCCAATCCAAATACCGTTGTTTCTGCCGGTGGAAGCAACATCAATACTGATCATGCCTCATTGATCGAGAAATTGGAAGCTCTCTCCACAAACATCGACACCCAATTCATAAGCATACGGAGGGAGATGATGGAACTGCGAAATAATCACCACGCTTCAAACCACGATGTTGAGGATGACATACCGATGTGTGATCTCATGGAAGCAAACCAAGTTCAACATGAAGAATATCACGGAAGATATCACAACCAAAATTCCAGAAATTCGTACTCCTTTTCATACCACAACCCAACCCAAAACTATCCTCGATATCAGCCATGGAATACGATACCACATCCATCACAACATTTCAATACACCTAAAACCTCACCGGAGGAGATGATGAGAGAGTGGATGGCTAGTCAAACGAAAGCCAATGAGGATATGACGAACCTGTTGGTTGAATTAAAACGTAAAGTCGATCAAGGAAGAAGGAACCAACAAGCGATAATCCAAGACTTGGAGAGGCGGGTAGAAAGATTAAGTAAGGAGCAGGAAGTCCATCATGCTGAATCTCTTCCTTACACTACAGATACCAACTCGAGACATGAATTTGTCTACACACCACCCTTAATTCGGAACGAGAACAATAAGAGTGAGGTTGAATTTATCGAAGAGGACGAGACCGAGCATATTCCAACCACGCCAAATCCGAACCAAATCATGTCTAACTTACCAACCGTGACACCTTTTCTTGAGGATTGCACCATGCATAGCCCAACCACTCAATTACAAATTTCTGAACACCATGTTGGTGATAAGAAGTTCAACAAAACTTGTGGCAACTGGAATGAAGAATTTGAAAGAAAGATAGAAAAATGGTCTGAGCCACAAAATCCAGTTTCTTTAAAACAAAACGGTAGGACTAACCCACCTCCTCCAACTCACCTTGAGAATTTGTATCTAAATAAACAACCATGGACCAACCCATAACCCATGACCCATGACCCATAACCCAAAAACCAATGGGCAAAGAGGAGCGTCCCACGGATCCCTGAAGTTACACTAGACGGATCCTTTAAGCAAGGGATCCGTGCAACAGCGGCAAGATTTTGCCTATAAATAGAGAGACATTTCTTCATTTTTACTCACCCCTCTTCTTACTAACTCTCTCATATATTCTTACACTCTTCTAACAAAAGACCACTTGATCTAGAGAGTTGTTCTTCTTTCTATTGTGATTCTCATATAGGTCCTTCTCTAAGGCGATATCACGAGCATTCTACAAGTCATCCAAGCAAGGGGTCCTTGATTGATTTTTTCCTCCACAAGATTTCTGTAGCAAAGATCTTGTACTTGATATTTCACATATTTGTTGTGTAATAGTCGTGTTGGTTTGGTCCTTCGTGTTACGGACTCGGTATTTAGCTTTGTACCAGAAAAAGGTGTAAGCAACGTTGTGAAGGCTTCTCCGCCAAGTTGAAGGAGTTTGTTGACATAGTGCTTGAACTCTCGAGTAGGTGACTCGGGGAGTGGAGTAGGGCAAGGAAGGTGTCCTTGTAGCCGAACCAGTATAAATCGGTTGTGTCATTTCTATCCCTTACTTTACTTTCTTTATTTGCATTACTCTTAGATCTATACTCTCTCTTCATCCATAAGATTTCACACAACATCGAATCTAAAGTTTTTGGAAACTAACTTAAAATCGGCAAAACTATTCAACCCCCCTTCTAGTTTTCCACAAATTGAATTGAATAGAGGGAGATCTGATAACTTCTCAAAGAGGCCAAAGTAATATAAATACAAATGACTATTGTCAAGTATGTTATATCTCTTGGATATATCCTTTGTATTAGAAAGTATTTGCTCAATAAAAACAAAAGCAACAGTGGGCATTACTTCTAGATGAGACACCTCCGATCGAAATAAAATCAAATGATGAGCAACCTCCAATCGAGACAGCTCTTTCTCACCTCCGATCGTGACAACTCTTCCTCACCTCCGCTCGAGAGGAATACTACTAAACACCTCCGGTCGAGCCAACACCCTCTTGCGATACTTGGTCGCTAAACTATACCCAAAATCCACTTGAGGCAACTCCTTCACCTCTGGTCGAGACAACTCTTCCTCAAACCTCCGGATGAAATAACTTATCCCAACCAAAACTTTGGAGTACCCTGCACGGAAGGAAAAACAATTAATGATCATCTCATGAGTCATGATGCACCAACTCATATAATGCATATCACGTAGTACAACCATTAAATTTCATATCTGCTTTGGAATTATTACTTGTGCTATTTGTATTAACTAGCCATGGCAAGGGGAATTGGTAGTGTGTGACTCTTAAATTACTGATGGTGATCTTAGTGATCACTGGACCCTATACAACATGACTCAAGAAACTCCTGCCTCTTTTCGTATTTTTTATTCTAGTTTGTCATTGCAGTGGACCTAGTAAAGAGTTCTTTACTATACACTTGAAATATATTTTCCTATACAATTGAAATACACTTTCTTACCACTGTAGTAACACTTACATATTCATGAAATTGTATGTAGTGTCATTACATTACTAAGTGATAGTACCAGAAGGGAAAAGTACTTGTGCAATGTTTGTGAAATATTTTGCATACAATTGTGTATGAAAATGTCAGTATGTTCTAAGTGACAAGGAGTTATGTCAAGTGACAACCTAGTTGAGGTCAACTATATAAAAACATAACATGCTTCTGATGGAGAGGTGATGATTACCTCCGATGGAGACAACCTCTGGATGAGTCACAAACGCCGCTCGAGCCAAACTCTTCCCAACCTCCGCTCGAGCCAAACACTCAAATACCTCTGGATGAACCAAATACCTCCGATTAAGACAACTCTTCCAAACAACTCCGATCGAAGTCACAAACCCTCCACCGATCTCAATTCCCCGACAAGATGGCTTAACCCAAAAATCCGGTTGAAACACTAGTACCCATCTCCGATCGAGACCTGCTAACCCAACCTCCGATCGAGACGAATATATTCTGAGATAACCTAGTTTGAAACCTCTGGACGAGACACACCTTCACCTTCGTTCAAAACAAACTCCGCTAGAAACAGCTCCTAGAACTCTGATCGGTTCTTAGCTTTGAACGAAGCAACAACACCAAACCCACCCTCCGATTGAGCCAAGTCGCGAGATTCTCCAATCGAGTTCTCCGATCGAGACCTTGATGGTCCTCCGATTGAGACTGGAACACAGCGATAAACTCACCTCGAGCCAAACAGAAAAAAAAGAAGAGGCTATTTTATGAATAAAAAGTGAGGACCAAAGTATTTTTACACAAGTTTTAAATGGGCTCCGGTGGAAACATTGTAAGATATTGGATTTCACATACACATCATAACATTAACACTTTAAGCGTATAGATGATTTTAGAGAGAGAGAAAGTGGGATATTCTAGAAAGAGAAACTTGTGGAATGTTAGATTACCAAAGAACATCCAACCCTCTACCTTGCAAGGTAGCGGGTATTTATAGGTTACAAACTAAACGACCTCCTGACGGCCTGTGGATCAGGTATACAATGGGTAAAGACTCGTCCTTCCTCCACGGTGTTGCACTAAACTAAATAGCTAACTAAATAACTTAGTAAATAATGTAATGTCTACGAGCTAACTTATCCTGGATAGAGTTTGGGGTGACCGATACTTCTTTATGGAATTTTCTAATTCCTAACAATCTCCCCATAAGGGAGGTCACCCCATGTTTTACATTTTGAATCCTAGCATTCTAATTAATCTTCAGTCTTGAGCTCGCAGACTTTTCTTCATCAAAGTATTCAAACTATGTGCATCTGTGTTGATTTCATCATTGTTCAACTACGATGTATGTTTCGTGGAGGTTGCTGAGCTGATCCACCATGATGACCTTTTGAGCATTACTAGAGATCATCAGCCACAACAAATCTCAGCATCACCCGTTGTTGTGTTGCCAGCATATGATATAGTGACACATTGGACCGACATGCTCACATTCTGGATCATGATATCTTCTCATCAGAGTAGCGGAAGCTTTCGTTGATTCATGATATTGGCAGCAGCGTAGCAGAAGCATGGAGTGAAAATATCAGATTCATTGATGCACTTATCATGATTTCTTGAGAAATGAATGTATTGTGTGAGCATGCGGCTATGGATTGACCGCTTCATTCTGATCAGCTGCAAACGTCGGGTGTACCTGCATACAACAGTTAGCAATAAAGCACACGAAAGTGTCTTTGATCACTTTCGTTGAATTGAGGTACACGGCCCACGGTTCCCCGTTGATCAGTACAAGTACTGCCTGTGATCAGGTATAATTCTGAAGAATTTCCTTGACAGGGTTTCGCAGCTGCTCTAGCTGTTCTAAAACCGGAACGTCTCAAAGAAGACAACACGGAGTGAGTGAACCAGTGAATAGAAATTCACTGATTGATGAAAAGAGATTTGAAAAACAATCGTGTATCGCACAATAGAAATTTTTTTTGCAATACAACGAAGGTTTTAATGAAAATCAATTATCAATCATAAACACCTTTTTGATTTGAAATATTCGTACACGGTTGAAGTGCTAAAGAAAAGAGTTTTTAAGCACAAAGGCCGGTTTTTCAAAGGTATCCGTCAAACCATAACCTGAACCAGGATTGATTCAAAGGATTGAATCGCCCCATTGTTTCTGTTCAGTTGTCACATGGTTGATCTATTGAATAGATCTCACATGCCACCTACCAGGAGCTTGTTTGATGTTGGCTCCAGAAGGCTTTCCATCTTCATTGTGAATATGCTTGCATATCACTCGGATGTTCTGGCAATACCACAAGGATAATGCGTAGGACTCAAGATATAATCTCTCTTTCCACATTGTGTGAAACAGAGAGTCTTCATTGAATGTGTCCTAATGAGATTTATGGATGATCTCGTGGCTCTAGACTCAGTTTATGCATATTTGGATCATGTGCCGGAGACTAGGGAGAGGGTCTCCTTCTTCAATATCAACAATCTCTAAGAGAAAGTTGATAGATAATGTCGGTTCCCCATGAGAATGAAACAAGTCCTTTTAAGAAGAACTTGAGTGGTTTGGGAAGTTGAAGTGCAGTGCGTCACTGGGTCCATGACGTCTTGTCTTCAATACCGATGTTACCATGGTAACCATCAGTAGCATATGAATTGAACCCGGTATCTACCCTAAGGTTGAATAAATTGAGGGCTATTTGTTTTCACCCTTTTCTCATTCAATTCTTTTTCATTCTTCAACCCCTTCAGTGCTTACCGAGACTTCATAGCTAGAACCTTGTTGGGTTTATTCTAGTACTAGCTCGGACTCAGTCCGCACTCTTCCCATATCTCATTTTTCTCCTTTTTCAATATACCTAAGTACTTCTACACTATCTAGTGGATTGTCCCTGGGTAGATCCCTCCGGTTCTGGCGGATCATAGGAACAAATACCTAACCTTATCATCCTTATATCACCATACATAAAGTAAAGTTGGTCGGTCTATTTGGTATTTTTCATCTGCCATTGGAACCAATTGAAACCCATTTGAAAATCAATCCAGATACTTGTGATATATTATGTCACACCCTCGCCGTAGGCGGAAACACGAGGCGTAACGGAAGGGAACATAAGCACAAGGTAATAGAACATACCAACGTTAAGATTTAAAAGAAAGAGTACACCATTACAACACCAGTTTAGCCGACATCGGCAAATATATTACAAAGTTTAGTTCCCAAAATATTGCGTTCTATTACATAACGATTTGTATTGACAAGTGAAAACTTCATTATGCAAGACCTGGTAGAAAAAGCTTACTAACGATCACCTGAAATGCATGAGAGAAAAACGGGTCAACTATGAAAATAGTTGGTGAGTAAACATGTTTAGCAAAATAAGAAAAACTCGTAAGATATATTCAAAGCTTTCGGTCAACGAAAATAGTCCACAAAGCAAAGGCATTGTAAATCCACTCAGTTCCAAGTTCCGCCCATACAAAACTTGCAACCTGTGTATTCACAACCCATTGCACAAAATATAGCGTATGAAGTAGTCAAGTATAAGCGGTCATAATAGTTCACAATATAGTACCACGAATATAATAATTCAGGGATGCTACTGATGAAACCAAATTAAGCTGGGTGCCACTACCCAAAGTTATGTTGGGTGCCTCTTCCCAAAGATATAATGGGTGCCTCTTCCCAAAGATATACTGGGTGCCTCTTCCCAAAGATATACTGGGTGCCTCTTCCCAAAGATATAATCCGAACATAGGAGACTTTATAGTGATGCTCCGAACATAGGAGTTCAAGTAAGGCATTATTTCATAATTAAGTTCAAGGATTTGTTTCAAGTTCACAAGTTCTAGTCAAACTAGTTAATAAAAGTAGTAAACAATTTAGCTCAAGAACGGTTCATGCATTTCGCCCCAAAATATAGTAAAACGGTAAAAAGGGGATGTGATTACTCACTTGATGAAATGATGCGAAGACAAAAGTGAGTACACTGAAATGTAGCGTGAATCTCGAAAATGACCTATTATGAATGATATGATATGTAATGAGTTATGATATAATGTTATGCATGCAATTCGGATGATATTTATACCACTTATGAGTTTTGAAAATAATACACTTCGTCGAAAAATACTCTTTTGACGTCTTGACCATTCTTAAATTACTTTACAAGTATTTACGTCAAAATGTCATCCTACAATAGTTTCTTAATGATTTATTGTGAAATTATAACTTTTCGTCGTAAAATAATGTCGTTGGAAATTTCATGAAAGTGACAAAAATGGCCTCGAAAAGCTAGTCGTAAAATGGTGTACGTCGAACGTTAGGAAACGAACTCAACGGTTTTGGAAAGCTTGTATCAAAATCTCGAAGTTTCGGCATTTAAGTTTTTATCCTAGAGGTCTCGTTCATAAAGAAAAATATAGGTTAAGTAGGGTGATTTTGTCCAAAATGTGGTTTAAAAGTGAATTTCGGCAAAGTTTAAGCAACCGTAAATAATTCATTACAACTCCGCTATACAAACGGTTGGTCGTTTTGGAAAATATGCTTGGTAATATCACTTTTATTAGAAGACATCTCGTTACAAAAAGTTCTACGTCAACGCTAAAAATAGCCTTCAATATGGTCGTTTTGTTTACCGTAACACTTGGCTAATAAAAATAATATAGTTTTTCTTAACTAATAAAGTTACGGCAATTTTATGAAAACGTGTATATTTTAGTCGTTACAAATCCGTTTTCTACGTATTATACGTCCTTAGCTTCGTATCAAAGTATACTAATATATTTTTGATAAGTCGAAATAATTTATAAAGCTTAAGACTCGTTTTTGACTCGTACAAAACAAAAATAGTTTGCTGAAATTTTCAGGATTAATATATTTCGTCGTCAAACTTGAAAAATTCATAACTTCTTCGTTATAGCTCCGTTTTAATCCGTTCAAGCGGCCACGGATTCGTTTTAAAGTATATTTTCTAAATATCTAGGCCAAAATTTTATGTCTACAGTCGGATTTTCCAGAAATACAAAATAAGATCAGACCCTTATTTATACTTGTCGAAAAGAGTTTTTCTCGTACTAAACCTATTCCAATCCCTTCAAAACAACTCCAAAGCTATTCTAATCATACCATACACCTTCTTAGGGTGTCATGGGTTCCTAAACATCATCAATACCAATATATAACAAGGGATAAATTATAGGATGACTTATATATATAAAACTCTAAAAACATTGTAAAAATGGTATAAATTTCCATAAGTCTTGCATGCTTGCTCAAAAAAAAAATAATGAAATAGATATGAAATGATAATGATATGCTTACTAGTTACTTGATGAGGTGATTAGAACAAGGATTAAACCTAAACACCCTAGGTTTTTATTTCAAAACCTTGATTAAGAGTGTAACTAGATTGTAAAATACTTGATTTGAAGATTTTTGATAAACTCTTCTTCACCCCTTATGCTTGGCCGGTTTTGAGAGAAAAGGAAGAAGAGAGAAAAGCTTGACTTAACTTGAATTATTTGATAGAAGTGTGAATAATTGTGATTGAAGTGTGAAAGAAGGTTGAGTGTGCTAGTATATGAATGAAAAGAAAATCTAGCAACTTTGAAAT
The DNA here is from genome assembly GCA_019973895.1 of Chrysanthemum seticuspe. NCBI lineage: Eukaryota > Viridiplantae > Streptophyta > Magnoliopsida > Asterales > Asteraceae > Chrysanthemum > Chrysanthemum seticuspe. Next base: position 220,216,433 of record BPTQ01000005.1, read on the forward strand.
GACTCACCCCTCTCCCCCCCCCCCCACCCCCCTAGACCGGATTTTTGGGGAGAGTGTTTCCCAAAATACCTTTTTTTTTTTTTTTTTTTTTTATGTATTATGTATAAAATGGTGTAAGTAAATGTAAGTTAAATGAGGATAAGTGGTAACTTATATGTATATTTGTACAATAGGGTAGTTTTAACTAAAAATGAATTTTAATGGACCAAAGTAAAATATATTGAGGTCATAAAAATTGTAAAAAAATATATTTCTTGCATAATTTGAGTGATAATATAATTATCGTGTAGTTTTTAAGAAAAGCGTCGTAATAATATAAATTTAACGATTTATATACAAAATAAATTTAAAACACTAGGTAAACTCAAAATATTATTTTTATAAACTAAATGTAAGTATAAAAATGTGTCGGGATAATTTTTGGAAGTATCGGATTAAATGTTCAAAATAATAACTTACTCGATAGCGTTTATTTAATATAAAATTTACGCGTTTAACGTGAAATGAAAATTCATGCATGAACTAATATGATGAATATTGAGTTTAAGAAATGACCGGAATTTGAGAATTGTGACATATTATCAAAGTATTTTGTACCTGAATTGTTTTTGATATTTTTAGAACAAGAGCTCCTCCTCAACATGTGCATCATGTATTTGAAATCGTTTAACACACGGAGGCAAGAGGAAGAATTAGCTTCTTTGATTTCCATTTTCTAAAAGATATCAACTTCACTTCCCTTATCAAAACAAGTGGATAAAGCATTTCGGAAGGATGAGGTTTTCAAAAGTTTGCTCCCCCTCAATATGTGCCTCAAGGTTTGAAAGAGTTTTGCACATACAAGAGGGAAGTTCTTTGAAGTGCAGCCATGATCACCAAACAAATTGAAGCCATTTAACACACAATCAAGGTACCTTATATAAAAGCATGGAAAACATTGTACCCTGAAGGTTTGAATTTGTTTTGAAATGCTCCCCCTTAATATATGCTTCGAGATTCGAAATTTTTTTAGCACATATTAGAGAGCAGTATGCACTTAAAATGGTCATCTTTAATCATCTTTCATATTTATATCATATTTTCTCCCCCGATCAAAAATTTAAAATCCTTTGAGATTTTGGATCTCAAGTGATTTAAATCTGTAACTGAGACAAAACATTTGTTGGAGAAAAATGTGTCCAATTTTATATGATCAGAAGTGGACAACACTGAAGTTCCCCTTTTTGATACAAGGGGAATCCACAGTACATAACCTAACACTATTACATGCATTATAGTTGTTCATAGTTTGTACACCACATTTTACACAAAATTAATACAAAACAGAAACTACTTCCGGAAGATGAATTCACTCAGTTCTTTGAAGTAGTTTGTAATGACCATCACGAAGTCTACCACCAACAAAACTTTCAAGGCTACGGAAGATCATTCGAGTCTTAATTCTTCGCCTGATTGCAGCAATGAAATCTTCACACCTCTTCAAGTCATCATCAGACCAGAATTTTGTTTTGTTCCACGGCTTCAAATCAACTCTGATTTCTTTCACTCTGGAGTTCAACTCTTCTTCAACCATCTTGAGAGTACCATCATTGAATTTGTAGAGCTCGCACAATCTCATCAACATGCGAGTTCCATACCTGTCGTGGAAGAGGATGGCTCTGGGGGTGTCAAGCACTCGGTAGTCGTGACGAAATTCTTGTCCTTTGGTATCCCATTGTGGCCTTGTTAAATTGACACGAGTCTGGTAGCTTTCTATCCCAAGCTGAAAGTCCTCAACCCGTTTTCGGATGACTAAGCCTCTAATCCAAAGAATGATAGCAGCAGATAGAGCTTTCTTTTCACGAACAGGTAGGTGTTCAAGATGTCCTTGAAGATTCAGAAGATAGAGATCTTCAAAGTCATTTGGCAGGAGATGTTTAAAGTCGTTTTCTTCAATAATATATTCTTTTCGGTCTGCTCTTTTAAGAACGATCTTCTTCAAATACTCATAGCCATAGATTGGAAATACTTCTACTCGAACAACACTTAAAATTCTTAGCTTGGATCGAACATCTTTGCGTCTTTTATTAGCACCATGTCTTTCGATGTAGAAATTCTTCTTTTTGAACCACCAGTGAGAAATACCATATGAAGCTGCAATGTCATACTTTTGTTCTTCGATAGCCTAGAATTGATTAGGAACCATCTGTTCAAGTCCCTGATCAGAGTAGGTTGCAGCTTTCATTTTAGAGATCGAAAGAGCTGGTCTTCTTTCTGTAGAACGGGCACACAGATAATCCAAGTCATGATTGAAGAAGAATTCAGCCTGAATGGTCATCTGTCCAGGTTCACCGCCTAGAGGAAGAGGCTTGTTCACATTAAAATGACAGATATGCTCACTGACTTGATCATTCAGCATCTTATGGCATTCTTCCATCTGGTATTGGAGTTGGTTGGCATCTGAGTGAAAAACTTTAACAATTTCATAAGCTTGTCCTTCAAGATCTCTTGGAGTGATGGATGAGATACTCTTCCGTTCACAATACCACCTAATGAAGCTTCTCATATCACCAGTGAAGTGCAGAAGAGAGTCTTCAGCTGGAACTTCATAATCATTGGTGATAGTTGATACCCAATTGTTGTTAGGAATAATCGTTTCAGACTCTGGGATGGACCATGAAGGTTCTGGAGTAAGAGGTCTCTCCTCAACAATACAGCTTTGAATTGTGTCCCTTGAAGGTGCAACTATGGATGTGCTAGTGCGTTTACCTGCCAAGTATGCATCAAACCAGTCTTCTTCTGATGGCTTAGGAATATGCTTGGTGGATGCGTCATCTTCATCAGATTCTGACTCTGCCAAGACATAGGACTCTTCATGAACCATTTGATCCTCAGGAATTGAAGAGATTGTGGGTGTGAACCTTGAATCAACCGTCGTCCAGGCAGCAGATTTCTTCTGAGTTCCCTGATCTCCGGTAGGACTAGATTGATTGGAAGGTTTTGGTGGTGATGATGGTGGAGGTGGTGGAGGTGTAGAGGTTGTCTTAGAAGATCCACTAGCTCCAGAAGTTCCAGCACCCCCAGTTGGAGGTGGAGGTGGAGGAGGATCTTTAGGACCTTTACTTAATGTTTCCAACACTATGGTCCTCCTTTTCTTCTTTGCTTCTCTTTCTCCAATGTCTATCAAAAACTGTACATGATTGTCGTGCTTAATTGATTCTTCGAGAGCCTCATATAGCTTCTTATGGACTTCATGCTTATGCTCGCCAGCTTCATACATCTTATCTGAAAGTACAGCTCTCATATCTGCAATAGGTAGATCCTTGAACCATCTAAGAAGTGGAGCTTCCATTGCCCATTCCACAGCATCCTTAACTTCACCTTCAATGGCGTCTACAACCCCTTCATCAAAGTTGAGGTGCTCCAACCTATAGACACGATCCACAAGGGAATCAACAGATTTCGGTAGTTGCCTTTCAAAAGCTTCAATTCTTTTTACTGCTTTTTCAAGCAGTTGATCTGAAGTAAGTATTTGAGGTGGTGAAGCTGGTGGAGTATCCATATCAGCAACTGTAACCACCAGTTCAAGGGATGGAGCGGGTTTGGGAGGTGGTTGAAGTGCCGTTGTAAGTGAAGATGCTGACATAGGTGGAATGGTAGATGTGTCTTGCTGAATATTGACATTAAACATGGATTGTGCATCCTCTTTATCATTATCTTGCTTGGAAGAGTCAGTATCAATGGGTTTGTCGTTTAAGAATTGATCACCGAAGGTGAAGTCTGTATCAAGGTTCTTAAATGACGATAGAGATCCGGTAGACAGATTTGGTTCTTCCAAGGGCATAGTCTCATCAGATTTCGACTCAGGATTCTCCTGTGAGTCTTTATGCACTATTTCATCAACATTATGGTCATACTGGGTATCACGTGACGCAAGATTTTCTTCATGAGCTACAGATGTTTCCTTTTCCAATCCAGATGGCTCCTGAGTTGATGAAGATTCAACACTTCTTTTCTTCAGTTCGAATTGAGTGGTGGTTCTTGATGGTGAAGAACAGAAGGTAAGGAGCGTGTGAGCAGCTTGTTCTATGCCAACAATCCCTTTTCCATTGTCTTGTGTGATTGGTGCTGTTTGTTGAGGCAATTGATCAGGCTCTCTTATCACTACTCCTCCAACTGGTGCTCTCACATTCTGACTTTCTAGGCTTTGCTGGATTCCAAGTTGCAGAGCAGCATCATCTTCATCAATTAACCTTGTATTACCCCTTGAAACCTCAGTTTCTTCAACAGTTTCCTTTTCCACTTTCTTCTTCTTTCCTTTCTGCTTCTTGGATGTGGTGTCTGAATGTTGTGACCTTTCACGTCTCTTTTTAGGAAGAGAGGCATAAGACGCTTGTGAGACTGAAGTGGACTTGGGATCTTTGGGTTGTGGTGGAGTGGGTGTGACATTGTCAGAGGATCTGGCGGCTCTTTTCTTGTACTGTTTGAAGTAATCCGTCTTCTTGATATCGTCCGTGAGTAGAATATCAGGAATTGGCAATCCAAAGATTTCTTTATCCATACCTCTAGGAACATATTTAAGATTTCCCAAAACAAATTCATCTTCTGCATTATGTAGAGTTGATTCTATCCTGGGGTTGAAGTTGTGAGTCTGTTGCAAGTACTGGATAACAAGCTTTGAAAATCTGATGCTAGGAATCACAAGTTTGTTCAGTTTCTTTCGACCCTGAGCTTTATTCTGAAAGTTTGTTCTATCAGATATGAATGTGTTCATTGATAATGAAAATTCTTCCCAAATCCGTTCTGAGACATTCACATTTACCCCATTGACGATACCCTATAGGATTTGCAAGATGGGAATTCTCACTTTATCGAACCCTGATGTTTTGCCAGATAAGCACAAGTTGAGAACTGTTGCCATTGCTCTCCAGGGTTGATACATGTGTCCGGTAATGATATCAGAAGCCCTTGTAATGCTAGTCTGATATCCCAAACCAATTAGAAAGACAATTAGATCGTCAGCACCAGGTGGAGGTTCAGATCGTATGTTGGAGTTACAGGGAGTGATTCCTAGAGCCTTGCTAAGAATGTCAGAATCTATCACAAGTTCCCTATCATCCAGTTTGCAGGAGTATTTAGCTGTGATTTTATCCCATTGAATGGTGTTCCATAATTGTTGTATGTAAATAGTGGGAATTGTGCATTGCTTGGTAATGGCACCAAAGAAGTTTGTGTTCTTGAGGATATCAATAGACACTTTTAGGATAGGATTTTGTTGCAACTTTTGTAGGTCCAAATAACAGTTACTTTTTCCAATTTCTGCCCATTGACTTTTAGGAAGGATTTCGTCATCTGAAAGGACTTTGGGTGGAGCAGAAGATGCAATGTTCTCAGCAGAGGTTGTGTTTGCCATTGAAGATCTAAATGAGAAATACAACCAACAACAATGATTGGGAACATGTTAGATTGTAAATGGTTAGTTAGACATCATTGAATACACCCTTATGTTATAAACACACAAACTTAGAAGCTCAGACAGGGTTCCCATAGGCATATAGAGATAGATTGAGTGGCATTAGTGAGACATTAAGGATAAAGACTCCATTTGATATAGTTTTCACGAGACGAGTTGTTTTGGAATTAAAAGGTTAAAACGCACATTTGCAAAGAAATAATGTCATGAAACAAGATACAAATGTAGAAGTGATATAGCAGATTGTATGAAACAAGTTGTAACATTAAGTTACCACAAGGGAGTCCAAGTACAACTTGCTTAAACAGAAATGTTATAGCAGGTCACAAAGAGTAAGTTGTCAATACAAGTTGCTACAGGAAATCCTGAATCAAGATTGTAAGCATGAGATAATCCTAGCAAGTTGCCATAAAACATTTTAATAACCCTAGTCGCCGTATGAAAAATAAACCAAATAAGTCGCTAGTCATAAATGCACAAGTCGCTAACCAAGGCTAAGTTGCTACATGAAAGCATACTATGTCGCTAACTTGTAAAGACAAGTCGCCATCAATAGTGTCACAGCCAAGTCGCTGCAAATCAGTTTACTAAGTCGCTACAATTGCTAAGTCGCTAACTTGTAAAGACAAGTCGCCATCAACAGTAACACAGCCAAGTCGCTACAAATCAGTTCACTAAGTCGCTACCATTGCTAGGTCGCTAACTTGTAAAGACAAGTCGCCATCAACAGTGATACAGCTAAGTCGCTACAAAGGTCGTTAATAATCAGTTCACTAAGTCGCCACACTTACTAAGTCGCTAACTTGAGCGAACTTAAAAACAACAACTCACCACGATGAATTTGTACACTAACTCGCTACCAAGAACATTACTAAGTCGCCATCAAGAACACATTATACGCAACAGACAATCATCACCAACTGAGCAATCATTCACCACCATTACATGGGCACACTTATCAGGCAATATAGAACGGTTACTACTAAACATTTAACACACTTCCAATCGACAAACACATCAAACTCAACACATACATCGACACCCTATTGACGCAATAATAAACAACACATTAATACATTCCAATAACACCAAAAAGACCATTATACACAAGACAAATGATTCCATAAGAGCACATTCATTAGCAGACCTACGTGGGAATCAAACGATGCGGATTAAATGCTCGGTGGGATCTGTGTAAAAGGTTATGTTAGTCAAGCATCTACGACATATAATTGAGAGCAGAGAGTGAAGGAAGCCAATCATACCACTTCAAGTCGCTAGCTTGGACTAATTATCGAGAGAGAAAAAGAGAAAGTAAAGTATTTGAGATTTTGTAAAACAACGAAAATGGTAAGTCGCTAGGGTATAGGGAGGGGATTAATCAAGATTACTAAGTTGACACATTTAGTCCCTGTAGTTTAGTGATTTGTGTAGCAACTCGCTATCAAAGGATTTTAATAAGTCGCTAATGTTTTTCAAAGCAAGTTGCTAACATAGTCATGGAAAGTTGCTATCTTATCATATTATGTATAGTAAACATTTATAATCCATGGACTTAACAGACTTATCAGATAGCATACTAACACAGATAAGCACACTATCACAATGATCACCATGAAACAAATAAACATTCAATACATGGGTACACAAAGATCACCACAAAGGCAAGACAAGACAACAACGTGCAACTGAACACACACCATAACCAGCACTGAAGCAGATATAAACAAGATATCTTGAAAAAATCTCCCCCTCAATCAATGTCAACAAAGACCATTGATTGACTTTAACCCACCCGTTTTAAAATAAGAATATATCAGTTGTTCGAACTTCATCTATGATCCCGTATCATTTTTGAATGACATTTCTAGGATCGTAGATGTTATCGATAACAACGAATATATCCTTTATTTGATGGAAGTAAATGACTAAAATTATGAATTTAAAAGAATGAAATATTTTAAAAGTATTAAACCAAAATGTAGAAAATGTATATAGTTGTTATTTCCATTTTTTTTTATTTTTTTTATTTATTTATTTATTTTAAGTTGATTTGTACTCAGATTTAAAAGGGCGAGTCCTAATTCAAGATGAATAGGAGTCAAAGTAAGAGGTACATCAATTCTGGCATGCTATAGCTCCTGACTGAGCCATATTCATTTCAGATGGAAACCAAGTCATGAGGTTCCTGATTGAATTGAGCATTGTACCTGAAAAAGACTGAGAGCACATTGTACTAGAAGCACATGTAGAATTGCAACTGGATGGGTTAGTGACATGAATAATCTCACTATTGGATGTAACACAGTTTAATATAGACGTATCATTATTAGACATCCTTTTAGGCTCAATATACTTGAAGAGTTTTCCTGTGGGTATCCACTTAAGGCAAGATCTAGGTATGTAAGTCCGTTTGAATTCTGTGAACTTAAATAATCTGCCAGTAGGAATCCATTTGAAGCAGCTACTAGTAGTTTTGTATGTGTGCACTTCCCTGTTTTGACTATTTGTCCTTTTGTGATTAGTGTGTTTCTTAGGGGATTGATCAGCCAAATGATGTTTCTTATGAGAACTAGTCATACTTCTAGTATTTCTGAACTTTGAGCTTTGAACATTTACCTGGGTTTTGAGATTCATCATATCGGAACGACGCAATGAAGTGACTGGTTTTGTCAAAACAACATTCTCATCAACTTGGGAGGCAAGCCTAGATTTCGATGGTTTAATTCTTTCAGTTCTAAAGGCATTAGGCTGCTTAACTACTGTACGTTTAGATTGGTTCTGAACAGTTGACTTTCCCAAAGTTGATGGTTTTGCAAACTTAGTATTCATCCTATTTCCAATAGATTTCCTAAGCTCATTTTTTAAAGCAACAATATTGAAGCTCTTATCCTGAATTTGGGCTTTGAGGTCATCAATGTCTTTCAACAAGATGTTAGATTGATTGATCAACTTGGAATTGGTCTCCTCTATGTTCTTTCTTAATGACTCATTTTCTCTTAATAGGTTGGACACACATAGAGCTAGTTCGGCATTTCTAGATTCAAGTGTATCACTCATCTCATGACAGTCATATTTCTGCACATCTGAGATAAGTGATTTCAGAGTGCATATGGTTGAATCTTTGTCCTGAATCTGGGTTTTCAATTGATTAATTTCAAAAAATTCTCGAAATTCTGGAAATTCCTGATTAATACACGATTTTTTTGCATAAAAGCTTTCATCCTTTTGTTGTATTTCAATTTCCAATGAAATGCAATGTTTTTCAAGAATTGAGTATTTGTTTGAAAGTTCATCATATACCCCTTTTTCAATCATGTCTTTAGCTTTAATAGTTTTAGATTCAGGCTCAACCAAGATCGATTTCATAGTGTTATGTTCAGAGTTAGAGTCAGGTACATTAACATATGAATTACTATGATCAGTTAAGTGTACCTCATCACCTGAAACCTTTTCTAACTCTGAATCTTTGAGATCATTACAGTTGTCTTCATCCTCTTTTATTGCAACTGAACTTCTGCATTCGGTATCATTCATTGGTTCAACTGGTCTATTGCATGACCTGTCACAATCTTCCCATAGCATCACTTGACATTCATTCATTTCATTCAGCTTGTCATTATCTTTAGCAGCTTCCTTAATGTATATTTCCATATTGCCCATAAGTTAAATAAAGGTGTTTCTGAACTCATGAATTTCCATTCCAGTGTGTTTCTTGAATGAGATTCCAGTCAGGTTATCATCAAAATCTGAGGAATATTCCCCCCGGATAAGTGGCTGAAATTGATTGAAGATTACTTGAAGAGCTGCATTAGATTCATCAGTTGAGAACTTTTCTTTGGTAATTTGAAACCTCAGTTGTTCTAAGTTTAGTAACACAGTTCTTGTCAAAGTGGGAAAGTCCTGACGAAGGATAGAACTGCTTGTTCGATCCATAGTTGTAGATAAAAGTAGCTTGAGATGCTGATGAAGTAGTTGAAAGGGCTCAATGATGTATTCCATTTGCTTTGCATCATAGTTCATTGACAGATGTGGTTCGTTGAGGTTTGACTCAGAAGGTGAGGAGTTTTGATCACACTTTGATGAATCAATCAAGGTTGGACATTCGGAAATGCAACCAATTTCATTGTTCAGTGAGGTATCATAGAGTTCAAGCACTTTGGAGATAAACGGGTCAGTGATGTAGGACATTGTGGGTGGAGGAGTATCTGCTGGATGAACGTCCTCGGCAACAGTGGAGATGATAGTAGGAATATTGGTAGACATGTTAACAGATTACACGGGATTTTATAGCTCTCTGATTAAACCGGGAAATAGATTCTTTCACGGGATTTTACTGAATCAAGAGAAAACCGTATTAAAACAAGAAATCACCCAAGTCGCTAGGAAACCTTGAACCAAGTCGATAAGTGCCAAGTCGCTATTATCCCAAGTCGCTATATAACAACTCGCTACGATCCAAGTCGCTAGCAAAAATTTGACAGCAAGTCGCTAAGAACCAAGTCGCTAATTTGTCAAGTCGCTAAATAGCAACTCGCTAGGTACCAACTCGCTAACACCAAGTCGCTAACAATATAAAGTACAAGTCGCTAACTTACACCAAGTCGCTACTCGTAGTGGAGAATCCACTAAGTGTACTTTTGTCGGCTTGTCTCAATAGATAAGTCATAGGACCAAATCGCTACCAAATAACACTCCAACTCGCTAACTTATTATGAAGCAAGTCGCTATGATGAATATCACACCGAGAACCAAGTCGCTAGCAAGAGAATCACCTAAACACCACTTTTCAATCCAAAAACAACCCAACCACAATGATTCAAGCCTTCAAAGTCAAAACCAAAACACTTGTGATGATTCTAAACACAAAAGTACTATCAAAATCCAAACTTTAACACAAGAAATCAACCAAATGATGCAAAAACCACTAAACTTTTTCAAACTCAAAAACCACCTAAAAACCACTAGAAATCCAAAGATATGTAAGAGATGATCTAACCATGGCTCTTGATACCAATTGTTAGATATTGGATTTCACATACACATCATAACATTAACACTTTAAGCGTATAGATGATTTTAGAGAGAGAGAAAGTGGGATATTCTAGAAAGAGAAACTTGTGGAATGTTAGATTACCAAAGAACATCCAACCCTCTACCTTGCAAGGTTGAGGGTATTTATAGGTTACAAACTAAACGACCTCCTGACGGCCTGTGGATCAGGTATACAATGGGTAAAGACCCGTCCTTCCTCCACGGTGTTGCACTAAACTAAATAGCTAACTAAATAACTTAGTAAATAATGTAATGTCTACGAGCTAACTTATCCTGGATAGAGTTTGGGGTGACCGATACTTCTTTATGGAATTTTCTAATTCCTAAAAAACATTGTCATTGGGCTCTAAATGACAAATTGTCATATGAAACTCCGAACTAGGTATTAAATTCTAAACGAGAGTAAAGGTGGCACGGCTGAATTTTTTTGTAAGAAAAAGAGAGGTAATTATGAAAAGTAAAAGTAGTATTTATACTACTCCGGGAAGGACAAGGACTATGAGGCTTACATGACGCGGGCCCAACAAGCCAGGACATACTTGTCATTTAGCCCAAATACAATATTTTTACTCAAGGCTGAGAAAGTAACGCATCAACACACGAAAACTCTTATATATTTCAAAATTTTATGTTCCGAACGATTTTGGTGCAACATAAACAACTCAAAATATATATGAGCGTTCCTAAGAAAATAATGTCAATTTTCAAACGAGTAACTTAAACGACAAGACAAACTTTTTTCTCTTAGTCTAGTACCAACTCTTTGACAATTCATTGATACTAGACTGGGGGACATAATGAGGTATGTCCTCCTCCGAAAGAGACAATCACAATTAACTCCAAATATTTCTAAGACATAACCACTCTACTCGGGAAGCATGTCTACTCGGGAGGCAAGGTCTACTCAGGAGGCATTATCTACTCAGGAGGCAAGGTCTACTCAGGAGGCATTATCTACTCAGAAGAGTATGTCTACTCACGAGGCAATGTCTACTCATGAGGCATTGTCTATTCAGGAGAACATGTCTACTCAGGAAGCATTGTCTACTCATGAGAGTATGCCTGCTCAGGAGGTAGAACATTATCTCCATCAGAACTAGTACGCTGGCAACTGACACACATTGTACGCTGATGTACGAATAGCACAGGCGCCTGGTCCACAACTAGCATGAAGACAACTTTGACCCCGAAGACCGAGCCTGGTGCTCTTCAGCGCTTTAAGCGCTGCTCCTAGAAGACAACTTAGCTTCCACAAGGCTGGTGTCGTGGAGCTAATCACATGTAGTACAAAAGGAACTGTTCACACACATGAAGAGGGACCTTTTCCCCACACACACACACTCCAGGACAGACGTCTCACCATCCTTACTCCACTTTACTTGTTACTTATCACTTATCATTTATCACTCACTTATACCAAGTACTTACTCTCACGCCGGAGCTTGGTCTCATATTAAAAACTCGAGGCGAGCTAACGGTGTTTTCTCTTATTTCAGCCTACAAGAAGAAGGAACTACCGCGGAGTCTCCTGAAGCTTAGGTTTGAAGAGCATCTACGAATATTTTCAAAACCATGGACCGAGAACCGAACCAGAACCGAGAACTGAACCGGAATCGACCCAACCCGAACTACATTTTAGAACCGTAGTTTGGTTCTCGGTTCTTAGATATTTCAAATTTTGATTCTCGGTTCGATTCGGTACAGAACCGTGGGTATCGGTTCCGAAACCGAAGAACCACCAGACATTCGAATACTTACTAGTTACTACCCATCAACTATTTTCTTTTTAACAATTTAAACACCTAAAGCTGGATTATTATAAAATTGTTTTAGACCCTCATATTTAGATACCACATTATCAGTCAAAGTCAACATTTAACGATGACGACTCTATCTCGATAAAAAGATTATAATCGAATTAATTAGTAGATATAGCGGCAAAAGTATAGTAATGCTTGCTCCTTTTGACAATTTCTACATAATAAAGATTGTGATATGTTATTAAGCGCAACTTGGTCTATAATGCTTTTTCTATAAATTTATTAACATTAACAATTTGTTCAAAAAACTATACATTGAAATCAAGACACCGTCTATCAACATCAAATTTATATTTTTAGTTGGCTTGTTGTTATTGATGACGTATAGTATGTACTACAGGCCTACTAGGCCCAATACATACTATACACACACTCTGGGCTCAGGCCCAATGATTACAAATCCTGGCCTCAGGTCCAATGATCACAAACCCTGGGCCTATAGTAAGCCCAATGATTAAATTGGCTACGGTCCAGACCTCAAGACGCATGCAAGACGCATAACGGGCTGAACCATCAACTGTTAAGACCTCTTGTGTCCACGTCCACGATTAACACGGAACCCTTATGTTAATACAAATAAGCCGTAAAAACGTTTATTTATATTTTACGATCTTCTAATGTTTTGTCGATAACAAACGTAAAATCATTTTACCGAAACAAATAAAATACGTAAATGGTTTGAACTAATAGTTTCTAACATATTCACATTTTCACATAAAACACTAAAACAAGTATAAGTGATTTTATGATTTAATATTACATATGTACAACAACTAGTGTTTACATATTTGGGTAAAATATACACATAATTAGTATGTAGTATATTGGGTAATATAAATGGGTAGAAACTTAAGTATCATAACCCATTGGGCAAATACATTGAATGTAGTTGGGTACAACCCAAAGCCCATGACCCATGGAGCTTGACCCATAACCCATTGCATGACATCATGCTTATATCATATATGGATAATATCCATAACCCATGGTATTGACCCATACCCAATGTCTAGATACATTGAACCCTTGGTGAGCACTCAAGAGAATGTCTAGATACATTGAACCCTTGGTGAGCACTCAAGAGATACATTGTATCTAGCTAAAGACCATGGATCAACCCATAACCCATGACCCATAACCAAAAATACCCATGGGCAAAGAGGAGCGTTCCACTGATCCCTGGCTTTGTGCTAGCCGAATCCCAAGTGGAAGGGATCCGTGGGATCCGAGGAACAGTAGAGAATTTTCTCTATAAATAGAGAGCCATTTCTTTCTTTCTACTCACCACTTTACACACATACTTCCCCAAGTATTATAACCCTCTAACCTAAGATCCAAGTGATCTATGTAGTTTGTCTTTTATTTTTGTGTGATCTTCTAGGTTCCTCTTAAAGGAGAGATCGCCACTTCTTGAAGACGTGCAAGCTCAAGTCCATGAGTTGCCATGCTTCGTCATCATCAAGAGAACTAAGGTTTTCTTGTTGATAGTTCTTCCTTTCTCCATAGATGTTGGGTTGAAGGCATTAGCGAAGAATGCCAAAAGTGTCAAGATGAAAGCATTAGTGAAAAGTGCTCATCATCTGTGTCAAAGCATTAGTGAAGAATGCTAAAGGTGTCAAGACGAAGGCATTAGTGAAGGGTGCCAAGCGTTGTGTCAAAGGCATTAGTGAAGGATGCCGAAGAATCAAATCAAGTCGCATTTGGGAAGAATGCCTAGGTCGTATAACCACCTTTCGTACATTTCTACTGGTCCAGACATTCGAATAGCGAACGAAAGACCAGGAGATTGGATCTAGAAAGCACTTCGATGAGGTGCATCGTTATACATATAAGTATTTGTTTATTTCCAAGGATGGTGATATCCTTGATGGTGTTGTAACAAGGAGTGGATCTCCTTGATATTAGGTGTTGTGTTGTGAAGGGTAGTAGTTCCTCCATAGTAATGGAACTAGGTACTTAGCCTAGTACCTAATAAAGGGTAGGCGACGTTGTGATAGGATTAGTTCTCCTTGGTGTGAAAGAACTCGGTGGTTAGCCTAGCACTGTATAAAGGGTAGGTGACGTTGTGTTAGGTGTGGTTCGCCTTGGTGTGAAGGAACTCGGTATTTAGCTTTGCACCGAAAAAAGGTTAAGCGATGTTGTGAAGGCTTCTCCGCCATAAGGAGTTGGTGTAGTGTTTACGAACTCTCGAGTAGGTGACTCGGGGAGTGGAGTAGGGCAAAGAAGGTGTCCTTGTAGCCGAACCACTATAAATACTTGTGTCATGGTGATGTGCTTCTTACTCTTTATCTTTCATTACACGTTTATATATCTATCTATCAACGTCCAACATAAACAACCAAATAGATTGACATAAATCGATCTAATTATTTAAAAGGAAGTTTTAAATTGGTAAACTATTCAACTCCCCCTTCTAGTTTTCCACAATTGGTATCAGAGCTTCGTTACCAAGTTTTTTTTTGTATATTGTACTTTGAAAACTTGATACGATCCGTGTATGTTTGAAAACTACAAAGAAGGGAATTTCTTAAAACAAAAAGTCATGTTTTTAGAAATCATCATATGTTGGATAGTGATAGATCATTCTAACATTTTCCTTTGAGAAGTCTTCATACTAGGATTTGGGTATCTTAGAAGATCATGAAGTATTTCGCGTCTATGGTTTCTAAAACCATATAAAGGGAATATAGCAAAGGATTGGGGTATCTTAGAAGATCATGAATTATTTCGCGTATATGGTTTCTAAAACCATAAAAAGGGGATATAGCAAAGGTATGTTTTCTTAGTTACATTTTTTTTCATAAATGTGCTAAATTGCTTGTGGACAAAATGGTGATATATGCTTCTATCTTATAATAAGCATAATATGAAAAGTGTTTTAGTGATTTTTTTTCTTTGAAGTTTTGTTGTTAGATATCTTGTTAATCAAGCTTGAATAAAGGTAAAAATGGGTAATTTAACTTCACTAAAAAGTCTACAAAGACTAAACCTTTTCGTCGGGTCAAAACGTACATTTTTGTAATTCTGTGTCAGATTCGCGGATCCCTCAGGTTACACTGGACGGATCCCTCAAGCAAGGGATCTGTGGGATCCGTGGTACAGAAAACAGTTTTTGTCTGAATTTCAAAAATTCATAACGTTTTAACCGTAAGTCGTTAGAAGTCGTGCCACCTATCGTTTTAAAGGTATTTGAGTCTACTTTCATTTAAAAATGATTTCATAAACTGATTCAAAACAATAATTTACAGAATCATTGATTTATAATAGAAAGTCATTTTTCGGTCATAACTTTTGCACAAACTTTTGATCTAATTGGAGACGGATGTTTTCGCTTTTGAATAACAATGTGTCTTCTATTGAAATTAAGGTTTTGATCATATTTATAAATATAAAAGAAACTAATCAAGCTTGGTATACATGTTTATATTTAACACAAAGCGATGAAAAGAACTTTCGTATGCTATGCTAAATGATAAATTGTCTTCTTTGCATTACTTGATTATTTGCTTATCTCAAATAGCGTTTGTGCTTGTTTGATTGAATAGCATATGTGGTTTCCTTACCTTGCTATTCATTCTCTTGTTGTTGATTTAGTAATATTCTACTAATCAATGTGCTATTTGAAGGAGTGTTTGGGATAACATCTAGTTGTGTCGAAAATGTTAGTTTAGATTTTTAGATAAGTCATATAGGTTGAAAAATGTCTAAAACATATAACACACTAAATGGATTTTTGATTGAGTTTGTCATATGTGCTTATATGATTTCCTTTGTTCTTGTATCATTTTCTAAAAACAACAAGAATGTACATCGGATCATAACCTACACTTGTGTTGATGATGTACTCTCCCATTTTCCTTTTCATGATCGCTCTCCAAGCTTCATAGTAGGATTGACAACTTGATTATTTCATCTGATATACTCAAGTAAATTATTTTGCAACGCAAATATAATTGTTCATATCCGAAAGTCCAAACTCAAAGCTTTCCAACAAAATATGTTGAACTAGCTCATCCAACCATTTTTTGTTGTTTACCATATGGACAACTTTTAAACTTATTTTTAACATGACGCCTTCGTCACCTTAGTTGTCTCAAGTATAATATTAAACAAAGCAAAGTATCATCATTGTTACTCTTCGATAGGCCATTGTAGGAATATAAATTTTCCTAACTTGAGAATGAATACTAGAGAACTTATTGCACTAGAAACTCAATTTGACCTAACGGTTGAATTGCATCCTTGATCGAAGTTGGGTATGTGGAATCACCCGTAAAAATGGTCGTGTTTAGCCGTAATTGAGTACCGCTAGTAATAGTCTCATATTCATTCTCTCACTTGAGAAATCTATACTCCTATGTTTTCCTAAAGTAAGTTTACAATGGAAATACTTTGCGTTGTCTTAGGATTACTAATCAAACAAGCTGTAAAATTGATTTTTCTTTTAGTTAATCACAACCACTTTCCTCATCAAGCGATTATCTTGCCTTGATCGAGAAGAGCTACATGACTTCACGGATGAAGTTCATTGTATGCTAATCACCATCCGTAATGACTATACATAGCTCATTCCTTCCGTTGACCAAAACAACAACTCCGGATGAAGTATAGGATTTTCTTGAACTAGCACCTCACACTTTATTGTCGTGAATACTATCAATTACTCTTTTCTTTCTTGACATATACCTTGCACGCCATTGTTAATACAAACGATTTACTAATCTAGATCGTAAATAGGTTTTGAGTTTCTTGAATAGTGCTTGTTAAGTTTGATAAACCTCTTTGTTATTTGTGAGCTCGATCTCATTTGATATATTAGTGTTAGAACCTCTTAAACTTGAAATATGATGCATTGTAAAAGTCATTACATATCTTTTGTAAAGGTTCTGCTTAGCAGATAGACGGATCCCAAAATTTGTGCTTGACGGATCCCTACTCTTAGGGAACCGTGGGATCCGGCAAACAGAAAATGCAATTGCAATCATTGTATTTCAATCATGTCCTTAGAACACCTCACACTAAGCTAAACATAGTGTCTTAAGGCAAATTAAGTCCTTATCAAGTTAAGTAGATCCTTTCCTACTCAACTCACCTAGATCACACTCTAAGACGCTTGTAGATCTATCATTTTCACTTTAATCCATTACTCTTCTGCTCTCTATGATCACTCATCATTATCACATGATCCCTCACATCTAGCTTTAGAAATCTTTCGATTATGGCAAAATTGATCATAAAACATCCTTACCTCAAAATTGATCAAAGTTGATCAAATTCTAGTTTTCCCATCTCAAAGCCTTTAGGATATTTTCCAAAACACTATCCCAAGTCACAACCTGATCTCTAGGATCATTTAGCTTCAATTGACACTCTCATCTTTAGTGTCATCCTTTCTCATTCATTGGTACTCATGAAAGTTCCAATTTCTTCCATAAAAAAACAATCATTTGCTATAACACTCATTACTCTTGATCATTCAAGTGTACCCTCATCTTAGGAACTTAGGAGGACTGAAACACTCAAAGTAATATAGATCTTAGATCTTAGAAACATCATTTCCACTCTTTCATAGCTGTTGAGAGCCAGGTCCCTAGGATTAGCCTAGACGGATCCCTATGAGGAGGGAACCGTGGGATCCGGATGACAGTCTATGTCAAATCTTGCTAAAACAATCATTTCAACTCATCTTTCTAACTCAAACACTCCATCTCATCTTAAATTAGTTCCTAGATCAGTACAAACTCTGAAGTTGACTCTTGTACATGATAATCATCACATTCCAAAGGATATTAGAGGCTTAAGTCTTGAATGCACTTGCCAAATCCTTCCCTTTATAAGTCATCTTGTTAGAATCCCTTAGTCATCAAACACAACATAATTCTCAGCATTTAGAAACCTTTTCCTTAGTCATTTCATCATGAGGAAAGCTCCTAGTGCTAACTCATCCACCCAAGAACCACCCAAGAAACTTGCTCGTGTTGTACACGAAATTTCCTCAACCGAATCATCTCCGGTTAAACCCACAAATGCTAGGATTTCCCATCCACCGAATCATCACCCGTAAGAGATAATAGTGCTAGAATCCCACCTCAACAAACCCAATCAACAATTGCCAAGAGAACCGCAAGAATTAGCATTAAACCTTTTAGGTTATAAAAGGGATCATCGAGCTCTAAACCAAACGTACCTAGTTCTAGCAAAACGTCTAAACCTTCATTCCTAGAGCATGGACTACACTCCTTCACCGGGCCTCTCTCTCACCCAAATATCTATTCTTTAGAGCATTCACCAAGGACTTGATCATATGGAAAAATTTCCATTACCACCACTCTCATTCCTAGTAGAACCTCATCCTAAATTACTCAATGTACCTCCACCATCATTTGTAGAACCTCTTCAAAACATCATGTTCCTAATCAAGACAATAATTGCTCTAATTGTCTAATCACCCAAGGACTTGTTCAAGAAGTACGAAATGAGTTTCATTTCATGTTTAATTATCTTCTTGAAAGATTGGACCAAATCAACAAGTCTACTCATCCCTAGACTCAAGCACATTGTTGCTTCTTAAGCTTTGGTCACTTATTAGTATTAGTAGAATATGGCTAAATCATTCTCTTAGTTTTTAGAGATTTGTTGATCATCTCTTATGTTTTATTGAATGATAGTTTACTTGCCATATTGCATTGAGTATATGTTTGTTGGTTGAATACATATCTCATTTTGATGTTAACATTACTTGTTACATCACCATTGCTGAATTTAATCATCAGCTATACGGATCCCTCAAAAT
The DNA here is from genome assembly GCA_019973895.1 of Chrysanthemum seticuspe. Taxonomy (NCBI): domain Eukaryota; kingdom Viridiplantae; phylum Streptophyta; class Magnoliopsida; order Asterales; family Asteraceae; genus Chrysanthemum; species Chrysanthemum seticuspe. The sequence continues at coordinate 220,235,553 of BPTQ01000005.1, forward strand.
TGCCTAGACGGATCCCTACTAGGAGGGAATCGTGGGATCCGTGAGACAGAAAACTATTTTTCTACTAACTTGGATCACATATGCAGGAAATTGTGCATTATACTTGTTTTGTTTTGTAGTTATTCAATCTACACTTGAAGCCTTTTGACACCCTAAAGCTAGGGGGAGCTTTGTGTCAAAATAATACATTGCAAATTACTTGCAATATTAGGATTACATTTCTCGACATCCCTTTGCAAAATTGCAATCATCAAGGGGGAGCACATTTGTCACTTAGACGAAATCTTTTGCAAACTTAGTTGCACACAAACTAGATTAGTATTACTTTCTTGACGCCCTTACCTAGGGATGGACTCGACAAGGGGGAGTAAAGACGAGATCCTTTCCCGTTACTTGCTCTCTACCTCTTTTTATTTCTTTCACATGTTTTTCTTAAAAACAATGTGTTGCTTTCTTTCAAGACTCTTTTTGTTTGGACAAAAAGGGGGAGAAGAAAGTAAAAACTACAAATTCAAACTTTTACGAATTTATGCTTTTCCTTAAAATAATTTTGTGTTTTGTCATCAACAAAAAGGGGGAGATTGTTAATACAAATAAGCCGTAAAAATGTTTATTTATATTTTACGATCTTCTAATGTTTTGTCGATAACAAACGTAAAATCATTTTAACGAAACAAATAAAATACGTAAATGGTTTGAACTAATAGTTTCTAACATATTCACATTTTCACATAAAACACTAAAACAAGTATAAGTGATTTTATGATTTAATATTACATATGTACAACAACTAGTGTTTACATATTTGGGTAAAATATACACATAATTAGTATGTAGTATATTGGGTAATATAAATGGGTAGAAACTTAAGTATTATAACCCATTGGGCAAATACATTGAATGTAGTTGGGTACAACCCAAAGCCCATGACCCATGGAGCTTGACCCATAACCCATTGCATGACATCATGCTTATATCATATATGGATAATATCCATAACCCATGGTATTGACCCATAGATGTTGGGTTGAAGGCATTAGTGAAGAATGCCAAAAGTGTCAAGATGAAAGCATTAGTGAAAAGTGCCCATCATCTGTGTCAAAGCATTAGTGAAGAATGCTAAAGGTGTCAAGACGAAGGCATTAGTGAAGGGTGCCAAGCGTTGTGTCAAAGGCATTAGTGAAGGATACCGAAGAATCAAATCAAGTCGCATTTGGGAAGAATGCCTAGGTCGTATAATCGATGAGGTGCATCGTTATACATATAAGTATTTGTTTATTTCCAAGGATGGTGATATTCTTGATGGTGTTGTAACAAGGAGTGGATCTCCTTAATATTAGGTGTTGTGTTGTGAAGGGTAGTAGTTCCTCCATAGTAATGGAACTAGGTACTTAGCCTAGTACCTAATAAAGGGTAGGCGACGTTGTGATAGGATTAGTTCTGCTTGGTGTGAAAGAACTCGGTGGTTAGCCTAGCACCGTATAAAGGGTAGGCGACGTTGTGTTAGTTGTGGTTCGCCTTGGTGTGAAGGAACTCGGTATTTAGCTTTGTACCAGAAAAAGGTTAAGCGATGTTGTGAAGGCTTCTCCGCCATAAGGAGTTGGTGTAGTGTTTACGAACTCTCGAGTAGGTGACTCGGGGAGTGGAGTAGGGCAAGGAAGGTGTCCTTGCAGCCGAACCACTATAAATACTTGTGTCGTGGTGATGTGCTTCTTACTCTTTATCTTTCATTACACGTTTATATATCTATCTATCAACGTCCAACATAAACAACCAAATAGATTGACATAAGTCGATCTAATTACTTAAAAGGAAGTTTTAAATTGGTAAAACTATTCAACCCCCCCCCCCCCCCTTCTAGTTTTCCACACCTTGTCCGCCAAGGGTCCGGCTCCGGCAACGAACCACTACATGCGAGAATCTAGGATACCCTAGCGGCAAACCCCGCCTATAAAAGGGGCTCTAATCCCCATACAATGTACAACAACTTTCTCTCTCATAATTACACATACATAATCCTATTTTCCCTCTCAAGAATGTGTACTTACTCTCACGTCAGAGTCTAATCGTAGGGTCCGTCCCCACAGTAAGACTAACGGTTTTCCTTTCTTGTGCAGGAACATCACTCTTATTACTTGGATTAGTACAAGATCAGCCCATCAAAGGTTTGTTGGCCCAGTCCGGCAAGCTACGTCCAGACCCATTGTAACCAGTCGCACAAATTGTACTAAGAAGTTGGCGCCATCCGTGGGACCCAGTACACCACTGCATTCCGGAAAATACTCACCATGAGCACTCGATTTAGACCAACTCCTGCCTTCATGTCTATGTTTCGGAGTATGGTAGAAAGAGAAAACCACACGGTCTCGACGGACCTTGAGGGACCTGCGTCCGACGCGGCCCTCCGGAAGTATTGTGATAAATATTTCGACAAGATCTTGCCTATTGTGACGGAGAAAGTACAGAAACGAGAAGAAAGAGCCAAGGAAGCAGAAATCCGGAAGGATTACCATGAAACCCAACATCACTATAGAGCGGAAATGCCAAGTGGAGATCTACGAAAATAGCTCGAGGCAGCAAAATGGCGGAACACGCAAGGTGATGGTGGCCGAAGACGTACCCGATCTAGGTCACCTAAAGGAAAAGAAGACGGAAGGGAAACAGTGTTCAAAAGGCTGCGCAAAAGTGTGTTCCACCGACTCGGAGATAAGGAGGAAAATGCTTCCGTATGTCCCAAAGACCGCAGGCAGCAGGTCCGCCCCAGTACCGGAAGAAAAGAGAGGGGCGACCACAGGAATTCTCAATCACAACCGGTAGGATCAGGATTGGGATGGCACGAAACCGAAAAAACTCGGTCGCGAAAGGCGAATAACTGTTCAAGTGATGAACCTCATGGAAGCGGATGTCGAGGGTCTTAAGTCCAAAAGCAGAAGTCAAATGACAGCAATAACTGTGACCTGTCTAGACCTTGGGTTTTCAAGGAGACTGATCCGTTCACTCCACGTATCCGCTACTTCGAAATGCCCATTAAAACGCGGATGCCAACCAACGTGAAAACATATGATGGGAACAGAGACCCCGAGGATCATCTCGTAATCTTCCAGGCAGCGGCAAAGGTGGTTCGATGGGCCATGCCAACCTGGTGTCACATGTTCAACTCTACACTAACTGGATCCGCTAGGTTCTGGTTTGACGACCTCTGTTAGCCTTAATAGTTTGTATTAGAAGTGATGGTCATTCACATTTAGGAACTTTGTAACGTGTGTTAGATATCGTGATAGAATAGTCAACGGGCTCGTGGATTGGACTAAGCTAAATGGGTACTAGTTATGTTAAGCTTCCCTTTTATCCAATCCAACCCATGTCCAAGCCCAAGAAGCCCATAGAAAGCCTTTTAGGGCATCAAGTCACTTGTACTATAAATACCCCTCAAATGGTCATTTGAGGGGTGTGCTTGAGTGTGTGTGTGTGTGTTTTCTTTGGAATATACAACTTATTGTGTTCATCTTTCTATTCATACATACATGATTCATATATCATTCAAGTCACCATATTTCTCATTTTTATTTCTTTCTTCTAAGCTTTACGTTTGGGTTTGAGTTGAACGTGTTCTACGCGTAGCGTGGTTTCACGTGGTGATACTTGTGTTTGTTAAGTGGGTTTGTGATAAGGTTGATAAAAGTAAGGTCCTACAATTGGTATCAATCGCCTAACAATGGTTTAGGAGTGTTTTGGTTGAAGTTTTTTTGACGTATTACGCGTAGTAGTCTTTCTCAAGATTTACTCATAAAACTTTAATTTTTGCACTTAAATCTTCAAGATTCTTATAGTCTAAGGTTTATATAGTGTTAAAGATTCTAGTTTTTGGAAAAAGTTTGAAGCTTTATGTGTTTTACATCGTTTTCAAACTAGTTTTTGGTTCGTTGTTCATTTCTACGCGTAAGCACAAAAAGCATTTTGGGTGTTTTTGGTCAAAACAATCTTGGTATTTGCGTGTTTTTAAGGCTATCTGTGCAACAGAAATCGAGTGAATCATTGGAAATTTTTTACGCGTAAGTCAATACCCTAATCTTACACGTAAGAAAGTCAAAACCCTAGTTTTCTACGCATAACTTCTTGGTAACGAATCTTCGTGCAACAAAGGTGACTCAGTGCTTCCCTCACTTGGATAAGTGTGTGGAACACTTCGACTTTCGGATATCCTTTACGCTGTGACAGTGTAAAGGATTTTTGGTTTTAAACCAACTCTTACGCATAAGCTGAAAGCTTACGAGTAAGCACTCTACGCATAAGTTAACTCTTACGCGTAAGGTACTCTACTTCTACGCTTAACGTTTACGCATAAGACTTACGTTTAACCTTAAGTTTACGCGTAACTTGGATTTCTACGCATAAGGATTTCTACGCCTAAGCTCTTTACGCATAAGGACTCCTACGCATAAGCACTCATCTCTACGCATAAGAACAGTTTTACGAGTAAGATTGTGATCAAAACTTCAAACGGCTATAACTTTTGAACCATAACTCCGTTTTCATCGTTCTACCCATCAAAACGACCGTGAGAACGAGGAGAATAGACCGCCGAATGAACGGGTCAACCTTCAATTCCTAAAAACGCTCCGAACAGAAGTTATTAAGGTTTTTAAGTTTTTCGACCAAATTTTCACTACAACAACCTAGCTTAATCTTCATCCACCACAACTCCTTTATCGTTGAATCGATCCTACATCAACTTTATCAGATCGTACCTTCATCAATGGCAACTCAACAAGACATTCATGCAGCCGGTGCCGAAAACCATCCTCCTATGTTGGAAAAAGGTGGTTATCTTCAATGGAAAAGTTGTATGCTTCGCTACATCAAGACTAAACCTAATGGAAAACTCATGATTAACTCCATTACGAATGGACCCTTCAAGCCTCGACAAATCCTAGACCCTGGAACTCCTGACGTCCCACCATCTTTTCATACTCAAACTGAATCAGAATACACTGAAGAGGATCAGAAGCAAGTCGATGCAGATGACATGGCAATTCATATTGTCCAACTGGGTTTACCAAGAGACATATTTGCTGCGGGAGACAGTTGTGAAACTGCTTTCGATATGTGGGAACGTGTTAGACGGCTTTGTCATGGAACAGAAATTGGTCAACAAGACATGGAGAACAAGCTGCTAACTGAATGGGAAAAGTTTACTTCAACTCCAGGAGAATCCATTGAATCCTACTATGGAAGGTTTTGCACTTTGATGAATGAGCTTATCAGAAACAAGTTGGAACCCAGAACTATCGTTCAAAACATCAAGTTCCTGAACAATCTTCCAGAAGAATGGGGACGATATGTCACTATTGTCAACCAAACAAAAGACTTACATCAGGTGAACTTTGATCAACTAAACAATTTTCTGAAACAAAACCAAGCTGAAGCGAATGAAGTCAGGAAAGAAAGATTGGCAAAGAATCATGATCCATTGGCTCTTATTGCAAAGACTCAACCTTCAGTGAATACACAACAACAACCTTCATCATCTTCCAACAACAACAACTTGCAGCAATACATTCCACAACCACAAGCTGTTATCCCTCAACAACAAACCTATCCACCAGAACAACAATATTACCAGGAACAAGGAATCACTGATCTTGAAATGGAACCCTAAGAAGCTTTGTTACAAGTATTTTCTTTATTAGGTAAAGCATTCAGAGGTCGCTATTCCACACCAACTAACAACAACCAAAGGATTTCTTCAAACACTCGCAACAGGCAAATTACACAGTCGGGTGTGAATATGGGTAATCAAGGACAAACGGTTGGAGTTATTGGGAATCAGCATGGATATGCTACTGGATTTCGTATGGGTAATCAGGCGGTTCCGTATCAGGGTAATCAGTTGGGTCAGAATGTTGGAAATCAGATGGGACAGAATGTTGGGAATAGAGCAGTGGGTAATCAGAATGGGAATGTTGCAGCTCCAGTCATTGGGAATTATGGAAATGTGAATCAGGGTTATCAGGTTAAGTGTTATAACTGTCAAGGAGTGGGTCACATGGCACGAAACTGTCCCACTAAGCCACACAAGAAGAATGCTGAGTTTCTTCGGAAAGCTATGCTGTTAGCACAGAAGCAAGAAGCAGGGATGCAGTTGAGTGCTGAGGAAAATGATTTTTTCACTATTGTGGATGATTTGGAAGACCTCGAGGAAATCAATGCAAACTTCATCTTCATGGCAAATCTTCAGGAGACTAAGTACGACACTGACTCTGACGCACCTCCTGTCTATGACGCCAACGCAGTATCTGAGGTACCAATCATTGATCCATGCTATAACAATGTCATATTTGATATGTTTACTCATGACGAACAGCATTATGTGACGCCAGCACCTACTTATGATACATACCTGGACAATCCGAGTTGCAGCAATACTAACTCCGAAACTCCAGATGTGGATCCTAGTGGAAGTTGTGTGGTACAAAATACTGAGACTGATGAGGAAACAATCAATAACTGTGGCATTGAAATTGAGAAAGTTAGTAAGGTCAATCGCGAAGTTAAGGCCGTGAATGTTAAATTGACCACTGAGCTTGAGAGTTACAAAGAGAACGCCAGAGCCTATGAATTTCATACAAACAAAATATCAGAATTAGAAATTGGTTACCGAGATTCTGTTTTAAGAGAAAAACAATTTCAAATCAAGTATGATACACTTGATGTGAATCTGAACTTGAAAATAAAATCTTTAAACAAGGAAATTTCTGAACTAAATGACCAACTTTCTAAACAAAAAACACTGCTTTTTGATCTTGAAAAAGAGAAGAAACAGTTGATTGATGTTTTTTAAAACGAGAAGATTCTCTTCTTGATGAAATTTTGGATAAAAATGAAACTATCAAAAAGTTGGATAATTTACTTCTTACAACGGATCATTCCACTAAAACAAACAAGATGCTTTCTAATCAAGTAAATTCGATTTTTCATACGACACATAAAATGGCTCTTGGTAACTCACCTCCTTGTTTCCTCAAGAAAGCTCAGAAATCTCAGAATGTGTTGAACAATGGAAAACCTTTGCATGAACCCATAATTGTGCATGATTCTCTTGAAACGTTAGAACTATCTGAGGAGAGTAGATCAAGAATGAAACAAAAACATCTGGAAATCAAACCAATTGACTATAACAAATGGAACAAAATTAATGGTATTTCGTTTGTTTCACATAAAGAACAATCAAAGTTTTCCATCACACCAGTTTCAAAACCAGTTGCAACTCCTGTAGTTGTCTCAAAATCCTTTTCGAAAATCAAACAAATGTCTTCAAACAATCCTTTTAACACAAGTGATGCCAGAAGCATTTTAGACGATGTTAAAACTAGAATTGGGAGAATTCAAGAGACTGTTAAAACTAAAACCCATATTACAACCAACATCTGGTTTAATAGTTTTGATATTGAACAAAAAAAGTTTTTTGAAACTGAAATTGCCCCTCAGCTGAATAACATCAACTCCAGGGTAATTTATTTTTAACAAGCCTTTTTGAAAGAAATAGCTGACTTTGTCAAGGACCATAAATCACTGGTAAAGCAAGCTAATGAAATTATGAAAGTATTGAACAAATCAAAGTTTTGGAAAAGTTAAATGATTCTCTCTTCGAAGATGTTCTGACTACTGATATTATGTCCATCATTTTGCAAACATATTCTGTTGAAGATCATGAAAGACTCCAGTCTGAAACCTCCGAAATTGTTTCAAAAGATGAAAAAGCTCTTGAAAAACTTAAAAAAGAAAATGTCTCATATTTTAAACAACTTGATCGCAAAACTGAGGAATGCATGTATGACAAACTGTCGTATGAGCGTGCCTACAATGACATGAAAGCGAAAAATGATCTTTTGAGTGCTCAGTTGGAAAGTCAAAAAGGAAAGGCAGTGGATATTGTGATTAAAAAACCATTGACTGCGGAGAAATCAAATGTTCCCAAACCGGTTTCCAAACCAAAAATGTCTGTTTCTATGCCTCCTCCAAAAGTCAATGAGAAAAATGCTTCATCAAAACCAGTCACTCCACCTGCCCTACCTAAACAAAATGTTGATAAAGGAAAAGCGGTTATCGAGAAACCAAAAGTTTTAGCACCTGGCCTTTTTAAGATGAGTACCACTAATGCGTCTGCCTCCACATCTAAAACATATGGAACAAATGCCATAAGTTTAGAAAAGCACTCTAAAGAGACTAGGAAAGTTGAAACCACCTCCCTTGATAAAAATGTGAATCCTAATGCGTGTGCCTTACCCTCTACAGGACTAGAAAGCACCTCTAGGAGCAGCAGACTAAAGCCTAAGAGCAATACAAGGAACAATAGAGTCTCGACTACCTCTAGGAGTTGTAGCTTGAATAAAGAGAAGAAAGTAGAAGAACACCCTAGGAATTTACCGCTTTTGAATAAGAAAGACATTTCATCTGAATGTACAGAACCTATGAAACTTGTTAAGTCTAATGAATGTGTTGAATCTCTTTGTTTAACTTGCAAGAAATCTTTAATTAATGTTCAAGATGATTGTGTTTCTAAGAATGTGAATGATAAGCCTGTTAAGAAGAACGTTCCAAAAAGATCTTACGCTAAACAAGTAGGAAGACTAGTTGCAAAACTTAGGCTTTTCACTACTGACAAGAACCATAGTGTTTACTTTAGGGATGATATTTGGAAACCCACAGGTAGAACTTTCACACTCCAGAATGGTAAAATGAGTGATAAACCAGAACTCCCTGTAGCAAACCTCTTTGAGTGTGATAAGGATTTTACCTCTAACCCAAAGGAACCAAAATCACAACGGTTTCCAAAATATTCTTTTTCTGTTACTGGCAGGTTATCGAAATTTGTCTTTGGATCGTCGACTCGGGTTGCTCCAAGCACATGACCGGGAATCTGAAGCTGCTGATCAATTTCGTCTGGAAATTCATGGGAACCGTACGTTTTGGAAATGATCATGTAGCAGCTATCATGGGTTATGGAGATCTACCTTTTGGAAATTATTTGATCACTCGGGTTTACTATGTCGAAGGGTTGGGACACAATTTTTTTTCAGTTGGGCAGTTCTGTGATGCAGATTTAGAGGTTGCTTTTAGGAAAAATGCTTGCTTCGTTAGAAACTTGGATGGCACTGATCTCTTAACTGGGAATCGTGATACAAACTTGTATGCTGTCGACATCAATCAAATGGCCTCTTCATCACCAATATGTCTTATGACACGAGCATCTGGAACACAGTCCTGGTTGTGGCATAGAAGGTTATCCCATCTCAATTTTGACACCATCAACAATCTTGCCAAAGGCAACATCGTCAACGGACTTCCAAAGTTCAAATACACCAAGGATCACTTATGTCTATCATGCGAACAAGGAAAAAGCAAAAGAGCATCATACAAACCTAAAATCGTACCTAGTTCGGAAGCAAAGTTACATATGTTGCACATGGACTTATGTGGCCCAATGAGTGTTGAAAGCTTTAATGGGAAAAAGTATATTCTTGTTATCGTCGATGATTATTCAAGATATACATGGGTTAAGTTTCTGAGGTCAAAAGATGAAGCACCAGGCATCATCATCACCTTTCTGAAACGTATTCAAGTACTTCTTCAAACTCCAGTAAGGGTTGTAAGAACAGACAACAGCACAGAATTCACTAATCAGGAGTTAAGAACTTATTTTGAAGATGTTGGAATCACACATCAGACATCAGTTGTTAGAACTCCACAGCAGAATGGGGTAGTTGAAAGAAAAATAGAACTCTTGTGGAAGATGCTCGCACAATGCTAATTTATTCTGGTGCACCGTTATTTCTATGGGCTGATGCTGTTGCCACTGCTTGTTTCACTCAGAACCGATCACTAATCCATCCTAGATTCAATAAAACCCCGTATGAGCTTGTGAACAACAGAAAACCTGATATCTCTTACTTTCACGTGTTTGGCGCTTTGTGCTATCCGACGAACGACAGAGAAGATCTAGGTAAATTGAAAGCTAAAGGTGATATTGGAATCTTCATTGGATATTCAGATAACTCGAGGGCATTCAGGGTGTGTAACAGAAGAACTAGGAGGATCATTGAGACGATGAATGTGAAATTTGATGAACTTTCACATATGGCTTCTGAGAGACTCGCTCTAGAACCCGCACTAAACCCGCAGACTTCTGGACACATCAGTTCAGGACTCGTACCTCAAAGAGCTCAATCAACTTCGTTTGACAATCCTAAAGAACAAGAATGGGAGAATCTCTTTGAGTTAATGTTCGATGACGAACTGTATTAAAACAAGCTCCAACATCTATGGATTGAAACTCAAACTATGGATTGAAACAAGCTCCAAGAGCGTGGTATGACGAACTGTCCTCTTTCCTTATCCAAAACAATTTCACCAAAGGAACAGTTGATCCTACCTTGTTTACACAAAAATGCAAAAACGACATTTTGATTGTTCAGATTTACGTGGACGACATCATCTTTGGGTCCACTAATCCGAATCTTTCAAAACATTTTGAAAATCTCATGAAAAGCAAATTTGAAATGTCCATGATGGGGGAACTAAAATTCTTTCTTGGTTTACAAATACATCAGTCCCCTCGTGGAATTTTTATAAATCAAGCTAAATACACAACTGAGATTTTGAAAAATCATGGTATGGATAATTGTGATTCGGTCGGAACACCAATGGTAACTTCACGAAAAATTGGAGCCGATTTGTTTGGGAAACCTATTGATCCGAAGAAATATCGGAGCATGATTGGTTCTCTCATGTACCTCACTGCTAGTCGACCAAATATTCATTTTGCTGTTTGCTTATTAGCACGGTTTCAGGCAAAGCCTACCGAACTGCACCTCAAAGAGGTTAAACGGATCTTTCGGTACCTGAAGACATCCATTCACATAGGACTCTGGTATCCGAAGGAATCCGGATTTGATCTAATTGCCTTTTCAGATGCGGACCACGCAGGTGATCAAGTTACAGCAAAAAGTACATCTGGAGGAGCACAATTTTTGGGTGAAAAGTTAGTAAGTTGGTCTTCAAAGAAACAAGATTGCACTGCACTTTCAACCGCTGAAGCTGAGTATGTGTCTCTATCTGCGTGTTGTGCTCAAGTTCTATGGATGAGAACACAACTCACAGATTATGGCTTTACTTTCGATAAAATACCTATGTATTGTGACTCGAAAAGTGGCATAGCCATATCATGCAATCCTGTTCATCACTCAAAGACTAAGCATATCAGAGTCCGCTATCACTTCATAAAAGAGTACGTCGAAAATGGTACTGTTGAATTATTTTTCGTGAAGACAGATTACCAACTCGCCGATCTATTAACTAAAGCCCTTCCAAAAGAAAAGTTTGACTATTTAGTTCGACGAATTGGAATGCGAAGCCTAACACCTGAGGAGTTAGACCGTCTTCTCGAATATTCTTGAAAATGATTTTCCAAAAAGCTTCGCTGTAAATATTTTTGAAAAACAAAATACAAAATTTGAAAAACCAACAAAATCAAAATATAAAAATATAAAACTTTCAAAAATACAAAAACAATAGAAAATACAAAATCCAAAAATATTCTTCTCACGACATGTCTCTCGTATAATCGATATTCTGTACGTTTCTAAAAATGTCATTCAACAATGATACGGGCATGTATAGATGCTTGAGCGAGAATTCTTTAATTGTTTTCTAAAACATGTCGTTTCTCAAAATTTCTTCATAAAATGGCTTTCGTATACTTCAGTACGAAACCCGGACAATGATGACTTTTGATTATTTTTTCAAATCAAAACTCGTGCTTTTTAATGAACATCACTAGTGTACGATTCAGTGCACTACATTTAAAAATGGTGAGAAATCATCATCATCTTGAGCACCTTTTCAAGATTGTTCAAAAAGATTTTTCAAAATCTTTCAAAATATTTTGTGCTCAAGATAACTCCCTCTAAAACCCTTTAATTGATTATGCTTTATTAAAGGGGGAGTATAAAACAAAAATGTTCCAAATTCATGCTTAAATCATATCCGTTTGTCTCCCTAAAAGATTCTAAAAATGTTTTTTAATCCGTGGATATCAAAAATATCACGATTATGCTATTTTTGAGGGGGAGGAGACGTGATTAAAATGTTTTCAAAAAGTTTTAATGATCGTTGTTTGAATCTCAAAAAGAGCTCGACTCAGTTGAAACCAATGAATTGACGAGGAATCAAAGTCAGTAAATGTACCATTTCGAGAAACTTTCTATGGACTTGACCAGGACGGGTAATAATTTCAAGCTAGTTCTCTAGTGATGTAAACGTGTCTCGAATCGGTCTAGTTCATTTAAAGTCGATAAATTCAAAAAGTGCAAACTCTACCCTCTATGTGCAGATTTCTGTCAAAACTTATAAGCACATGTGAAGGGGGAGTGTTTCTGAAAATATAACAACTCTCGGAGTGTCTCAAACATGTTTTCTATCATAAACACTCTGAGAGATTTTCAAGAAAAATGGTTTTATGGCAACAATAGGACATTCATGGAGTTATAAGGTGACTATTGATAGGAAATTCGTCCTATGATCCGCCAGAGCCGGAGGGAGCTACCCAAGGACATCACAAATAGTTAGTATTAGAAGTCCTTAAGAATGATTGAAAAAAAGGAGTAATGTGAGAAAGGAGAAAGAAGGGGTTGAAGAATTAAAAAGAAAAGTAATGAAAAAGGGTGAAAAGAAATAGCCCTCCATATTCAACCTTAGGGCAGAAACCGGGTTCAATTCATCTGCTACTGGTTGTCACTAGATGACACTGGTATTGAAGACCAAGACGTCATGGACCCAGTAACGCACTGCACTAAACCTTCTAGCCACTCAATTCCTCTCAAAAGGGATTTGTTTCATTCTCACTGGGAACCCTACATAATCTATTGACCTTCTCTTAGAGTTGGTTGGTATTGAAGAAGGAGACCCTCTCCCTAGTCTCCGCTCAGGAAAACCAAAATGCACTTATTGAGTCTAGAGCCACGAGATTCATCAAAAGATCTCATAGGAACACTTGATATGACATCGCTTGCTGTTCAGCAATAAGGACACAAGTGATATATTCTAGAGTCCTACGCAGGTCTTAGCAATCTGCCAGAACATTTATGAGAAGTTTCACATCTGTAATCTTCAGTGATTGAATGGAAACTCCTGCCAGGTCAACATCAAGCAGCCCTGACAGCAGGTCACTTCGGTAACTCCCCGTGGATTACGCTTAGTGTGTCTCAAACGGTCTACAGTCATGGGGTGATGCTTCGGTGTACCTCAGCGACTCATCTGAACTGTAGGTGTACTTCGGTATATCGTGTTATCTCACTTGTGGGACTCCAGTTCAGGAACGGCCCTTGTGAGAATTAGAGATGTGTTTTCACACTATGCTGTTAACACCCTCGAAATTCAAACGTGTAAGTGCCGGAATCCGCTTATTACTAACCTGTTTTTATGTTTTCTTCTTATGGAAGCTTCGGAGCGGATTGATCGTGCAAACTCTCCACATGCTCATACCAACAACACATGAAAGTTCTCATCAAAATCAAAGGCTACTCAAAGTTAAAGATGATTCTTCGTCTATGTCAAAGAATCTACAAAGTTTAAAGACTCGAGAACTACATCATTGGTAACCAAAAGACAAATAGAAGTGTGAGCATGGTGGAGAAAGACGTGGAGACACCTAACCATCGAAGCTGACAAATGGCTCTATACCACATTAACTGATCACAAAGCATGAAGGAACAAAGAATTAAGACTATTCTATATCTACACACAAAGTTCAAGCTCGAGAAAAGTAAAGACCAAATCAAGTGGAGCATCATTTGAATGACCACCCCTTAGGGGGAGATTGTTAGCCTTAATAGTTTGTATTAGAAGTGATGGTCATTCACATTTAGGAACTTTGTAACGTGTGTTAGATATCGTGATAGAATAGTCAACGGGCTCGTGGATTGGACTAAGCTAAATGGGTACTAGTTATGTTAAGCTTGCCTTTTATCCAATCCAACCCATGTCCAAGCCCACGAAGCCCATAGAAAGCCTTTTAGGGCATCAAGTCACTTGTACTATAAATACCCCTCAAATGGTCATTTAAGGGGTGTGCTTGAGTGTGTGTGTGTGTTTTCTTTGGAATATACAACTTATTGTGTTCATCTTTCTATTCATACATACACGATTCATATATCATTCAAGTCACCATCTTTCTCATTTTTATTTCTTTCTTCTAAGCTTTACGTTTGGGTTTGAGTTGAACGTGTTCTACGCGTAGCGTGGTTTCACGTGGTGATACTTGTTTTTGTTAAGTAGGTTTGTGATAAGGTTGATAAAAGTAAGGTCCTACAACCTCCCACCTGAGTCGATAGATAGCTATGATAAACTAAAGGAAACCTTCTTGACTAACTTCCTACAGCAAAAGAAATGTATCAAAGATCCTGTGGAGCTTCATCACATCAAGAAAAAGGATGGAGAGCTAACGGAAGACTTCGTACGGAGGTTCAAAGAAGAAACAAGACATAAAGGGAGCCCCAGAAATTATGAAGGTCTCAGGATTCATGCATGCGATCACTGACTCGGAGCTGATTAAATGGTTACACGACAGAATCCCGAAGTCGATGAATGAAGTAATGAACATAACTTTTTCCTTCCTAAGAGGAGAAGTAGCCGCGGGAAGTCAAGAAAGAAAAAGGAAATGGGTGCTAAGACCAATGGAACGAACAACAGTCAAGCATCGACGAAGTTTCAAAAAGGGGTTTAAGAATAAGCCAAGAATAAGAGAAAGGTAACAGGGTTTTCGCAAACCACGAAGACCTATCGAGGAAATAAGGGTGCAAAGGAAAGCAAGATCCACGAACCTTTTCCCAACCACGACAGCCGAGAAGGAAATTGAAGGGAAATTCTGCAAATTTCACGGAAAAGCAAGACACACCACAGAAGAGTATATGCATTTGAAAAAGCAAAGAGAAGAAAAGAGGAAAGGACCAATGATAGAAGTTGATGAATAGCAAGAATAAGCAGAATCGCACACGCATCGGGGAAAAAACGGGAAAGGAACTTTAGCAGAAGAAAAAATGTATGAGCGTATCAGGATATCCCTGACAAAGCGAATGAAGATCTCAACCATATAAAAACCTCAAATAGAAAAAGACTAAGGAAGAAAGTATAAACATTAAAAAGGCGCATTGCCACTTCAAAACAATGAACCGCGAAAAGTCATGCAGAAAGGAGTAACAGTAAAGATGGAAACACACTACGAATGCATGCAGAAACAGTTCCCATAGAATAAAAAGAAACAAAGACCCGTAACCTATAAATAGTTAGCTTCAGAAGAAGTAGCACACCACAAGAAGTACGTAGGAAGTTGCGGCAGACATGACATAATGAACACAAGCCATGGAAAGGGAAATACTCAATAACAAAAAGGGCAAGGGCGGAGGCAAAAGGATAAACCTTATCCAGATAACAAGAGAGAGGAGAAAATCTGCAAGTACATATATACGTTCCTTCCCAAGGAATATCATGTCAAATCAAGCAGAAGAATAGACACCCAGGCTACGAACCTAGACACGCACTAACCTACCAACCGGTAGAAAAAGACAAACACTAGCGCGTGAAAAACAGTAAAATCTTCGCTATAAATACGCAAAGTAAAAAAGGAGGACACAAGAAAAGCAAAACAATAACCGTCGTTCTCCAGAACCAAACATTCCTAACAAGAAAAGTCTGAAGAAGCTCATTCCCATGGCAACATATTACCAACATGACAGCAGTAAAACCATACATAGCCCAAACCTTTATCACCCTCACAAGAAAAATACGAAGGAGAACATAGAGAGAACCAAAATATGTTCTTAAATGACTACTAATAATACTTAGTCGTTCTAAAATAACGACTAATCACCCACCACCACAACACACCATAACGCCCCGTCATTCAAACCTACTCCTACGGCGTTTCCAAGTACCTTGCAAATTATGGCAGTGGCACCCGCGGCCGGAGCACTACTGTCGATTAGACTCCCAGAAGCCATTGGGAAACAAGATCGAACAGGTGCTCACGGGTCAACTGCGGAGACAGTCGGGTCAAGGAGCCACGAGGGAAGTGAAATGGTAAGGGCAGGAATGATGGAGTGTGGAAAAGGATGGGTCCTCAGGGAAGGATAAGAAGAAACGCTAGGGGCAAGGAGCTATATCAAGCAGTCCCTAGCTATTAAGAAGCTTCCCTTACAACGGCAAGCAACAAAGGATGCAAACTACGCATTCATCCTATTGTTGTTGCACCCCGGCCCACAGACAAGCACATGTCTACCAACCAAAGTGAATCAGGTCGGACAGACTGAACGTAAGCTAAAAATGACCAGCTTTCAGGGGCCAGGATATATATATATATATATATATATATATATATATATATATATATATATGTGAAAGCTACTCTCACAGGCTACACTTTCAAAAACACGAAACTATCCGAAAAATTAAAGGTAAAAGCCTGGTAGCTCCTCAAGGATCATCGTCAAAAGAGAGTGACATGAGATCTTAGAGGAAAAAGTAGCATACAAGGAGAGGATTCTAGCCCACGAAGAGAGCACGAATACTCACAAAGACGTTATCCACACCGGCAAAACCAGTGGAAAAACAACAAAGACAATAACAGAAGAGTCGCATACGGACGACAATCAAAACAAACTTCCGCAATAAGGAAATCTTCCAAGAAAACGATGTTCGTCGTCAGCAGAGTTCTGAAAAGAAACACGGCTCCAGTAGCCACGGAAGTAAAAGAGTAAGACCGATAGGAGGAAACTATAAAATGTATTTGAATTTACCTATTTTTGTAATGTATTTAAAAATATGATCAATTAATAAAAAAATGATGAAGATTAGCTACCTTCATTATTTTATTCTTTAAAATGTTTTTATTTTTGTTGAGTGCATAAGACGCGCAAACACAAGAATTGGGCACGACCCAAATATGTTATTTCCGAATAACATAGAGTTATCACGAATAACATACTGGTGAACAGCATAATTACCAAAGTACGTAAGAGGTATTGGAAGCCCAGTACTGGGAGGATAGCCCAAAATTATCCAAAGACTATTACAAACATGCATATCTGTATAACGTTAAAAATAGCACCGCACAGATAAAAAGAGTACGTGCGCAAAAGACTATTACAAAACGTGCATATCCGTATAACGTTAAAATAGCAAACACAAAAATGGAAAATAGCATACACAAATAGCATCAAGAACTCGCATAAGGAAAAAGTTGTGGCATAAACACAAGGTAAAAGAAAAACATGCGGAAATTGAAACAAAAAGTCGCATACAACTATCAGAAGCATCACAAAAGAAACAAAGACAGACATTGTTCAGATGATTACAAAGCATCTCAGAAAAGAGAAGAAAAAACTAAGTCCACACTAAAGCAGTAGCACTCGCTTCGGCCTCGGACAGAACAGTGAAGACCTCGCTAACTCCAGAATGTGGATCATTCGCAACCTCAACAAGGGTGTTTGACCCACCAACATCATAATCTTTAACAGAAAGAGGTCTCGCGGAAATATCAGAAGTGCTGACAGGAAGAGGCACAAGCGGCAAAGAAGTAGTGCAAACATAAGCTAATTCACTAGCTGAAGATGTTTCCACACCCATCACGTTACGAGCGGACAAAGGATCAATGGAAGAGTTGTAAACATCGGCAACATACAACCGATAAGCACCAAGGTGTTTTCTAACATGATCAACTCTCTTCTGAACAACCTCCAAAGAGCAAGACAAAGAGCTGCTACCGATAACAGCATTACTACCCTTATCATAAACAGGAATGATGAGTTGCTCAAAATCCGGCTATAACCCTGCAATCATAGGAGCATTCGCGGAAGGCCCATCAACACGGAGAAGGTCCATAACTTCCACAATACCATCATTCTTGCTAGACTTAAGCACGGAGAGTAAGAAAACTGCACATTTTCAAGGGCCCTCACAGCGGAACATAGTGATCTTCCACAGAGGGATTATATGCAGCAAGCTCTCTTTTCTCCTTACCATGAATGATGCCCACAGCTAAGCCTTCTTGCATACCCTTGTCAACGGCACACTCAATAACTTCTGCCATTGCCGCATATTCTAGAGAGTTTAAGCACTTAAAAACAGTGAGGCTCATACCGTTCGTTAACAACCAACGACGGCTAGATAATAGCGTAAGGAATCAAGGATAAAACTCCTCATCAAGATGACTGGCCAGGGCATACAAGTCAGCAACGGCCGAATCGACCTTCCGCATAAGTCCAACCATCTTAGCATCCTGAATCTTACAAAATTCCTCCTCCAAAGCAGCAAAGGACGGAGCTCGGCTGCGGAGCTCAGAGCATGATTCCTCCAAAATCCGTATCCGCAAACAAAACAAAGTTAGAAGACAACGGAGAACAAACAAGAGAAACAATATATATATATATATATATATATATATATATATATATATATATATATATATATATATATATATATATATATATATATATATAAAAAGAGCACGGACGCACACCTGTCCAGAAATATTAGAATTCTGAGACTTAAGAACAACAACCTCAGCTCTCAAAGTAGATGACTCAGAATCCTTAGCATCTAGAGACGATTGAAGTGTTGCCACCTAGGCTCGAAGAGAATTTCGTTCTTCCTCAAGCACAAAGTTCCGGTTCTTCAAAGACGAAAGCTCTGTAGCAGAAGCTGCTAAAGACGCAACAGCAGAAGATGTCCCAGAAGAAATAACATTGACAACCTTAAACTCCAGAGCAGAAATCTCCTTGTCCTTACTTGACAACAAAGACAATAAGTGTTTCCGCTCCATAGCATTATATTCTAAACGCTGACGAACTTCAGAACTAAAGCACAATTGTCGATCCACGGCAACATTAAACTTACCAAGGAGACGCTCATACCCCATATCACGGACAGCGGAAAAGAAGGTAGGAGGGGCGGACTCGTCCACCATAACACGACATTCATCAACATCATCAAGAAGAGAATTCTTGGCAACATTCCATTTCGTAATGTGAACACCAGACGAAGAACCAGAGTCCGGATCATCAACAGTGCGAATGTCCCCAGCTGAAACATCAAGATCCGAAATATCATCAAGAACAGGATAAATACCACCGACAAGAGAAAGGTTGTCCGGAAGAGAAGAAGGAACATCCACTTGACCCTTCCCTTTCTCAACAGAATGAACAGTAGTAATAACGGCATCCGTAATAACAGGCGCAGGAGAACTGCGAATAAACAAGCGAAAAGCAAGTAAATAAAATGGAGGAAAGACAAAGGAATTACGAAAAAACAAAAGCATAAGCAACAAACCTGGAAGGAGAACCATCAAGATGGAGCAAACCAAAGCCAGATTCAGTGGATGTCCCAACTTCATAAAGGGGAGTAGTTGATAATAAAGGAGAAGAAGAAGAATGAGTGGGCAAAGCATTTAAACAATATTCAACAGTTTGCGAACTTTGAGCTAGCAACTTCTTAATGGACTCTGAAGACTTACCACCAGTAGAGGCCCTACCAGAATCGTTAAGGTCGCTCCTTGCCTTCTTAGGGGGATGAACAAGGCTGGTGCCAGCTTTCCTCCTCTTCCTACCAGAACCAGAAGCCACCCCACTGTCAAAACCAATATCAGAAACTAAATATTTAGGTCGCAGGACAACGTCACCAGACGCTCGAGAAACTCTGATTTCCGAAAAAATAGTTGCACGCCCAACTTCACCAGAGGAAGGAGGGGCAAGAGAAACAGTACGACCTTCGGTCAATTTTAGCAAAGGAACTTCATCCTCCTCCCGTGGCCGAGTATCAACAAGCAACTCCATAGGGTTCTTCTGCTTAACCAAAGACAACAAATCCATAGCTGCAGCAAACAGACAAAGAAGAAGCACAAATCAGGAGAAAACAAGAATAAATTAGTAAAAGGAAAAATATAGATACGGTATACCCACCCCGATTCTCTTGATCATAGAATACAGGGTAAAATTCATTGCCCAAAGTATAATTACGGCTCAACCCAACCAAACAAAGGAAAGGCTCAGGAAACTTAACAAAAGAAGAAGCATTAGTAACAAGGGAAGCAACATGTTCAGCATCAAATTCAGTATCCCTAGGGTTGGCATCCTTAGGAAGACGTTCCCCAACAAAGAAAGGATGAATAGAGGGACAAGCAAATGAATCAACCCAGAATAAGTGATCGCTCCAATTCTTAAGACAATCAAATGGTTTGGTATAGCAAACGCCAAAGCTATCAACACGTTTACTAAAAGAAATCCAGCCATGACTCCGAGACAAGACATAAAAACCCCTAAACAAACCAACTGAGGGTTCAATACCAAGTGCAAAACAAAGAATTTTAAATTGAGAAACTTTAGCAGCACCGATGATAGAAAGCTGCGATATATGAATACGATAGTAGTCAAGAATTGAAACAAGAAAAGAAGACAAGGGGAGGCGAAAATTAGCAAACTCAAAGAAACGGGTATAAAAATCGATCTTTCCATTCGGCGCTTCACGAATACTTTTGTCAGGATCAGGCAATTCTGGATGAACAAAGAGCGGAATTGAATAATCAATACAGAAACGGTCAAGTGCCTTTTGTGATAGTTTAGATTTGGTAGAAGAAAAAGTACCCATAACGGAAAAAGAAAAAAGGAATCAAGAACCTAACCTGACTGAGAAACTTGGAAAGCAGATACGACCAAAAGTAAAACCAGATTGAAGAAGTGTTCGCAACAGAAGATCATTAAAAAGAAAAATGGCTAAAGCCAAAATAAGTGGTATTTATACATACGGAACGACGATTAACCAAGAAAACCCTAAGAGAGGACACGCGGCCAAAAGCAATCTAATCCAACGATCAAAATTAAAACCACGTGGACAAGGATGGTAGAAGACCAAGGGCCCACGGAGTCAAATCAACCAGAGCATGAAAAGTCGTAAACCGTCTACGTTGTAAAAAACACTTCCCAAGGAAAGGAAACGTCAAGAAAACGCTTCGAGAGTGCGGAAGAGAAACCGATCCGCAAGAAGTAGTCTAAGTAAATCCACCGCATGTGACAATATCCGCACGCAGTGCACATACTAGACTGGGGGGACTGGATGGTGTAGCAGTTCCTAAGGGTAAAAAAGCATTCCGGAAGGAAAAAATGCACGAGACGGTGAAATGCTTAGTCAACTCAAGTCTAGTGACATCCACCGCATGCGACAGTATCCGCACGCAATGAACATACTAGACTGGGGGACTTGATGACGTATAATATGTACAACATGCCTACTAGGCCCAATACATACTATACACACACTCTGGGCTCAGGCCCAATGATTACAAATCCTGGCCTCAGGTCCAATGATCACAAACCCTGGGCCTACAGTAAGCCCAATGATTAAGTTAGCTACGGTCCAGACATCAAGACGCACGCAAGACGAATAACGGGCTGAACCATCAACTGTTAAGACCTCTTGTGTCCACATCCACGATTAACACGGAACCCTTGTCCGCCAAGGGTCCGGCTCTGGCAACGAACCACTACATGCGAGAATCTAGGAGACCCTAGCGGCAAACCCCGCCTATAAAAGGGGCTCTAATCCCCATACAAGGTACAACAACTTTCTCTCTCATAATTACACACACATACTCCTATTTTCCCTCTCAAGAATGTGTACTTACTCTCACGCCGGAGTCTAATCGTGGGGTCCGTCCCCACAGTAAGACTAACGGTTTGCCTTTCTTGTGTAGGAACATCACTCTTATTACTTGGATTAGTACAAGATCAGCCCATCAAAGGTTTGCTGGCCCAGTCCGGCAAGCTACGTCCAGACCCATTGTAACCAGTCGCACAAATTGTACTAACAGTTATCATAGCTCAAATTTATTGTCACAAAGACACAAATTAAGCAAATTATATATATCTTACTCTTCTGTTTCATTGTTTCTGTGGTTGACATGTTATTATTCATAAGACATAGTTACTTATAATATGATTAGGATTTTTGAAGTCAATTACATTCCTTAATTCACAGGTGATCTAAAACACACCCCTATATAAAGAAGAAGTCTCAAAAGGAGGAGATAAGACGTACTTCAATCTCGAGTTCCAATGGGGTAGAATTTTTGGGTACTTTTTAAAAATTTCGGTTCCATTCGGGTAGAACCGAAATACCCGAACCGGAACCAAGAACCGAACCAGAACCGACACACGCTTTTCGGTCCGATTCTCGGTTCCTAATATATGCATTTTTCGGTTCTCGATTATCTCGGTTTCGGGTCGGTTCTTTGTAGTTCCAGAACTGCGCTCACCCCTAGTTTCATTAAAATTTTTTATACATTATTTGAAATACTTTAGCAATTACTCTTTGAGTTGAATTATCACATGTTACAATATTTTCCAGTTACATTTTTATTATTTTACATCATATATATAAACATTACACGAAACACTGAACCTCAATATCGAAACTATAACTGTTTGCCGCTACAAAATCATGTTGCTAAGCACGGATACTCGCCTAGTTAAAATAAACGAGAAAATATGTGTTTGCTTAGCGGGTATTTGTCTAAGCTTATATGAGTGAGCTTATAAGGGTTTTTTTTATAAGCTTTAAAAATGTGTCTTTCTTAAAGAGGTTCAGCTTATATAACATGCTCCGTTACAAATTACAATTTTAACCCATGTCCTTTTTGATAATATACCAATCTAAGCTAAACCAAACACTTGAGCTTATTAAAGATAAGCTAATTCCAAACACTTAATACATGCTTATGAGTTGTGATACATAAGCAATAAGACAATATAAGGGGGTGTTTGGCTAAGCTTATATGATGGGCTTATGAGCTTATTAGTTTTTATGTGTCAAATAAGCCTAAATTAAGTGTTTGGCTAAACTTATATAAGTGGGTTTATGAACTTGTATAAAACGTTTTTTAATAAGCCTAGAAAATATGGCTTTTTAAGTAGAATTAGGCTTATATAACATGTCGCATAACAAATTACAGTTTTACCTCAATTATTCATTTATACCTAATCTTACAATCAAATTTTTCAATCTATGTACCATATGGTCATTTACAAATTTGAACTAACCCAAGCATTTGAGGCTAATATCTTATTAAACATTAGATAATCCAAATACTCAACATATGCTTATGAACTTGCGATATATAAGCAGTAAGCTACTTATATAGGGTGTTTGTTTAAGCTTATATGTGGTTTATGAGTTTATTTGTGTTTCAGCGTATATTTATAAGTCTCAATTTTCTAGTTTATTTTGAGACTTGTTGGTATATATAAGTTTATTACGATATGATAAATTTATATAAGTGTATAAGTCTCAAAATAAGCCGAAAACTTAGAAGCTTATATATAAAATATATAAGCTTATAAAATATAAGTCTAAAATTAATAACCTCATAACTCATACCCTTTTATTAAAACTAGTCGGGTACCCGTGCGTTGCAGCGGCAGGTACCCGTGTAACCAAATAACTTACAATAGCTTACAATTGAAGCATAACAATCATCTTCATACATTATAGTAGTATATACGTAATGCATTCGAAATCAAAAAGGGAGAAAGCAACAATGGTGTTGTTTTGGTACACGGGTAATAATGATGACACGTCGTAGTTGGTGATAATGTGAAGACAAAAACAATGTCAATTCTTAATATTGCAAAAACGTCTTGGTTGACTTCATCATCTCAAGCCAACATATTTTCTTTCACCACGTTAACAAATTTTTCACATTCACTTTCTAAAATGACGCTATCATCTCTTTATAATCTTTTTATACTAAAACAAATAAACTATACTTTATTGTGAATCTAAAATTATGTTACTGAAAGTTAATAATATATATTTACTTAATTGTGTTTTAAATGTTTTCGGTTACAATCATTTATAATTATACACACATAAATTAATTTTATTTTAAAGAACATGTCGGTTATTAATATTAGTGGTTGACCAAATCTTTTTATTATAGCCAAGTGTGTTTGCTGAATTTTTAAGCCTTTTTATTTAGGGAAAGTGTGTTAGCTAAAATTTTAATCCTTTCTATTTAGGGCAAGTGTGTTGGCTAAAAACATTACAACCTTCTGTGCTTTTGATAATTAAAAAAATAATAATAATAAAATAACTCACATGCATGAGAAATACAACCAACGAACCACATATTGCACATATAAAAGTAGAGCCCAACTACTTAAATAAAAATGATAGCATATGCTATGTTGCATTTCGTTACAAACTTCAAAAAATGGATAATAAGGAATGGAGAAGCTTCAAGATATTATCGAGACTTCTTTCACTTTTTTATATCTCTACTTTGACACCAAATACAAAATTGTAAGCACCACAATCTCACTTTAATAAAATCTATGTTCCTGGTATGATTTCTCTTTCTAAAAGTAACTTTACACTAACTATTCATTAACTCGACACCTAAACTTGCTCTCGTTTAATCACACAAACCAAACACAATATATACTTTTCTTCATTCCTTTGCGGTATCCTTTAATCTCGAATCACCAAAAGAGAGTACGGAAAAGATCTTGATAGCAATATGGCAATGTTTATTTTTTTTGTTTGTTTGTGGATTTATCAACCGGTCGAGATTACGATCGATAGTCTTCAAGGGTCTTCAAATGGAGTCGACCGACCGATTGGTCACCACACTGTTTATTCCCCATTTTTCCATCACCACAACGTCTATTCCCACCAGGTGGCGCCGCCGTTGCAGGTCAAACGACCGCTACCTTTTTTGTCATCTTTGTTTGGTCAACTACACAACTATGATGTTCGAGGTACTTAATTCAGGAAGTGTGAGGCAAAAAAGAATGAAGTAGGTGAAACACTAAGGTGGGATTTTTGAAAATAACGTGTTGAGAATCGTTTAAGCTCATCTAGGAATAATAATAACAACAATAAATAGAATGCACAGCGAAATAAATCAAAACATTATTGTTATTGCTAAAGATTTCTTCGTCATCATCATGTGTTCTACAAAACACATCTACAGCCCCAATCCTAGATGATCAACTCTAAGACGGTTACAATCTAACAGGGATCAATGATCCTTGAGGCTGACCAACTACATGTCGACATACACTATAGTCTAGGCATTCATAAACTCACGCCCTAGACACACACACACACACACATATGTCTGATGTTTACATTGTTTGACACTTCTATCTAACCTACGTATCATGCATCTCTTTATATACTAGAGAATACTAGGGTTTACAAAGAGATAAATGTGAATATACAGAATATCTTCTTTAACAAGTAAATTGATCTTCTGAATATTCTCTTCTTTGAAGTTATCCTCCTTGTCATAAACAGTCCTTCATCTTTCATACTATTTTGTCTTATCAACTCAAGGAACCTAATTCCCAACATAACGTGTTTTTGTAATTGGTGGAAAAGCATATTTAAGGTGTGATGTTTTAAGGCTGATGGAAGTGTGGTAAAGTTGTAGTTTGTGAATTAGGAAGAAAGCTTGCATGTGGGTGTATATATATAGATGGCTGGAGGGAGTAAATGGGCTGTTACAATTACAAGAGTAAATGGGTTATTGTATGGCCTGTTACAAGTCAATTGATTTGTATTTAATTTTCATAACTAAAATGCCTCCTTCGGATGTAATAGCTGAATTTATAAGCAAAAATGTTGACTTCTATTGCAAATTTGGGACTTCCTTATATTAGCAAGTGTGTTGCTTATGCTTTTTAAGACTTCTTTTTATAAAAAGTCCTAAATGCATTATTAAGTAGTAAGATAAGAAGAATAAAAAAGATTTTTAGTCACACATTTTAAATAAGAGAAAGAAATTTTTAAAAAAATGAATTATATTTATAAATGCTGAAATGTGTGTTCTCGTTTTAATTTTTCATCTTATTTGATGGACTCAAACATAAACCAAAAAGGAAAAGAAAATTAGGGTTAAACAGGCACAATTTATTCCATACGACATTTTAGGGTTAATATTCAAAGCATTTCCCACCGTTATAGCCCGCCAATCGCCACCGTCGTAGCGATAAAGTAGTAGTAAGTCATAAAGTACTGTAATTTTTCTTAATAATAACTGTTATTATTTTCAATATTATAATTTGTTTCACTTTTGTAAATGATTCAATAGACATATACAAGGACTAGAAAGAATAAACATACTTTTAAGATTTGTTTCCCTTTTCAGATTAGGGCTAGTCTTTAACTTAGTTGGATGAAACATTTCGGGTGCGTTTAGTTGGAGAACAAATTCTCTTATTTTCTATCTCTAGTTTTGTAAAAATTTAGAAGGAGAATTAATCTCCACAAAACACTTGAAAATATAAAAAACGTGTTTAGTTGATATTTCTATTTTCTGTTTTGAAGAAAGGGAGGGAGGGTTGAGGGTTACAAAGGAAAACAACTAAAATTTGTTTTGTAATTTTCCTTGTTAAGTTAAGGAAATAGGGGATTTGTGTTTTGCAAAACGTTTTGTTGGAAAACGTTGATTTGAATGCGATCTCTATTTTCCTTGTTTTTCACAAAACATTTTGTGGAAAACAGGAAACATTTTGTGGAAAACAAGGGTGTTTTCCCTCAACTAAACGCAACCTTCATATTTTTGAATTTCCAATTTTGTACAGAGGTTGTATTTTCCATTTTGAAAAAGGAATGTGGGTTACAAAGGAAAATGTCAAAAAATGTGTTTCTAATTTTCTTTCATAAGTAGGAATTGGAAATTTTTAGTTTTGTCAATAAGGAACAAGTTTTCGGGAAAAAAACCAAGCTGAACGGGATTTTTGTATAAAACTTGTTGTGGGAAAGAGGATTGTTTTCATCCAACTACACGCCTTCTTATCTTTTGTGCTTATGTTTCTAGGTACTTATTAATAAGTACTGTACTTATTATCTGCTTAAATATAAACACTTTAGGAAATAGTGTTTGGGGTTTAGGTTAGAGATGAAGGTAAAAACGTACTTTTAGTTTCATCTCAAATAAAGAACTTTAAAAGAACCATGCCCAACCTGCTTATTAAAAACTACTTTTGTTGCCCCGTTAATGGCAGATAAGGAAAAGCCGTTTGGATGATCCAAACACTTCAAACTGCTTTATAATAAGCTTTAGCATTTTCAAACGCACTATGTGTGGTACTTTCAAGCCTATTTTAGGCGATTTGCCTTATAGTATTTTCAAAACACAATAAGTTACTCTGAGCGTTTGTATGGAGCGAAACAACTTGATATTGTTAGTTTATTTAAGAGTTTTTTGATAAACTCCTCTTCCCCAGCGTTTTGGTTTATTTTGCAAGTGCTTATGCTAATATAGAATTTTACCCCCATTTCTTGTCCTTGTTCTTATCATTCACTACGAGGTGTTTGTTATTTTTGGTCATTTCACTATTAATACATTTTACGCTTTACACAAACACTATCTCATTCATCGTGCTCAAAAGAATCTTACAAAAACACCCCCTTGGTGACACTACTACAGGTACATCATAATCGATACTTGAAAATTCACCATGTAACTAGTAAGATGTATGTATATAGCCCGCTATCCTGTTAATAATTTAGTAACCCTGATATTAGACTCGGCATGAAAGATCCTTCATATGCATATGTATAGCTATGTAAGCACTTGTATCAATTGTTTATTTAACATGCTCTGATTGTTGCATTCTGTCAAATTGCAGCTTTTTAGCCAAGAAAGGCGTGATAATGATGATGGTCTAGCAAATGAGAATATAGTAGCAGAAAGATAAAAATGAATCCTAATTAAATTTTGTGGTCCACTTCATTGGAAAGAGTCCGATGAATTTATGAATGCATATGTTTGTATAAAGGTAAAAAGTACAGGATAAATGAAATATGAGCAGGTTGAAAAGAGAATGAATGCTGAAATTGATAGGCTAAGCAACTTGCCGGATGAGCTTATTCATAAAATCCTCTCTTTTGTTGGCATTAAACGTGCTATTAGACTGAGTGATATATCATCTAGATGGAGATATATCTGGACTTCGATGCCTTACCTCGACTTCTCAGTTGAGAGTTTCTCGAGTTCAGCCAGGCTCTCCAATTTTGTTACCAATGTTCTGTCTCGTCGCAATAATCTAGTGGAAGTGGTTTCAATCAAGCTCCCTCCTTATAGAGATTTTAGCTCCGATTCTCTTAGACAAATCATGAACTATGCATTCTCTCACAATATCAAACAACTCGATATTCAATGCTTCCCTGAGAATGATAATGGGTCCCCCCTTCCTCTCTTTTGTTCTGAGTCTCTCAAACATCTGAGTTTGGGAGGGAGGACTGTCTTTACACCCACGTCTACTATAGAGCTCCCAGCCTTAACTTCTTTGTATCTCAAATGTATCACATTTAGCTGTGATGACAATACTGAGAATACTGACAAATGTATTGGTCTTTTCTCCAAGTGTGCAAACTTGAAGGATCTCACATTAGAAGGTTGCCAAGTAATAGGTTTGAATCGTTTAGATATTTGTCATCCTTTACTATCCAATCTCACACTTCAAAATGTTCATGGGAGTTTGAAAGTTGTAAATGTGGTTGCACCTCAACTTAAAAATCTCAGTATAAGTTATTTGGATGAGAAGCTCCAGTTTCTGATTTCCGCTCCAGACCTTGTCTCCTTGTGCTATAAGAATTATCTTCATCCTTTGCACCTATCTACAGAAGGTTTCCATTCTTTGGAGAAGGTGGATCTTTGTGTAAGACATAGCATTTTTGGTGCTCAGGATTTTGTGCGTCTGTTTCAGCAGCTACAAAGTGTAAAATTTCTTACACTTAACATGGAAATTCTTGAGGTACCGTATATTCCGTTCTTACAACAATCTAATAAAATACTTTTATGATTCCGTAAGCAAGATAAAGATCAGAACAAATAAAATGTTCTAGTTCTGTTAGTTGTCAGAACAAATAAACGAGCCATATTTTGTTTGAATACTCTACCCTTTTATCATGTTTAGTTGAAGTATATAGTTATAACAAATTTTCCATTTCCATTTTTAGTGTGTCTCATACGATGATGACACTTATGGCAATCCGGATTATATACTTGGAGAAACAGTGAATGCTTTAATACTTCCGATTTCAATCTGGTTCTATAACTAGCTATCGATGCATGCTTTGATACTTTAAAAAACGTATTGGCACCGGGAATTGAGATACACTTGTTTGTTAGAAAAGGACTCTCTACCTGGCAATTTCTCCTTTTTAGTTGTTTGGTAGAAAAATACTATGCACCAGAGAGAAACAGCGCAACATATAGTATTTCTATCCATGATTACCATGATGTTTTTTAAGTGTATACTTAAACATTATTTTCTTTTGTGATTTATTTATTTATTTTATTTTTTTGCAGTTTCTTTCTTCATCTGTGGAACTAATCTTAAATCAAACTTCTCCATTTGCTAACTTAAGGAGTTTACATATTTATCCGGTAAGAAAACTCTCGGATGTTCGAAATGGAGTAAAGATGTCTACAGAAGTTAAAAACTATTTGTTAGATAATTCTCCAAGTGCCACATTTACAATGATTTCTCGTGAGGTATTTACTTCGAAGTGCATATTAACTGCCATGTATCTTGCTTCTGCTATCTATATGTTTGATTATCATAAAAAACAATTTGATTCACCCGGCTGTTTTTGTGTCATTTATCACTGAGATGAGAAGCTTGTGAGGGTGGTGTTGTTCTAACTCATGCAGTTCATATTAACGTTTTAGGTTCTGCATATTTGTGGACCAAATAAAGTAGTGGATGAATCTATCTCTAGAGTTGTTTTATATAAAGTTAGTTTGAGTTTTCGGACCAAAAGTACATAGGGATAAACACATCCTTTCCGGTCAGTGTTTTCACATTTTAGATATCCGTTTAGGAGATAAGTTACCTCATATAAGAAAATTCATTGCCTAAAATGGGAACTGATATGAAATGATGCTGTGTTGTGTGCATTCAGTTTCAGCCCTCCTGAATCATATGGTTGTAAATAAAGTTCCTCTGGGTATACTTTGATTTGGCCTCTTTTTTTATGTGCACTTCACTTGAGCTCAAGCGCAACTCAATGTGTGTTTTTAAGGGGTCAACAAACCTAATTAGAAGCCAAATAACTGAAGCGTGCATGCAAAAACATTTGGACCCTGTTAAGTTTTTGGATTTCCACTTGAACCATATAATAATTCATATTGAGTGCTTCTAAAACATTGGTATTTGCTTCAGCTGTATCTTAAAGTGAACCACCAGTGCTCTACATGTATATTAGAAAGTGTTTAAACTGGCGACTTGTGACATATATGGAGAGACATTTTTATATGGTTTCTCTAAGTTCTGTAATATGAATATATGATGGAAAAATTCAGGAGATTAGCAATAAGAAGAACACCGAATTGGCACTAAAGGAAATGGCAAATTTACGGGTGATGCTAGAGTGTGAGAAAACTGAGACGGAGAACAGAATCACAAAAGTTGAGAACCTACTGCAGATTGGTGGAAGTATAACACATGTCAATAGAAGTTGGGAAGGTTTGAGCAAGCAAATTGAGAAAGGGAGAGCAAAGACTGATGAAATCATTTCAGAGTTGCAGAACGTTAAATACACACTAACAGAGCTGTCTGTATCAAAGAGGGCTGAGATGCAAGAATCTTTTTCTAGTTTGTGCTCAGAGGCCTACAATGTAGTGAAGAAGATAATGGATCTTGTAAAGATCTTATGTGACATGAAGGGAAGCCGTTTTTGTGTCTACTTTGACGAGCTTTCTACAATATCATAACCGTCTTCTTAGCAAATTGTAAGTTCATGATTTCTTTTATACGGAAGTTATAGCTACTATGAAAATGCTAACTGTTGGTCTCATATTGTATTATTGTTTGTTTGTTTGTTTGTTTGTTTTTTTTTTTAATTTCAGGTTCCTGCATTCATTCCTAACTGTTACGCTATTGTATTAGTAATCAACCCGCTTGGGCAACTTGGAATGGTGATGTTAGAAATTTGTCTTTCTTTCTGGCTCGACTATTCAAGATATGATTTTTTGTCCTCCATTATATGGAACTAAGACTATTGGCTGATCTGGTTATTAAAGATGTAATTTATCCAAGTTTAATACTTTCCTTTGAGAAACTGTAATTGATTTGGATAAATTTTCTTGTATCATCTTTTATAAACATGTACCTATTTGGCCCTGTTTGGATCAAACTGATCTTTTTAGTATTATCATTGTGTTCATATGAAGATAAAAACAGGATGAAACAACCAATTCACTAGTAAATGGGTCGGTATTGCAACGTGTTGTCAAGTTTACATGCTGGAAGGTGCTCAAGGAAACTAGGATAGATCCTCTAATCCAGGTGCTATATTTTCATTCATTACCCTTCATGATAAAGTTATAAACTGTTTCATGGATTCCATCAAACTTCATGCTAATAGTGATGGTTTTTCTTTTTTTTTTTTTTTTTTTTTTTGAACGGCCTAATAGTGATGGTTGGAACATGGCTTCTGGACAACGAAACCTCTGCCTTAAATGAGATCACTTTTCTGGACAACGAAACCTCTGCCTTAAATGTGATCACTTTTCATTTGGCGTCTCCTTTTTTTTCTATGGAAGAACTTAGTCCAACTATTTCATATGTCATTAACTATTTAATCATGAATAAAGCACGGATCTTAGAACCATGAAATTTTCTTGATATCGTTTTTGTATATCATTTGGGAAGTGCATCGTAACATGCGAATTTAAAAGCTCAAATCACACCGTTGTGACCCGATCGAAATTACCCCGACCTCGATAGTAATATTTCTTTGTATAATATATATAAAATATATATTATAAACTAATTATTTATTTAATTTTTTTTTATATTAAAAACCTTACCGGGCCCACGCCCAACCCGATCCATCTCTCTCTACTTGTTCTTGGGCCTCGTCTACTCACCATCCAACCCAACCCATCCCTTCTTGTCCTTGGGCCTAGCCCATCCGCTCCTTTTGCTCAGCCCAAACGCACCCAAGTAATAATATTGGTAACACAAAATTTGCCCAATTAAAATTTTAGAAACTATGTTTCTTTGTTTCTGTGAACGAGGCACCACACAAAATAAACAAAAACACAAATACAAAACATCAACTTTGGTCATGTATAAGAGTAATCCAAGGAGACAAAAGACAAGCAAAGCCACCCTAATACAATTTAAATAATACCCTAAACACCATTTGACCTCCTTTTGACTTCTTTGCCCAAAAGATCATATGTTTTCTCATGTTTCTTATGAATCGACTAGACCAAGCGTGCCCCATTTTGATGCTGAATTCGCAGCATGCTTCAAACCAAACACATCCCATTTTGCTTTTCTTGGAACCATGAAGATCATGCATAAAAATATTAGGAGAACCATACTTGCTTTCCTCTATATAACCAACTTCTAAAAACATTTTGTTACACACTACAAACACTCACAAGCTTACAAGTTCACTCACTTAAACTATTCTCACACTCTCACAACATATATCGTCCACTGTGGAAGTTGGGTGCAAGAAAAGAAACAAAACACAAAGGGTTTGATCGTTTGCTTGGGTATACGGAACGAGGGGTAACTTTGGAATCGTTGGTCACGTTCGTTCACTTTTCTTTCGAGTTCATCACCACCCATTTGGGTGTTGTAAGTCTCCAATCTCATTCCTATTCTCGTTATTCTTGTATTTCGTTTTCATATCACACGTTAACAATGTAAATGCGCCTAAGTAATTTCGTTACCAATCTAGCTAATGCCTTGTATCATGAAAACGAATCACTAAGTCATTGAGAAATCAAGAGCAAAACGCTTATATACCAACCTTAAATGTAAAACACGATTTGTAACTCGTTACCCTTTCCTTTTAAAACTTCATGTCGCGTATAAGTTTTTGAAACATCACTTCACCCACGTTTTGCTAATGAGAACCATAGGAACACTCTCTATCAAGTTAACTAAGCTAAAAACGAATCTAAACAACTCCTAAAACCCTCCCATGTCGCGTTCATAACTCTAAAACCAAACGAACCTCAACTGGGCCTTAAGGCCCAGTTACGCAAAACCCACGGCCCAAACATTTTTACCCGGCCCAATTACAATAAAAATAAGCTCATAAGCTAATAATAAGCTAGTAATAAGTTTTTGTAAAAGTTTAATAAGCTAACTCTAGTCGAAATGTATTTTGGACTAAGTATGCAAAATATATAATTTTCGGGTTAAAAATGTAAATTATAGAAAGTTAAAGGTAACTTTGATATATTAACGTGTGCATGGTAAAAGTCTAGGGTAGATTTTGTAAATAAGGGAAACTTATTTTGGAAAGGAAATAAAAGTTTTGGTGTAAA
Organism: Chrysanthemum seticuspe; assembly: GCA_019973895.1. Classification (NCBI taxonomy): domain Eukaryota; kingdom Viridiplantae; phylum Streptophyta; class Magnoliopsida; order Asterales; family Asteraceae; genus Chrysanthemum; species Chrysanthemum seticuspe. The sequence goes on from BPTQ01000005.1 coordinate 220,268,965, forward strand.
AATGGAAACTTTGAAACCTTGGGGACCGAAAGTGTAAAATTCGACTTTTTGAAATACTCTTGTAAAAACAGTTTTGATGAGGGACCAAAACTGTCAATTATGGATATTTTGAGTACGAAATACTTTTGGGTACAAATTGTCATTTTTCCAAAGTTTAGGGGCCAAACTTGTACATTTTTATAACTTGAGGGTAAAAAGTGTACATTTAAGAAAATGTTTAGAAAACTTGTAAACTTATAACGAATTTATAAAAACGAGTATTCAGATGACCTAAAGTTTATAACAAGAAGTATTACGCCGATATTTAACTAAACTTATATATATAATTATAAGTATATAATTATATGAAATCGATATCTGATATCGACACACCTTGAAAGTAAATAACCCAGACACTTGACAACATCGTTATTTTTCATAAATCGACAATGGGGAACATTTCACTTATATAAGTGTGAACTTTTGAAGAATAACCAACTAAGTCAATATAGCGCGTATTTTGAACTTAAAACATTAAGCCAATTTTCATACATTTTTTTTACGTTTTCGTCTGTTTTATACGTTTTCGTCCGTTTAATACGTTTTCGTCCGTTTAATATGTTTTCGTCCGTTTTCATATGTTTTTATCCATTTTCGTCCGTTTTTAATTATATATTTTCTTACGTTTTTATCCGTTTTCGTCCGTTTTTATACGTTTTCGTCCATTTTTATACGTTTTCGTCCATTTTTATACGTTTTCGTCCGTTTTTATACGGTTTCGTCCGTTTTTATCCGTTTTTTTGTCTGTTTTCTGACCTTTTCAAATGTTTTTATCCGTTTGCGTCCGTTTTCTTATGTTTTCATCCGTTTTTATACATTTTCGTCCGTTTTTATCCGTTTTCGTTCAGTTTTATTCGTTTTCGGCTGTTTTTTATACGTTTTCGTCTGTTTTCTTACTTTTTCATACATTTTTATCCGTTTTCGTCTGTTTTATACGTTTTCAGCTGTTTTTATACGTATTCATACGTTTTTATCAGTTTTCATCCATTTTTATTCGTTTTCGTCTGTTTTTATATGTTTTCATCCGTTTTCTTACGTTTTTATACGTTTTCATCTGTTTTATCCATTTTATCCGTTTCGTCCGTTTTTATCCATTTTAGTCCATTTTTTATACGTTTTCATCCGTATAAAAACGTATGAAAAACTATAAAAATGAATGAAAATGTAAAAAAAACAGACGAAAATGGATAAAAACGTATAAAAACAGACAAAAATGGATTAAAACGTAAAAATGTAAGAAAACAGACGTAAACATATAAAAACGGATGAGACTTATAAAAACGGATGAAAACGTATAAACACAGAAGAAAACGTATGAAAACAAATAAAAACGTATGAAAACGTTAGAAAATGGATGAAAACGTATAAAAACAGATGAAAACGGATAAAAACGAACGAAAACGTATTAAAACTTAAGAAAACGTATAAAAACTGATGAAAACGTATAAAAACGGACGAAAATGGATAAAAACGGAAGAAAACATATAAAAATGGACGAAAACGGATAAAAACATATGAAAACGGACAAAAACGGACGAAAGCGTATAAAATGGATGAAAACTGATAAAAATGGACGAAACCGATTGTATAAAAATGGATGAAAACTGATAAAAACGGAAAAAACGTATAAAAACGGACTAAAGCGTAAGAAAACGGACGAAACCGATTGTTCTACCCTCATGTGCATGGAATATTTGGGTTGTTGACAGAGAAAGCTAACGATCGTTAGAAATAAGGATTGATGTTGTGATCAAACTTCATTATAAGGACTCATGATGCAAAAATAAAAACAAATGGACTTGCGGTGTTATTCTGGGAAAACCATAAGGATGAACGGTGTAATTTACTCTACTTTATATTTGCACTCTTCACGTCAGTTTGCCTATTTTTTTTAGAACATCAACTAAATATCTCATAATATACACACCACAAACTATCTCACATGTTCTAAGCAGGATTTGAACTCACAATCATTTGGTTGAACATCTTCTCACACAACAAATATACCATTGGGACACAAACCCTTTGATGATTTTGCCTATTATTGGTGACAATTTTTATTAGAAACGCATTATATCGTTAAAAGTTTATTTCGGCGTTGTAAAATAAATGTTTTTATACCACTGCGACACATGATTGGTAACAATCTTTATTGGAAAATCATATTATCGTTAAACTTTATTTCGTAACTGTAAAATAAATGTTTTCGTAGCCGCTGTAACGGCAAGCTTATAACATCTCCTTTTCTACAAAACATAAGTGTGTTCACAAATATAAAATTATAATCTGAAGAAATGCCTAATCCACCAATCATTTAAACAAAAAATGTAAATGTATAATACATTTTCTCTATTTAAATTCTCACAAATCGACCTTTTTTTTTATAGATTTAATGCACACGAAAGTCATTTTACTTTGTCGTTTTCTTCAATCAAGTCACTGTTTTAATTTTATGTTTTCTTTAGTCATTCAAAACCTGCTAATAAAGTCACAATACTATAATCATGTGTTAACTAAATCAATTTTGCGTTTGTGTTCACTTAAGTCATTGAACTATTTCTATAGGTTTACAAAACACAATTTTAGATCGTTTTAGAAACCAAGAACTAAAATCAAAATGATTACTCTTTTAAAGTGTCAACATGTCATACAACACTGTGACTTTACTCATTTTTGTACGTTATTTTTTAACATATCTTTCTTTTTTTTTTTTTTTTTTAGAAAGGCATCAAAATATATAAAGACAAGAACACAAGAATACACACGAAAGGCACCCAAACTCTTTAATAAGAGTATAAAAAGCATGGGCCCAAAAGAAAAACAAGAACTAAACTTATAAGCACCTAGAACCAGAAACATACCACAAACGAACCATTTAAAAATAGGCCAAACAAAAAAACAAAAGCAGTCCCACCTTCACAGTCACGGATCATTCGCCAAGGACAAAATGACATAGCAGACAACAGGGAACACCCACTTGCTATCTCCCATGCCAATATCCCACACAGACAACCTTAAACATCAGCAGCCCAAAAAAGAAAAGGGAAATGACAACTACTGAACACAGCCTGAACCGAAAAGCACAGCCAACCAGATACTGATGCAGACCAGACTCACTGTACCAGACACATAAAATAAAACTGCAGCAACCCAACTGAACTGAGACAAAGGCTTATTGAATCCGAATTTTTTGAGGATCCCATAACCATTGTTGCCAATCAATCACTCTATATTTGATGGATCTTCTTGTAGTATACTCAAAACTTTTGAGTTGAACATCTTGCACAATCTTGTTAGTACTTGAGATCTTTTTGCCAAACACTCGAGCGTTCCTTTCTTTCCAAATAAAATACCCGGTAGTCCAAATAACCGCTTGCCACACGCGAGCTAGAGAATTGGGCACATTAACCCCCCCACTACGTGAGAATAGTTCCTCAATAGTGAAAGAGTTGACATCCCCCACTTTCCACCAGTTGAAAACTTTGTTCCACACACTCAACGCCAAATCACAGGTGACTAAGCAATGCGCACAAGTCTCCACAATATCATTACAACACGGACAAAGAACCGAATTCACATCGATGCCTCTTCTATCTAACTCTACTCTAACCGGAAGTCTTCCTTTAAGCGCCCTCCATACAAAGATGTTAACTTTCTTAGGAGCCAAATTATTCCAAATCGTCTCATGACCACCACTTTCCGTACGTAAAGTCTTCTCCTCGATCAATCTTGTAAGCTCTTTTACTGTGAACTCTCCATCATCCCCGAGCGACCATCTCCACTTGTCCCTACAATTACAATCAACAACAATACTTTGCATAACACCCATAAACTCCTCATACTCCCTACTAACTCTACCCCTAATGCACCTAACCCAATCCCATTCCCACTTCCAAGTGTTATTTTCCCACAACCCCTGATCCAAAACAGTCCCCTCTTTTCTCCTATCAAGATGGAAGAGCCTAGGAAATCTATCACATAACCTACAATTACCCACCCATCTATCAAACCAAAAACTATATCCCTCCCGTCACCTAACACCCCGATACAAGATGAAGAGAAATCAATCCAGATCCCATCTATTTCCGCCCCATTCTTCACAATATCTCTCCACACACCCCCTCCCCCCACCCCACCCCCACCCGTGACCCTCCCATCACCCAAACCTCCACCATCCCCATATATGCTTTTAATCACCCTAACCCATAAACTCCCCCCCTCCCTCTTAAACCTCCACCACCATTTCCCCAATAAGGCCAAATTTTTCGCCCTTAACAAACCAATACCAAGACCCCCCAACCCAAAAGGCGATAGAACCGAATCCCACTTAACCCATGAAAGTTTTTTACCCTCCCCGCTCCCACCCCAAAAGAAATTTTTCCTAACTCTCTCAAGGTTTTTGATGACACTCAAAGGCACACGGAACATCGAGAAGTAATACAAAGGCAAGCTACCAAGTACCGACTTAACCAACGTTAAACGCCCCCCGAACGACATCGATTTAGCTTTCCACTCCGCGAGCCTATTATTGAATTTCTCTACCACAGGACCCCAAGCTCTAAGCCTCCTCATATTCTCCCCAATCGGCAATCCTAAGTAAGTGAATGGAAAATCCCCAATGCCACACTCCATCCAACCAGCCATCTCTGCCATTTCCCTATCGGTAACCCCTATTCCATATAATTTACTTTTATTATAATTCACCTTTAAGCCAGACACCTCTTCGAAACATTTGAGAATGCACATGAGAGATTTAGCATTATCTTTATTCCATTCTCCAAAGAATATCGTATCATCCGCATACTGAAGATGTGACACCTTGACCCTCTTTTCACCCACAAGAACACCACGGAAAATTCCTTTCTCCACCGCCTCAGAGACAATCGCGTTTAGACCTTCCGTCGCCATAATGAACAGGAAAGGTGATAAGGGGTCACCCTGCCTGACGCCCCTCTCTAACTTGAATTCCTCCGACGGGGAACCATTGACCAAGATAGAATCCACCCATTTACACCACTTTCCTCCAAACCCCATTCTCTCCATAATGTCTAGAAGGAATCTCCAATTTAAGCTATCGTACGCTTTCTCGAAGTCAACCTTGAAGATCAAACTCTTTTCTTTCTTTTTCTTCAAATAATCCAGTGTCTCATTAGCAATAATAACCCCGTCAAGAATATACCTACCCTTTATGAAAGCATTTTGGACATCCCCTACCACACTACCCACTACGCGTTTAACCCTCTCCGCTAAAATTTTTGCTATTATTTTATAATAACACCCGATAAGGCTAATAGGTCGAAAATCACCTAGCCCTATAGGGTCCGCAACCTTAGGAATGATAGAAACGAAAGAGGCATTACACCCTCTAGAAATCTCCATCCTTTCCCCAAACCATCGAACTGCATTTAATAAGTCAACTTTGATGATATCCCAGGCTTTCTTAATAAACTTAAAATTAAATCCATCTGGACCAGGGGCCTTATCCCCCCCACAACCGCAAATCGCGTTCCACACTTCATTCTCCCCAAAACCTCTCTCGAGTGCCCGAGCCTCCTCCGAGGAAATTCTCTCAATTTTATTACTACAAAAAATCGGACGAAGCACCCCCCTTTTCTGAGAATAACGTTTTATAATGCCGGGTCATCTCCTCTTTAATTACCATTGGAACCTCACACCAAACACCGTTTACCATAAGGCCTCTGATATTACACTTATTATACTTCCTCCTAACATGAGAATGAAAGAACTTTGAATTTTCATCCCCCTCGGCATCCCACTTGATCCTAGCTTTTTGCCGAAGCATATTCCCATATTCTCTTTCTATATCCTCCCATTGTTTCCTGACATTCAGCCATGAAGATCTCTCACACTCAGAAAGAACCCGCTTTTCTGCTTCTAGCTCCCATCTCATTGCCTCACTTTTAAGATTCTCTATTTTCTTCTTATGCTCACCAAACCTGTCTTTGCTCCATGTCCTAAGCTTAGCCTTAACATTTTTAAGCCTATCTCGAAATATACAATCCGGCCGAGAGCTCCTCACCTCTTCCCCCCATGCTTCCTCTACGGTACTAAAAAAATCAGGCTCCTCTATCCAGACATTGAAAATTCTAAATGGCTTCGGACCGAAATCAAGCTCCATATCCTTCATCACAATCGGGCAATGATCCGACAGTTTCCTATCTAAAGCAACCACTGATAACGTGCCCCAAAGCCCGTCGAATTTCTCGTTCAACAAAAAACGGTCTAGCTTACTAAATTTCATTCCATCGTCACTAACCCTAGTAAATTTCCTCCCCCCCATTGGAATCTCAATAAGCCTCATGTTATTAATAAAGCCATTAAAATCCATCATCTCCTTAACATTTACTTGAGAGTTTAATCTATCATCGATCCTCCGAACCACATTTAAATCGCCGAAAATACACCATGCCCCTTGCCATCTATTCATTAAACCACTAAGTCTTTCCCACAACGATGCCTTGCAGCTACTCACGTGAGGCCCATAGATACAAACCAAAAAAACATCCTCGCTCTTACCTTTCCAAGACCCTTTAACCGCAATAAATCGCTCATCCCCCACCGCTTCTTTACATTCGAAGATCCTCGAGTCCCATATTAATAATATACCCCCTGAATTCCCATTAGCCGGTAATTGAGCATACCCATAACCGAGCCCGCCCCAAACATTTTCCACCCAAACATCATCCACCACACCAGATTTAGTTTCTTGAAGGCCAATAACATCTGGCCGTTCAGCCTTAATAAGAGATCTAATCCAATTTTTTTTCCCACTTTCCCCCATGCCCCTCACATTTACCGATATTATTTTCATAATAAAAATTAGGAAACGATAAGAACTAGACACCAACCTTAATCAGATTGTGACAAACCACCACTCGCGTCGACCTCCTTGCACCCCTCCCCACCTCGTTCACTTTGCTTCGCCTCTTCAGCTGCACGTATCCAGGAAACCCCAATCATCTCACCAATCTCCTTAATTTGTTCCATATGCACATTGCATTTTTCGCTAACTCCCCCATCAGCCTTGTTACCCCCGAAGTGAAATATTTCATTACACTCACTATCTTCTTCATAAAACTCTTTATACACATCCGATACCCCTTTTTCATATTCTCCTAAACCACCCACTCCCGTCTTCCTCGCTACTTCCAGCGCTTTCTTAATACTCTTTCTTCCTATTATCTTTTTACCCGCCTCTTTTTCCTTTGGTGCTTTCCCTTGATTAAACTCCTTTTCGTATACATTACCTTCCATTTGTTCCTCCTCATTAGCTTTTCTTTTTTTCTTAAGTCTAGCACTTTCACTACCTGCCGAGATAGAGGGAGAAGCCGCCCGTTTATCTCTTTTACAAGATGTAGAAACACCTACCACATTTTCTTTATTTACCTCCCTCACTTTTACACAATTTATATCTACTGTGAACTTCCTCATCTTTTGTACCAAACCACGATTAACCCCTTCATTACTAAGCCTCCTATTACTTTCCTTATTATTCTTTTCCACTAAATTGTTCAACCCATTTAGCCCATCACCCGATACCCATTCGCTAGGCCCAACACCATGACCATTAGGCCCAACTATATGTACATCACATGACTTACTAATATTCATATTATATATATATTAACATAAGGATACAAAACGGCACCAAAACATGTCGTTTGGGGCTCCCCATATTTCCGTCAGCCCAAATGCAAGATCCATGTTTCTTCTTCAGCCCTGTTGCCGCCTTCGTTCATATACGTGTCTTCGCAATTTATACGTGGCGCCATTCCCTCTGTCTCCACTCTCAAGAATGGCGATTCATATCTCTTCCATTTCCTCAGTCTCAGCAATCATCTGGTGTTTCTCGGTTGTGCGCTGCTTTCACGTTAGGTAATCGTTGCTTCAATCTTAGGTGTTTGTTTGCGATTGCCATTAATCAAAACACAACAAGCTGGGACTGGTGGTTCAAGTATCAACACATATGTAAATTTATTTTTGTGGGATGTGGCTAATAGTTTGGTGGATTATGTGATTGTCTATTTTGATTTTGTTAGTTTGCATGCATACCAATTGTTTGTTTTTATGTCACACCGAATAAGATGCTTAGTTATTGATAAAAAATTAAAGATACACACATACATGCTGTTATTTAGTCAGAGTTTAGAGCAACACTATTTAGAGCAACCTTATAGTGGTAACTCTGAACAATGGGTTGCTCACCCGATAGGCGATGAACATCGGCCCACTATAAGGTTTGGTTGAAACTTTTACACTAGAACCTGCTTTCAGCTGAATTAGATGACTTTTTATGTTTTTTTGTTATACAACTGTTTATGTGTTTTATTTATGTTCCTTATGTTGCGGTTGTTATTGATGATAGGTTGTACGTTGTTGGTGGAAGTCGTAACGAGTGTCACTTATCTGATGTTCAGGTATCATTACTGGTAACCCAATATATATGCTTATCACTACTGATTGTGCAGTTTATTTGGCCAAATGTTAAAGCAATAACTACTTCAATTCCGATAGTTCAACCACAATATTTAGCAGATATGTTTTATTTTGCAGTACAAGTGCTACACTACTCTGCTACAATTTGAAGTAGAAAGACATAAGGAACTTGCACTCATGGCGGTACCGTTTGGTTCTAAGCTATGTTATTGAAATTGTCAAAAGTGTCTGAAGGTCTGTGGCTGTAAGCAGGGTGTGTATCGATTAAAGTTGTGATCGTCCGTGTGTTGGCATGGCAATTATTATATTTGCAGCCACAACGGGTGTATCCGCTTTCTTCGATTGTCAACCTGTCTCAGCCTCATAGATGCATTTATTTCAGGCTACGATGAATATGAACAAGTTAAATCATGACGGTTATTCCTGAAAAATGTACAAAGTTGAGATTTCCCGCATCTTGGCGCGGCAAGTTACTAACTTTGCAGCCATGGCGGCTTAATCCACTTTTTTAGTTGTTTATAAATCTGAGCCTTCAACTGAGTATGATGAATGTGTATACAGTTAATATTCGTGTGTCTGATAAGCTGTAATGATAGAATTTGCAGCCATGGCAGGGTAAATTGGTAGATTTGCAGCCATTGCGTGGTAAATTCGTTTACAATAATATTGATACTAATTGGGTTCCATATTTGGCCTTGGTGGCTCCTATTAATTACAGGTGCGTGGTTTCTAATGTTTAGTTTTAACTGTCCTGTTTATGGATCTATTGTCGGTTTATTTTAGGCAACATTCCTGTTTATTGGGAGGTAACATTCCTGTTTATGGATCTATTGTCAGTTTATTGGGAGGTAACATTCCTGTTTAGTATTGGCGGGAAACCGGGACGCAAACGCCGTCTTTTTCATCCTCTTTTAATACATATATTAATACAGTTGTGTTTGTGCGTTCGTTATTTTGCAACTACAATAAGTTGCTTGATTGTGAAGGCTGATATCGTCCCGTATCTTGGCGGGGAAGCACGACATCGTGCTTGCAGCCATGGTGGGAGTTTTGTGACATTACTAATTGCAGTTGTGTTGGGTTAATCCTTATTTTTCTTTTTACATTGGTTTGAATCTGATACAATGTTTGTTCTCACATAACGTATAGAGTCGAGGCGATGACGATAGTTTTTAGCATTTATGTCTTTGGTAAGCGTGGTTTATCAACTCCCGTATCTTGGCGAGGCAGCCACATGCACATTGTGGTTGCAGCCATGGCAGGTCTCTGGTAACGCTTCAATACTCGCATATCCAAGCCTCTATATATATTAAAAAGCATGGTAAGCGTTGTCGTTTTCATGTGGCCTCGACATTGGGTTAATAGAATGTCTTTATGTTGACTTGGTCCAAGGCGTGTTAGGTGCCTGCCCAAATGTTAACCAGATAAGTAAATACGACGCTTTCTAAAATATTCTGAAACCCACCACACACATCACCGGCTTTCTTTTTCTTATTTTTGTCAAAACCTCAATTACAAGATGTGGTGTGATAGGAATCAATAATAGTAGAGGTTGTTGATTTTGGTGGTGAAGCCAGGTTGTGGCGGTCATAAGTATCGCCTTCAATTCTTTCTTTTGCGGTAAGTGAAGTTGGGTTGTAACTTTCGGATTTCGTGTTAATTTAAGTGTTTTTATGAAATCAGGGGTTCTAGATTGTTATGTGGTCCGAACTGAATTTGAGCTAGCAGAATAGTATAACTCATGAATTGAAATCAGATTCTAGGGCGAAAGGGTGTTTGGGCTTGCTTATATTTTTGGTTTAGTTCTTAAACAGCTTCCTTTCTCATATAATAATACAAATAGCCCTCACTTAGTTGTGTTATTGATGTTTGGGATTGCTAATTGATGTTTGTTTGTGATGTTGCTTATAATTTTCAGCTTTGCAAGTTGTGTTTAAGAAGTCGCCAGGGGATTCTCTTTTTGCAGGTTTGTCTTTCTTTACACGTTAGTAGCGGTGTCATTGATCGTGTATACAATACGCAAGTTGCTTCCACTGAATCGTTACGACAGGTTGCTGCCCATATATTTAGACCTAGGTGTGGTTGATTGCCATTGTTTCATCTAATTCATGAAATCATCATCTATAGCTCCCTGATATTAACATGGGGTTTTCAATGATTTTGTGCTCAAAGAATGTTCATATTCACTTTTACCTTCGATATAATGGTTTTGGTAATGATTTCTATAAGCAAACTGGGCTGAATTAGTCTCAAGGACAAAAGCCGATATATTTTTTTTTAAATTAGTAGAGTTGTTTGTGTACGTGATTGAAAAAACTATGGCTGTTTGGGTCTAAGCATTACATTTTATTGTTAAAGTATATCGAATCAATTTCTTGATTTAGATTATTGGCATACATACTAAACTTTCGGTTGTTTGGAGCAGGGCATGTCGACATGCCTTCTGTTTGGTGTTATAACATAGCCTTCCATCTGATTAGTGCATAATGATGTGTTTATTTGTATGTACAAAGATATCACTGATATATGGATGCTAGAAAATGGTCCACTTCCTATAGAATCTATAGGTTCTGTTGTGAGAAAACTTAGTGGAAATGTAAGTACTATGACCATGTATCAGAATATGTCAGGTACTTTTTACAGCTCTTCGGATTGATGGGTTAATATTGCAGGCTGATTCATGGTTTGGGCCACCAATATTTTGCTGCAACTGTTCAAAAAAAGCGTTAAGTGACCTTCCAGCCTCCCAGGGCTTTATTGCATAGTTAGTTCGCCGTAAATATATAAATTAACATTAATTTAGATTATATGAGCTGTGATTAATTGTTGTCACACATTTTAATGTGATATGTATATTAGAACATGGATTTTACTACATTTATTTCTTCTATAATAGGTTTAGCTGCTGCTGGATTTAGTGCTTCGTTACCTGCATTGGAGACCGTTATACCAGCGATCAGATGCGGTGGTGTTGCTGGTGTTGTAACCGCTGCGGTAAGTGTTGCAGCTTTTGCTGCAGTCGCTGCTATAATTAATAGCTTTTTCTCTCGAAAATGTGGGCACTCATTCTTTTCGAGATATATTAGTTTTTAACGGATAATATTAAAAGAGGTTGGAAACGACAACATTGTAAGATTTTAATTTTAGCTGCATGACCTATATAACCTGTTAACAACACAACCCAAATTGATTCATTCAAATGCAAATGCGTTGAAGTTTTTTCACTTCTAGGTATTCAATCAGTGGATCAAAACTTATCAAATAAGTAAAAGTATCCTAAACTTCAGTCTTTTACAATACAAATACATGTGATTTTTGTTTCGGCAGTATATAAAAACAAACTTCAGATGAGCTACCTTGCTTTTTATAATATATGAACTGTAACTGTATTGGAAAAGTTGATAAACTTAATAACAAGTTAATATTCACAAGTTTACGAAGCCCGCCCGCAACGCGGGGGGACCAGGTATATCGATAAATATAAAATGCCCCGCCGCAACGCGGCGGCATTGTAGCAATCCTTGTTATTATTAATACATCCATCCACGCCAGTCGCATGCTTCCCAAGTATATTATTCACGTCTTTAATATTAGGGTTTAGGCCGAACAATACACGCGTACTTTTTCAAATATTCCGTTTTGGTACGTGTACTAAAATCTGTCCCACTTAATGTTGCGTACTCTCATGTTTTGTTCCATTTTGCACGCGTGTTTACCTGCAACCGGTTGGGAATGTATAAAACCGGCAAAAATGCCCATGTGGCATATTTTTTGAGTAAATTACATATATAGTTCTTCTTGTTTATCCCAAATTGCATCTACTGTCCCTGGTCGTTTTCGTCTGTTTTTTTTACGTTTTCGTCCATTTTTTTTACGTTTTCATCTGTTTCTTTACGTTTTCGCCTGTTTTTTTACGTTTTCATCCATTTTTTTTATAAATTTTTCGTCTGTTTTTTTACGTTTTCGTCTGTTTCTTTAAGTGATATTTTCGTTTTTTTGGTTTTCGTCTGTTTTTTTACGTTTTCATCCCCTTTTTTACGTTTTCGTCTGTTTCTTTACGTTTTCGCCCGTTTTTTTACGTTTTCATCCATTTTTTTTATAAAATTTTCGTCTGTTTTTTTACGTTTTCGTCTGTTTCTTTACGTTTTCGCCCGTTTCTTTACGTTTTCGCCCGTTTTTTTACGTTTTCATCCCCTTTTTTTGTTTTCGCCTGTTTTTTTAAGTTTTTATCGGTTTCTTTACGTAAAAAATGGACGAATACGTAAAAAATGGACGAAAACATAAAAAACGTAAAGAAACAGACGAAAAATGTATAAATGGGGGTAAAACGTTTGAAATCGTAAGAAAAATGTATAAAAAGGGACGAAAACATATAAAAACGAACCAAAAAAGTATAAAAACGGGTAAAAACGTAAGAAAAACGGAAGAAAACGGACGAAAACGTATAAAAACGGACAAAAACTTATATACGTACCAAAACGGTACATTTGAAAAAGTACGTAGCTATTTAGCGGCCAAAACCCTATTATTTAACTTATTTTTGTTAGTGGAAATCTGACGTGGCGTGCACACGTGGCAATAGTGATAATGGTTTCGGTTTTAGCCGTGCAAAATGGAACAAAACATGAGAGTACGCAACATTAAGTGGGACAGATTTTAGTACACGTACCAAAACGGAATATTTGAAAAAGTACGCGTGTATTGTACGGCCTAAACCCTTAATATTACTCCCACATCCAATAACATTATCATTCTCACCATTTATTATACTCTCACGACCAATGACATGCGAGTTCCTATTACCTTTCCCATGCGCCCCTTCACTAACCCTACATTCCTCGTTTTTGTTTCTGACATCCTCACCCTCAAAAGAATCAGCCACCCTCGTTTCCCCCGAACATCTCGACTCTTCATCTTCCCCATCGCCCATACCGTCGGAGAAAGCTCCCCCCTGAACTTCGCCCCCCCTCGTTTGATCACCGGCAGCTTCATCCTCACTTTTTTCCCCTTCCTCATTGTCCGCGTCGTCCTCTCCTTCATCGACCTGCATATTATTTTCGTCCACTAGTTCATCATCCTTTACATCTCCATTACTTCTTTTTCGAGCATCCTGAATAACTACATTCGAAATGTCTCTAACTTCCTCAATCACATTAACTTTATGAATAAACCCTTTCACGTTGACAGTAACCTCTTCGTTTATTAAACCTTTGTTTGATGTATGTATTTGGACTTTTCCATACACTAGATTTTGGTTTCCTTCCAAGCAGCAATTAATCAGACCCACCACCACTCCATGTGCAGCCGCGATCTTTCTGAAGATACCTTCACCCCAACATGTCACCGGCACCCCAAGAATAGATAACCACGTAGTCCTACCTGAGGCTGTTTGTGAGCAGACACCCCTCCTCAGGTTATACACCCAACGTCTCAAACCATGTTCCTTGTCGTTTAATACGTTTTCCACAGTAGACTCGTTTTCCAGTACCACCATAACCTCCACACCTCCAAGAAGCTTGACTTCGCTCACTCCAAGCCCTTCTTCCTCGCACATGATTGGAAGTCTTGCAAGAAAACACGCGGCTTTAACCTCGCCCACAACACTCCTTCTCATTATCTCAATGTTAACCTCATGATCTTCTGCCATGATGTTTCTACCCGAACCCTTCACATCTCTTTCCACCATCCTACTCTCCTTCTTGCCCTCGTGAACTTCCTTGTCGTACTTACCCGCTACTTCCTTCCACTCTTGATCAACCCTCTCTCTCCTACCGTTAACCACATCCACAAACCTTCTGTTATCAACATTCCACCTGTTTCTTTCATTTCCCAACGTCTCCCCATTGAGCCTACCATTGCCTTTGATCTCTTGGCTGCCATTTTCCCTATTTGATCCTACATTGTCACTATTCCGCCTATCATACGCCACAAACACTCTCATGTATTCATCCCCAATCCTAATTTGTTGTAGCAATCTTAACAGCCCTTCCACGTCCCTAACTGATTTGAATCGCACAAAACCAAATCTTTGTCCATTCCTAAGTCTACGTTGCGCCATAAACATGTCAAAAACGGTCCCATATTTCTTAAAGATCATCCACAGCCTCCCCATACCCCAATCGTCCGGGAAGTTGAAAAACATGAACGATATTGACGAGTTACGTTTCCCGCCGGAGTAATTAGTACCAAGTCGCTTGCCCTTGTAATGCTCTCTAGACTCGTCGTGCCCTAAACTCTCTTTCTCGTTGTCTCTCTTGAAATTTTTCTCACCTCTCTCAAGTGGTTTGCTAAACCTAAATTTCTCTCTCACACAGTTCATTCTCTCTCTATGTAAAACAAATATGTTGTACGGATACGACGTCTGCTATGCTTACTTATGTTTCAGTACTTGTACGCTTGGTTTGTATGTGCTTATATTTCATCGACCTCATAGAAGAAAACAATGTTTTACTTTTGATTTGTCTTATAACTTGGCGTAGAGATATATTTGTACTTACATCTTTTGACTTTAGCCTCTAAATACTAGTATTTTACAATTTCAATATCACAACAAGTGTAATGAATATTTTTTATATTATAGGCAGTTAAAAAGTCACAAAAAGAGTATAGTGACTCAAGTCAATATAAACCGAAAGAAAAATGGCTTATTTGTCTATCTTTACTACTTATATATATAAAATGGTCATACCTTGATTTTGCTTAAAAACTTAAAAATGAGTCATGATTTTTCGACTAGAATACTTCTACTCATAAAAGAAAATACAATATATATTATTTAATTACTTAATAAGAATTTAATCCAAAAACTTTTTTTACTCTCACTTACACTTATATATACAAATAATAATAATAAAAAAAAAATAAACACACAAATAAATTGAATCTACTATACATTGTCATGTTATGCGTGAGTAATCGTTTAGTTAACCTAAGAAAGAAACAAAATGAATTGGGTCGAAAATAAGATACTTTGAAAATAAGTGACCACTTGACTCAAGTGATACAAATACAAATTTCATTATCCGCATATAAAGCAAAAATATTTTTAATTAAAACTTAAAATACTTAAAAATAAGTAATGTTCAATCGCCAAAATACATTTTTAAAACTTGTCTTTTGTTCACTTTTTTCACATAAAAATTTAAACAATATTGTTGTTATGAAATAGTTGCCTTAACAATGTTCTCATCAAAAACTTTAAAAATATGAATGACAACTTAAGTGTTTCGTGTAACGTTTATACATACAATGTAAAATAATAATAATGTAACAAAAAAATGTTGTAAAATGTGATAACTCAATTCAAATAACAGTTCTTAGAATACATATTAAGGAACGGATAAAAACATTTAGTGAAACTAGAATTTAAACATTATATCAATTTTGAAATACAATGTCTTATTTTTATTTTTTTTGAAATGCAATGTCTTATATAATAGAGTTTGTGGATGAAATTTTAGAAAGATAAAAACAATCTCTATTTCTTATTTTATTGTAGTTTCTAAAAAAATAGAGATTGTTTTGTATTTAATCATAACATTAATAATTTTTAAAATTTCATCTACAAACTATACTATATAAGATACTGTATTTCAAAATTGATATACTGTTTTATTTTTTAGTTTCGCTAAATGTTTTTATCCGTTCTTTAATGTATATTTTAAGAATTGTTCTTTGAGTTGAGTTATCATATCACATCTTACAACATTTTTTAGTTACATTGTATGTATAAATGTTACACGAAACGCTTAACCACAATATGAAACTATAACTGTTTGCCACTATAAAATATCGTTGTTATGCACGGTTACTCGCCTACTTAAAATAAACGGGAAAATATATGTTTGCTTAGGGTTTTTTTTGTCTAAGCTTGTATGAGTGGGTTTATATAAGCGGTTTCTTATAAGCTCCAAAATTGTTGTTTGTTTTTAAAAGGTTGTGCTTATATAACATGGTCCATTGTATGTATAAATGTTACACGAAACACTTAACCACAATATGAAACTATAATTGTTTGCCACTATAAAATATCGTTGTTATGCACGGTTACTCGCCTACTTAAAATAAACGAGAAAATATATGTTTGCTTATGGTTTTTTTTGTCTAAGCTTATATGAGTGGGTTTATATAAGCGGTTTTTGATAAGCTCCAAAATTGTTGTTTGTTTTTAAAAGGTTGTGCTTATATAACATGGTCCATTACAAATTACAATTTTAACCCATGTCTTTTTTAATCATTTAACAATCTAAGCTTAGGGATGAGCAAAAGAATCAAAGAATCGGACCGGAACCAAGAAGAACCAAACTGGACCCAGAACTGAAGGTTTCGGTTCTTTAGTTTGAGATTTTTCTGTTTTTGGATCGGTTCGGTTTGGTTCCACCGGTTCTTGGTTCCGAACCAAATACCCAATAATTCTATAAATATGTAATATTCTTTACTTCTTATACTCAAATTGATGGATTTTTATGTGCACGGATAACAAATAACTAATACACTTGGTTATTGTCATTAACTTATGTGGTCACATGCTAGCATGAATAGAAACTATGTATATATGTATGTTGTACATATAGTATTACAATAAGGTGTAAGAAGTTATGATTTCGGAAAATTGGCTTAACACTTTAATGAACCGACGAGTAATGAGAAATGGCGTAACTCGCAATGCAAGCCACTAAAGGGACGATTTGGCTTGAAATTAAACGAAAAGAGAAAAGCTTTTATTATTTTGTTAAAATATGAACATGTGAAACTAGGGGTGAGCAAACGGACCGGATGAACCGGACCGAAGGACCGGCGGTCCGGTCTTGGTCTACCGTTTTTGGCAAATTCGGCCTCGGTCCGGACCACAAACCGAAAATTTAGCCTTGTTTGACCAGACCGACTGACGGACCGACCGAGACCGGACCGGACCGGACCGACCACATTCGGTCTCGGTCTCCGTCTAGGGTATTTGCGGGATTCGGTCTCGGTCCGGTCCGGTTTTTCTCGGTCCGGTCCGGTTTTCACCCGATGAGCAGCCCTATGTGAAACTATAGTATGATTGTTTATTTGAGCTTGTACTTTAGTTGTTAAATGTTATTTGTTTAAACGTAAATGGTTGCAAATGTTTTTTTTTTTTTTTTTTTTTTTCCGAGTAGACCCAAAGAACCGGAACTGGAACCGGAACCAGAACCTAAACCAAAAACTATATACGGTTCGGTTCTCGGTTTCTACTTTTCACAAAATTAAGTTTTCGGATTTATCAGTTCTGGTTTCAACCGGTTTTGGACCCATGCTCATTGTAGTTAGTCATAAACTATTACAATATAATTTTTGGTCCGGGTTCGGGACCATTTATAAGTTTATGTTTTGTAATTTTTGGTTCCGGTTCTCGACCTATACTTATGAGTTTATGTCTTTATTATGACTAGAAGGTTACTCGTGTAATGTGGCGGCGGGTACCTGGTGACTATTTCTGTGGCGAGCAAATGTTTTTCATTTTAAACTTTCTTATTTAGTATGTACCAAATACTATAAAGTAGTAGAGATATGCTTTTTAAAAGTAAAACTTCTAAATTATTAACAGTGTAAATGGTATCATTATTGGAGAGCGGTTACATACGGTTTAAATGAGACTTAAATTTTTAGATTTACATTAACTGAGGCACTTTATTTTGCATACTCAAAAATCCTTACATACTAAGGGATAAATCCCAACATTCCATCTAGTTTGATCTAATGGTGGTGATTAACCTAAGATTTAATATGTCTAAACCTAAGTCCATATCTTTTTCTTTTCTTTTTATCTTTCTTATTTATTTTCTCATCATTTGTTTATTTTTAATCACTATTTTTTTAATTTCACTTTTTTTTTTCTTTTTTGTTCTCGTCAGTTTTCATACGTTTTTGTCCGTTTTTTCCGTTTTCGTCTGTTTTGTCCGTTTTCGTCTGTTTTCTTACGTTTTCGTCTGTTTTCTTACGTTTTCGTCTGTTTTCTTACGTTTTGTCCATTTTCATACGTTTTCGACCGTTTACATACGTTTTCGTCCGTTTTCGTACGTTTTCGCCTGTTTTCTTACGTTTTCGTCCGTTTTCATACGTTTTCGTCTGTTTTCTTACATTTTCGTCCGTTTCCATACATTTTTGTCTGTTTTCTTAAGTTTTCGTCTGTTTTCTTACGTTTTTATCCGTTTTCGTCCGTTTTCTTACGTTTTCGTCTGTTTTCATACGTTTTCGCTCGTTTTCTTACGTTTTTGTCCGTTTTCATACGTTTGTGTCCGTTTTCTTACGTTTTCACCTGTTTTCTTACAGTTTTGTCCGTTTTCCTATGTTTTCGTTCGTTTTCTTACGTTTTCTTACGTTTTCGTCCGTTTTCTTACGTTTTCATCCGTTTTCTTACGTTTTTGTTCGTTTTCATACCTTCTCGTCTGTTTTCTTACATTTTCATCCGTTTTCGTCTGTTTTCCTACGTTTTTGTCCGTTTTCATCGGTTTTCATAGGTTTATATAGGCTTTCGTCCATTTTTTTACGTTTTCGTCCATTTTTAGACGCTTTCGTCTGTTTTCAGACGTTTTCGTCCCTTTTCATATGTTTTCGTCCATTTTCATCCGTTTTTATACGATTTCGTCTGTTTTCAGACGTTTTTTTTTCCGTTTTTATACGCTTTTCATTCGATTTTATACGTTTTTGTCCGTTTTCGTCTGTTTTTGCAGTTTTTATACGTTTTCGTCTATTTTCATACGTTTTCATACTTATTATTAAACTTTATTATATTACATGTCTAATATCAATTCTGATATTTTATTAAAAAAAAGTTAATGTCTAATATCACTTGTGATATTTCATTAACAAACAAGTATGTTTTTATAACCTTTAATATCACTTGAGATATTTCATTGCTTTGTATATTTTTATATATTATCACGTATATGTTTTCTAATATTTTTATAATTTTCAGTTACAAGATAGTTTTTGTGTCTTTCATCGCAATTGACAAGCGCATATCATTTTTAATGCAACCAATGTTATCTATCACTTGTGATATTATACTCTTAGTAGAAATAAAAGGGATAAAGTCTCTTTAGGTGAATTCTTATTTTGTTAAAAAAATGCTAATTTAATGCAACACTTGTTTGATTTTGAGAATATGTCAAGTCTCTATTTTCATAGTTTGCTTCCTTTTTATTTATTTTGATATTTTTAAGTGATACTTATTTATCTCTTGTGATATAACACTGTAAGAAATATGAAGAGTATTACATTCTTCATCATGTATGTGTTATCAGTTGTGATACTCAACTAAGAATGTGAAATATTAAATTCATACCAAATGTGATAAGAATTTAGTATTTTACAAGTATATATGAAAAATATGATAATAAACATCACTTATTATATTATTGTGTTGATTCCGTTCATTTTTTTTAGACTAAAATACACCGTTGGTCCCTAAACTTGTATCGGAGGATCGCGATGGGACGAAACCGGGCATAATCATCGCCACGGGTCCAAACAGTACCCATTAAATGCCAGATTGGTCCCTTGACCAATACTGCCGTTGTCAACGTTATTTTGCTGAGGGCAAAACCGTCTTTCACTGTAGCGTACTAAATAAAACCGTTCTACAGTGTATGTAGCTAGTATATGTGTGTAACAAGGTTTGATCTACATTTATGACCCATCCCTAAACTATCCTTCAAACCCCGTCCTCTTCAAAACGATAATTGTTTCAAGATGGTACGTTGCTGGTGTGGTAAGAAAGCTATTATTCGTACTTCGTGGACCTCTGCCAACCCAAGGCGTCGATTCTTTGGTTGTCCTGTTCAAGTAAGTGCGTCTTAATATTTCTTGTGTAAGTTTGTAACAATGGTGGTTGTTTAATGACTTGTCATAACCATCAATAGGGGTCTTCTTGTCGGTGGATAAGATGGTATGATCCTGAAATCTGTGCTCGTTCAAGAATGATCATACCAGGACTTTTGAGGGGGAGAAATGAGCTTGAGGCAAGATTAGTAGCTGCTCAAGGTGATGTGTGGAAGTGGAAGATTTACATGGTGCTAAGTTGGATGTTGTTCTTCATTGTTTATGCATTGGGATAATGTTTTAACCTTTTATGTAATGAGGCTAGTTGGTTAATGTTGTGTATCTTGAATTGTAGTAACCTTGTTATGAAGTATTCAGTTTTGTTTGTTTCTGATTTTCTATGCCTCATGGCTATGCAGATGGTTTGCAATGTGTTTAGGGGTTGACTTTTAAATGTCAACATTCTTATGATGTTCTATTTTAGCTTTGGTTACTTTTGACGCAAACTATTCACACATCAAGCTTAGTCAATTTCAAAAAATACACAATAATGACATGGTTCCATAGTTAATGCAAATGGATATAATTCCAGCTGCATAAAATTGCATACTTTTCAAAGCATGAGCGCTACAGTTACACACCCACACACAGATATGTTTTTAGATTACATAACTTGTCCATAGAAAATAAATAGTAAACTAGATGAAACATTGTCTAGATAATTAGCATAACAGATTTGACCTATGGTGAGGCCATCATTCTTTCCAGTGCAGTCTGCTTCCTAGTCATTCTTCGTGTAGCAGGCTGGGTTGAAGCAGAAACTGCTTGAAAATCACTTGACTGAATCTGAAAATCAGACTGGGATTGCTCATGCATGATGGGATCGGCAAATGCTTCAGCTTGAAGTTGTTGGGATTGTGACAGGGATGCATCATGTATGATGGGATCTTCAGTTCCTGGCTCTTGATTTGTAGATTGAACACCACTTCCTTGAACTGCACTAACTTGGCTTTCTAGAACAACACCCGTACCTTCAGCTTCTTTATCTGCTGCTACCTTTTTACATTTAGGATGTCTTTTTTTTCCTGCAGCTTTAGTAGGCACCTTTTTGACATTTACCTTATTGGCAGTTCCACTATGTTGAGCTCCACCATACCCTAGGCATGTTACCCGGTTGTGTCCAGCAATGCCACAAATACTACACCTGACACTCTTCCAAGCCCTTGACAGCTTACCATCCTTCACAATCTCTTCAGTTTCAGGTGCTATCCTAACTCTTTTTCTACCTTTTGCGGCAGGCGGGTTTGTTTCGGATTTCGGTGGAACAATTGTTGTTGGCATAGTTGATTTTTCCCAATGTACACTGCTAGTTATAGGCTGGACATGGTGTTTGTAGGTAGCCTTCCAAGTGAGAAGATAGTAACAAGGATGAGCCCATGTTTCTACAGCTCCGACTTGTTGGCCATTTAAAGCCATATTCCAATTGGTAGCAACAACATGTTTACATGGTAAACCTGTTATCTCCCACCTTCTGCAAGTACAAGTCTTGTGTACAACATTAACTACACATTGGTTACCCCATGGTCCACTAACCTGAAACTTAGATCCCCCATTCCATAACACATTATACTTAACAGCCTCTTTCTTAATAGCCTCTAGCATGTGTTGTGCAGTTGGTGTTAATGGCCCATCACTCTTCTCAATCACCATAAGAACATGCATTATCCTCTTCATACAATATTCCCTGATGTATTCTAAGGCTGTAATAATAGGTTTGCTTAACCCCTCTTTAATTTTCTCATGAAACACTTGACACATGTTATTAAGTAACACATCAGAAGTAGCTCTCCCTAAAGATGACAAGTAATAAACATGTATTAATTGTAACTGTTTATACTGCATTTACGAATACAAAGTAAGTGAAACAGATAGATCACTTACATGAAAAATGTGACCTTGACCAATGGATCGGTGGTATCTTACTTAACCAATCATGGGCTGGTTGATTAAGTTTCTTGAGATCAACCATAGCTTTCATAAACTGTACAACAGTTGAGGATGTTGCACATTTCCACAGATGGTCTTTATAGGCCCTACCTTTCCATTGCAATTTCATTTTCTCATGTATGCTTTTAATACAGAATCTGTGTTCTGCACTTTCAAAAACTTCTGCTACAGCTCTACTTATATCCTGCACAAAATCAAATATCTTTACTGTCTGTTTCAAAACAGTGAGACTTAAATTCATGAACAGAGTAAGAGAGTACCTTATTCATGTCAGTAATAAAAGTGATGCTTGAAATTGGCCCAAGTGCTAAATCATCGGATAAACAATGAAGAAACCAAGTCCATGATCCTATGTTATCTGAATCAACAAAAGCATAAGCGAAAGGGTATATACCATTGTTGTTATCAATTCCCACAGCTGTCATCAGTTGACCATTGAAAGGACCACGAATTGGAAAAGCAGCCAGCCCCAACAACGATCTCCCACAATCTTTAAATCCTTGCTTCAGTGCACCTAAACAAACATACACTCTCTTGAATTCTCTGGTTGGAAGAGACTCATCCGGAGGTCGTTCCACATTCATCTCCACTGTCGTATTAGGGTTTGTCTTCTGCAACTCTTGAACATAATCTCTCAACATGGTAAATTGAAGCTTGAATTGACCCCTGATGGCTTTTATAGCTAGGTTTTTGGCCCTTAATACCTTCTGCAGGGACACTTGAAGATCGTATTGGTTGGTAAGTTGATTATGCACCGACCTGACAGGAAGCTCTGGATTTGTTTCAACTTGTGCTGTAATTTTCTGTGAGATATAGCGAAGGTCAAAAGCTCTGACTTCCCTTGATTGCAAACAAGTAGGTTGCTCATTATATGTTCTGACCGACCAGATACCTGTCTCACCATTCCTGCCGACAAACAATAGCCATGGGCAGAGTATTTCTGAAGGGTCCTTTTTGGCAGAAAGCAATGCTCTTATACCCCTTCTGCTTAATGGACTTCTAGATGGGCCAATATTCAGTCCAGGACCTTCACTTGGGCCTGAAACTGGAACACAACCCCTACACCTGACCCTTATTCTTGTTTTGTCATTCTTAAAAAAAAAAAAACTCCCTCCTAGTTTCTATTGAATGCTCTCTTACTAGCTTTTTTACTTCCCCTGCAGTAGCAAACTCCTGACCAGTATAGAAAAAAGTGGTATAAACGCCATTAGCAAAGTGTGCGTGTTGGAAACTAACATGGTCACCGCAAAATACTTCATCAACCATCACAGGTAAATCATTTACCAACTGCCTGTCATCACTTATATAACATGTTGTTCCTTCTTCACCTGAATCAGTAGTCTGACCTACTTGTAGCATACCAAGCTGTGCATCATTCTCTTGACAAGTGTTATCTTGATTTGGTTCAACTGCATTGCCAAATTCACTAGTGTCACTCGCTTGTAACATACTAAGATCAACAACAGGATCCTCTTCCATGTTATCCTGAGTCAGTTGAAACAGACTTACATCCACATCAGGCTCCTCAAAGCTGTTATTCACATCAAGTAGTGGTCTGCCTGCTTTGTGTAAATGCTTGTCCTGTGTCAATTGAAACAGATTAACCTCAAAATTTTCAGGCTCCTCAAAGGTGTTATTGACATCAACTAGTGCTGTTCCACCGTTGTCAAAGTCCTTCCCCTGAATCACTCTAAACAGATTAACCTCAACATTATCAGGCTCCTTTAGAGCATTGTCCTCATCAACAACTACTAAAGCACGCTCACTGTTTTGAACAGGTTGGCTAGCAAATGAGCAGTCTAAGGTGGAAAAGAGTGGCTCAATGTTTGGCAAATTGCTAGCTTCACCAATATCATTGACGTCCACAGGCAATTGTGTAAGTTGGATAAACTGATCTAGGGCAGGTTCATTATCTATATCATCTAACACCAACCGTCTACAACATGATTGAATAGCCGCAGTAGCAACTTTTCTCCTATCTTCATCCATCTCCCAAAACACAGTCTTAATTGATTGTGGGGACATTTCACAAAATTCTAATCTAGTCTTCCCTATTTCAACATACACGTCTATCAGCTTATGCTGTATGACAACATCTTTCAACAAGTCTAGATTAGCAGGTTCACGGAAAGAAAACAAACCGTCGTCTAATGTACAACCAGGCTTAAGAAAGTAGAAATAATTGGTTTGTCCAGACTCATAACCGATTTGGGTCATGAGAGCATCCATTTCATCAACTGATACCTCTTTTATTTCCACAAGATCAACAAGGCATTTCTTACCTCCTTGATATATCCTACCTGGAAAGTATTTGAATGTACCTTCATAATGGAACATCATGCTAAACGATCCAGGTTCACCCGCTGTATAAAAAAATGTACAAAAACTTTGTTAAGCTAAAGCTACCTAAAAGGGGAATAACTTAATCACTCGTACTAACATATGATTGTAATAGGCTCTAACCAAAAAAGACTTACAATATCTCCTGACTGCAGCTCTTTCCTCCGTTTCACGATCATCATATAAAGGATATTCCCTTACTCGCCACAGAGTAAATCCAAGGTGGTTGTTTGTTATTTTCTTACTCAGATTATTTGATTTTATGATAGACATTGCCTTAGGGTTTTCTGGGTAGGCTTCCAAAACAAGTTTGAGGATGAGCAATGAGTACCCGGTTTTGTTATATTGTACAATATGGCGGGAAATTGGACAAGACAGGTTCTACAGTGTATACCACATAATGACTATTCTACCCTCAGCAGTACCATGATTACGGGTTAATTTTGGGTATAACGGAACGTTGACAACGCCGTTATTGGTCAAGGGACCAATCTGGCATTTAATTGGTACTGTTTGGACCCGTGGCGATGATTATGCCCGGTTTCGTCCCATCGTGATCCTCCGATACAAGTTTAGGGACCAACGGTGTATTTTAGTCTTTTTTTTATTTGTATTTTTGAAAATATTTAGGAATATTTTTGTGTTTTATGATAATATGAAATATTAGAAAATGTGTTTAACTGAAAACAAGAGATGTTATGAAACTTTTGTTAGACTTGTAGTGGATTTTTCTATTTAATGGATACATTGTGCATGTTTCGATAGGTTTTATAGCGGGATTTAAAAATATCTATGGTTGAATCAGCAAACTAAAGAAGCTATGGTTGAAAAAAACACACATCTTTATAAACAAACTGAGTAAGCTCAAACACTTGTGATATCACACATGATATCACCTTAATTGTGATATCACATGATATCACAGGTGATATCACAAGTGATATAAACTATGATATCACACATGCTATCACCGATAATATCACACATGATATCACAGGTGATATCACACACGATATCACGTGTGATATCACAAGTGAGGTGATATCACATGTGATATCACATGTGTTTGAGCTTCCTCAATTTATTTATAAAGATGTGTGCTATCTTCAACCATAGCTTATTTAGTTTGCTGATTTAACCATAGATATTTTTAAATCCCGTTATAAAACCTATCGAAACATGCACAATGTATCCATTAAATAGAAAAATCCACCTCAAGTTTAACAAAAGTATCATAACATCTCTTGTTTTCAGTTGAACAACTTTTCTAATATTTCATAATATCATAAAACACAAAAATCTTCCTATATATTTTCAAAAACACAACCATCACATTCTTAGTTGAATATCACAACTAGGGGTGTCATTCGGGCTGACCCGACCCGAACCCGACCCGAGTCAATTCGAGTCGGGTCAATCGGGTTCAAAAATATATTCGGGTCAATCGGGTCAACCCGAATTGACCCGAGTTCTAAACAAGGTCGGGTTCGGGTATATTATTTTAGCCTTGACCCGACCCCCAAACCCAAATTGACCCGACCCGAGTTGACCCGAACCCGAATTGACCCGACCCGAGTTGACCCGAGTTTTAAACAAGGTCGGGTCCGGGTATGTTTTTTTAAGGCTTGACCCGAGTTGACCCGACCCGAGTTGACTTGAACCCGACCGGGTCAACCCGAATAACACCCCTAATCACAACTGATAACACATACATGATGAAGAATGTAATACTTTTCATCTTTCTTATAGTGTTATATTACAAGAGATAAATAAGTGTCACTTACAAATATCAAAATGAAAACATCTGAAAACGGACAAAAATGTATACAATCAAATGAAAAACGTATAAAAACGGACAAAAACGTCTGAAAATAGATAAAAACGTATAAAAACGGACAAAAACGTATAAAAATGGACGAAAACGTAAACGGATGAAAACGTCTGAAAATAGACGAAAATGTCTAAAAATGGACGAAAACGTAAAAAAACAGATGAAAACGGTCGAAACGTATAAAAACGGACAAAAATACATGAAAACGTAAAAATACAGACGAAAATATCTAAAAACGGACGAAAATACATGAAAACCTAAACAATAGAAAAAAACGTATGAAAATGGCCGAAAACGTAAGAAAAAGGACGAAAACGTAAGAAAACAGACACGTATGAAAGCGTAAAAACACATCTGAAAACGTATGAAAAATGGATGAAAACGAAAGAAAACGGACGAAAACGTATGAAAACGAACGAAAACGTAAGAAAATGGACAAAAACGTATGAAAACTAACAAAAACGTAAGAAAACAGACGAAAACGGACGTAAACGAGTATGCAAAAGTCTACACAAAAATGCGAAAGTATGCACAGACAAAAGAATGCAAAAGCAGGAAAAAGAATGCAAAAGCCGGTAAAAGTATGCAAAAAAAGATAACAAATCCAAAAGTACATAAAAGCAGGCAAAAATCTATAAAAGCAGACATAAAAATGCAAAAGTACATAAAAACAGGCAAAAATATGCAAAGCTGGCAAAAGTAGACAAAAAAATGCAAAAGCAGGTAAAAATCTGTAAAAGCAGATAAAAGTCTGCAAAAGTAGGCAAA
>BPTQ01000005.1:220301088-220324204 GCA_019973895.1 Chrysanthemum seticuspe
AAAAATTTAAAAAAAAAAAAAAAAAAAAAAAATTTGAATAAAAAGTTTCAAAAAAAATTTTGAATAATAAAAAAATTTCAAATTTTTTTAAAAAAAATCTTTAAAAAAACTATGTCCGTTTTTTTATTCAAAATTTTTTTTTAAATTTTTTATTCAAATTTTTTTTATTTTTTTTCGAAAATATTTTTTTCCCAATTTATTTTTTCAAATTTGTGAAAAAATTCCAATTTTTTTTAAAAAAAACGAACGAAAACGGATAAAAACAGACAAAAACGTAAAAAAACGGGCGAAAACGGATAAAAAACGAACGCTAAAGGAAAAAAACATACAAAAACGTAAAACAACGGTCCAAAACGGATGAAAAACGAAAAAAAACGAACAAAAAAGAAAGAAAAACAGACAAAATGTAAGAAAAACGGAAAAAAACGGATGAAAACCGATAAAAGCGTACGAAAAACGGACAAAACGGATGAAAACCGATAAAAGCGTACGAATAACGGACAAAACGTAAAACAACGGGGGAAAACGGGAAAAAACGGACAAAAACGTAAAAGAACTGGCGAAAAAGATTAAAAAACGAACGAAAACGGATAAAAACAGACAAAAACGTAAAAAAAGTGGCGAAAACGGATAAAAAAACGAACGCAAAAGAAAAAAAACAGACAAAAACGTAAAACAACGGGCGAAAACCAAAAAAAAACGGACAAAAACGTAAAAAAACTGGCGAAAACGAATAAACAACGAACGAAAACGGATAAAAACAGACAAAAACGTAAAAAAATAGGCGAAAACGTAAAAAAAAGGGTCGAAAACGGATAAAAAACTGACAAAAACGGATAAAAACGGACAAGAACGTAAAAAAAACGGACGAAAACATATAAAAACAGACGAAAAGGGATAAAAACGTAAAAAACAGAAGAAAAACGAAAAAAAAAACGGGGGAAAAAGGATAAAAACGGACAAAAACGTAAAAAAACGGGCGATAATTATTATTAACGGAGGGACTAACTGGGGAAAACTATATTTTAAAAAATAAGGACTAACGGTGCAAGAATTATTAACGAAGGACTAACAGCGCAAAATACTTAACGGACTTAACTAACGCTCATCCAAATAGGGACTAAATGCGTGCAATGTTTCAAAAATAGGTATCTGTGGTGTAATAAAAACGACTTAGAGACTAAAGTTGTTATTTGGGGTATACCATAGGGACCAAACGTGTAATTTTTTCTTTTAAAATAAAATGACTTTAAATAAGATAAAGAAAAAGTAACACAAACCCAAACTCTTTGGACTTTTTATGGTTTTTTACAATACAAATAGACCAATAGCACAAAAGGGCACAAATTAAGCTATACTTGTTCCGTTTCCAATCCAGCCTAATTACTCCGGCAAGATATATCTCCGTAAGTCTTTTCACACACGAATCACCCAAATCGTTTATATATAAAATCATC
The DNA here is from genome assembly GCA_019973895.1 of Chrysanthemum seticuspe. Classification (NCBI taxonomy): domain Eukaryota; kingdom Viridiplantae; phylum Streptophyta; class Magnoliopsida; order Asterales; family Asteraceae; genus Chrysanthemum; species Chrysanthemum seticuspe. Next base: position 220,302,546 of record BPTQ01000005.1, read on the forward strand.
TATCTTTATTATCTTATTGTCTGTCCGGATTTTACTAGCTAGGGTTTATAGAATTTTAATTGTTAAACGCTATTTATTTTTCATCTAATTCGCTGATGTAGATTTGATATTAATAATTGATATGAACTTAATTTATCTCTTAAGTTAATTTTGACATTTTATCCAACTAGTTAATGATATTACGCGAATGTTCCTAACTTTCAGGATTACTGTTAGTAAACTTATGTGATTTATTTATTTGGGTATGGATCTAGTGAGAAGAGAAATTGAAATGAGAAAAATGAGAAAAAATATTAGCCACATGTTTTAGATGAGGGAGAGAAATATAAGGGGAGATGCATCTATATTTTCAGATGCATCTGAAATGTGCGGTTGTGGTTTCTTCTCACTCTTCTCATTTTTATTTTATTTCTCATCTGATCCTTACTCTTATTTAGATATGATTGTTCTCTGTATAGCAATTAGCAAGTGGCTTTTTTTATGCTGTTACTTATTAACTTGCAATTTCGCTTATATATGTTAATACTAACATCTTAACTGAAAACCAGCAAAAATTATTGGTTTGTGTGGGTACAAGTTATCGTTATGAACTCTCCAAACAAATATATAACGGTAGAATGATAATAATGATTTGTTAATAATGTTTTTGCATATTTTATAATGGATCATATTCAAGGAATGTTTGTATAAGCTTATATGATGAGCTTCTGAGCTCTATGAAAAATCGACAAGCTCATTTCTTGGACTTATGAGCTTATTTACTTTTGCTTATAAACTTTGTAAGCTCATAAGCAAAAAAATGAGCTTATGAGTTTATCAATTTTCTAATAAGCTCATAAACCTATCAAATAAGCTTAGACAAACCCCCCCTCGATTGAGAGGTTTGAAAATTTGAATTGGCAGTCGTACAATTTTGACAACTAGGATTGTAGGTAGATGGTGGGGATGTAAACGAAATCTTAAGCTTTATGCATAACGTAGAGAACCTATACTGTGAATCACTCGCTTATGCATGTTGCAAGTCTGTGCTTCATTAGTATTATGTTTTTATTCTGAAAAGTGATTATACACAATGCACATCGTGAATCAGAACTCATAATTCATATATTAGGTTGCTGATGTTATGCTTTTGTAGTCATTTGAGGCCATTAATCTATGATATATCATTATTTGATATCTTAGCTTAAAGTATCCTATTAGAGGAAGTTTACGACCATTCTTAAATCTGTTTAGGAAGTCACAAGTCATGATAATTGATACTGGAACCTTAATGAAAATGTTGGGGAAATAATCAAACTTTGAGGCTATGGTACCTATATTATATGACTATCATATAATTAATGTTTTTTTTGGTTAATTTTTTACAAACTGAGTTATGTGTCACAAATTAAGCAATTAATAATCTCTTTTAAAGCTTTCTGGGAGTGTCATATGTTTTGCATATTGGATTATATATTCCCAGCGTGCAATACATTTATTTATTTATCTTTTTCATATACCTATTTATTCAACAATGATATTTTTTCAAGTATTAAGATTTTTCATTTTTAGGATATTCTTGGCTTCGATATGGTGTGATTAAGAGCGGTGTCTTGAAATGAAGAAGAGAGGAGCAGCAGCCGAACTCAAAGTAAAAGAAGAAGAAAAGAAACCTAAGATAGTGGCTAAGCATGAGATAGCTGAGGAGGAAGAATCAGAAGGTGAAGAGGAAACAGAAGAAGTTGAAGTTTCTGACACTGAACAAGTAAATGAGGACGATGAATAGGGTCTCTTGAATTGGGCAACAACAGTTTTAGTGGGAAGTTGACAATCGATTTTTCAAAACTTAGTGATATTTTTAAAATTCACCTACGTAATAACAACTTCCGTGGATATGGAGAAGCTAATGACATGAAGTTTAATGATGCTTTGCAAAGCCGCATCGTATTAAATTTCTTGGAATTATATAATTGTAGCTTTCAAGGAGTGCTCCCTAGCTTGATTGGTAATCTTTCTAATCAACTCGCCTAAATTTAAATAGCCGAGTTGATAAGAAAGATTACCAATCAAACAACCAAGCTGGGGAGCACTTCTTCAATACTACAATTATATAAATCCAAGAAATTCAATATGCTGCAGTTTTGCAAAGAATCATTAAACTTCGTGTCATTAACTTCTCCGTATTCACGGAGGTTGTTATTACGTAGGTGAATTTTATAAATATCACAGAGTTTTGAAAAATCGATTGTCAACTTCCCACTAAAACTGTTGTTGCCTAATTCAAGAGACCCTAATTTAGAACAATTAGACATAGATGGTATTCAAGGGAGCACTACACCAATTTCGAGTGGGAGACTACCGGTAAGTTCATTATCAGGCAAGGAAAAAGTAGCTAGGAGGGAGCGGTTATAAATGGAATGACGAGTTGTTCTATTTAAGTTGCATTCACCGCAACCAAGTTGTGTCTGGAATGTTCCCACCAAACGGATTTGCAGTGGCAGAGAACGATTCCATTGATGTAATGTTCCCCAAGAAAGGTGGGATTCCACCAGTTAAGTTCATATGAATCGAGAGAAGAGTAAGTTTGGAGAGATAACTTGTCTCCTTTGGTATGTTTCCAACTAGCTTATTAACACCAAGATAAAGAATTTCAAGAATAGAACTAGTAGAAAGTTAGTCAGAATGACCCCGTCAAATTTGTTTCCGTCAATAGCAAGGAAACGTAGCCTGGAAAAACGACCAAGTTCATGAGGGATAGTTCCTTGAAAGGTGTTGTTCCCAAGAGAGCACACGGGGAAGGTGAGGTTCCCTACATGGGTGATCATTGACTTGAACCACAATAAAGCTTGCAAATCGGTCTCATTTCCAACATAGGGAGCAGATATGGTGGCGGTAGTTTGGAAACTAGAAAGATTAGAAAAGAAGAAAATCAGAGTCGAGAGAAAAACGATAAGCAAAATAGTTGTTTTGAATTCATTTTTGAAAACAAACTTTCAACGTTGCAAGGATACTTTGGCTTTTTTACTCTTTTGCTTGGATAAAATAGAGTAATTATTTGAGGAACATTTGGAATGTATGACATTGATAAATTTGTTTATTATATGATATTCATATTATGTTTTCATCATTTATGTGTTGTGGCTTGATACATGTGTAATTTGAAGTCTTAACAGAGTAAAAATCTTATAATCTTAATTATTTAGACAATGAGCTTTGACTTCATAAGAATATTATCGTTTCGCTAACTTATGTTATGCTATATCTATAAGTCTTATCAATTACCATATTATCTACTGTACTATCTATAAAGTGAAACGGAATTGCTACTTTTTTTCTTGTTATTGATAGAGTGGTATTCTCCGCCCTGTCAGATAAAGTAGAGGGATAGTCTTTCTCCAATGAGAATAAAGAAAGTTTTCTCAAGATATCTTCCAAACTATTGGGGTCCTTGCTCGGGATGTTGTTCGTACGGTGTAAAAAATGCCCTTTTCTTTATTCCAACTACATCTTCTAAACATCAATAACATGGTCTCATATACGTAACTTTATTATCTATATTTATACTACTTTATAATGCATTTAGGCCTTCTAAAATTAAAAGGCTTAAAAATTCAGACTTTTTTACTTGCTTATTATGGAAAGAATTAAAAAAAATAAGATAAGAAGCTCCAATCATTGAGTGACATGTGTCACTTCTCTAACTAAAAAATAACAAAAAGGGATGAGCTCTAACAAACTAAAATAAAGAGCTCCAATAATGAGGTGACACATGTCACTTCCTAACTAATTAATCACCTTTATTTTTAAATTTAAATATCTTTTAATCCGTTTAATTTTTTTATGATCTAATTTCACCATATTTTTTAAAATTTTGTGCTCTTTAATTCAACATCTATTTTGATATATTTTTATGAGTTTTCTTTAGTAGTCGGGAAGAAGCGGAGTTGAAAAGAGAGAAACTTACTTGAATTAGACGTAAAAATGAAAAACATTTGTTCGCTACAAAATAGTCATCGGGTACCCGCCGCCGCATTGCGCGGGTACCCTTCTAGTTTTATGAATGTATATTCAGAACTGATTTGTACATTTCTGGTCAATACATTATGAGTTACTTATTTCTTATGATATAATGCTTAAGTAATCTGATGACTTCGATGACTGTATAACTCAGATTATGATCAATATCAGCGACTTGGGCCAGAAATTTATGATATATCCAGTAGCGTGAGTGATGGGGTCAATGCAAAGCATGTGACCATGTTTAAGATTATAATTGCAGAAATCATAATCATTCACTGTAAACGCACTAAAGACGAAAGTCCATTGCTAGAAACTTTTGCCTGATGTCCATCAAGAGACTTTTCCTAATAGTTTATAATGTATTTATATTTTAGACCTGATCCGACAATTTCAAGACACACACATCAGACAATGTTCAGTAATCAGTAGTATCCCAAGAATCGGGAGGAATTATGATAGAATCTTTGACCTAATTAACAAAAGCCATCCATTTCCCAGCCGATGATGGCGTTTTTGCTTGGAGGGAATAGACGCCCGAAGTTTGGCCCAAAGTTGCTGCATGTATGGATAGAACTTACTCTGTACAGTAATACTCTACCAATATCGATGATCATTTCAATGTATTTATATCATTGGGTCAGGACTTTGAATTAATGGTGTAGTTTGTGATATCAAATTTATCATTAGTTTGCTGACACATCAAAGTCTTTTAAAGCCATTATGAATATCAGATTTAAATTCTCAAGCTTAATTTCAAACGGATCAAACCAACTGAACTGGTTTTATATCCAGCTATCAACCTTAATAGTCATTTTGAAACATGGCATCTGGTCACCATAGTATGAATGAAACATATTAAGTGAAGTTTTAAACACTTAATCAGTTTAGTTTATGCAAAGATCGTGTCTTGATTAAAATAAAAGTAACGATACATGCTCCTTGGCTACTTTCATTGAATAAATGGACATTCACAATCATTTTATCAATATGCAGATATGTAAACACGAGTTTCGCCAAGTCAAAACAAAACGTTAAATTCACAAAAGAGCCGAACCGTTTTAACCTCTATTAATTGTCTATAAGTCCAAACAAAACTTTGTCAGCAAAAAACCAAAATCAAAGTTGTGTAGTTTACCTTTGTATGAAACTAAAAAAACAATCAAAAAAAAAAAAAAAAAAAAAAAAAACGTTCATCTATGAAAACTGAATACAGTTGTAACGTCTGGAAGTTGTCTAAGGAACTTTCTTTCTATTTGCTTCCTTACAGTAAGGTATCAGACCAAAAAGAACCAGCCGGCAATTTATTCTCAGATTTGCAATGCACCACCATTTGGGTTCAGCGTTTATTATGTTCTGCAAGCGATAGAACCAGAAAGACTAACATAAGTAAAGAAACAATACATTTGTTGAGGTGGTAAAATGGGCAGGATGGTAATCAGTAAAAAAGACATCATGCAAGTTGGGTAACAGGTCAATATATTTATTTTTGGGTGGGTCAAAAATAGGCTTTGTCCAAAATTTTAGATTATTTTATACATATTTATGAAAATGGATCAATTTTTGTTCTTATACTATTTCAAGTCATATAGGTTTTACATATATGATGATTAGGTGGATTTATGCATTAACACTTTGAGAGTGCCTTTGAACCCATTTGCCTTCTTTTCTCTTTACCAAATATTTTTTACCCGTTTGACCCATTCGAGATAAGACAACCGAAATTGACACATTCATCAGTAAATTGGTCGAAATTGCTATTATTACCATATACCAACTATTAATGAATTTGAGAGGAAGAGACTCACTAGTTTAACTGAATCAAGGAGCCAACTCTCAGCATCCGGTGCCGATATTCACATTTGAGGATGGAGTCAGAGGACTCAAGTGGCAGCCTTTAACAATCGTTGGATCCCACTCTGCACTAAACACGTAGTCCAAACGTCTTCCTGAAGCAGGTTGAGGTCTTTGAACCCATGGGCCCGTACTTGGCTTCATATTTTCTGAACCGGCTGTCATGATTTCTGTATTCAGATCATTAAGTTGAGCAGGTGTACGTGGACATGAATGGTCAAAACTATCAGCTCTCTTCTTTATAATGGAGGGTGTTTTTTTCACACTCATTGCAGAATTTGTCACAATAGATTCTGGACTATTGTTACTAAACGAGATGCTTAGTGTAAGATCAGGTGGAGTCGAGCAAGAAAATTGACCATTTTCATACCTAATACTACTATTTCTTGAAGGTGGGGACCAACCATTTTCTTTATTAGTAACCAAGCCTGTGTTTTCCTTTAAACTGTCTTCAGTAAACCCAAAAGAAGCTAAGCTCAAAAATGTAGACTTTGGCGAAGACTCAAGTTTCAAATCACTGGCAGTCTCTATCTTGCGCCTTTTATGGGGTTCAGATATTATACATGAGTCTTTAGCCTGATCAAAACGGCTTAACGGTGGTTTGAAGCCACAACCTTTTGCAAATTTAGCAAAGCCTAGACAATCTTGACCTGTGATACCAGAATCACCGGTTCCTAAAGTCAAATCGGTTGAACAAACATTTAAATCTTGACAAAATAACGCCTTTTGACCCGTTTTTTGTGCTTCATTTCTTGTTTCACTGTTGTTAAGCTCTTTATGTTTGGTCTGATGAATATTGGTTGGTAAATTGGGAGGCATGTTTAAATCCAACTTTTTCTTCAAAGAGCAATTCCAATGATTTTTTATTGCATTATCGGTCCTGCCAATGCACAACACTGAACTAGATGAGAACGTATGCAATCTCTGTTAGATTGAGAAACTAAAGCATAAACAGAAAAAACAATGTAAAAGAAGCCCTTGAAAGATGTTAATGAGTATACCTTCCGGGTAGATGTTTAGCTATCTCTGCCCATTTGTTGCCGTGTATTCGGTGGTAATATGTCAGAGTGGATTCCTCTTCTTTACTCCATGATTCTTTCTTTATAGCTGGATCTAAATGGTTGTGCCACCTGAAAAACAATATGACTTAATAATTGATGCGGTCTCTGACATTATATTCTGATGTGATCTTAATAATTTACATCAGAGGAAAATTGAAAACATTTCTTCTTCATTGTTCGATTTTACTTTGGAAAATATTCTATGTCTTGTAGCATTAGCTTGCTACTTAGAATTGTAACATAAGATGATACACAAGTCTGTTAACAAATAAAACAGATAAAAGTAACATCAGTTACCTCTCCCGGCATTGCTTGCCAATTCGACCGGGTAAATCCTTTGCAATAAGAGACCACTTCATACAACCATTTGCCTTAACCAACTTCATAATATGATCATCTTCCTGGATAGAATTACGTTATAAAAAGTTAAAATAAAACAAGCAAATTGATAATATACGCAAACAAAATGATCTTATTTTACCTCTTTAGTCCATGGCCCTTTGATAATTTCTGGATTTAAAACTTTTTGCCAACGATGCAAACATTGAACATCTGTCCGCCCTGGAATCCGTTCGGCTACATATGACAAAAAATAAAAAACTGAAGTTAAAATCACAACTTGCTGTCTACAAGATATGTGAATGTTGAGTGCAATAGTTTTTGCTTTAACAATGGCGCAAACAATAAAAGAAAGCGAAATGACTATATGATGGCAGAGCTCACCTATTTTCTTCCAGTTCCTCCCATTATACTTCCTCACTACCTCACATAACAGATTATCCTGATACAGAAAATAAACTGAAAAGTGAGTGTTCTGCTTCCAAATTAAAGTGGCTCAGAGTTACAAATGAAATGCAAAGGCGACACAACTAGTCACTAAAATATACTTACCTGTTAACCATCTCCTCATATTAGTTCAACATATTCCAAGTACTAAATTGGTATTCAGCATTATATTTTCTAATCTACTACTTTTAAGGAAACTGCATACAACACTATATCCGATTGACAAGATATCAATACCCTGAATAAGGCCAAACAAAAATGACAGCACATAAATACCAACCAACCTCATCATCTGTCCAGCCTGCCTGTGATGAGCGTTTGGTTTGAGTAATGTTCCTACAGAAAAAGAAGAAAGATATATACTTGTAAGATCATCATATCAGGGTATAAAGTAATTAGGTACAACTTTATACACTCAAATGACCATATGAATATACTAATGGTATTCTGTAATTAGAAAGAAAAACCATGAATGAATGACATAAGAGTCTGAAGGATAACAATTAACCGAAAAGTGAAACCATTCACAAAATTGTAACTCCACTGTATCAAAACATTAGCAAGATAAGCCATTGTAGGAAACTAGCAAATATGTTTCTATCAAATTGGGTGAAAGGTGTTTCGAATTCAAATTAGAAAGAAACATGTTGTATACATAGTGCAATTATAAGAACGTGTAATTCTAAAGATAAATCCTAGCTCGTTTAATCTTAAACATAAATATTTATCCCCTGGGTAACGTCTTAAAACCAAGTGACAGCAAACAGTTTACCAAAATCCTAGGACCATATACTCAGCCAAAAAGTTCTCACCATATCCGCACACCTATAGTCGTATATGTGATGCCTCCTATTTGGCTTACAAGTGTGAAATAACATGGTTTAAGTACAGGTAAACATTGTGTAACTCTAAGAATATGCATTGGCAGCATACCACATGGCCACTCTCAGTTCACTACAATTAACAAAAACAAGCTCGGCTTCGTATTTATTAAGCAACATTCCCACATATATGGTACCACATTATCACATGGGTCCCAACATTATAATAAGTGAATGCAAATAGGTGACCCGTGTCACAGGACCATAAACTCATCAAACAAGTTAGTCTCAACACATCCACTCACGTGTACGGCCACAAATCCTACTCAACATTACTAGAATACTAGATCAAATATACTCGTGGCATGAATTGTTCTAAGCAAGAAACATACATATAACTACTGAAAGAGCTTCTTTTTCCATTCGAATTTTGAACAGTAGCCCTGAAACAATTCATCCACGTATACTCATCTTCGTATCCTTACTTTTCCAGTTAAATTATACAAATTAGACAAACTAGCTTCAAGTTTCGCCACTAACTAAACTACATTATCTTTTTTTTTAATTCGCATCAACTTAAGAAAACCACAAAGCCAGTTCTCCACCAAAGAAACTCACCCACGCCTACTACTATTACGACTCCCCGCACGTATAGTGGCATATGTGATGCCTTCTAAGAACATGCTACATTACCATTGTGAATTCACTACAATTAAGAACAACCAACTTAACTCATCATCTATTAAATCACAAACATTAGACCTCTTGAGTTCCAACATTATATCAACTAAATGCAATTGAACGACCCGTGTCACAGGACCATAAACTCAATATTCAAGCTGCATTCTACACATACACACTAGCATAGCCGTAACCATAAGGCCAGTTATCTACAAATATAAAACAACAATACAACATGCTATACAGCCCTATCATACGTCCACTGATCCTACTTACTACCATTGCTATGCCTTTCTGCTTATCTGTTTTTAACCAGAAAAGCAGTTTTCCTATCACAACGCTCTCTATGAAAATTGTTATTTTTACAAATCTTTTTACATTTTTTATGAAATAAGCAAATCCAGACACTAGCTCCAGAAGCACTTATTCTTATAACTACTTGTTTATAAGTGGTAGCAGGAAAAAAAAAAAAAAAAAAAAAAGCAATCCCAAACACCCTCTATATCTCATATACATACTTATCACACGACTTCTTCTCAACAAGAACCCCAAATATAATCATTATTTGAACGATAACTTAGGGGGTGTTTGTTACGGCTTATTTGGTTTTCGGTTTACGTTTCATAAGCTCGCTTTTTATAGCTTATTTTGAAACTTTTCGGCTTATTTAAGTTTATCATGTCAGAATAAGCTTATATAAGCCGAAAAGTTTCAAAATCAGCCACAAAAACTGGGCTTATCAAACATTAGCCGACAACCACAAAAGCCATAAGCCCGCTATATAAGCCGAAACAAACACCAACTTACAAAAGGATCACTAAACTAAACTACATTATCTTTCTTGATCCACACAAACGTTAAACAAACACGAAAAGAAAACACCAAGAAACTAACCCAAGCATACTCCGACTCCTCGGCGTAATAGCATCATAACTACTATCAGAAAGCGACGAACTCGACGCCAATCCAACTTCTTGCGCCTCCCTCTTCATCCCGATACCCTAAACAAACAAACACATTAAAATAACCAAAAACACACAATCATTCATTCGGCATTACGACTCGATTAATCGACAACAAAAAAAGATTCAATCTCTAGGGTTTAATAGATGAAATAAATATAAAAACAATACCAGCATTGGGGTTTTGTGGGTTTTGTAACCGTCAAAAAAATTTATAAAAAAAATGTATAAAAAAAAGTGTGTGTTGTGGGTTTATAAAAACGAAATAATAGGAAGTGATAGGATTTGAAATAATGTGTAACGTTACCGGATTTAATTGTTATTAACGAAGATTTAGGAAAATATTTGATTTCCTTCGGATTTGGAATTGGGAGTGGAGGGAAAATTTGGAAAGTGAGAGGGAGATTTATTATTTTTTTATTATTTTAAGTTTTTTAGCATTTAAAGCTTCTTGTTATTAATGCAAGGAATCAAATTTAACATTTTATTTTATTTTATTATTTTATTTTTTTTAATTCAGGAAAAAAAGGAGATGTGATTGTAAATGACTAAATGTAGATTAGAGCATTAATTTTAAAAAAAAATGTTGGTTTGGACGGGTAACCTGAAGTTGAAGTCGGCTTTGCAGTTAATATGATGTTTTTTAAAATCCGCACTTTAGGCGAGGTTTTAACTGTTTTATGCAGATAAAATGAATTGTAATTAAAACATGATCTAGTTCACAATATTTATTCTTCATGTAAACATAATTCAAAATATTTAATTCCTGTGCCGGAGTGTCGGATGTAAGCGTGTTATAACCGTTATAATAGCTTTATATTGTGCCACAGTGTTGACTGCGACGTTATAGGAGCGCCGCCGCCCATTCCCATGCCTTCGGTTCTAGAAAGCGAAAATCATAGAATGCAATGGTTAAAGAATCCGAATATTCATTTATAATAAATATAGTGTTTAAAATTTTACCTTTTTAAGGTTATATAAATCCTTTTTTTCACTACTATAAAAAATACATTTTGACTTATAATTTCTAATATTATAAAGGACTTTGCTATCATGTGTTTATGTTTGAAAAAAACAATGAGTGCATTTAATTTAATTTTAGCAATAGAAAAACCTGGTTAATGTTTATTTAATGCATTTTTTTATTTTTTTTTGTATAAAAAAGAAATTTTATAGTCATTAAATGCACCTTAACCCCACATGTTAGCAAAACTCCACAACATAATGCGTATTACTTCAACTTTCTTCCACTTTCATCAAACGTTAATCTAGTAGTTAATTTAATGCAATGTTTCTTTTAATTAAGAGTTAACTACAAACTTCAACCTTGTGGTTTGCACACATTAGCACCTTTCGTCATTTTTTCAAAATAATTACATTGGTTGTATATGTTGTTGTTAATTTTTTCATGAATGGTTCTTTTGGGTTTGACCGTTTGACTGACCTTCACGTGCATAAAACGTGATGGCATTTTTGTTTTTTTGCAAAATTCTTACATTAGATGTCTCTAATATTGTTAAAATTGCAATTTTCGTCCTTCTTCCAAACTTAAATTTTTTTGAAAGACTTTAATTTATATATTTTAATTTTTTATACTATTCTTACTTAATTACTTTTTTTTTCCAAGAAACTTTAACTTTTTATTTTAGTTTTTTATACAATTCTTACTTAGTTACCTTTCTTTTTTATGTTAATGTATGTTTTACATAACTACCTTTTTTAAAACTTTAATTTTTTATTTTAATTTTTTCGCAAAATAATTAGTCTCCCGTCTCACATTAAGTGTCCACTGTGATTTTTTTAAGTCTTTTTTCTTTAATTTTTACTTTAAATATTTTTGTTCGTGTTATATAACATTTGATGTAAAATATATTGATGTGTTAAATTTTTAAATGTATTTTCATTTGTATAGTTTTATCAAGTATTATATAACACCAAAAAATATATTTAAGATCAAAGTTGAAGTAAAAAGACTTTAAAAGTCATAATGGACACTTAATGTGAGACAGAGATAGTACCTTTTTCTTTTCTTCCGAAACTTCTTTACCAATTTTGCTTCAAATTTAATGTAGTTTCATGTCAAAGCTTTCATATCAAACTCTACATTTTTATTTTTTTTATTTTTATTTTATTTATTTTTTATTTTTTACATAAAGTTTACACTGCATCTTCACTATCAAGATAACTTCTTCTTTTTTTAATACATATCAGAGGTAAAAATATATGTGAAATATTAGCAAGAATCATTGAAAAAAATAATGTACATATTTAGTTTTTATACTTGAAATTTCTTTCAACGATATATTTTTTTGCATACATGAATTCTTTTTACGTATGGAAATTAAAACTGTACAAATTTTTTCAGCAATCCTTACTTAATTTTTACAAATTTTTTACCATTTCTATCTTCCAAAAAAAATTTACGTATGGAAATTAAAAATGTACAGTTTTCTTCATAGTTGACAAAATTTGTTAACTTTTTTCCGAATAGATTGTGCATTTTTATTTTAAAAATGTACAGTTTATTCGAAAAAAATTAATAAATTTTGTCAACTATGAAGAAATTTGTACAATTTGTGGAAAACTATAAGGGATGTTGAGTAGTTTTACCGTTTTTAATTCGTTATAAAACTTAGTTTTGAAAAACTTTTATTCGAGTTTCCATGAAATCAAACAATTGCAATATGAACAATATTGTAACAACTCTAAAGCAAACAACTAATAAATGATACGAGATATAAAAGTAAGAGATGGAAAGATTAAACCGAGACACAGAGATTTATAGTGGTTCGGTAACGAAGCTCCTCTTCGCTCTACTCCACTCCCCGAGTACCCAACTCGAGAGTTCCAAGCACTATGTCAACAAACTCTCTTCAGGCTGAGAAAACCACATAACGTCGCTTATTACAATTTCCGACACTTAACTAAATGTAGTGTACTAATTTATCTAGTACCAATCTCACTCATGATACTTGATCCTCTCACAAATCATTCAACCTAAAAGATCTACCTAGTCTCTACACGATCAACCCGATCTACACACAATCAACCCAATCTACACACGATCAACCCGATCTACACACTATTGACACAAGCTACACAAGATCTCACCTATCTCTACAAGATCACAATGATCAACACAATCTAACTAAACAATATGATGAACAACTTGATGTATACCAAGATACAACAAGCAAAAAACAAATATTACGAGTGCACTACGCTAGCTCTACAACACTTTGTATCTTCTTGATACGATGTGTTCTTCTCTTGCACTAGTAGAGGAATGAAGGTGATCACTTGCTTGGATGAGTGGATCACTCTTAAACAAAAATAAACTAACTAATTAGTCAAAGAATCAAGAATAGAAGGGGAAGATTTAACTCAGAAAGTTCTATGTAAAAATTGGTTAGGAAAATCTGTAAAATGGTCTAGTATTTATAGGCAAAGAAAAACTTTCCGTTACAAAGGGGACGACACCAATAAAGTTAAGACGACACCATTAAAACAACGGTGCCTTCAGTCCTTTAACGGTACCATGCCAGAAAAAACGCTCATATTTTTGTTTTTAGTGGTGGAGTAAGGATCTAGTGAGAAGAATAATTATAATAAGAAGAGTGAAAAGTAATTATAGCCACACATTTTAAATTAGAAGGAAAGATTTAAGTGAAGATGCATCTACTTTTGTAGGTGCATGTTTTGTCACACTAAAAATGTGAAGTTTATAACAAAATTTAATCTTTTGATCATTTGTCAAATTGTAAATTTGTTTGTTCGTACCTATAGTGATTTACGTCAAAACAGAATATTACGACTAAAAATTTTTTTACGTTAATTTTGACATAAAGAGTTTTTACATTTTGTTATTATCAAAATGTAAGGTGTCGAAAAATAGAAATAAAATTTTTAGAAATTATTTGTATTGACAATCTCCCCCTTTTTGATGATGACAAAATATAAACTCATTTAAAAATTGTTAATGACATGTTTTTAGTTGAGTTTATCCTCATTTCTCCCCCTTTTTGTCGAAGCAAAAAGTGTGTTGAGACGAAGTCGACGATGCTAAGGCTCTCCCTTGATGTATGCCCCCTTGTTTGGAGGGCACCAAGGAATCGAGTAATGGTTTTTTGCTATAAAAACGAGTTAGACGACAAATACCATAAATCTAACTAGTAGGAACCGTAAAAATATCCAACCATAAAAATGCAAAAATATAGCTAAAAGGAAGTAGCCAAAGAGAATAATCAACCAATCATAAGAAGATTATAACCAACCATAACCATAAATTCATTCATTCATTGAAGGAAACATCATACTTAAAGTATGATTACAACAAGAAAAATAAATAAACTACAAGAAGCACATAATAATTTTTAGTTGGTCAAGAGGCCCTAAGATTTGATTTCATACCAAAAGGGGTCCTAATCATTTATTCTTGAAAACTAATGCTTAGATGGTTGAGCTACGGGGTTGGTACGGGTGGTGGTATGATTGGTTCGGGAGTTGGTGTCAAGAGTTGTTCAACATAGGATAACATGAGGTTGCTCATCCCGAAGAGAAAAGATGAGGTTCCGGTTGTGTAAGTAACATAGGCAATTTGCACTGTGTAAATCAACCGGATGAAGGGTGACCCGTGATTGGATAGTCCAAAGGAGTGATTGGTGAAAGGGTTAGTGTCATACCCATGGGTTGATAAGGACTATATGGTGATGAATTTGGCCTAGTGCCAAGAGAGGATGATGATGATGAGGTTGTTCTAGTTGATGATGTCTTTGATGGAGCATTTGGTGGAAAAGGAGAACTAGGATAGCTAGTGGAAGGTGGTGTGGTGGCTTCATCTTTGGTTAAGTCAATGAATATGGTAGTTTTAGTTGGTGGCCTAATGGTAATCCTAGGTTTCTTGGAGATGTGAGTTGTGGAGGCTTGGGTGGAAGACATGGTGGATAGGTGATTTGAGGTTGAAGATGAAGTGCAAGAAATGCTTGCATAGTTGAATGCTTATATAGGCAAAGTTGGTGGATTTTTAATTTAAGTCAAGTATTATGTCCTAAGGCTAAAGAAGTGTGGTGTCATGTGAATATGGTTGTGAATGTGATAAGTCCTATATTGTTGAATACTTATCACATGTTTAATCGCTCACATTATGTATATTTATATATGAATTGATATTTAATTACCTAAGTTTTCCTATTTCAGTTATTATGGAGCAATATTATAAAAGACATGAAAAAAGACATGATTTGAAGCTAACTTTATATGCAAGTTGTAGAGGAGCATACGGCGTATGAAACTGTGGCCATACGCCGTATTGGTAATTGGAAGAATTCACTTAGTCATAGTTAATATTGAAGCATACGACGTATTTAACTCTGGCAATACACCATAATAGGAAGCTCTACAGTTAAAGCCCAAGTCAACTATTGAAGGATTACGGCGTATGAAACTCTGGCCATATGCCGTATTGAAGATCTTATCCCCAGTCCAACTATATCGAATATTCGTAGGTTACGGCGTATCTCAACTATATATAACGTCGAATTTAAAAGATACGCAGAATATGCTTTCTTTGTCAGCAATTAAGAAATCCAGAATACGCCGTATTTACTATGGAATACGCCGTATTCCTACCCTGACAGAAGACTATAAATACAAACCCTATACGGGAGTTTTTGATATCATTCACTCACCATTCTCAACCACAAATGAATTTCACCATTCCAAGGCCCCAAGATCAGTCCCAAGAGCTAGAAAATCAAGGAGAGAAAGTCTCGCATCATCACATTAGATTTAATCATTCGATTTGCATATCGAATTCATTATGATTTCCATTTGTTTATCGTTTGAATTATCTTCTTGTTCTTTTACATACATTGTGGGCTAACACCCTTGGATGTTAGCCATGTTTATGAATATTTCATGATAGCTATTTCCGTTTGTTAAGATTTGATGTTTAGTATTGTTTAGTTTATGTGTTTATCGTTCAATACATGCTTGTTTATATGTTTGAGTCTTTTAAGTCTAGTATCACATTGACCAAGTGGGTATTAGATGTATATTACGAGAACACTTAAGTTAGCATAGTTCTCTTCCTACATGGACCAAGTGGGGAAGGGTAGGTGTTACATGGACCAAGTGAACACCATAGATAAGTCACATAGATTAGTTGACACGACTTAATGCATGCTTAATATAATGTTTTTTAAAAACTGCACTTTAGGCGAGGTTTTAACTGTTTTATGCAGATAAAATGAATTGTAATTAAAACATGATCTAGTTCACAATTTTTATTCTTCACATAACATAATTCAAAATATTTAATTCGTGTGCTATAGTGTCAGATGTGAGCGTGTTATAGCTGTCGTGATAGCCTTATGGCATTGTGCCACCGTGTTGGCTGCGACGTTATAGGAACACCGCCGCCCATTCCCATGCCTTCGGTTCTAGAAAACGAAAATCCTCGAATGCAATGGTTAAAGATATCCAAAGTTTCATTTATAATAAACTAGATGAATACCCGCGTCTAACGGCAGTGGTGTCTAGTTTTCTGCAAAATTCTCACGACCCATAAGTTTCTTTCAACAAACTGTATTTGTAGCGTTAGAGAATCATTTTCGAATAACTATAATTCTTATGTGTGGTTGCATAACAACAGAAATATACAGTTTTCAAAAAAATTATGTGGAGTCGATCTAAGTGTGAGATTGTATTTTCTAATAGGATTGTTTTAAGTTATTAAGATTTTAGTAATAATAGATTCAAGCATTAAAAAAAGCAACGGTATTATGTAGTTGGCAATATTATATTGTAGTTTAGAGGTATAGCCAACGTGTGTGACCGCCTTTTCTTGTTTTATCAGTGATTTAGGCAGTGATAATTGTGTTTTTTTTACATGTGTAGCGTTTATCATTTGGTATGTGGCTTTTAAACTTTTAACCTTACAAATTTGATATTACCATAATAAAATTATCTTGTACTATCAATTTACATAGATATTTAAACGTTGTTTAAAGTTATTTGTTTGGGGTACAAATAATTATCTCTAAATATAACAATACTATTTAACTTTTGTGATTCTAATAAACATACATAACATTATTTATATATTGGACAAAGGGCTATACAATATATATTAACTTTTAAAAGACGATTCATATATGTTAGTCTCTTAAGTGGTGCAAGACCAATATTTTTTAAAATAATATTATACAAATGACAAAGTACATGTGTCAAAGCAAAATAAACAACAAAAAACTACAATTACTTTGTCTCTCATTTTTCCAAATTTGTCACGGGTTCCAAAACTACTTCATCATTTCTCATATAATTTTGTCAAATATGAAACCCAGTTCGAATCGAGTGGTTCAACTGGTTGAACCGTTCCGGTCAAAAAACATGTCGATTTAAACCGAGTCAACCCAACAGGTTGGTTCGAAAACAAGTCAAATTAAACCGGGTCAACCCGGTTTTCGATGTGTATTAATAGTTTCCTTTTAAAATATATGTCTTCAACATTTCCACTTTTAGTTTCAACTTTTCACTTTTTTACTTTTTGGTTTTTCCTTTATATATAGTATGTAGCAAGGTACCCGTGCGTTTTGGCGGCGGGTACCCTGTGACGATTAACCGGAGAAATAGATCTCAATGAGATCTGATTCACCATATTGTATCGGTTTTAACGGGTCCTCTCTGGTTCGTTTTCGGATGGCTTTAATTGGTTAGCCGAACCGGTGGCGACACCGGTTCCCGGTTGAACACGTTGGTCTGGTCCGGTTTTCAAAAATATATGTACCATCAATTTGTTAGCTTGTATGAAGTTTTATGGGTTATAAACAAAAAATAATAAAAGTTTGAAGATTTGTGGATTAAATATAATGTTTTGAAACCCGGTTCGACCCGGGTGGTTCAACCGGTTGAACCATTTCGGTAAAAAAACGGGTTGATTTAAACCGGGTCAACTTGTCGGGTTGGGTCGAAAACGGGTCAAATTAAACCAGGTCAACCCGCCGGGTTTGAAGCGTCCTAGGTCAACCCGGTTTTCGATTTTTATTAATAGTTTCCTTTTGTAATATATGTTTTTAACATTTCCTTTTTTAGTTTCAACTTTTCACTTTTCAGTTTTTTCTTCGGGTACCCTGTGACGATTAACCGGAGAAATAGATCTCGATGAGGCCTGATTCACCGGTACGTATCGGTTCAACGGGTCCTCTCTGGTTCGTTTTTGGATGGCTTTTATTGGTTAGCCGAACCGGTGGCGACACCGGTTCCCGGTTGAACCCGTTGGTCCTGTCCGGTTTTCAAAACTATATGTATCATCGACTTGTTAGGTTGTATGAAGCTTTGTGTGTTTTATTAATTTATATAATGTGTATAATAACGGGTCATCTCTGGTTCGTTTTTGATGGATTTTATTGTTTAGCCGAACCAGTGGCGACACCGGTTGGTCCAGTCCGGTTTTCAAAACTATATGTACCATCAACTTGTTAAGTTGTATGAAGCTTTGTGTGTTTTATTAATTTGTATATGATTCGTTGTGAAGTGAGTGTGAGAAAAACACAAATATCAACAATACCAAATTAACCGTAAAATTCGACAATTCAACCCTTTAGGAAAAAGGTCAACGTGCCAAACCTCACGGGTGTGATAAAAGTGATACCGGGAAGTGATTTCCCGGGTCGTGTCCCAACGAGGTGTGAATGGAAGGATTCGTTGAGTTTCGTGATTTGAACTTGAATAGGATTTTTAAATGATTTGGATTTGATTTAATTACGGATTCTACAAATTAATGAACGGGAAAGTAATTAAGGCAAGGGAACCCTAATAAACTAAAATTAAACTATAACTAAGCCTAAGGAATGATAAAACGAAGCTACACTAAGTCCTAGGGTGCAAAAACGCAAAAACGTAAAAACGGGAAAACAACCCGAGCCATAAACGTAAAAATTATGAAATTTAAGGGCTACGGGTGTGAAACCAATTTTCCTACAATCTATTCGACTAAAAATGATTTTAGGAAAAAGCGGAATATTTTTTTGACTTTTAAATTAATTTCTATGAATTAAAAACCATTAAATACTAATTAAATGATTAAAAATACTAAACTAATATAGAAAAATCTGAAAATTTAACAAAAACTACTTCAAGTGTTGCAGATTCTAAGAAAAATAAGAAAACGGTAGGCTGTTTTGTAAATAAGCACGAAATAAGCCAAAGTTGGCTTATAAGCTAAACTGCCTAAGGAAGCCTTATGTATTTAATGATGCAAAGAATGACTGATAAAAGTCCCAAGGGCGCCTGGTAAGAGTGTGGTGTTGTGAGGGGAGTGACCTGGGTTCGAATCCCACAGGTTACTCTTTTTTGCAAACAATTTTTTTTCAACTTTTCTCTTTTGGAGCTTGTTTAGTACAAAGTAATAAGCAACTTCTGTGAAAACTCTTTGTAAAATAACTTCAGAATAAGCAGTTTAAACTGCTTATTTCCAACAGTAGACCAACTAATCAAAACAACTCTTCTTTTCCTTCTACTTTTTGACAGATTCCAAACACACCCTATTTTTGTTGACTTTCTTTTTGAAACTTAAAGAGTTTAACAAGGTGAAGACTTTTTATAAAAACAACTTGTATAAAACTTTGGAATAAGCAGTTTGACAACTGCTTATGTCCAACAGTGGGCAGATTCTAACAAACACCCCTTTAAAATCAGTTAACCAAACACTCCTTTAGCAGCCTTTGTGAACATCAAATAAGCTAGGATAAGCAAGTGTTCAACTAAATAAGCTACCAGGCACATTCAATAACTAAATTAAGCTAAGTATACAGGAAATAAGCTACACCTAAGGGAAGACAAGCAGTTTACTAAGGAAATCCTAGGCTAGCTGATATGATAAATCAAACAAAATACAAGATTCTAGTGGACCTAAAAAGCTGTAATAAGCACTAAGTAAGCTAACAATTACTCTAAACTAATCTAAAAGTACTAACTGAGCATCTAACAACTTAAACAAGCTAGGTTAAACTACCAATAAGCTAATGAGTAAAGAAAATGAGTGACCTGCAACTGCAAATGTGCAGGCCCTGAAAAGGCCTTGGGGGGGGTCTGATTTAGAGCTTATTCACAGCTGATTGGTTAGCTTCCAAGCAAGTTCAAACTGCAAAGACATGGTTAGACTGGTGGAGATTCACAAAAAGCAGATTGGGAGGGCAATTTCACACTGTACAGCTTATAAATAAGCTGTACACAGTGGCCCTTTGGAACCTGTTCGCTGAGAAAAACAGAAACATTGCAAATGGACAGTTTTAAACTTCAATTTAAACTGAGCTAAAGAAGATCAGAGATGCACATAAGTTGGACAAAAACTAAGTTGAGCTTATGAAGAATAAGGACAAACCACACTTACAAAATTTGAGTACCCAATAAGCTATAAGATTGCTTATGATCAGCAGCTCAAATAACAGTGAGAAACTATTTTTATTTTTGTGACCAAAATCTTTTGCAAAGCTTGATACTTAACTACCTGCTTTTAAAACTGAATTAGACTTAAAAGAGACCTTGACTTTAGAAGTCAAACGGGTACAAGCAGGTATTTTACCATTCTTTTAACTCAAACAAACACCCCCTTTACTGATTTTTTTTCTTTTGTACACTGCTTTACCCCTAACACCTTGATTTTTTTGAACTCAAAACCTTAGCAACTTTCAAATACTAACATAGAATTTAGAGATATGAGACTAAATAAAGAGAACTTTTCATTGACTAAAAACAACATTACAACAGGATATTAAAAAAAACATTTAAAGCTAAATTTTTATCTAAAACTAGGGGTGCCTTTTCTTGGCTTATATTAGCTCCTATTTATACTACTAAACTAAGTCTTCAACTCTTGAGCTTCTTCTCTTGATGTGTTTCTTCTGTGAGGGCAGGCAGCCAAGGACCAATCTTTGTGCTTCTTTCCTTAAATCTCGACCATTGATCAATTAGGTACATATGAGAAGATCATCTAAGCCGTCCACTGAACCCTTTTGAAGCTGGGATTGCCATGGTGGCATGTCTTGGGGAAGGTGGAACAAGATAGTGGGTTGGGGAGTTGTGATGTTTCTGGGTAAAAGCTAGGGCTACCTAATGTAAAAGTGTTAAAGTACTTACCAGGGACTTAAAAGTCAGAACCGTCTAAATCAGGGATATAAACGTAACCTAGAATATAGATTAGGAATTCAGGTTAAGATTATAATCGGTTCCGGGTTTATATTGTTGGGTTAGGTAATTAGGACTGGGCCAGTTTGGGTATAGGGGTTGGGTCAGTTTCTCTATTGTTGGTGGGTAGAGACAGAAAGAAGAGGGACAGAAGGGCGGGTTTGTGTGTGTCTTGTGTTCTCTTTTTTATTATTTTTTTTTTTGCAAAAGGACACGGGAACAAGGGAGGTGAAGTGTTATGGGTCTTCGGGATCGAAAATGGGTCTTTGTAGTGTTGAGGGGTTGGGTGATAGAACAAGGTGGAAGGGGTT
>BPTQ01000005.1:220345047-220355316 GCA_019973895.1 Chrysanthemum seticuspe
ATCGTGGGAACAAATACCTAACCTAACCATCCTTGTAACTCCATGCATAAAGTAAATTGGTCGGTCTTTTGGTATTGTTCTTTCCTTCATGAAACCAATTGAAAAATCATTTGGAAAAACAATCAAGGTACTTGTGATACGAGATCAAAGCATTTTGTACCTTAATAGTTTTGATCATTTAGAAAACCTCCCCCTCAACATGTGCGTGTGATTTAGAAATTGTTTGGCACATGGAGGCAAGAGGACTTTGAAATATTTTCTTTGATCACAATTTTCATACGAAAAAGCCATTTGATTTTCTTGGTAAAATTCTCCCCCTCAATATGTGCATAGGATTTTTGAAATCATTTTTATCACATAGAGGCAAGAGTTCTTTTGAAGCACATCCACAATCACAAAATCCATTAAGAAAACCATTTGAAAACACAATCAAGGTACTTTAAAATCTTATTTAAAAAACTTTTGTACCTCGATGGTTTTGCTCCCCCTCAATATGTGCTTCGAGATTCGAAAGCGTTTAGCACATATGAGAGAGCAGCCTGCACAACTGAATCAAAACGATCAACTTTTATCAAATTTCATTATTAAATCACAAATTCTCCCCCGATCAAAGATATCAAACCCTTTGAGATTTTGGATCCCAAGTGATTTAATAAGGTTTAGAAAATATGGGAGAATATGTGGCCTGGTTTAAATACTCATCATGTTTTTGGGTAAATCCTCCTCCTCAACATGTGCATTGAATTTGAAATCGTTTGGCACATGGAGGCAGGAGTGCCTTTGAAGGACTAAAACCAATTCCATTTAAAATAGATTTGAGATTTAAAACACGATCTTTACCCCGATCAGAAATATCAAACCATTTGAGATTTGTGATCCCAACTGATTTAAATCATTTAGAAAAATTTGGGGAAAGACGTGGCAAGATTCAATTTTGAAATATGATAGATAAGGACCATAATAAGACATTAAAGATTGTTAGTGTCAGGTATGATTGTTTTTAAGAGATCTTTTAAGTAAAACAAAACAATTTCACAATCAAACAAGAACAAAAAAAATTTCATTTTGAAAGACCTTGATTCTAAAGAAAAAATCATACCATGACATAACATTAAATCTTTAGATCACCACTTATATTGTACAAAGCGGAACTTTTGTGAAGAAATATCGTTTGAAAATATTTTATTTTAAATCACTCTCCCCCTCAATCTATGACAGAAGTCAATAATTGAGTGACTTAGGTTTTGATAAAAAGAAGTCCGGTGATTTTCAAAATTTAGTCCAATTAATTTTCAAAACAATATTTTCCATTTTCAAAACAATTTAATCAAATTTATTCAAAATTGTTTAAAAATGGTATCCTGCACAAAGATATATTAGTGGTTGAGAAGCCTTTGTTGTTGTTGCTGTAGGGTTTGGAAGAAAAACCATCTGCTGATGCAGTGAGACTTCTTATGTTGCATTTTTTATGCCAACTGAGGTCCAATTAAGCTCCGTTTCTTCACTTGCTGAAGAAAACCATCTGCTGATGCAGTAAGACCTCTTATGTTGCATTTCATGCCAACTCTCCGTTGAAGTCCAGTTAAGCTCCGTTTCTTCATTTGTCAACCCAAGATATAGTTACCCTTTCCTTTCGGCATCCAATCATCTTCATTGTGGGATCCGGATCGGGAACATTCTTATATCCATGATATCTGCATACGTTAGTGGGATCCGGATCGGGAACATTCTTATATCCATGATATCTGCATACGTTAGTGAACACACATACAAATATATGGTGGTCGACATCACCCATAACAGCAATCGACTAATTAAAGTCAATTCAACATAACAATCAGATCATATATAGCATGGGAATAATGTGTTCATCAAACTTTAATCATCTAAACCTAACAATCATATCCTAGAAACCTAGTCCTTCAACATAGGCAATTATATTTTTTCAGATAAACACGTAGGATAATTAAGAAAGTCCGTTAGATGATATAAATTTGAAAAATATTCTTCCCCTCAATCAATGACTCTTTTTCTTGAAAAGTTTTAAAAGTGCTGAAGTCATCGATTGAGTTTTTGCGAATTAATACGAAAACTCTAATCCTGATTGATTTTTTCAAGCAACTCATTTTACCACCAATTTTGAAATACAACAAATATTTTTCTGAAGAATTTTAGACGGAAAAACATTTGTGTAGGAACAGCAGTCCTTCGACATACTTTCCTTGTATTGTTTTTAGGATAAGTGCATGAAATGTTTGAAAATTGGTTAGCGTAGCACTTTCCTTTCTTTATAAAAGCGGGTTGCTATCTGAAATGACAGCAAGCCATGGTTTAAGCACGGGTCACAGTCTGAAGTAACTGCAAGCCATTATTTGAAGCCCGGGTTACAGTCTGAAATAACTGTAAGCCATTTTTTGAGACATGTTTAGAAAAGAATATTTACACCTCCTGCTCGAACTTCATCTAAAGTCCCGTGCCATTATTGAATGACATTTCTAAGACCGTAGATGTTATCGATACCAGAAGACATGTCAAGATAAAACAATATTTTTGGTATTTTTAAGTTTTCTGATTTTTATGGATTTTTGAAGGTTTTATAATTTTCTATTTTCTTTTTTGTTGGTTTTATAATTTTGTATTTTGTTTTCTGATAAATATATACAAGGATAGAGTAGATGATATAGTTAAAGAGGATGATGATACGAGTACCAAGATAAGGATATCGAGCAGCACGTCGTAGAAGATAGAAGTCATCAACTCTTAAACATTCACCACCATAGCTTCCAGGGCTCTTGAATCGAAGAAAGAAATTGAACCATCTGAAAGTGAGACTCTGGCAGCTTCCCCCAAACCGAAAAACCTTTGGATGAGCAGATTCGAAGCTCTATTTCAAGCTTTCCTTAGCCAGGTGCACAAAGATGCACACCATAATCATAAATCCCGCTGCTCCATTTAAGAACGATAATCGAGGTTCTTCGTTCGGGGTTATATCATCCAATAGAACATCAGCAACGTTTCATCCCACACATAAATAATCTTCTCAAATTTCTTTTCCACTGAGGTCCGAAGCAATCCATTCCAAAGGTGTCAAGAGAACAATTCCCCCTAGTAGTTGAATTGATGCAGTCAGTCTCTTTGTATAATGCTCAAGAACTCTCCTGAATACACATCATGAGGGTAATGAAGAACAACTCCCCAATGTTCACATCTTTCGTCCCTGATGAATGTGTATGAAGCTCAAGAACCCGAAGTACACCAATATCCAAGAACTCTCCCGTATACACATCATGAGGGTAATGAAGAACACCTCCCCTATGTTCACATCTTTCGTCCCTGATGAATGTGTATAAAGCCCAAGAATCCAAAGTACACACATTCCCAACGAGAGAATAACTGATAACACCTCCCTCATGTTGCACATTTATCTCCCCTGAATATGTCGTACTTGTGTACCTCTTTTATCTTCAGAAACTTTCTCTAACATCTCTTCCTCCACATAGTTGGAATAAGAACACTAAACGCCTTGATGAGTAAAACCTTGAGTTTCTCTGCGGTCATGACATTTGTTTTCCCGGAATATCTTCAATCACTTAGAAGATTTAGGTTCATCAAGTTTACTCGCCATGAGTCAAACCTTGAGTTTCTCTGCGGTAATAACATTTGTCTTCCCGGGATATCTTCAATCACTTAGAAGAATTAAGCTCATCAAGATTACTCGCGTTTAGATGCGTGTCTCCTTTCCCCTTGCTGGTTTTGATGCTTCAGAATCAGCAACTCATTGAAGGCCCGTATACTAGAAATTTTTTGAGAAGATTGCATGAAGTCTTTGTGAGAATCAACATGCTGAAGACTCTCTTTGACTATTTATATCAACCCTTCTGTAGACATTTTGAAGTGACCACTGAAGAAGAAAAACCCGCTATACCATACTTGAAACTGAAGTCAACTTCCCCACATTTGTATCTTAAGCTTGCACCTAATAATGGAAGAACGGTGTAGAGAATTTATGCTTCAAGCAAATCTCTAAGTACTCACTACCCAAACAAAGTATGAGACATTAACACCTCTTGATTATCCACACCGTCATATGCGTGTGACACTGAGTAAAACAAAGTAACTCCTAATTGTGATAGTTAACCAGGTCTTCAACCATCCACTTCGACTGCTGGTAACTAGATAAACCAAGTCTTCAACTCAAATTCTTAAGCCCGAGCAAGTTATCAAATAAGAACACGCCTTTGTGAACGTCAACTTCAATCTCAAATAAGTGATAAATGATTAACTCTGAAGTAATCACCTTGTGTCAAATGTCCAACAATAGTCAATATCAACGTCTCGAGTAGTCACTGCTAAAGAATGTAAGCAAGTCTAATTGGGAATTGAATCTGACTTATAACTTTCTCCCAATTAGTGCTCTCCCCTAAACCGACAATCTGTTTGATAAATGCCCAGATTAAGAAGAAGTCTTTAGATCGTTAAATGCAACTCGTCTTTAGTCTTCTAACATGTAGCACAAAATGTAGAACAGACTGTAGACTCGATCTTCTTCAAGATTGTGCAGTTGGGGAATAGATAGTTAACATCTTCAACTCACACCAAAAAGCATCCCACCAAAAAACATCTCAATTAACTTACATCTTGCACATCCCCTTAACTAAAATCTCTCCTAATCAAACAAGAACAGAAAGATGTTCATCAAGGAAATCAGCAATCAGGCCGCAACGAACACACAAGATGGTAACACCAAACTACCAATCACATCAAACAAGAACAGATAGATTGTTCGGAATCATCATGTTGATGTGTACGTGAAGCATTAACCGGAAGCACTTTGTCGATAAACTCATCAATCCGAGTGAAGATGTCAACCAACGGCTTCTTCGAAGAAACTCCATGTAAAGATGACCCGATAAGAAGAAGCTCGGTTCTTACATGAGTTTAGAGCCGTATGACCATTAGTATTCTCTAATATCAATCAACAATGCAAAAAATTCACACTTCTTCTCCCCCTCAAGAATTGCATACGGAGATGCCATTCTTGATTAAACAAGTGAACATTATCCAAATGTAGTCCATTCACACTTCTCCCCCGCAAAATCAGCACAGGATGTCGCCATCGTCATTATAGTTGAGAAAGTGTAATCAGAAAACAATCACCAGTAGCCCGGTTCACTTGATGACTGAAGCGCATGGAAAAAGTATGAAGCATGTTGATGAGAATGGTCATAAATAAGAAGATTTCTCTTCTTCAGAAGATAAAGCGCACTGACACGTACACTTTTCTTTTCTTTAGAGAACGAGGCCTGAACTGATGTGAACAGACGTCATAATCTCTCTCTTTTCAACTCTCTTAGCAAAACATGTAATCAATCCCATTATCATTCAGTAGGCTTTTTGTCGTGACAGCTGATGGAGATAACCCAATATGATGAATTTGACCTTGAAGTAAACTAACCCGAACTCGTGACTTAAACTTGCACATATGTAACAAAGAGCGGTGCCGAGAATTCATGCCCCTTTGAATCTCTAAGTACTCTATACTCTTCAACCAACCAACCATCAAGTAATAGACGTACATTACCTCTTGAGAATCCACAATTGAATGTGACACTGAGCACTACAACGTAACTCCTTTAAGTGATAGTTATTTTGAGGTGATAAGAGCCCAATTCCCCCAAGTGGTAAAAGAAGAGGTAAAAGTCACCCAACAATAACTAGATTTCCAAGTCTTCGTTTTTGATAATAAGCTCGAACAAGGATCTTGAAGAATCTTCATCCATCCATCCCCGATACCTTCAGATACTAAGTACACTCGCCCGTGATAATTCACTTCAGCTTCAAATAAATAATACTGAATTAACGCCGTTGTCACATCATCTGAACTGCTCAAATCTAGCCTTCTTTGATATTTAAATGAACTTTGATAATGGTTACATCCCGACCATGGTTAAAAGCACATATCCCCGTAAAACCATGTAATAACCAAACTGCCATGAAGACAACCCAAACACACACCCAATTCATGAAGTACACCCATTTATCCCTTCTTTGAAGCAGAAACCGTAGCACCAGCATCCAGTAAGATTCAGAATTACACTTTCCTCTCTCCAGGATGGTTCCATCATCACGGGATTTTACAATTCTATGGTCTAAACCGAGAAATAGTTTCTTTCGCGGGATTTTACAAGACTAAGAATAGACCGTAAGATAGATCCGGAAATGCACTTTACTATTACCAGGATGTTTCCATTGTCACGGGATTTTACAAGTCTATGATTCAAACCGAGAAATAGGTTCTTTCGCGGGATTTTACAAAATCAAGACAAAACCGTAAACAATGTCAGCTTGAATGTGTTATGACAGCATTGGTTTCGGTGAATATTTGTTTTAGGGGAATATGCAGCGGTTCATCAATGGTCCATTATCCAACATCATAAACATCATCAACCATCCAATAAATACTTAGGCAAACACATCATTCACGCATTCTGTCGGCTATTGTAATGACCACATGGAGAAGTAAACCCGATATATCAAACTTGATCATGAAGTAGAACTTCCCAGATTTGTTACTTAACCTTGTACTAATCCTTGTGAAGAAGAAACGGTGTACCCAATGTACAAAACCTCTTGACGTATCCTCAACTGTGTGAGTCACTGAAGTGATAGTTACGTTGTGGGTTAAGAGAAAAAGAATCATAACCGTAACTAGATAGCCAAGTCTTTATCACACTCTATAAATGCCCAAACAAGTCATCTTCGCGGAAGGGTAGAAAGAAAGAAGACGAAATAAGTAAACGTGCCTGAAAACCTTTACTTCAAAACCAAATAAGAAATGCCGTCCAAACAACCCCGTAATCAACTTTGTTGAACCATCAATTCAAGCCGAGACATAATATACTCCGTGAAAATGTTTTAACCAAAGTATCAAACCACATCACAACAAGTGTTATCATCAAATCTCATACCCCACATCTCATCGTCCAATCACATAAAATCCAAGTCTCACAAGATCAAAGCTTATATGCGATCTAAAATAGAGAATCCTAACCACAACTTTGAATCCGATCCAATAAGCAAAACTTAACTCCAATTCATTCAATATATCCAATTATATATCTCGGAACCAAATCTTCTCCTGATACTCATTAATTAATCCCAATACATAGTAAACCGCATGTCGATAAAACCATAAAGCATTAGAAGGCCCATGACCACATATGCTCATATGTAGACCCAATGATTAGCTCAAGCCGAAATAATGTTACACGGCATACATTTACATTAAACACACTTCATTAATCCAAAATGTCTCAAGCCTCACATAATTGCAAATAATATAACAGCTAACACATGTCTACACATTTGCAATATGTGTATACCATAACATTTTCACGACACAAAATTGTACGTGAAGCCTAACATACCACATAGCCTCATAAACGGCCCATGCTCCATTCGTCCATAAGGAAGCCCATATATCATATACCTTGGCCCGTGAAATATCATATACCCCACATATGTTACTTGAAACTCAGCCCATGAAAGGCCCGTGAACAACTCAGAGCTAAACCTAAGAATCGGGTATATAACACTCCTTATCTCTCCACATTTTACCCTAATCTCACTCACATTAACGAACCCTAACCAAAAAAAATCCGCCCACTTCTCTTCAACAGCTACTCACCAAAATATTCTCACAAGTGACCTGCCTCCTTCAACTTGTTATCACAATCAAGGATGCCACAGAGATGGCTCCAATCGAGTGGTTAAGGACAAGGTTTTAGGTATGTGACTCCAGTTAAGTTCATTCGATCATTATGAACAAGGACCGAACCAAGGAGGATTCAAACACCCTTGTTATGAATCCATCCTATTTGTGTTCGGATAAATATTTGTAGAGATCACGAGAACATTTTCTTTTTGTTTTGTTTTTTCAAACTCAAAATAGATCTATGAAGAATATTTCCTTTTCGTGTATAGATCTTGTATGCTCTATGTGTTTTGAGAACCTCACACAAAGGAACGAACCTGAGATCATTTTTGCATATTTACTTTTATACGTTTTGAGTCCTTTTGTAGATCGATGATGATTATATCGATTCGTGTCTAAGACTCTTGAAAGTCTTGATGTTTCATTGGAGAATCACGAATCATAAAAACTGAGATCGAATACTTTTCCTTTTGGTTTCATTAGAGTTGATTGAACAAATCATAGATCGAGTCCGTATAAGCATAAATCGAACCAAGAAAAAGAGATAACATTATTGTTGTTATTCTTTTCTTATGTGTCGAATACTCAACGAGGCAAGGCATAAAAAATTAAGACCGATGAGGATATGTTTTCTTTTCGTGTACAAGACCTTGAAAGCGTCTAGAGGGTACATTGAAAACCACGAAGGACAACAGCATCTGAGATCTTTTTCTCTTGTTTATGAAATGTTCTTTTTATTTTGGATAATGATTAAGAAGTAAGCTTTATATTGGATCTGTGATGAGTTAGGATAGATTTTGGATTGGATGTGGTTGGGAGATGGAGTAGTATTTGCATCTGTTTTGGTATCTATTGATCTATCTTTGGTAATTGTGTAGAGGTCAAGTGGTTACTCTTCTTCATCTTTTCTGTAATCAAAGCAAGTCGCTAGGTTACGGGTCAAGTTGCTAGCAACATGTCAAGTCGCTAGCCAAGTAGCTAAGCCAACTCGCTAGCCAAGTTGCTAGCCAAGTCGCTAAGCTAACTCGCTACGACTTGTTAAATAACAAGTCGCTAGGTGACCCAACTCGCTAGGTAGATTCAATGTATTTGGACATCTTTTTCTAACAACTCGCTAGCATGAATATATGAGATTTCCGACTACTTTTCCGACCATGTTCATACATAACCCAAAAACATTTCAAAAGATGCAACCTTTTTGACCCTTTTTGACCCATAAAACAGTGACAAGATGACCCATTGACTTTACAAAAACAGTTGATATTAACGTGACACTTTAGACAAAAGCTTGACACATAAAAACTGATATAACAAAGATGTTAACAAGCAATACTTGGACAAAAGCTTGACACATAAAACCAGATAAAACAAAGATGTTAGCAACCAATAGACCACATGAATATTTTGACCAAAGATGATACAAAAAACTTGTAAAAGCAGTTTACCAAACATAATAAACTGAAATGATTTTCCAGCCAATAAACCCACAAAACAGTTTTTCCAAGATACAAAAACCACAAAAAATCAACACAACACCACAACCTTGGCTCTGATACCAATTGTAGGATCGTATATTTATTGTGTTGATGATTCGGGTGGTCTTGGGAGATCAAAATACATGTTAGCTATTTGAGAGAGAAAGTTAGAGAGTTGGGTGTTCTTGGTAGAGAGTTGGTTTACAAAAAGTGAAAGATTAGATTAGAAAGCACCACCCCTTCCATGGATGGAAGGGGTATTTATACTTACACAATACACGACCTCCTATCGGCCTGTGGATCAGGGATACAGTGGGTAAAGACCCGTCCTTCCTCCACGGTGTTGCACTACGCTAAACTAAACTAATAACTAACTAATAAACTGATAAATAACGTAACCAACGACAAATAACGACACGTCTACGAGCTAACTTATGCTAGATCATAATTGGGGTGACCGACACTTTAACATGGAATTTTCTAATTCCTAACATATACACATGAATTTTAACAATGGTGTGTTTGATAAACAATGTGTTTTAATCTTGTGTTTAGAATCGAAAGTTGTTCAAATTACACAGCTAATTGTATGATCTAATGGATGACAACTTGTACTTTAAATGTGAATTGATCATCTAAGACTAGAGAATGGAATATGTTAAACTAAGAACGTTCTCAAGAAAGCTCTTTGGAACATAATTTATTACAAGGTTTCTCGAAAGAACTCTTGCAAGAATCAAATTGTATAAGGTAAGAGATCAGAATCTACTAGTTAAGTGTAAATTTCATGTTCAACAGTAGGTAATCTAGTATGTTAATCGACACATTAAACTTGTTGAAAGCTAAGATTTGTGTTCTAATTTTGTGTAACAAATAGTTTGTGTGGTAACAATTTTAAGTACACATATACAATCCTTAATCTTTTAAGGTACAATTTCACAGCCAGTGGGGTTAATACTAGATCGTATTCAATCGAGCATCTGCACAGCAATAAACAGCAACCAATGCAATAAATAGTCAAATAATCAATCAATAATCAAATCAAATCGCATCACGTTGTGGCACCTCCTTCCTGCCCAG
>BPTQ01000005.1:220375353-220433493 GCA_019973895.1 Chrysanthemum seticuspe
TCTAGAGACAGCCCAAGCCCTCACCTGAGCCTACTCCCAAGCCTGCACCTAAGACTATCTATAAGCCTTCTAGGATAGCTGCTGAAGTGTCCACTTCCAAGCCTGTTTCTCCTGAAGACTTGTCTTTTCGATCTTTGCATAATTTGTCTGTTAAAAACAATTCCTTTAATGTTTCTTGCTTAAGTACTTCTACATGTAATCGAACATCTTCTTTATTGAATACATCTTCCAGAAGGAAGACATGTTTTGTGTGTGGAAGTAAAATTCATCTTATTAAGGATTGTGATTTTTATGAGCAAAGACTGGGTGGTTGTGCTAATCAGCAGAAACCAAAACCAGTGTGGACCAATGTTAAAAATATTCCACCTTATGTCCCACAAGCTAGAACTGATTCTCATTGGAGGAGATCCGCTGATAGACCTTATGTGCAACCCACTAGCCCATACTTTAAACATGGTTATTGGCCTTCATATATTGACTCTATGAGAAATGGGAAAGGATGTTGGGGCACTGCTGTCAAGTCCTCAGCAGGTTGTTCTTGGAATAATAAGAGACCTAAATATCAATGGAAACCCAAGAACAATGGTGGATCTTACTCTTTTGCTAAACCTAAATCTAATGATCCACAAGGCAGGTTCAAGTCAGCAATGACTTGAGCCTCCTCGGTATACTAACATTCTTTTGTATATATGTTTGTTTCTGTAGGATCATCCCCTTAAGCATAAAGATATTGGTATTGTTGATAGTGGCTGTTCAAGAAGTATGTCTGGAAATAGAGATATGATGCACAATTTTGTTCCTATTGAAGAAGGAGGGAATGTGACCTTTGGTGGAAGTGATGGTAGAATTACTGGAAAAGGCACCATCAAGACTCCTCTACTGAACTTTGAGAATGTGTACTATGTTAGGGAGCTTCAGAACTTCAACTTGTTCTCAGTTTCACAAATTTGTGACACCAAGAACAAGGTACTCTTCTCTAAAAATGAATGTCTTGTGCTTTCCAAAGAGTTCAAGCTTCCAGAAGATACCTCAATTCTGCTAAGAGTCATACACATTCAACCTCAATGAAGTTCACCCTGAAGGTGACCTCACTTGTTTGCTGGCTAAAGCATCAATGGATGAGTCCAATAAATGGCATAGGAGAATGGCTCATGTGAATTTCAAAACTATAAACACTCTCTCCAAAAGAGGTCTTATCGAAGGTCTTCCCACCAAAGTGTTCTCCAATGATCATAATTGTGTTGCATGCAACAAAGGGAAGCAACACAGAGCATCCTACAAAGCTGTCACTGCAGTGATTATCATCTCTGAGCCTCTTCAGCTGTTACATATGGATCTTTTTGGTCCAACTCAAGTCAGAAGCATTGATCACAAGTTCTATTGTTTGGTCATCACTGATGGATATAGCAGATTTTGCTGGGTGTTCTTTCTAAGGACCAAAGATGAAACAACTCCAGTTCTGAAAGACTTCATCACCCTCGTTGAAAATCAGTTGAACAAGAAGGTTAAGGGAATTCGGTGTGATAATGGGACAGAGTTCAAGAATGCAATCATAATAGAACTCTGTAGGTCTAAAGGGATTAAGAGGGACTACAGCAATCCAAGAACCCCGCAACAAAATGGGGTGGCTGAAAGAAAGAACAGGACCTTGATAGAGGCTGCGAGATCAATGCTTGCAGACTCTAAATTGCCCACTATGTTCTGGACTGAAGCTGTTGGCACAGCTTGCTATGTGCTCAACAGAGTCTCCATAACTAGACCTCACCTCAAAACACCATATGAACTTCTCTTTGGGAAGGTTCCAATCATTCACTACCTCAAACCTTTTGGGTGTCAAGTGACCATTCTGAACACAAGTGATCCTTTGGGGAAGTTTGATGAGAAGGCTGATGATGGTTATATTGTGGGTTATTCAGCTAATAGCAAGGCTTATAGAGTATACAAATTATCTGCCAAGAAAATAGAGGAGACTTTGAACCTGAGATACCTAGAAGATAAGCCCAATGTTCAAGGACAGGGTCATGTGTGGTCTTTTGATCTTGACTACCTAACTGACTATCTGGGTTATACCAGACATATGGCTAACCAATGTGCAGGCCCTCAAGAATCTCCCTCTAACAGTGCAGGTACCTTGGATGCTGACTCTGGAAGTGAATTTGAAGATGATGAACAACCCATTCTTGTGCCTTCTTTCTCCCCTAACATTGCTGCAGGTAACTCTTCAAGAGATAATTTAGCTGAGAGTGATGATGAATCACACTATGCTGAGGACCTTGCTAGGCTTCAGACTCAAGAGTTTGCAGCTAAGCTTGAGGCTGAGAAGGTGGATGGGGAACTTGCAAATGAGGCTGTCAGTGGAAACCATGTTTCTGCTGACACTGATGCAGTCTCTCCCATCGTCACCAAATCTGTTGAAAGCTCGTCTGTTACTAATCCTGTTCCTGCTAAAGTGTCCACAGACTTTGGTGACCCGTATACTCGTTTTCCAAGTCCTTTAGATCTCGGAAATCATCAACCTAAATCTGGCATTTTCAACTCACCTTCTTATGACACAACTTTTGTACCAACTGTGTCTAATCTTGAACCTACCATTGATGTCAACCCCACTGCTACTCAAAGAATCAACATCACTCACCCTCAATCCAATATTATTGGTGACATTCTAGCTCCTGTTAGAACTAGAAGGGCTATCTCTAGTCCTAAATTTGGACAGGTTGCTTTTCTCTCTTATGTCACTAATCAGCAAAGAGACAATCACACAGACCTCAAGCATTGTCTGTTTGCGTGTTTTCTTTCTCAAGTAAAGCCAACCAGTGTCTCTCAAGCTCTTGAAGACTCAAGTTGGATTGAGGCAATGCAAGACGAAATGCAACAGTTTCAGAACCAACAAGTTTGGATCTTGGTACCATTACCGGATGGCAAATATGCCATTGGAACTAAATGGATTCTGAAGAACAAAAGAGATGCAAGGGGTGTGGTTATTAAAAACAAAGCAAGATTAGTCGCTCAAGGTTACATGCAAGAAGAAGGGATTGATTATGATGAAGTGTTTGCACCTGTTGCAAGAGTAGAGGCCATTCGAATTTTCTTGGCATATGCATCATACATGGGCTTCATGCTATACCAGATGGTTGTTAAAGGTGCTTTTTCTGTATGGTGAGATTGAAGAGGAAGTTTATGTCACATAACCAAAAGGATTTGAAGACCCAGATCATCCTAATCATGTCTACAGAGTCGTTAAAGCTCTCTATGGACTTCATCAGGAACCAAGGGCATGGTATGCTAGGCTTTCATCATTCCTGCTGAAGCATGGCTACAGAAGAGGTGCCATTGATAAGACTCTTTTTCTGAAGAAGAACTCAACAGACATCATACTTGTGCAAGTGTATGTGGATGACATCATTTTCGGATCCACTAAAGAAGCTTGGTGTAGGGAATTCGAAGATCTGATGAAGGGAGAATTCCAGATGAGTGCTATGGGAGAACTTACTTTCTTTCTAGGTCTCCAAGTTCAGCAGAAACAGGATGGGATATTTATCAGCCAGGATAAATATGTGAGGGACATGTTGAAGAAATTCAGCATGGAAAGTGTCAGGACTGCCACAACACCTTATGAAGCTCCAAAAACTAAAGCCAACAATGATCCAGATCTACCTGTGAATGTTCACTTATATAGATCTATGATTGGTTCATTAATGTATCTGACAGCTTCAAGACCTGATATTACCTTTGCTGTAAGTGTGTGCTCTCGACATCAAGTCACTCCACTTACTTCTCATCTCAATGCAGTCAAGAAGATCTTTAAGTACCTCAAAGGCCAACCACACTTGGGTCTTTGGTACCCGAAAGAGTCTCCTTTTAAGTTGGAAGCATATAGTGACAGTGATTATGCTGGTGCAAATCTGGATAGGAGATCCACAACTGGAGGCTGTCAATTCCTTGGAAAGAGACTGATATCTTGGCAGTGCAAGAAACAAACCATTGTTGCTACCTCTACTACTGAAGCAGAGTATGTTGCTGCTGAAAACTGCTGTGGACAGGTGCTATGGATTCAAAACCAATTGCTGGACTATGGGTACAACTTCATGAACACAACTCTTTTTATTGATAATCAGAGTACCATATGCATTGTCAAAAATCCAGTTTTTCACAGCAGAACCAAACATATTGAAATCAGACACCATTTTATAAGAGATGCATATGAAAAACACTTGATAAATGTGGCTAAAATTCATACAAATGATAATGTGGCAGATCTGCTAACAAAAGCTTTTGATGGACCAAGGTTTCTGTTAGGAATTAGAAAATTCCTTAGTGAAGAGTCGGTCACCCCAAATGTTATCTAGCTTAAGTTAGCTCGTAGACTTGTCGTTATTTACGTTATTAAGTTGTTTATTAGTTAGTTTGTAGCGTAGTTTAGTTTAGAGCAACACCGTGGAGGAAGGACGGGTCTTTACCCACTGTATCCCTGATCCACAGGCCGATAGGAGGTCGTGTATTTGTAAGTATAAATACCCCTTCCATCCATGGAAGGGGTGGTGATTTCAATCTAATATTCATACTTTTGTGTAAACCTCTAGCAAGAACACCCTCTCTCTCTCTAACTTTCTCTCTCTAAAATGGCAAACATGTATTTTGATCTCCCAAGACCACCTGAATCATCAACACAATAAAAATAACGATCCTACAATTGGTACCAGAGCCAAGGTTGTTGTGTTATTTTTCGAGTGGTCTTTCATGCGGTTTGTATCTGTTTTTTATGTTTGTCGAGTGACCTTTGATGTTTGAATCTGTTTTGGTATGTGGTGTTTGAGTTGTCATTTCTTGTTTCTTGATTGCCATGTTCAAAACCTGTCTTTATTTGTTCTTGTACTGTTTTTAAAACTGTTATGGCTAAATGGTTTCTCTTATCAAGTTTACTCAGTTTTTAAACAGTTTTTATCACAATATTGATGGTCTTGAATCTGGTATCTTTTCGTGGTCAAAACATATGGTCAAAACGGGTAAATTATGCATTTTTATGCTATTTTTCTGGGTCAAACAGGTCTCAATGACATGGTTTTATGTTGTTTCTGGGTCTAAAATGGGGTTTTAATGGTTTTGTAACCTGCTGATTATGATGTTTTCTGGGTGTAAGTACGAAAGCTTCTTCCTAGCGAGTTGTCACTAATATGTCCTTATTCATTGAATCTACGTAGCGATTTGCTTTTGAGCTTAGCGACTTAAATGACCTTAAAGACCTAGCGACTTGTTATTTAACAAGTCGTAGCGAGTTAGCTTAGCGACTTGGCTAGTGACTTGGCTAGCGAGTTGGCTAGCGAGTTGGCTAGCGAGTTGGCTAGCGAGTTGGCTCAAGACCATTGTCACTAGCGACTTAACCAAACATAAAAAGTAACTCCTTGACCATTGTGTACAAGACAGAAATGAAGAAGAAGAGTTGACTCAGACCCACGACCACACATACTTTGTATCAAAAACAACTCGACCTCAGTTTCATTATACCATCATCGGTCCAATCAAGACTCAAACCAAAATGAAAATTAGAACAGATCCGAAACCACCTTAACCTACATCTAGACTCACTTCAATGAACCCTCACCATCACTCCCCATCTCTCATTCATACAAGACTCAATGACAATAAACATAATCATTAGATCTCAGCTCTCTGGTTCGTGGCAGTCAAAGACAACATCAAGACCTCAAGGGTCTATATCACGGATAGAGTTAACCATCACAGATCTTGACCCACTCAACAAAACAATGTCAAATGGGTCCATGAATCAATAACTTCATCAAAGACAATGCATCTATCTATTCGAACTTGAAGAATCATAGTCAAAACATTGACTGTTATGCTCTTTTCTTGCTCGAGTTTCTGTCACTCATTAATGATTAACTTCTTTAAGATCTCAGAAATTACTTTTCATAAGAACATCAGGACTTGGTGGTCCATAAAACGAAAGTAATTATCTTCATCAATCTAGGTTTGATTAATATCCGAATAAAGTGAAGAAAGATCAAAAACTATATTAGTTTTAACCTTCTTCCTGTTCGGTCAAATAGTGCAAACAAACGAAGTTAGAAAACCTACCTTGTTAAATCTCGTTACCATCTCCAAACGGAAACCATCCCTGTGGCCCTGATAAATGAGTCTCATGCCATCCCTGTGGCTAGACAAGATTAGGTATCCTGAGATGATATGTAATGAAGAATGGGGGCGGACTGAGTATGTGCTGAGATTCGTTTGTTGGGATGGAAAGTTTGGTGAGAGTATTGAGTTGTTGGGAGAAAAGTATCAATGGTAGGCGAATTTTTTAAGGTGGATATGTATGAGATTAGGTTTAGGTTAATGTTTGTGATTCGCTTCTTTTATATCCGGATGATATAAATTGAGATGGATGGGCTTTGGATTTTGGATCATTGGGCTGGATGTGATATGACAATAGTATATTGAGTCATTGAACTGGTATCACACGCACATATTGGGCATTGGCATATATCTAATATCTTTGGGCTTCTCAAATAAAAACTTGCACGAATTAGATTTAGCATATACTACTTTAGACCAATATATGTGTAAAAACAGTTTGTTATCCAAACTTTGTGAATTTTTGGATACAATGTGTTATATATTGGATGAGCTGAGTGGTATTGTGGTATGGTAAAATTTCACGGAAGGATACAAAATTCACGACTTGAGCGAACAAGTGAAAAATGACTACGGGGTTTGTGTACGGTTTTATTGAAGTGACGTTATCCTCATATGTGGTCATTATTATTAGCCGATGAAGAACCACTGCATGTTCCCCTAAAACAGATATTCACTGAAACCAAAGTTGTCATAACACAGTCAAGCTGACATTGTTTACGGTTTTGTCTTGATTTTGTAAAATCCCGCGAAAGAACCTATTTCTCGGTTTAAATCATAGACTCGTAAAATCCCGTGACAATGGAAACATCCTGGTATTAGTAAAGTGCATTTCCGGATCTATCTTACGGTTTATTCTTGGTTTTATAAAATCCCGCGAATGAAACTATTTCTCGGTTTAAACCATAGAGTTGTAAAATCCCGTAATGATGGAACCATCTTGGAGAAGAGAAAGTGTAATTCTGGATCTTACTTGATGCTGATGCTACGGTTTCTGCTTCAAAGAAGGGATAAAAGGGTGTACTTCATGAATTGGGTGTGTTTGGGTTTTCTTCATGGCAATTTGGTTATTACATGGTTTTACGGGGTTATGTGCTTTTAACCATGGTCGGGATGAAACCATTATCATTGTTCACTTAATAAGTCAAAGGAGGCTAGATTTGAGCAGTTCAGAAGATGTGACAA
Source organism: Chrysanthemum seticuspe (assembly GCA_019973895.1). NCBI lineage: Eukaryota > Viridiplantae > Streptophyta > Magnoliopsida > Asterales > Asteraceae > Chrysanthemum > Chrysanthemum seticuspe. The sequence goes on from BPTQ01000005.1 coordinate 220,382,689, forward strand.
CGGCGGTAATTCAGTATTATTTATTTGAGGTTGAAGTGAAATATCATGGGCGAATGTACTTAGTATCTGAAGATATCAGGGGATGGTTGGATGAAGATTCTTCATGATCCTTGTTCGAGCTTATTATCAAAAACGAAGACTTGGAAATCTAGTTATTGTTGGGTGTCTTTTACCTTTTCTTTTACCACTTGGGGGAATTGGGCTCTTACCACTACAAAATAACTATCACTTTAAGGAGTTACGTTGTAGTGCTCAGTGTCACATTCAATTGTGGATTTTCAAGAGGTAATGTACGTCTTATACTTGATGGTTGGTTGGTTGAAGAGTATAGAGTACATAGAGAGTACTTAGAGATGCTAATGGAAATCTGCACCGCTCTTTGTTACATATGTGCAAGTTTAAGTCACGAGTTCGGGTTAGTTTACTTCAGGGTCAAATTCATCATATTGGGTTTTCTCCATCAGTTGTCACAACAAAGAGCCTATAGAATGATAATGGGGATGATTGCATGTTTTGCTAAGAGAGCAGAAAAGAGAGAGATTATGACGTATGAACACATCAGTTCATGCCTCGTACTCCAAAGAAAAGAAATGTGTACGTTTCAGTGCGCATTATCTTCTGAAGAAGAGAAATCTTCTTATTATGACCATTCTCATCAACATGCTTCATACTTTTTCCATGCGCTTCAGTCATCAAGTGAACCGAGCTACCACTGATTGTTTTCTCATTCCACTTGCTCGATTATAATGAAGATGGCGACATCATGTGCTGATTTTGCGGGAAAGAAGTGTGAATAGAACATTCGGTTGATTTTCACTTATTTAGTCAAGAATGGCATCTCCGTATGCAATTCTTGAGGGGGAGAAGAAGTGTGAATTTTTTGCATTGCTGATTGATATTTGAGAATTTAAATGGTCATATGGCTCGAAACTCATGTAAGAACCGAGCTTCTTATTATCGGGTAATCTTCACATGGAGTTTCTCTCTTCTAAGAGCCGTTGGTTGACATCTTCACTCGGATTGATGAGTTTATCGACAAAGTGCTTCCGGTTAATGCCTCACGTATACATCAACATGATGATTCCGAACAATCTCTCTGTTCTTGTTTGATGTGACTGGTAGTTTGGCGTTACCATCTTGTGTGTTCGTTGCGGCCTTATTGCTGATTTCCTTGATGAACATCTTTCTGTTCTTGTTTGATTGGGAGAGATTTTAGTTAAGGGGATTTGCAAGATGTAAGTTAATTGGGATGCTTTTTGGTGGGATGCTTTTTGGTGTGAGTTGAAGATGTTAACTATCTATTCCCCAACTGAACAATCTTGAAGAAGGTCGAGTCTACAGTCTGTTCTACATTTTCTGCTACATGTTAGAAGACTAAAGATGTGTTGCATTTAACGATCTAAAGACTTCTTCTTAATCTGGGCATCTATCAAACAGATTGTCGGTTTAGGGGAGAGCACTAATTGGGGGAGATTTAAATGCCAGATTCAATCCCCAATTAGACTTGCTCATATTCTTTAGCAGGGACTCCTCAAGACGTTGTTATTGACTATTTAACGTATTGGACATTTGACACAAGTTGATTACTTCAGAGTTAATCATTTATCACTTATTTGAGATTGAAGTTGACTTTCACAAAGGCGTGTTCTTATTTGATAACTTGCTCGGGCTTAAGAATTTGAGTTGAAGACTTGGTTTATCTAGTTACCAGCAGTCGAGGTGGATGGTTGAAGACCTGGTTAACTATCACTATTAGGAGTTACTTTGTTTTACTCAGTGTCACACGCATATGACGGTGTGGATAATCGCAAGAGGTGTTAATGTCTCATACTTTGTTTGGGTAGTGAGTACTTAGAGATTTGCTTGAAGCATAAATTCTCTACACCGTTCTTCCATCATTAGGTGCAAGCTTAAGATACAAATGTGGGGAAGTTGACTTCAGTTTCAAGTATGGTATAGCGGGTTTTCTTCTTCAGTGGTCTCTTCAAATTGTCTACATAAGGGTTGATAAAAATAGTCAGAGAGTGTCTTCAGCATGTTGATTCTCACAAGAGTTCAAGTGTTCTTCTCATAAAGATTTCAAGTATTTGGGCTTATACTATGTTGCTGATTCTGAAGTGTCAAAAACCAGCAAGGCGTAAGGAGACTCACATATAAACACAAAGCGAGTAAACTTGATGAACTTAACTCTTCTAAGTAACTGAAGACATCCCAGGAAGACAAATGTTAGTACCGCAGAGAAACTCAAGGTTTGACTCATGGCGAGTAAACTTGATGAGCTTAATACTTCTAAGTGATTGAAGATATCCCGGGAAAACAATTGTCATGACCGTAGAGAAACTCAAGGTTTTACTCATCAAGGCTTTTTGTGTTATTATTCCAACTACGTGGGGGAAGTGATGTTAGAGAAAGTTTCTGAAGATAACAGTGGTACACTAGTATGTGGTGATTTCGATGGTGTCTCAAGGATCAGGGGAGAGAGATTGTGTACATTGGGGATGCTCAGCTGTTTCACTTGAGTGCTTAAACAGTGATTCAGAGATATAATCACTTATTCCGGTGTTGACATCCGCAGAGATTGTCACCCGCAGAGATAATCAGTGACCTGGTCTGCTTCTTCAATGTTATCAGTTATTCATTCCTTGTGTATTGGTATACTTCGGATACTTGAGCTTCATACACATTCATCAGGGACGAAAGATGTGAACATAGGGGAGGTGTTCTACATTACCCTCTTGATGTGTATTCGGGAGAGTTCTTGGATATTGGTGTACTTCAGGTTCTTGAGCTTCATACACGTTCATCAGGGAAGAAAAATGTGAACATGGGAAGGTGTTCTTCATTCCCCTCATGAAGTGTATTTGGGAGAGTTCTAGAGCATTATACAAAGAGGCTGACTGCAACAATTCAACTACTTGGGGGAATTGCTCTCTTGACACCTTTTGGAATGGATCGCTTCAGACTACAGTGGTTATGAAATTTGAGAAGATTATTTATGTGTGGGATGATACGTTGCTGTTCTTATGGATGATATAACCCCGAATGGAGATCCTCGATTATCGTTCTTAAAAGGAGCAGCGGGATTTATGATAATGGTGTGCTTCTCTGTGCACCTGGCTAAGGAAAGCTTGAAATAGAGCTTCGAATCTGCTCAGCTAAAGGATTTTCGGTTTGGGGGGAAGCTGCCAAAGTCTCACTTTCAGATGGTTCAATTTCTTTCTTCGATTCAAGAGCCCTGGAAGCTTTGGTGGTGAATGTTTAAGAGTTGATGACTTCTATCTTCTACGACGTGCTGCTCGATATCCTTATCTCGGTACTCGTATCATCATCTTCTTAACTATATCATCTATTCTATCCTTGTATATATTTTTCAGAAAAGCAAAATACAAAAATATAAAACCAGCAAAACCAAATACAAAAATAGAAAACCAACAAAAAGAAAATAGAAAAATATAAAACCTTCAAAAAACCCATAAAAATCAGAAAATTTCAAAAATACCAAAAATATGTTTTCACATGACATGTCTTCTGGTATCGATAACATCTACGGTCTTAGAAATGTCATTCAATAATGACACGGGACCATAGATGAAGTTCGAGCAGGAGGTGTAAATATTCTTTTCAAAACATGTCACAAACCATGGCTTACAGTTATTTCAGACTGTAACCCGGGCTTAAACTATGGCTTACAGTTATTTCAGACTGTAACCCGCGCTTAAAACTATGGCTTGCTATTATTTCTGATAGCAACCCGTTTTTCAAAGAAGGAAAGTGCTACGCTTAAATGATTTTCAAATATTTCGTGCACTTATCCTAAAAACAAAACAAGGAAAGTATGTCGAAGGACTGCTGTTCCTACAAAAATGTTTTTCCGTCTAAAATTCTTCAGAAAAATATTTGGTTTTTTTTCAAAAATGGTGGTAAATGAGTTGCTTTTAAAACAATCAGATTCAGAGTTTTTGTAAAATTGAAAACTCAATCAATGACTTCAACGCTTTTAAACTTTTCATAAAATGAGTCATGGATTGAGGGGGATAATGTCTTTTTTTCAAATCTACATCATCTAGCGGGCTTTCTTAAATTATCCTAATATGCTTAATTAAAAATGATGTTAACCTATGTTGAAGGACTAGGTGCCTAGGATATGATTGCTAGGTTTAGATGATTAGTGTTTGATGAACACATTTTTCCCATACATTTATATGATCTGATTGATATGTTGCATTGACTTTTATTAGTCGATTGCTGTTTGGGTGATGTCGACCACCATATATTTGTATGTGTGTTCACTAACATATGCAGGTATATTGGTATAAAAGAATGTTCCCGATCCGGATCCCACAAATGAAGATGATTGGATGCCGAAAGGAAAGGGTAACTATATCTTGGGTTGACAAATGAAGAAACGGAGCTTAATTGGACTTCTGTGGAGAGTTGGCATAAATGCAACGTAAAAGGTCTCACTGCATCAGCAGATGGTTTTGTTCTAAGTGATTGAAGAAACGGAGCTTAATTGGACCTCAGTTGGCATTCAAAATGCAACGTAAGAAGAAGTCTCACTACTTATGCAGACGGTTTTTTTCTTCCAAACCCTACAGCAACAACAACAGAAGCTTCTCAACCACCTAACATATCTTTGTGCAGGATAATCGTGGTGATACCATTTTTATACAATTTTGAATAAATTTGAATAAATTGTTTTGAAAATGGAATATATTGTTTTGAAAATATATTGGACTAAATTTTGAAAATCACCAGACTTCATTTTATCAAAACTTAAGTCACTCAATTATCGACTTCGGTCATCGATTGAGGGGGAGAGTGATTTAATTTAAAATATTTTCATACAATATATCTTCAAAAAAGTCCTTTTGTACAACAAAAAGTGGTGATCTAAAGATTTAATGTTATGTCATGGTATGATTTTTTCTTTAGAATCAAGGTCTTTCAAAATGAAATCTTTTCTGTTCTTGTTTGATTGTGAAATTGTTTTGTTTTACTTAAAAGATCTCTTAAAAACTATCATACCTGACACTAACAATCTTTAATGTCTTATAATGGTCCTTATCTTTCATATTTCAAAATTGAATCTTGCCACGTCTTTCCCCAAATTTTTCTAAATGATTTAAATCAGTTGGGATCACAAATCTCAAATGGTTTGATATTTCTGTTCGGGGTAAAGATCGTGTTTTAAATCTCAAATCTGTTTTAATGGAATTGGTTTTAGTCCTTTAAAGGCACTCCTGCCTCCATGTGCCAAACGATTTCAAATACATAATGCACATGTTGAGGAGGAGGATTTATCCAAAAAAACCAGATGAGTATTTAAACAAGGCCACATATTCTCCCATGTTTTCTAAACCGTATTAAATCACTTGGGATCCAAAATCTCAAAGGGTTTGATATTTTTGATCGGGGGAGAATTTGTGATTTAATAATGAAATTTGATAAAAGTTGATCGTTTTGATTCAGTTGTGCAGGCTGCTCTCTCATATGTGCTAAACGCTTTCGAATCTTGAAGCACATATTGAGGGGGAGCAAAACCATCGAGGTACAAAAGTTTTTTAAAAGAGATTCATAAAGTACCTTGATTGTGTTTTCAAATGGTTTTCTTAATAGATTTTGTGATTGTGGATGTGCTTCAAAAGAACTCTTGCCTCTATGTGATAAAAATGATTTCAAAAATCTTATGCACATATTGAGGGGGAGAATTTTACCAAGAAAATCAAATGGCTTTTTCGTACGAAATTGTGATCAAGAAATTATTTCAAAGAAATTATTTCAAAGAACTCTTGCCTCCATGTGCCAAACAATTTTATATCATATGCATATGTTGAGGGGGAGCATTTCTAAAATGATCAAAACTATTAAGGTACATAATGCTTTTATCTCGTATCACAAGTACCTTGATTGTTTTTCCAAATGATTTTTCAATTGGTTTTAAGGAAGAATGAACTGTACCAAAAGACCGACCTACTTACTTTATGCATGGTGTTATAAGGATGGTTAGGTTAGGTATTTGTTCCCACGATCCGCCAGAACCGGAGGGATCTTCCCAGGGACAATCCACTAGATAGTGTAGAGTCCTTAGGAATATTGAAAAAAGGAGAAAAATGAGAAATGGGAAGAGTGCGGACTGAGACAGAGCTAGTACTGGAATAAACCCAACAAAGTTCTAGTTATGAAGTCTCAGTAAGCACTGAAGGGGTTGAAGAATGAAAAAGAAATGAATATGAAAAGGGTGAAAAGAAATAGCCCTCCAATAATTCAACCATTAGGGCAGAAACCGGGTTCAATACATATGCTACTGGTTGTTACTAAGGTAACACTAGTATTGAAGACAAGACGTCATGGACCCAGTGACGCACTGCACTAAACTTCCCAAGCCACTCAAGTTCCTCTTAAAAGGGCTTGTGTCATTCTCACGGGGAACCGACATTATCTATCGACTTTCTCTTAGAGATTGTTGATATTGAAGAAGGAGACCCTCTCCCTAGTCTCCGACACAGGAACCAAATGTGCACTATTGAGTCTAGAGCCAAGAGATCATCCACAATATCTCGTTAGGACACTAAATTCTTGAAGACTCGCTGTTTCACACAATGTGGAAAGTAAGTATATATTAAGAGTCCTACGCATTATCCTTGTAGTATTGCCAGAACATCTGAGTGGTATGTAAAAGTATTCACGATGAAGATGGAAATCCTTCTAGAGCCAACATCTAACAAGCTCTTGGTGGGTGACATGTGAGATTTTGCAAAAGATCAAGCTTGTGACAACTGGATAGAAACGATGGGGAGATTCATTCTTGAATCAACCTTGGTCCAGGAATGGAATTGACGAATACTTTTGGAAAAACCATTCGATGTGCAAGCCTTCTTTTCTCTAGCACGTCGAATGTGTATTCATATTTCAAATACAAAAAGTATCTCTGATTGAAAAAATACTTTTGGAAAAACCGTTCGATGTGCGAATCTCTTCTTTTCGCTAGCACGTCGAATGTGTACTCTTTTCAAATACAAAAAGTATTTTTGAATTGATATTTCTCATAAAACCTTCGTCGTATTTCAAAACTCTTTCGTCTAAGTAATACGCGATTGTTTTTCAAATCATTTTTCATCAATCAGTGAATCTCAATTCGCTGGTTCACTCACTCCGTGTTGTCTTCTTTGAGACGTTCCGGTTTGAGAACAGCTAGAACAGCTGCGAAACCCTGTCAAGGAGATTCTTAGGAATCCTACCTGATCACAGGCAGTACTTGTACTGATCAACGGGGAACCGTGGGCCGTGTACCTTAATTCAACGAAAGTGATCAAAGACACTTTCGTGCGCTTTATTGCTAACTGTCGTATGCAGGTACACCCCGACGATTGCAGCTGATCAGAATTGAAGAGTCAATCCAAAGCCGCATGCTCACAGCATCCACACTTAATTTGAAGAAATCATGACTGGTGCATATCTACATAACCTGGCTCTGATATTTCATACTATGCTTATGCTTCGCTGCTGCAAATATCATGAACCAGTAAGGCTTCCGCTACTCTGATGGAAAGATGTCATGATTCAAAAGTGTGAGCATGTCGGTCCGAAAGTCACAACTTCACATGATGGCAACACAATAAAGGGTGATCCAGAGATTTACTGTGGCTGATGATCTCAATGAAAGCTCGAAGATCATCAAAGATGTGGATCAGTTCAAAGTCCTCCACTCAAAGTACAAAACTATGCGGACTTGAATAATCGCTACAAAAGCACAAAGATTGCGGAAATGAAGAATTCAGGTCTACGAGCTCAAGAACAAAGTCAAGAATAGAATGCTAGGATTCGAAATGTAAAACATGGGGTGACCTCCCTTAGGGGGAGATTGTTAGGAATTAGAAAATTCCTTAGTGAAGAGTCGGTCACCCCAAATGTTATCTAGCTTAAGTTAGCTCGTAGACTTGTCGTTATTTACGTTATTAAGTTGTTTTTTAGTTAGTTTGTAGCGTAGTTTAGTTTAGAGCAACACCGTGGAGGAAGGACGGGTCTTTACCCACTGTATCCCTGATCCACATGCCGATAGGAGGTCGTGTATTTGTAAGTATAAATACCCCTTCCATCCATGGAAGGGGTGGTGATTTCAATCTAATATTCATACTTTTGTGTAAACCTCTAGCAAGAACACCCTCTCTCTCTCTAACTTTCTCTCTCTAAAATGGCAAACATGTATTTTGATCTCCCAAGACCACCTGAATCATCAACACAATAAAAATAACGATCCTACAGTTTCAACACCTGGTGGTCAATATAGGAATGCTTAACCCTTAACTGCCTAGTTTAAGGGGAGGCATAGGCCTCAGGGGAGGCATATGCCTCAGGGGAGGACTTTTGTTTTGTTTGTTTATTTGTGAGATTCTTAGTTAAAAAAAAAAAAAAAAAAAAAACTAACTTTCTCTTGCAGGTTTGTTGTATTTTTGATGGTTTTTAACTCACCAGATATACCTTGTGTGTATCAAAGAGTTAGCTAGTCCAAAGGGTACAGCTTTGGTAAAGACATGTCAAATCTGTTAATAGCTGTAATGATTTGCTCAAAATCATAGGGTCTGCAACCACCCATGCTTCATTGCTGAGTGTTGTATGGTCATCAATTCACCATGATCTATTCCTTGTTGGAATCCAAGAATTGACAAGCCCACAAGTATATGGATTATGGTAAAGGCATCTATCTCCATATTTGGTTATCAATTCACCAATTCTAAGAATTGACTAGTCCTGAGCAAACGGCTACAGGTAAAGACACATCAAATCCGTTTATATGGTTTCTGGTTTGCCTATAAATCAGATGGTTATCAGTGTACCATAGTTTTCGAACTTAAACATTTGGCTACTCCAGTAGTAATGGCTATTGGTAAAGAGACAACAAAACCATTATTTTCAATGATTCACCTCTCTCAGGTGTGACCACACCTGGAAGTGATGAGAATAGTATGCAACTGATAAGTATTGATGTACATTATGTCATTTGTTGCTGCAAAGACCTGGCGATTCAAAGTTTGATCATCATAGAGATGAAATTATTAATGGTTCTTTGCTAATGATCTGAGAAAACAATCCTCTAGTACTGCAGTCTCAAAAGATCTTTCAAGGTCAGGAAACTGGAACTTAACCAAGTCAAATTCCAGTTTAGGGGAGGATTGTTGGGAATTATGTGAAATAGAATTTCTGCCGACATTACTGCCGAAGGTTTCTGCCGAAGTAGGAGCAAATTCTGCTGAAGAAGTAATTCTACTGAAGAGTTCAAGCATTGCCGTGATACTGCTGAAGGGTGAAAGCTGACTAGGATCAGCATGCGCCAATGAATTAAATGCTCACTCATTATTATCTTTGAACGGCCCAAGGTTGCATAGGCAGTATTATTAGTCTACTCTATATTTATTTAATGTTTTAGTCATTAAATGCATGCAAAAATGTTTAGTCGATTGAGTAGTAAGAGATTAGGGTTCCTTGGTTATAAAAGGAACCACATAGTTTGTAATAGATAACCAACTCATCTGAAACATAGAGTTTCGGTGAATAAAAAGATCCACAGAGGATCTAAGTGTTCTTAGTTATAACATCTTGTGTTTACTTTCCGCTTTAGAATACAAGTGTTAGAGACTGTCTATTAGTTTGTTTATGATTACATATGCAACACTAACGATCCACGAGTGCTTAAGATCTGTCAAGGTCTGAGAGTTTTCAACACATCAATTTTACGTCAACGTAACATTATCATTTAATACATTATCAAACTCATCACCTTTTAAGGTAAAGGGTGTGTGACGGGAAAACTTATGAAAAATAGGTTTTCCCTAGCGGGAATTAAGGAAACTTTGCCCCACCCCCTTGAGGGAAAGGATATAGTTTTTCCTTTGTGGCACTTTACTCCTGTAACAAAAATACAATTACCAAAAAAGAGAAAATTATAAAATTTATTTTTTGTGTATGTGTGTTTTGAGGTAGTTTTAAATGATAAAAAATGAGAAAGTTTAGGGGAAGAGAGATAATACGCTCCAAAGTTTAAGAGAAAGCTGAGGGAAATGAGAGTTGAAGTGTTAATTGATGACGTGGAACTGATGTGTCGAGGGATGAAACTGGTCACCATCAAACCCATAACAAAAAACTAAAAATATAAAAATATCTCACTTTATACAAACATATCCCACAATATACCCACACACACTCACAAACAAAAATAATAATAATAAAAACACCTCACTTTCCCTAGATTCTATATGGTGTTTCAAACTACCAAAAAATGACGAAATTGTAATCATCATGCGCGATGGTGCACCCCCACTATGGGGTTCATGTGTGGTCATGATTGGTGGTGGCGGTGGTGTGTGCTTGACCATAGTGTTCAGTCTAATGTGATGGTTGTTTTAAATAGGTATCTTGTAACCGTTGTTTCCGACTCTTTATCTAACCAGTTTGACTATAGTTAACGACTTCTGAGTTTAAGAGCTCTTGGAAAGAACTTAATGGTGGTTTAAGTGAAGTTGTAGTTAGATACATATACAAATATGATGTTTTTGCAACATTAGCGAAAGTTGCTAAAAGGAGCTTCTACGAGCTGAAAAAAATAAATTATTGTTTTTATTGTTTTTAGAATGTCTATGGCATTCCTATTCGATATAGCTGATGCGCGTACGAAGCGCATTCGGGGTCAAAGGAACTTCCTTTCGTCGAGCAAGTTTTTCAACACCCTAGACACTGAACCTAATCGTTGTAGTGTAGTATTGGGTAAGCCTCGAGTATTGATATCGTTCTCTAGGGGAATAGGAATGCTAGCAAGAAGTATACTATGCTAAGGTTGGGGTTGAGGATGATTATTTTTTATCTTTTATATATTTTTTTTAGAAATATAAGGGTAAAATCTCGGGGCAATGGATTTGGGGGTGGTACTTCTACCGATTACTTCTACTATTCTAAAATTCTATTACTACGGGTAGTCTATGTCTTTTTTATGTGTGCTCGTATGATGATTTAAAAATGTGTTTACCTAGATATTATTACTCCCTAGTTATCTTTTATTGGTGGTTAAATTGTCACGTCCTTATTTTTAACGTGTTGTGTTTGCTAAGGTCGTAGTGAATGCTTATGCCCTAACTCTTTGAGAATACCTTAAGGTTATTGCCTACGAAATCCGCTAGATGTTTCATAAACTAACCTAAAGGTTATCTTTGGATGTTTAGACTACGAAATCCTCTAAGTGATTCATAAACTAATGTTCACAAAGATTACTCAAGCATTTTAAGCACAACGATAGCCAAGTGCATTCCTAAGCCATTTACAATTAAGATAAGGGACAACCAATCAATAATTAACAACTAAGCTTAATAGATCTAAGCAAACACACAAGAAATTTAGCCAGACATGTTAAACAAGCAAGCATACACACATTCAATGGATGGCATAATGAAATTAATGGAATAAAACACTTATCTTGATGTGTAAAATAGGGTTTGGGACCCTAAGATACTGTCTAAGTCGGACTACAAACATTTAGGGTTTTTACTCCACAAGTCTACCTCCCTAAAAACTGAAAAATCGAATTCTATATATAGATTTACACTTGCGACAGCGTCGCCTTATAGGTGGGACGCCGTCAGAACCCCGTCATTAGGGTTTTCGTAAGTCTTAGTGACGCCCTTCCTCTTCAAAGCCTGACGCCGTCAGGTGTATTTTAGCAAAAAGTCTACTAAGTCGTCAGGTGTATTTTAATTAAATCCGTAGAGAGGGACGGCGTCGCCCTTTAGTTGGGACGCCGTCAGCTTGAGTTTTAGCAGCTTGAGTATCTTCGATCTTGACTTAGCCATTTTCTTCTATTCACTCCTTTTCGTCTAAATATGCATCATTCCAACATTTTGCTTCCATGAGACCTAAAAAGTGAAAAGGAACAAAATTAAGCAGTAACGTATATAAAAGTGGGCGATTAAGGGCTTAAATGACCCCTTGAAAGTGTACATTTTAAATCCTTATCAAATATCTCTACACTTGGTATTTGCTTGTCCTCAAGCAAATGTGCTTTTGGCCAATCAATTTATAAGTTGGGGCATGAAGCATTGGTTTAACATAGTTCACAACAAGTAAAAGCACCGCAATAGTCATAACAAGTACGGAAATTATATACTAGCACCTTACAAGGGGTGTTTGGATTCTCTCTGTTGGGTTCAGCAAATACCCAAACCCCTTAAGTCTAGGATTTGAATAGAAAATACCCTAAGTGTTGTCCGTTAAACACTAACAGGTCACTGAGTGCAGAGTCTCTCAGTGAGCCATCTTCAGGATACTCAGTAAGAGGCGAAGAAGAAGTCTCTCCACTCAATAAGGCGGAACTTAAGGAGTGAAGACTGAGTCAAGAAGAAGATGGTGGATTCAGTGAGTGATGACAATAACTCACTGAATCCCTAAACTCCTCACCAACTACTTACACTGAAGACAAACTGAAGTAGAAGACTGAAGGCAATGAAGACTGAAGAATGAGCAGGATAAGTCGGGATGAATTTGAATCAGATAAGACGAAGTCCTTATCAACCAAAGTCAACTTTCCCTTAATGGCAAACGATCAGGCTCAGTGTCATCACTGACTTATGGAAAGCAGCCTTGTCTCTTGCTTAATATAGTCTTTGTAAACAGAGACAAAATACATCAATATTTTGTCTTCTGTAAAATGTCAGTTTGTCACTTAGGATAAAGTTAATACTCATACTTGTATAAATAGCATAAGAGATGGAGTGAAAGATTTAAGCTTGTGAGTTGTAAAACATACACACACACACAAGCCATCTTTCACTCCTCCAAATACAACTCAGTCCCTGAGATAGCTCAGTGGTTCCATAGTAGTTGTGCTCAGACTCAGCCTGAGCTTAGTGAGGAGTTACAACCCTTTGTCATTTCAATCCCAAGTACTGTTCCACAAGTACTTGGGTAATGTATTCTTTTTGATTCATTTCTAATAAAGAATATTATGTTGAAAATTTATCAGTGTGTTTTTACTTATGTCATTTCAGTCATTGATTCACTATTAGTTTGTTATTAAGTACTATAACTGTTTTTATACGATAGTGAATAGGGAAAAACAAGTGGTATCAGAGCCGGCTGATTATAAAACCTTTTTAAGCCGCTCAAAACATTTTTAAATCAGGATCCTAATGGCTAAAATTGATGTGCCCCAACTTGTCGACAAAAAGGGTGGAGCTTATTCAGCTATTGCCCCTCGACTCGAAGTTAGTAAATTTAACAAATGGAAAAAGCGAATGATTTGCTATTTGATTGGGATGGAACCTTACTACATTAAGTGTATTAATGAAGGTCCATTTATCCCAAAGACTGCTGAAGGTTTGCCTAAACCTGAAGCTCAGTGGACTCAGGACGAGAGAAGAGTGGTCAACCAGGACCAAAGGCTCAAAAGTATCATCATATCTTGTCTTCCTGATGATACTATGGAGTCTGTTATTGGTTGTAGTACAGCTAAACAAACCAGGGATGACCTGGTCCACAGTCATGAAGGTCCTTCTGATATCAAGGAAAACAGGATCATGGACCTGAAACTTGAGTATATTACCTTCAGGGCTAAGGACTCAGAAACTCTGTCTCAAACTTACACCCGATATAAAACTTTGTTAAATGAACTGTCAAATGATGATGTTAAGTTGTCCAAACATGAAATTAATGTTGGTTTTGTCAATAGCCTCCCTGAGAAGTGGTTGAATTTCTCTCAGGGACTTAGGAATGCTAATCATATCCAGAATCTTGAACTTCCTGAAATTTATGGGAAATTTGTCTATGAGGAAAACCTCATCAACAGATGATACCCTGACTTAAAGAAATCTCAGGAAGTCAAGAAGTCCCTGACCACCACTTCAACACCAATATCTACTGCTTTTTTCACTAACAGTGTGGTTCAGGATTTTCAAGAAAATTCAGATGGTGAGCCTGATGAGAGATCAAGCGAGGAGTACCTAAATGACCTGAACATCGAATTTCAGGAAAGGGCACTCCTTGCTAACTCTCAGAGGTTTATAAAAAGAAACAAAGGTTTTTTAAATGCTAAAGCAAATGAGGACACTGAATGTTTTAAGTGTCATAAAAGAGGCCATTTTGCCAAAGACTGTTTTTCAAAAACAATTTCTAAACCCTCTTATAAACCATCAGGGTCAAATGAGTCCTCAGGCTTTAGCAAATTTCAACAAAAAATTTATCAGTCTCATCAAAATTTTCAAAACAAGTATGATCAAAGTGAAACTGTTGATTTTGAAGCTAAGTACAGGAAAGTCAAAGCCAAGCTAGCATTGCTTGAGGCCACACCCTCAGAAACAACAAACACTGTTAAATCTGTGCAGGGTAAAAACAAGGGCCTAGTTGCTGAAGTCTTCGACTGGGATGAAGAGCCAGTCTCCTCAGACGATGAAATGGTGCAAGTCAGTGCACTGATGGCTCTCTCAGAAGAGGACAAGCTAGCTGTTGGGAAAAATCATGCCAGGAATGGAGAATGGGTGATAACATCAAATACTCCTGAATATTAAGTGTCAATTTCCCCCGTTAATGCTCGTTATTTATATCATTTATATGGATTTACGCTTGTTTTCCATTGTTTTACACTTTCAGGAAAATTGCGAGCATTGGAGCTAAAGAGACGCGGAAATGGAAACATTACTTAGGATTTATCACAGTATGCTTATTTTGAAGAGGTTACGGCGTAACTCGTCTCTCACATTACGCCGTAACTATTGCGTGACCCTGAAGTCCAACTCATCAAGAGGTTACGACGTAACTCCTTCCAAAGATTACGACGTAACTCCATTAGGTCAAAAGAGGTTCCACGCCGCTGATACTTACGCCGTAACTACTACATCACTTACGACGTAACCAGGTTTATTGAAGACTATGGCGTAACCACTTATAAGGTTACGCCGTAACTAGCAGATCTAGTGCTTTTACGACGGAATAGAAGGTTACGACGTAACTCATCTATTGGTTACGGCGTAACCCAGACCTGGCCTATAAATACCCCACGAATTCCAGCATTTCTAATCGTCCCATTCCACACACAATACTCTGAGAACGTGGGAAAATACTCAAGGAAGGTCTAGGGAAGCATACGGAGCTGTTTCCAAGGGAGAAGTCACACCATTACGATAAGCTTTAGCGTTTATTATTTCTTTTACTTTCGATTCATGTATTTCGTACCTTTGAATATTGAATTGATGTGCATGATTAATATGAGCGGCTAAGCATCCTTTGGTGCTAGCCTAGTTATGATTCCTTAATTGTTCTGTTTGCGTTTACCTTTACTTCCGTACAATTATTTCTAAGTGTATGCATGCATAGTTCTTTGGTAGTCGCCCCTGGTTCGGTAGTTTTGAATGGAGGTAGAGGCCAATTGCCTAGGAGATATGACCAACTGACCCTAAGTAAGCGGACTGAGATGGGAAGGGTAAGATATGACCAACTGACTACCCTTTCTACTTGTGCGATTTGACCAACTGATCACCTATCGTTTGGATGAACTTAAGAATTGGGGGGTGTAGTGTCTAAGTTCCTAACGGTCGGGCACTCACTATTTAGAATCTAGCATATAGCGGTTCTTAATGACTCGGCTTAGAGGACCAGGAACAACAGGACTTATGACGGTGCGCCTGATTTCTCCTGTGGTGGCATCTTTGTTGATAGGTTAGGGCGAATTGACCAAATGCTGTCCTCTCGAATTTGACCCCACCTGAAGTAATTGGAAGTAGGTAGACGTAGACATAACTAGTTAGAAGGATTAACTAGGTTAGAACCACTATTCCTCTATTGATTTCCTTTCTATCATTTAATTGCTTTTATATTCTGCATTCGTAGTTTAATTAATTAAAACCCTATCAAACTATTTATATTATGTGACAATTAGACTTAGTAATTATCCGACACACATAGCTCTTGGGACGACCCCGGCTTTACCATTTACTACACTACACACGACCGGGTACACTGCCCATTTGTGCATTAGGGTAGACCATAGGTATAGCGAGACACTATAAGTATTAAGACCTGGTCAGTAAAATCTGCATCAAGTTTTTGGCGCCGCTGCCGGGGAGCTATATTAGGATTAATATTAAGTCTTTTATTTCATATTTAAACTTTTCTCACGATCATATTTCAAGTTTCAGGTACCATGGAAGCCATTAACATAGATAACCTCACTCTTGAGGAATATTTGGCTTTAACAAGAGAAGAACAAGGGCCTGGGATTGTAAGGCCAGCCATTGCAGATGATGCTCAATTCGAAATTAAACCTCAATTCATGAGGGAATTACGTGCAAACCCCTTCTCTAGAAGCATCGCTGATGATGCCCATGAACATGTGGACAACGTCGAATACATTGTCAGCCTATTCAAAATCCCCAGAGTCTCACACGATGCTATAATGCTACGAGTATTCCCGATTTCTCTTACGGGAGCTGCAAAAAGATGGGTCGATCAATTACCTGCAGGGACTGTCAACACTTGGCCTATCTTAAAAAAATATTTCATTCAGAGATATTGTCCTCCATCAAAGACGGCCAAGCAAATGGAGGAAATTCATAACTTCAAACAAGAGGGAGATGAAACACTATACCAAGCTTGGGAAAGATACAACGAATTGTTATACAAGTGCCCTACTCACGATCTTAACAGCCAACAAAAAGTGAACGTCTTTTATAAGGGACTGAACATCTCTTCAAGACAAATGATTGATTCTCAAGGGCCGATTCCTAGTATGACACCCACCATGGCTTTGGAAACTATTCAAAAAATGGCAGACCACTCTCACAAATGGCACAATGGAGGAAGCAACCGTAGTAAAAATAATGATATTGAGGGCCTTGCAGCAATAAACAACAAATTAGAAAACCTTGGAAGAGAAATGAAGAAACTCAAGGAAAATGTGCATTCCATTCAAGTGGAACGAGATAGGGGTCATCCTTCAAAAAATTGTTCCTCCAATGAAGAAGTTAAAAGGATCGGTGAAGTGAACTATGGAAAAGAATTCCCTTTCAAAAGCTACAGTAATTACGGACCTAGGTACCGTGAAAAATCCCCTGGGTTCTACACAAAAGTCAACAATAATACTCCTAAACCGAGTCTTGATGAAATAATGCACCGACACATTGAAGAATCGACAAAAAAAGAAGATAGGCTCAAGGAATGGATGTCCAAAGTTAAGGAGGACACCAATATGAACCTACGTAACCAAGATGCTGCAATTAAGAACCTCGAGACACAAATTGGACAATTAGCTAAGAACCTCGCAACTAGTAATGCTAAAGCCACTTCCTGCAAAGCCATATTTGCACAGGATAAAGCAAAAAAGGAGCAATGCACATCCTCTATCACTAATGATCTCTCTGGGATTAACTACCTAAGACAGGATGATAAAGCTGAAGACGACGAGTTCCTACCTAGCCAACTTCCTGAGAAGCTGCAGTACCAGGAAAGTTTTCTTCTCCCTTGTACTATTGGTAATATTAAGATTCCCGCTTTGGCTGATTTAGGGGCTGGGGTTAACCTTATCTCAACTACTTTATTCGATAAAATCAAACTTACCAATTTAAAAGAAACAACTATTATGATTGAAATGGCAGACTCTTCTAAGGCTGTACCGAGGGGGATTGTGAACAATGTGCTCTTGAAAATTGGAAAGTTTTTCTTCCCCACCGATTTTGTAGTTATTGACATGGGAAAGCGGGAGGCTTAAAACTTGATTGTTGGAAGACCTTTTCTGGCTACCTGTAGAGCTCAAATCATGGTTTTTGAAAAACAAATTTCCTTGGGGATCGAAAAAGAACGAATAACTTTTAGTATGAACGAACATTTAAAACCAAAAACTGAAATTTCTAATAATGTTCAATCAATAAACCCCACTCTACACTCTAAGCCTATTACTGATAATCGTAAAGAAAGTGTTGATCATTGTAAGCAGAAACAGAATGAAATTGTTCATAGCATTGAAGAAACTCCGAGTCCTAATAAACACTTTTGCAACTCGATGATAACCAAAGAATGCGAATCGGCATGGCCACCATTTACTCATCCTCAAAAATATGAAAGAAAAGTTAATGAATGGATTTACCCTCATAAGGGAGAGAAACATGATATTGAATTAGCACGGGAAGATTGGTACAAATTAAAGCTTGGAAGCTCGAAATTGATTAAGGAACTGATCAAGCAGTATGGGTGCAACCATATCACTGGCATCTTAGGCGGAACAAGATCAAACATCAGCATTACTGATAATATTATTAAAGATGATGACCATGGAGAATCATGTGATAAATGGCTTTCACATAAGTTGGGAACATTTGGGCTCAATAAATCTACAAGAAAAAAAAGGCTTGATAATTGGATGAATGAACACCAACGAGTAATGAAAGTGGGGAATGTTCAAAGACCCCTATAGGAGCCCACGACTCTGAGTCTAACTTAAAGACTCGTTAATAAAGAAAAGTGCTCTTTCGGGAGACAACCCGAATTATCCATTTCTTTTGTTTTTATTTCCTTTCTGTTGGGTTTGTGTTTTCTAACCATTTTTGCAGGAGACAATGAAGTAATTACTACTGCAGTTGCTGATTTGAACAGAGTTACGGCATAACTCATCTTGGTGATTACGCCGTAACCAACATTTTAGCAGCAGAATTCTTGACGCATTACCAATTACGGCGTAATACAATCTCAGTGGTTACGCTGTAACTATTCGCTTCTCAGCTCATACCAGGTTTTGCAAGTTACGGCGTAACTCTCTTATTAGAGTTACGACGCAACTCTCCTATGCTTTAATTCTTTCATTTTAAAACACAGTAACCTTTTATTAGTTTTTAAATGAACTTTGTGGGTGTGTTCCCTGTAAACCCTCACGAGACTTCACTCGTCCACTTGGGACACCAAGTGGTTTAAAAGGCTTGTTGCATTCGCTAAATGCAACTGTGATTCCTACAAAAGTGAGTTAGGTTTGTTTTTTCATTTTATTTTTTTCTTTTTAGAATTATGCTTGTCGGTATTGTGATTTCAGGGATTGAAGTTTGCTCATGACGCTTTAATGTTAGGAATTGGAAATTCCATGTTAAAGTGTCGGTCACCCCAATTATAGTCTAGCATATGTTAGCTCGTAGATTTGTAGTTATTTACGTTATGTAGTAGTTTATTTATTAGCTTGTAGCGTAGTATAGCTTAGTGCAACACCGTGGAGGAAGGACGGGTCTTTACCCACTGTATACCTGATCCACAGGCCGATAGGAGGTCGTTATGTTTGTAACTATAAATACCCTCTACCTCCCAAGGTAGAGGGTTGGACCTTTCATTCATCTTAATCTAACCTTCTATGTTTTCTTTCACTTTCTCTCTCTAGAAAGGCTCCCACTTTCTCTCTCTAAAACCTCTAAATAATTCGACCATATTGTTGTTTGTTATGTGTTTATGAAATCCAATATGTTACAATTGGTATCAAGAGCCATGGTTAGATCATATCGTGCACATCTTTGGATTTCTAGTGGTTTTTAGGTGGTTTTTGAGTTTGAAAAAGTTTAGTGGTTTGTGCATCATTTGGTTGATTTCTTGTGTTAAAGCTTGAATTTTGTTAATACTTTTATGTTTAGAATCATCACAAGTGTTTAGGTTTTCATTTGGTAAGCTTGAATAATCTTGGTTGGGTTGTTTTTGGATTGAAAAGTGATGTTTATGTGGTTTTTCTTGCTAGCGACTTGATATACGGATCTCTTTCTTCGTAGCGACTTGCTTCACAATTTTGTAGCGAGTTACAGTTTTGGAGCTAGCGACTTAGACCTAGCGATTAACAGTACAAGTAGTGGACTCTCCACTACGGGTAGCGACTTGGTGGTAGCGACTTGGTCTGTAGCGAGTTGCTCTTTAGCGACTTGAATCTTTAGCGACTTGAGTAGCGAATTGCTGCCAAAATTTTGCTAGCGACTTGAGGCGTAGCGAGTTACTACTTAGCGACTTGCATTTGTCTAGCGACTTGGGATTTTAGCGACTTGGTGGTGTAGCGAATTAGGTGTTAGCGACTTGGTTGATTTTTACGAAGAAGAGGTTTGACCAAAGTTGACTTTTTACGTCAAAACTTCAAACGGCCATAACTTTTGATCCGTAACTCCGTTTTCAGCGAAATACCTGTCAAAACGACCGGAACAGGCTGAATATTGTGAGGTTTCACAACAATGTCGTGAAACGAATTTTTCGAGGCCCAAATCCCCTCCGAAAGGAAGTTATTGAGGTTTTAAGTTTTTAGACCCAAAAATTCTCCGTAAAAACGTGCATCAACCAATCCAAATCTCAACCAATCAACATTTCAGCTTTTCCTACGAACAATCTAAAGCCCTATCACACAATCGTCTTTCATTGTATCGATCCATCAGTCATCTTAACACATTCCATTGGTCATTGCTTAACGGTTTGGTCTTGATTTTAGTAAAATCCCGCGAAAGATTTTATTTCTCGGTTTGAATCATAGACTTGTAAAATCCCGTGCATTCTACCACATCATGTCCTACTCTACTGACCCAGTGATTTCAGAAGTACTCAAACTGTATGATGCTGTAGACAACCATGAGAATATTAGCTATACTGATCGAATACAGATGATGGATTCAATCAATGATGACTTGTGTTCTTCATGCTCTGAGTCCAATGAAAAAGAATTGCACCTGCTTGGACTACAGAATGCCATGCAAAAGGAAAGTAGCATTGAACCTTATCATCTACTTCACTCACACCTCATGTTACTCACACCGATAAGAATGGAACGAACATGCATTGCCATTTTCCGTCAAGACTTATCCACATTAACTGGAACGTTACTATTGAACTTAGAACAATTAGAACAACAACTTGATAAAGAAAAGGTTCAAAAGGGTAGTTCCAGTGCTGCACTTCAAGTGATCCGCAACCAAATTCAGTCATTCATAAGTAGGGAATTCACATCAGATTATGATCAAGACATGACTGAAGTGTCTTTCAAGAAACACACTGGAATGGAAATTAGTGTGTTCACAGAGACACTTATCCATCTCATGGATAATGTGGAGAAGTATATTGAGGAAGTTACTCAGACAGATGAAAAAGTGGATGAGTGTCTGGTGCAGTTGAGAGATTGTTGTGATAAGTTGGGTAATGTACCTGTTGAAGAATCGGGTGTTGCTGAATGCAGAATGTCTGAGACAACAAATAATGATGAGTCGGGTAAAACACCAGATGATGGATCAGTTGGCACTGAATATAGAGGCTCAGATATTGATAAGCTTGACACATCCAGCGGTCCAGTGACTCTTGTTACACATAATGTGGATGCAGATATCAGACCAGAAATTGAGCAGGTGTCATGTAATGAGGTACCCTTTACTGTTCAACATAGTGCATCTGCTAAAGTACTTAAACAAACTGATCATGATGCTGAACATGACTTTCATGAATGTTCTGTTACTGAGGCTGAGTCTGAGATTAAGTGTTTCAAAACAAACAATAAGGTTGATAAAAAGGCTTTTGATGAACTTTCAAACAAATTCTCAAATCTTGAAAAACATTGCATTTCACTTGAAATTGCGATACAAAGTAAAGAAGAAAGTTTCCAAATTAACAAACCATGTAAAAATCTGAAACTTCCTGAATTCCGTGAACTTTTTGAAATGAACACTTTGAAAGCTCAGCTTCAAGACAAAGAATCAACCATCAACAATTTGAAGAAACATATTTCTGGTATGCATGTGAAAAGTAATTTGGTTACAAGTAATTATGATGTTAATGCTATTGATGATATTCAAATGAGAAATGATGAATTAGCTGTTTGTGTGGCCAAATTACTAAAGGAAAATGAGTCTTTGAGAAAGAATCACATAGAACTAAGTGACTCTGTCAAAGAAGCTAGAACTAAGTCAATGGAAACAAACTCTTTGATAGCAAAAATTGATGATCTCAAAGCTCAACTTCAGGAAAAGAGTTTTGCTATTGTTGCTTTAAAAAATGAGCTCAAAAAAACAACAGGGAATAGTGTGAACACTAAGTTTTCAAAACCATCAAACTTGGGGAAACCAGTTATTAGACAACCGAATGCGTTTAGATCTGAACGACCAAAATTTTCAAAAACGCGGTTTGCCTCCCAAGTTGATGCGAAACAAGTTTTTACAAAACCAGTCACTTCACCTCACTTGCCTAGGAAAATTGATATGAATGACTTGTATAAGAACTCTTATCTTGAAATGGCTAGAAAGAAGGCACATAATCGTAAAGATGGAATTTTAGGTGCAAGACCTAGGATGATGAATTCTTCAAAATTTCAAGGCACTGCTAGTAGTTCTAAACCATTACCTAGGAACACTAATCTAAAGACTAGGGATTGGCGTACATCTAAGAGTAGTTGCATTTCGATTAAAGCTATTCCCATAGCAGATCACTCTAAGAATCTAGATCTATTCTGAATCCAAACAAGCTGTTTGCTCAAAGTGTCTGAAATGTATCTTTAATGCTAATCATGATAAATGTTTCACAAAATCCCTGAAGAATGTAAATGCTCATGCAATGGTACAACCTGTTAAGTCTAGGATTCACACTAAGTCATCCACAGTGCAAATGAAGCAAATGAAACCAAAAGCCTCACCTAGATGGTTACCAACTGCTAAATCTTTGGAAACTAGGAATAAGGATAAGTCTCTCACTATGCATAAGATACCTAACAATCCTAGACCTTGCCATAAGTGGATACCATCTGGTAGAATTTTTAAGGATGCTAGACTTAGGTGGATACCTACAGGAAAGATGTTTACCAATAGCATTCTCAATGTTGACCGTGAAACCCCAAAGGGTTTGGATACTGATGTCACTAACCATAATATATGCAATCAAGTTTGTAATATTAGTGCAGGTAGTCCTTACTCAGTTGCAGATACTTCGATCCTTCAATACATGGACTGGCTTAAAGTATGGATAACAAAAGGATTGATATCTCATAATTCACAGGTTCTAGTTACTCAACATTGATATTCAATTGGCTATGACGTCTGCTCACATCAGTTCAGGCCTCGTACTTCATCATTATGGCGTCTGCAGATAACACTTCAGGCCCCGTTCCTCAAAGAAAAGAAAGGTGTACGCTTCAGTGCGCTTTATCTTCTTAAGAAGAGAAATCTTCATGTTTATGACCATTCTCATCGACATTCTTCATCAACATGCTTCATGCTTTTTCCATGCGCTTCAGTCATCAAGTGAACCG
This sequence comes from Chrysanthemum seticuspe, assembly GCA_019973895.1. NCBI lineage: Eukaryota > Viridiplantae > Streptophyta > Magnoliopsida > Asterales > Asteraceae > Chrysanthemum > Chrysanthemum seticuspe. Next base: position 220,405,946 of record BPTQ01000005.1, read on the forward strand.
GACTACTGATAATTACTCTTATTCCTCTTGCTCAATATAATGAAGATGGCGACATCATGTGCTAATTTTGCGGGGGAGAAGTGTGAATAGAATACATTTGGATGATAATCACTTGGTTAATCATGAATGGCATCTCTGTATGCAATTCTTGAGGGGGAGAAGAAGTGTGAATTTTTTTTGCATGGTTGACTGATATTTGAGAATATATGGTCAAACGGCTCCTAACCCATGTAAGAACCGAGATTCTTCTTATCGGATCATCTTCACATGTAGTTTCTTCTAAGAGCCGTTGGGTTGACATCTTCACACGGGCTGATATGATTAAATGACAAAGTGCTTCTAGTTGCTGGGCTGATTTCTTTGATGAACATCTTTCTGTTCTTGTTTGATTGGGAGGGACTTTAATTAAGGGGATTTGCTATTTACAAGTTAACGGGAATGCCTTTGGTGTGAAGAAGATGTTAACTGTCTATTTCCCCATTCGGATAATCTTGAAGAAGGTCGAGTCTACAGTCTAATCTACATTTGAAAGCTACATGATTAGAAGACTAAAGACGAATTGCATTTGATGATCTAAAGACTTCTTCTTAATCCGGGCTGAGAAGAACACTTGAAAATCTTCGTCAGTTTAGGGGAGAGCACTAATTGGGGGAGATTGAAAAGCCAAAATTTAATCCCCAATTAGACTTGCTCGGATTCTTTAGCAATGATTCATTGCTTGATTTTTGATGACACTCCTCCAACGCCTAATGCTTCAATTACTAAGGATAAATGGGATTCATTGTGTCTCAAAGATATGTTTGATGAGTACTTCCAACCTCTAACGAATGTTGATCATCCAGCTTCTGAAGCTCATGCTCCGGTTTCTACTGACTCAACTAGTTCACCATCTAAGAAGTACTTCTCAGAACTCTCAAGAAACCTTATCTCCAGTTACTTCACAAGGCGTTGTTAATGACTATCATTGCAGTTGCACTCATGAATAATGATCCGCTCTTTGGTAATCCTTTGCCAAATCTTCACGGATCATTGTTCATTGTTCTTCTCCAAATGTGCACTCTGTAAATACACCACATGAACATTAAGGAAAATGACTTCCTCATCCGCTTAAAAACATTATTGGTAAATCTTCCAGATCAGTTTCTACATGTATACCTTAAGGAAGAATGCATTGATGTTGAGGAATCATTTGCTCCGGTTCAGTCAGTGGGTCAATGTACATCCGATGGTATGTTTATTCACGTGTTGGACATTTGATACAAGTTGATTACTTCAGAGTTAATCATTTATCACTTATTTGAGATTGAAGTTGTCCTTCACAAAGGCGTGTTGTTATTTGATAACTTGCTCGGGCTTATGAATTTGAGTTGAAGGCTTGGTTTATCTAGTTACCAGCAGTCGGAGTGGATGGTTGAAGACCTGGTTAACTATCACTATTAGGAGTTACGTTGTTTTACTCAGTGTCACATGCAGATGACGATGTGGATAATATCAAGAGGTGTTAATGTCTCATACTTTGTTTGAGTGTGAGTACTTAGAGATTTGCTTGAAGCATAGATTCTCGACACCGTTCTTCCATCTTTAAGTGCAAGCTTAAGACACAAATGCGGGGAATTCGACTTCAGTTTCAAGTTTGGTATATCGGGTTTTTCTTCAACAGTGGTCACTTCAAATTGTCTAAATATTGGTTGATAAAGATAGTCAGAGAGAGTTTATGTAGCAGTTGATTCTCACAGGATTCATTTGGGCTATTTGAGTTCTTCTCACAAGATTTCAAGTTTATGGATATATTATGTTTTGCTGATTCTGAGGTATCAAAACTATTTGGGGGAAGGATATATTATTCCAACTATTTGGGGGAAGTGGTCTCTGGAGACCTTTGGTTTTTGTTACTTCAGTGTTCAGTTGGAAGAAATGTGAGAAGAATATTTGGAACGTGAGATGATACTGCCTATCGACATTTTATATACGGTTTATGATAAAGTGCTTCCTGTTATATGCACAACATGTTCACTTGATCGAGCTAATTCAGTTATTTCAGAGTTGACATCCACAGAGATGATTAGTGACTCAACATGTTACATGGATGTCATCGTCTCTACTCTGGTTGGGTACATGTGTACATTATGTGCTGATTGGTTATATGTTATATAACTGGAATGCACTTGGTAAAATGAAGATGTTGATATATTGTTCCCCTAACTAGACAACTGGTCAATCTCGAAGAATAAGGTGTACATCGGGGATGCACAACAGGTTCATGTGATCGGTCGTAATCAGTTAATCCGGATTTGATAACCACTGAGACAATCAATGTTTCAACTTGTTACTTCGGTGTTCTTGTGTTCTTCAAGGTGCTGAGCTTCAATCAATGAGACCGCTTTGTATTCAACTCTACTTCTTAGGGAAATGGTCTTTATTCGATGTTTGTCGGTTTGGGGGGAAGCTACCAAAGATTCAAATTGAGAAGGCTCATGTCCAGACGATTTTCTTAGAAGCCTCGGATGCTTTGGTGGCGAAAGTTTAAGAGATGTTGATTCCTTTCTACTACGACGTGCTGCTTGATATCGTTATCTCGGTACTCGTATCATCATCCTCTTATACTATATCATCTACTCTATATGTGTATATATTTATCAAAAACAAAATACAAAAATATAAAACCAGAAAATGAAAATAGAAAAATATAAAACCAACAAAAACCCATAAAAATCAGAAAATTAAAAAAAAAAAAAAAAAAAAAAGAAAAAAAAAAGAAAGTTTTTTCAAGACATGTCTTCTGGTATCGATAACATCTACGGTCTTAGAAATGTCATTCAATAATGGCACGGGACCATAGATGAAGTTCGAGCAGGAGGTGTAAATATTCTTTTCTAAACATGTCTCAAACTATGGCTTGCAGTTACTTCAGACTGTAACCCGTGCTAAAATTAATGGCTTGCAGTTACTTCAGACTGTGACCCGTGCTTAAACAATGGTTTGCTATTATTTCAGATAGCAACCCGTTCTTTAAAGAAAGGAAAGTGCTACGCTTAAACGTTTTTCACAAATTTCGTGCACTTATCCTAAAACAAAATGAGGAAAGTATGTCGAAGGACTGCTGTTCCTACACAAATGTTTTTCCGTCTATAATTCTTCAGAAAAATATTTGGTGTTTTCAAAAAATGGTGGTTAATGAGTTGCTATTAAATCAATCAGTATCAGAGTTTTCGTATTAATTTGCAAACTCAATCAATGACTTCTGCGCTTTTAAAACTTTTCAGAAAAATGAGTCATTGATTGAGGGGGAGAATGTTTTCAAATCTATATCATCTAACGGGCTTTCTTAATTATCCTAAATGCTTAAACTGAAAAATGATGTTAACCTACGTTGAAGGACTAGGTGCCTAGGATAAGATTGTTAGGATTAGATGATTAGAGTTTGATAATACATTATTCCCATACCTTTTATGATATGATTGATATGTTGTATTGACTTTTATTAGTCGATTGTTGTTTGGGTGATGTCGACCACCATATATTTGTATGTGTGTTCACTAACATATGCAGGTATATTGGTATATAAGAATGTTCCCGATCCGGATCCCACAAATGAACATGATTGGATGCCGCAAGGAAAGGGTAACGATATCTTGGGTTGACAAATGAAGAAACGGAGCTTAATTGGACTTCAATGGAGAGTTGGCATAAATGCAACGTAAGAGGTCTCACTGCATCAGCAGATGGTTTTCTTCTAAGTGATTGAAGAAACGGAGCTTAATTTGACCTCAGTTGGCATTCAAAATGCAACGTAAGAAGAAGTCTCACTGCTTCTGCAGACGGTTTTCTTCCAAGCCCTACAGCAACAACGGAAGCTTCTCAACCACCTAACGTATCTTTGTGCAGGATACCATTTTTAAACAATTTTCTAAAAACTTTGATTAAAATTGTTTTGAAAATGGAAAAATATTGTTTTTGAAAATATATTGGACTAATTTTTGAAAATCACCGGACTTCTTGTTATCAAAACCTAAGTCACTCAATCATCGACTACTGTCATGGTTTGAGGGGGAGAGTGATTTTGAATAAAATATTTTCAAACAATATATCTTCAAAAGAGTCCGTTCGTACGCTAAAATGTGGTGATCTAAAGATTTAATGTTATGTCATGGTATGGTTTTCTTTAAAACTCAAAGATCTGTCAAAATGAAATTTTTTCTGTTCTTGTTTGATTGTGAAATTGTTTTATTTTACTTAAAGATCTCGTAAAAACTATCATACCTGACACTAACAATCTTTAATGTCTAAATCTAGTCCTTATCTATCATTTTTCAAAATTAAATCTTGCCACGTCTTTCCCCAAAATTTTCTAAATGACTTAAATCAGTTGGGATCACAAATCTCAAATGGTTTGATATTTCTGATCGGGGTAGAGATCGTGATTTAAATCTCAAATCTGTTTAAATGGAATTGGTTTTAGTCCTTTAAAGGCACTCCTGCCTCCATGTGCCAAACGATTTCATACACAATGCACATGTTGAGGAGGAGGATTTATCCAAAAACATGATGAGTATTTAAACCAGGCCACATATTCTCCCATGTTTTATAAACCGTATTAAATCACTTGGGATCCAAAACCTCAAAGGGTTTGATATTTTTGATCGGGGGAGAATCTGTGATTTAATAATGAAATTTGATAAAAGGTGATCGTTTGGATTCAATTGTGCAGGCTGCTCTCTCGTATGTGCTAAACGCTTTCGAATCTCGAAGCACATATTGAGGGGGAGCAAAACCATCGAGGTACAAAAGTTTTTTTAAAAAGAGATTATAAAGTACCTTGATTGTGTTTTCAAATGGTTTTCTTAATGGATTTTGTGATTGTGGATGTGCTTCAAAAGAACTCTTGCCTCTATGTGATAAACAATGTTTTCAAATATCCTATGCACATATTGAGGGGGAGAATTTACCAATGAAAATCAAATGGCTTTTTCGTATGAAAATTGTGATCAAAGAAAATATTTCAAAGTTCTCTTGCCTCCTTGTGCTAAACAATTTCTAAATCATATGCACATGTTGAGGGGGAGGTTTTCTAAATGATCAAAACTATTAAGGTACAAAATGCTTTGATCTCGTATCACAAGTACCTTGATTGGTTTTCCAAATGATTTTTCAATTGGTTTCATGAAGGAAAGAACAATACCAAAAGACCGACCAATTTACTTTATGCATGGAGTTATAAGGATGGTTAGGTTAGGTATTCGTTCCCACGATCCGCCAGAACCGGAGGGATCTACCCAGGGATAATCCACTAGATAGTGTAGAGTCCTTAGGTATATTGAAAAAAAAAGGAGAAAAGTGAGGAATGGGAAGAGTGCAGACTGAGACTGAGCTAGTACTGGAATAAACCCAACAAGGTTCTAGTTATGAAGTCTCGGTAAGCACTGAAGGGGTTGAAGAATGAAAAAGAAATGAATGATAAAAGGGTGAAAAGAAATAGCCCTCCATCAATTCAACCTTAGGGCAGAAACCGGGTTCAATTCATATGCTACTGGTGGTTACTAAGGTAACACTGGTATTGAAGACAAGACATCATGGACCTAGTGATGCACTGCACTAAACTTCCCAAACCACTCAAGTTCCTCTTAAAAGGGCTTGTTTCATTCTCACGGGGAACCAACATAATCTATCGACTTTCTCTTAGAGATTGTTGATATTGAAGAAGGAGACCCTCTCCCTAGTCTCCGACACAGGAACCAAAAGTGCACTATTGAGTCTAGAGCCAAGAGATCATCCACAATATCTCGTTAGGACACTAAATTCATGAAGACTTGCTGTTTCACACAATGTGGAAAGTAAGTATATATTAAGAGTCCTACGCATTATCCTTGTGGTATTGCCAGAACATCCGAGTGATATGAAAATATTCACGATGAAGATGGAAATCCTTCTAGAGCCAACATCAAACAAGCTCTTGGTGGGTGACATGTGAGATCTTCTCGTAAGATCAAACTTGTGACAACTGGATAGAAACAATGGGGTGATTCAGTCTTGAATCAACCTTGGTCCAGGAATGGAATTGACGAATACTTTTGGAAAAACCGTTCGATGTGCAAACATTCTTTTCTCTAGCACGTCGAATGTGTATTCATTTCAAATTCAAAAAGTATCTCTGATTGAAAAATACTTTTAGAAAAACCGTTCGATGTGCGAATCTCTTCTTTTCGCTAGCACGTCGAATGTGTACTCATTTTCAAATACAAAAAGTGTTTTGATTGAAAATTGATCTTTCTCATAAAACCTTCGTCGTATTGCAAAACTCTTTCTTCAAGCAATACGCGATTGTTTTTCAAATCATTTTTCATCAATCAGTGAATCTCAATTCGCTGGTTCACTCACTCCATGTTGTCTTCTTTGAGACGTTCCGGTTTGAGAACAGCTAGAACAGCTGCGAAACCCTGTCAAGGAGATTCTTCGGAATTATACCTGATCACAGGCAGTACTTGTACTGATCAACGGGGAACCGTGGGCCGTGTACCTCAATTCGACGAAAGTGGTCAAAGACACTTTCATGTGTTTTATTGCTAACTGTTGTTTGCAGGTACACTTGGACGGTTGCAGCTGATCAGAATTGAGGAGTAAATCCAAAGCCGCATGCTCACTACATCCACACTTAATTGAAGAAATCATGACTGGTGCATATCTACAGAACCTGGCTCTGATATTTCTATACTATGCTTCTGCTACGCTGCTGCAAATATCATGAACCAGTAAGGCTTCCGCTACTCTGATGGAAAGATGTCATGATTCAAAAGTGTGAGCATGTCGGTCCGAAAGTCACAACTTCACATGATGGCAACACAATAAAGGGTGATCCAGAGATTTACTGTGGCTGATGATCTCAATGAAAGCTCGAAGATCATCAAAGATGTGGATCAGTTAAAGGCCTCCACTAAAAGTACAAATCAGTGCGGACTTTGAAGAATCACTACTAAATCACAAAGATTGCAAAAGTGAAGAATTCAAGTCTACGAGCTCAAGAACAATGTCAAAGAAAGAATGCTAGGATGCAAAATGTATTTCATGGGGTGACCTCCCTTAGGGGGAGATTGTTAGGAATTGGAAATTCCATGTTAAAGTGTCGGTCACGCCAATTATAGTCTAGCATATGTTAGCTCGTAGATTTGTAGTTATTTACGTTATGTAGTAGTTTATTTATTAGCTTGTAGCGTAGTATAGCTTAGTGCAACACCGTGGAGGAAGGACGGGTCTTTACCCACTGTATACCTGATCCACAGGCCGATAGGAGGTCGTTATGTTTGTAACTATAAATACCCTCTACCTCCCAAGGTAGAGGGTTGGACCTTTCATTCATCTTAATCTAACCTTCTATGTTTTCTTTCACTTTCTCTCTCTAGAAAGGCTCCCACTTTCTCTCTCTAAAACCTCTAAATAATTCGACCATATTGTTGTTTGTTATGTGTTTATGAAATCCAATATGTTACATTTAACGAAGGCACGCTCCTTTCTCGAAGGGCCTTTTTCTTTTTGGAGCAAATTTCAGGGAAGTTCTCGCTCTAATTCTACCTTTCTCTTCACCTTTATTTTAATGCCTAGTACAAAAGGGACTTTGTACAATTCAAGTGGGGGGACGGGAGTAGAATTATCTCTTGAACTTTATTTCGCCCTCATTTTTCTAGTTTATTTTGAAAAATTATGCCATTTTTTATATTTTGACATGTTTTTCCGAACCTAACTAGATTATACCTTAGCCGAGCACATACAACCCTTGATATTACATGGTGAGATTAGCCTTATCCGTTTCCTATATTTTACCCCAAATCCACCAAATTATGAGTGTGCCGGTAGATTATAAACTTTAGAACTTGGCCTTTGCATCATTTCGAGACCATATACGAGGTATGTTGAGTTAGCTCGATGTATTTGGACTTTTCAGTTTTAGAAGGCAATATTATAGGATTATCACCCAAACAGCCTACCCTTGTGAGTCTATCGATTAGTCACCTCGACTTTTCGACCCCCTTGTGAAACCCTTTTGTTGCACTCACCTTTAGTGCAAGATACCCCTAGATACACCCTTCTGAGCCATTCCTTTCATTTTGTCACCCCAATATATTGTTTCATTACACCCTTACACCTTAGCCTACCCTGTAGTCTTTATTTGTAATTGGGAAGTCATCATTTGCCTGAGTTCAAGGTTCGAGTGGAAAGGTTTGGAAATCACGCTTTCATCGACAACAATTATGAAGATCATTGAAGACCCCCCGGATCCCCTTTGTTCATCTCAAGTGGGGGGATGTTATGTTATTAGTTATGATTCAAAAAAAAAAAAATAGTTGATTCAGTTATGATTTTGTAAAGTGCAATGTTATAAGCACTATAGTATGAGCTTTATTGTTTAGTATCGAGGAGGCCACATCGGTCACATTTGTAGATTGGAGTTGGAGTAATGCCAACTGAAGAAGAAAAGGTAGTGTGCCCATCAAGACGTCCTCTAATGACACATCTACCTTGCATTTCATGATCCGGTCTCTAGACTTCTAAGCTTGAACTTTGTGCGGACGGTAAGTGGTGATGACTTAGTTATAGATATAGACTACCTGCTTGTTTTTCATTTTACACCAATTATACATCCCATGTCTTATCCTACCCTTTAGTCATGAAGCATGTCTAGGTGATGCAGCGAGCAATCTTTGGTGTCTTGGCCATGGATTTGGTCATGTATCATTGATTCTGTCCACTTCGCCGTGACATGTTAGTAGTGACGAGTCACCCCTTAACCTTTGTCGTGTCTACCCATATTGCCTTCGAGAATTGTTTAGCCCTTTACTCCAGTGGTGGAGATTTGTGTAACCGCCAAGCTTATGATAGAATACATGCTATGACTGTGCGATTGAGTGATCACCCCGAAATTGACCCTTAGAATAGTTAAGAGATTTGAGTGTTTGTTCCCCTTTCGTGAGGTGCTCGGCTTTGTTTTATTCTAGCATAAGGGATTTGTAAACTCATATTTTCCAGGTTTTGGGAGATATCTTTTTAGGAATCTATCTAATAAGGTCTACTTGAGGGCAAGTAGAGTTCAAGTGGGGGGATATTTGATAACATAAAATAGTCCTGAATATTAAGTGTCAATTTCCCCCGTTAATGCTCGTTATTTATATCATTTATATGGATTTACGCTTGTTTTCCATTGTTTTACACTTTCAGGTAAATTACGAGCATTGGAGCTAAAGAGACGCGGAAATAGAAACATTACTTAGGATTTATCACAGTATGCTTATTTTGAAGAGGTTACGGCGTAACTCGTCTCTCACATTACGCCGTAACTATTGCGTGACCCTGAAGTCCAACTCATCAATAGGTTACGACGTAACTCCTTCCAAAGATTACGACGTAACTCCATTAGGTCAAAAGAGGTTCCAAGCCGCTGATACTTAAGCCGTAACTACTGCATCACTTACGACGTAACCAGGTTTATTGAAGACTACGGCGTAACCTTATAACTAGCAGATCTAGTGATTTTATGACGGAATAGAAGGTTACGGCGTAACTCATTTATTGGTTACGCCGTAACCCAGACCTGGCCTATAAATACCCCTCAAATTCCAGCATTTCTAATCATCCCATTCCACACACAATACTCTGAGAACATGGGAAAATAGTCAAGGAAGGTCTAGGGAAGCATACGGAGCTGCTTCCAAGGGAGAAGTCACACCATTACGATAAGCTTTAGCGTTTATTATTTCTTTTACTTTCGATTCATGTATTTTGTACCTTTGAATATTGAATTGATGTGCATGATTAATATGAGCGGCTAAGCACCCTTTGGTGCTAGCCTAGTTATGATTCCTTAATTGTGCTGTTTGCATTTACCTTTACTTCCGTACAATTATTTCTAAGTGTATGCATGCATAGTTCTTTGGTCGTCACCCCTGGTTCGGTAGTTTTGAATGGTGGTAGAGGCCAATTGCCTAGGAGATATGACCAACTGACACTAGGTGAGCGGACTGAGATGGGAAGGGTAAGATATGACCAACTGATGACCCTTTCTACTTGTGCGATTTGACCAACTGATCACCTATCGTTTGGATGAACTTAAGAATTGGGGGTGTAGTGTCTAAGTTCCTAACGGCCGGGCACTCACTATTTAGAATCTAGCATGTAGCGGTACTTAATGACTCGGCTTAGGGGGCCAGGAACAACAGGACTTATGACGGTTCGCCTGATTTCTCCTGTGGTGGAATCTTTGCTGATAGGTTAGGGCGAATTGACCAAATGCTGTTCTCTCGAATTTGACCCCACCTGAAGTAATTGGAAGTAGGTAGATGTAGACATAACTAGTTAGGAGGATTAACTAGGTTAGCACCACTATTCCTCTATTGATTTCCTTTCTACCATTTAATTGCTTTTATATTCTACATTCGTAGTTTAATTAATTAAAACCCTATCAAACCATTTATATTCTATGACAATTAGACTTAGTAATTATCCGACACACATAGCTCTTGGGACGACCTCGGCTTTACCATTTAATACACTACACACGACTGGGTACACTGCCCGTTAGTGCATTAGGGTAGACCATAGGTATAGCGAGACACTATAAATATTAAGACCTGGTCAGTAAAACCTGCATCAATGGGTCAACATCACAATGAAGAAGGTAAATATTTTACTTTCTATGGATGATGACTCTGATTGGCAGTCTTATATGAACTATATCAATGTTGACCTTAAGTTTGTAGAAGAGCAACGATTAAATATTTTTTCAAAATGTAACAAGTTAAGTTTTGAACTGAACAAGTGTAGGGATGAACTGCTTCTTTTAAAACAAAATAAGCTTGAGGCTATCACTTTGCAAATTCAAAACACTGAACTAGTTAAAAGAAATCAGGCTCTTCAAAATGAACTTAAAAAGGAAAAAGATATCATTGAAAGTTGGACTGCTAAAAATCCTAGGGTCTTTGATGTTGTGGGTGCCCCCAGTAGCAAAAAGAGAGTCATAAGTGAAGATCATCTCCCTGACCCTCACAACAAAGACCAGAGTCCAAAGCCCTTTGTGTCTGGTGACATGATTACCAATGTGTTGACTACTCCCAAGCCTAGTGATTGGATTGAACGGGTTAACCCTGAGAGTAAGCTTCCAAATTTCGATTCTGGAAGAATACTAGAGCCTGAAAGTCAAGCTCTAAAGAGCATTCTTGGACTCCTGATAAGGTTTTAAAAGGTACCATTTTGAGGGGTCGTTTTAGTCCTTATTTAATCACTTTTGTATCCGTTATTGCTTAATATCGTTCCTTTTCACTTTTTAGGTCTCTTGAAGGCAAAATGCTGGAATGGCACTTATTTGGACGAAAAGGCGCGAATATATGAAGAAAATGGCCAAAGTCAAAATCGAGACACTCACAGCTGCTGAAAATAGAAGGCGACGGCGTCGGGTGCTAATTGCGACGCTGTCCGAAAATTGTTGTGACGGTTCAGAACCCAAAACTCGTATTTTCAAGTGACGACGACCAGTTGTAAAAGAGTAGGCCGTCGCTACTCAGACGGCCTAGATGCAATCCAGACGACGTCAGAAGCTGAAGAGGACGGCGTCACGGAAATAAGGTGACGCTGTCGCAAGGTTAACTTGGCCAAGACGAAACCTTAATGACGGCGACACGACGGCGTCACGAAACATAAGGTGACGCCGTCGCATATGTAATCTTATATATAGAATCCGAATTTTTCAGTTTTAGAGAGAGTCTTGTTAGGAATTAGAAAATTCCAATGTTGAAAGAGTCGGTCACCCCAACTATTATCTAGCATAAGTTAGCTCGTAGATTGGTCATTAGTTACGGATTATGTAGTTAGTTAGTAGCATAAAATAGTTTAGTGCAACACCGTGGAAGAAGGTCGGGTCTTTACCCACTGTATCCCTGATCCACAGGCCGTCAGGAGGTCGTTTAGTTTGTAACCTATAAATACCCTCTACCTTGCAAGGTAGAGGGTTGGATGTTCTTTGATAATCTAATATTCCACTAGTTTCTCTCACTAGAATGTCCCACTCTTTCTCTCTCTAAAACCATCTATGTACTCATTGTGTTAATGTTATGATGTGTATGTGAAAAGTTAATATCTAACAATTGGTATCAAGAGCCAAGGTTGGATCATATCTTACACATCTTTGGATTTATTGTGGTTTTTAGGTGGTTTTTGAGTTTGAAAAAGTTTAGTGGTTTTCGCATCATTTGGTTGATCTCTCATGTTAAAGTTTGAATTTTGTTAGTACTTTTATGTTTAGAATCATCAAAAGTGTTTAGGTGTTCATTTGTTAAGCTTGAATCATCTTGGTTGGGTTGTTTTTGGATTGAAAAGTGAAGTTTATTTGGTTTTTCAAGCTAGCGACTTAGCTCTCGGAATAGTTTCTTGGTAGCGACTTGCTTCACAGTTTAGTAGCGACTTACAGTGTTAAAGCTAGCGAGTTAGAGCTAGCGAGTTAAAGGACAAGTAGTGGACTCTCCACTACGGGTAGCGACTTGTGGTAGCGACTTGGTCAGTAGCGAGTTGCTCTTTAGCGACTTGTGTCTCTAGCGACTTGTGTAGCGAATTGCTGCCAAAATTTGGTTAGCTACTTGGTGTGTAGCGAGTTACCACCTAGCGACTTACATCTGGCTAGCGAATTGGAAAGCTAGCGACTTAGAGTGGTGGCGAATTAGTGTTGGCGACTTGGGATTAGTACTAGTAGCGAATTGATTCTTAATTCTCTAGAGACTTGGGGAGTAATTCATAATAACACAATGTCAGTCATCACGGATTCTTTTATCACCAAAGTACTTGCTCTCTATGACACAGCACAGAATAGTGAAACAGAATGCCCATCTGAAGGCCTCACACCTAATAACTCAGTATCAATCAATCAGAACAACTCAAATAAGTCACTCTTAATATCATCAGATGATACTAAGAATATGGAATGCACCAGTGAGCCGTTTCAACATCTCAGTCAGCTTCTCAAATTACTCTTATCAACAACCATGGATCGAACAAGTTGTGCCATCCTTCGTCAGGATTTTCCCACTTTAACAAGAACTGTCTTGCTCAACTTAGAACGACTGAGGTTTCAAATTAACAAAGAAAAGATCTCATCTGATGATTCTCATGCTGCCCTCCAAACCATCGTCAACCAATTTCAACCACTTATCCGGGAAGAATACTCCTCAGACTTTGATGATACCATGACTGGAATGTCTTTCAAGAAACACACGGGAATGGAAATTCATGAGTTCAGAAACTCATTTATTCAACTTATGAGTAATATGGAAACATACATTGATGAAGCTGCTAATGAGAATAACAAGCTGAAGGAATTGAACGAGTGTCAAGAGTGTCCATGGAACAATGATGACGTGTCATGCTTCATTCCAATTGAACCAGCAGAAGACACTGTTTGCAGAATCTCAGCTGTGATGGAAAAGGATGAAGAGAACAACACTGATTTCAAATTCTCAGAGTCTGAAAAGGTATCAATCGACAAGGTACACTTATCTGATCACACTAATTCTCACAAAAAGGTACATGACTCTTACACAGAACATGACAATGTGGAATCAATCTTTGTTTTGTCTGAATCTGATGCAAGTAACATGATTAAAAAAGGGGTATATGATGAGCTATCAAACAAATTTTCAATTCTTGAAAAACACTGTATCTCTTTGCAAATCGAAATACAACATAAGGATGAAATGTTTTATGCAAATAAACAGTGCAGTAATCTGGAACTTCCAGAATTTAGAGAATTTTTTGATATTAATCAGTTAAAATCCCAGATTCAGGACAAAGATTCGACCATAAGAAATCTGAAATCTCTTCTTTCAGAAGCCCAGAATTATGACTGTCATGAGATGAGTGATACACTAGAATCTAGGAATTCTGAACTAGCTCTATGTGTATCCAACCTTCTAAGAGAAAATGAGCTTTTAAGAAAGAACCTTGAGGAAACAAACTCTAAATTAGTCAATCAATCTAATCTCTTGATGAAAGATATTGATGGCCTCAAAGAACAAATTCAGAATAAGAGCTTCAATATTGTTGCCCTAAAAAATGAGCTCAGGAAGTATGCTGGAAATAGGATGAACACTAAGTTTGCAAAACCTTCAACTTTGGGAAAGCCAACGGTTCAGAACCACTTGAAACGAACAGTTATTAAACAACCTAATGCCTTTAGGTCTGAAAGAGCTAAACCATTGAAATCTAAGCTTACATCCCAAGTTGATTACAAGTCTGTTTTGTCAAAACCAGTCACTTCATTGCCTAATTCAGATATGATGAATCCCAAGCATAGGACTAATGAACATCACCCACAAGTCAAAAATGCTATAAGCTTAACTAGATATCATGCAAAACATAGTCTGTCAGATCAATCCCCTAAGAAATTCTCAGATCACAAAAAGACAAATAGTTAAAACAAGGGTGTGCACTCATTTAGTTCATCTCACTGTGGCTTCAAATGGATTCCCACTGGCAGATTATTTAAGTATACAGGACTTAAACGAACTTACATTCCTAAATCATGCCTCAAGTGGATTCCCACAGGTAAATTTTTCAAGAATGTAGAACCTAATAGGATCCCCATTAATGATATGTCTGGATTATACTGTGTTGCATCTAAATGTGAGACTAAACATGTCACTAACCCTTCTATGTACAAGTCTACATGTGCATCAAGTACAATGTGCTCTCAGTCTTTTTCAGGTACAATGCTCAACTCAATCAGGAACTTCATGACTTGGTTCCCCTCAGATTTGAACATAGCTCATTCAGGAGCTATAGCTTGCCAGAGTTGATGTACTTCTTACTTTGACTCCTATTCATTTTGAATCTGGACTCGTCCTTCCATGTCTGTGTATAAATCATCTTTCAAAAAAAAAAAAAAAAAAAAAAAAAAAAAATATAAATATTAATTTAAATATTCAATGTTGTTGCCAAAAAAAAAAAAAAAAAAAAATAAAAAAAAATTTATCATTCTTTTTATATATCATCTACTCCTTTCAAAATTTTATCATTCTTTTCTCTCAATCTAATAATGAATATACTCCTTGTTATCGATAACATCTACGGTCCTAGAAATGTCATTCAATAATGGCACGGGATCATAGATGAAGTTCGAACAAATGATATATTCTTGATGGTTTAATGGGATTGGGTATTATCAATCAATGTTCTTTGATGACATTGATTGAGGGGGAGATTAGTTTATGTACCATTGGCTTCTGTGCTGGTTATGATGCTTGTTCATTTGTATGATGTGGTGATTTCCTGCTTGTGTGACTAACTGGTTATACTTTCAGTGTGTGCTTTCGTTGTAACTGCCTATGTGTTGAAATGTTGAATTGATTCATGATGATCAGTGTAATAATCAATGCTAGAGACGTTGTCCTATCCGTGTTAGCATATTATTACCACTCACTCATTTATACCATAGGGACCAAACTTGTCATATAGTGTAAGTTGTTGCATGAGCGAATTACCACCTTTGTTTATAATCACAAGGACCATTTGTGTCATATTGCTTAAGATATGTTGTATTACCCCAGCGAGTTACCCATTAGCGAGTTACCTAGTCTTTTCTCTCTTCTCTCTCTCGTTTTTTTTCTTCTTCTCTCTTCGTCTTCTCATTCTTACTAGCGACTTAGCTTAAGGTTTGCATTGATTCCCTATTATCGTTACTATCTTATGCTTTAGTGTCTAGTGTCTAACTTATCACTATTTCCAGATCCTTTCTGTGCTCGCGTGGTGTGATTTGTTGACTCTATCGCTTAGGTTCGGATTTTCTTTGTAAATCGTATGTGTGTTACTTATAAAATGATTGAACGTGTTATATATTGTTTGGATTATATTGTTTGGACTATATTGGTTGGATACATTGATGGATGATTATAATGGATTGGACTGATGGGTTGGGTTAGGAATGTTCTTGGTGGCGAGTTAGATTGTTCTTGGTAGCGACTTAGTATGAATGTTCTTCATGGCGAGTTAGAGCTCTACATAGCGAATACGTCTCCATAGCGAATTAGTTCACTAATTTCCAGCGACTTGGTTAGCGAGTTAGTAACTAGCGACTTGTATTTACAAGTTAGCGAATTAATAACATAGCGACTTAGTCAACCACTTTGTAGCGACTTGGCTTAGTTACTGTACATGGCGACTTGACTTTACGAGCTAGCGACTTGGTTAGCAAGTTAGCAGATAGCGACTTGTATTTACAAGTTAGCGAATTTGTTACCTAGCGACTTAGTTGTCTACCTCGTAGCGACTTGGTTTAAGCTTTATTCATGGCAACTTGGTCTTACATGTTAGCAAATTAGTTTAGCGACTTAGAGAGCTAATCCTTTTATGACTTGTCCGTGGCTCTAGATGACGACTTGTTTTTACAAGTTTATAACAGTGTTCATGAGTGAGAATTGGTCTTAAGGTCAAGGATGTTTAAAATGTTCAAAGTCGTTGCTAAAGATGATTTCGCTCTCACTACTCCTAGGATCTCCTAATTCGACTTGTTGAATCAACTTACTCTATGTAAACTGTTATAACATATCTGTTTAGGCAAAAGGTACTTGGGTTCTCTCACGACTGCCAAATGTTCCTTTTGCCTCATACATATGTGTTATATCACTTTTACATGTGTATCTTGGCTCATGTCATGATCACGTTGTTATGCACTCTTTTGCCCTTTTAATCCCTTATAAGCTCGTCATGTAATCATTTTTCTATATGTATGTTCTTCATTGATATATCTTAACTATGTATGTTATCATATAGTTGAAAGGTGTTATACAGTTGCAATCTTTGCCACTCTATCTGTCTCCATATGTGTTAGGAACTTCTTCAGTGTTACTACCTCCTTGTCATAAGGGTGCTCTCAATGCTGTCTCACTTACTATGTATCATCTAACCTGTTCCCATCTATTACTGTTGATTGTATGATTACTCAGAACATCAATGGCGAGTTCAATCCCAGAAAAGAGCGCTACCCCATCGGGATCATCCGGAATTCTCTCAGACGATGAAATCCTTCCCAAAAGTCAATGGGCTGCTATTGGTAAGAGCAACTGTTATGTGGACCTACAAAAGCTCCAACAAAATCCGATACTCAAAGTTTCAATTGACATCCTCAAAAACACTAACTTCTTCGGAGCTATTACCAAGCAATGCTCAATTCCTGCCATCTACATTCAACAATTCTGGAACACCGTTCAATGGAATAAAATCACAGCACGATACTCTTGCAAGCTGGATAATATGGAGTTCACTATTGATTCTGATATTCTGAGTAAGGCTCTTGGAATCACACCATGTGACCCTGACGTTCGTTCTGAATCTCCGCCTGGTGCTGACGATCTGATCGTATTTCTTATTGGGTTGGGCTATCAGAACAGTATTTCAAGAGCATCTGACATTATCACGGGACACATGTATCAACCCTGGAGAGCCATTACAACCATTCTGAACTTATGCTTATCTGGGAAAACTTCAGGGTTCGATAAAGTGAGAATTCCTATCTTGCAAATCCTATGGGGAATCGTTAACAGGGTTGATGTGAATGTCTCAGATCGTATTTGGGAAGAATTCTCGTTATCAATAAACACATTCAATCTGATAGAACCTATTTCCTGAACAATGTTCAAGGTCGAAAGAAGCAGAACAAACTTGTAATTCCCAGCATCAGATTCTCCAAGCTTGTCATCCAGTATTTGCAACAAACTCACAACTTCACTCCTAGGTCTGAATCAACTCTACACAAAGCAGAACATGAATTTGTTTTAGGAAACTTGAAATATGTTCCTAGAGGTTCGGATCAAGAAGTATTTGGATTGCCAATTCCTGATCGTCTTCTCACAGATGATATCAAGAAGAAGGACTACTTCAAGCAATACATGAAAAGAGCAACCAAACTCTCTGCTGATGTCACACCATCTCCTTCACAACCCACTGCTCCCAAGACCACCTCTGACTCTAAAGCATCCTATGCCTCTCTTCCTAAAAAGAGACGTGAAAGATCTCATCAGTCAGAATCTTCATCTAAAAAGCATAAAGAAAAGAAGAAGAAAGTAGAAAAGGAAATAGATGAGAACACTGAGGTGCCAAGGAATACTTTCAGGTTAATTGATGAGGATGACGCTAATCTGCAACTCGGTATTCAGCAAAGTCTAGAAAGTCAGAATGTTAGAGCTCCCGTAGGTGGAGTTGTGTTAAGAGAACCCGCTCAATCACCTCGACAAACGATCCCAATAACACATGACAAAGGAAAAGGGGTTGCAAGTGTTGAAACTGAACAAGTTGCCCACACGCTGTTAACTATCTCTTCATCACCATCAAGCACCACAAATCAATATGAGCTGAAGAGAAGAACAGGTTCATCACATGCAAAAGAACAATCTGGAATCGTCAAGGTTCCTGAGACGTTTAAGGAACCTCCTACACTTGGAGAGACTCAATCTGGCTTGAAGGATGACTCTCTGTTGCAAAAGGACTCGCAGGAGAACCTTGAGACAAGATCTGATGAGACCTTGAAGATGGATGAACCAAACCTGTCCACTAACTCTTTATCCTCACTTAAGAATCTTGATGATGACTTCTCTTTTGGTGATCAGTTCCTTAATGACAAAACCTTAGATTCTGCACAATCCATGTTTAATGTCAGCATTCAGCAAGATACGTCCACCATTCCTCCAATGACTGCATCTTCACTATCAACTGCACTTACACCTCCCTTACCTACTCGTTCAAATGTACAAACACCACCAACTCCAGAACCCGTCTTCACAATTGCAGATGAAGTGGCTCCACCAGCTTCCCCTCCACAGATTCTCACCTCTGATCAACTACTGGACAAAACCATTAAAAGGGTTGAAGCACTGGAAAGGCAACTTCCTAAATCTGTTGATTCTCTGGTGGATCGTGTCCATAGATTGGAGCACCTCAACTTCACTGAAGCAGTTACTGATGCTATTGAAGGAGAAGTCAAGGATGCCGTGGAATGGGCAATGGAGGCTCCACTTCTCAGACGATTCAAGGACCTCCCCATCTCCGATATGAGAGCAGCCCTGTGTGAAAGGATGTATGAGGCTGAAGAGGACAAGCATGAGGTTCACAGTAAACTTTATGAGGCACTTGAGGAATCCATCAAGTTCGACAAATATGAACAGTTTAAAATTGAAGTCGGAGAAAAGGATGCTAAAAAGAAAAGAAGGACAATTGTGATGGAAACATTGATGAAGGATCGCAAAGATCGCGAAGATCCTCCACCACCAGGAGGCGCTGGAACTTCTGGAGCTAGGAATCCTTCGTCAACACCCAATTCACCTCCATCACAGCCACCATCATCAACCCCAAAACCGTCCAATCAATCAGACTCTACAAACAAACAGGGTACTCAGAAGAAATCTGCCGCTTGGACGACGATCGATTCAAGATTCACCTCCACATCCACTTCAATTCCTGATGATCAAGTGGTCCACGAAGAGTCTCAAGTTATGGCTGACTCAGAACCAGATGAAGATGATGCATCGACGAAACATATTCCTAAGCCATCAGAAGATTGGTTTGACAATTACATGGCTGGGAACCGCACTAGTACATCCAGGGTAGCTCCTTCTAGAGACACAATTCAACGATGCATTGTGGAAGATAGACCTCCTTCTCCAGAACCCACATGGACAATCCCAGAGTCTGACTCTATGATTCCCGACAACAATTGGGCATCAGTTATCACCAATAACTATGAAGTTCCAGCTGAAGACTCTCTTCTGCACTACACTGGTGATATGGGAAGTTTCATTAGATGGTTTTGTGAGCGGAAGTGTATCTCTTCCATAACACCAAGAGATCTAGAAGGACAAGCCTACGAAATTGTCAAAGTCTTCCATTCTGATGCAAACCATCTTCAATATCAAATGGAAGAATGCCATAAGATGCTGAATGACCAAGTCAGTGAGCAAATTAGTCGCTTCAATGTCAACAAATCTCTTCCTCTTGGTGGTGAACCTGGTCAGATAACCATTCAGGCGGAATTCTTCTTCAATCACGACTTGGACTATCTGTGTGCTCGCTCTGCGGAAAGAAGGCCTGCTCTATCTATTTCAAAGATGAAAGCTGCAATCTATTCTGATCAGGGGCTTGAGCAGATGGTTCCTGATCAATTCTGGGCAAATGAAGAGCAAAAGTATGATATTGCAGCGTCTTATGGTATTTCCCACTGGTGGTTCAAAAAGAAGATGTTCTACATTGAAAGACATGGTGCTGATAAAAGACGCAATGAGGTCAGATCAAAACTACAAATCTTAAGCGTTATCAGTGTAGAGATCTTCCCGATCTATGGATATGAGTACTTGAAGAAGATTGTCCTTAAAAGAGCTGACTTCAAAGTGTATACCATTGAAGAGAACGACTTCAAACATCTTCTACCAAATGATTTCGAAGATCTCTATCTCTTAAATCTTCAAGGACACCTGGAGCACTTACCTGTACGTGAGAAAAAGGCCCTCTCTGCAGCTGTCACTCTTTGGATCAGGGGCTTAGTCATACGGAAACGAGTTGAGGACTTTCAGCTTGGCATTGAAAGCTACCAAACCAGGGTCAACCTCACAAGTCCTCAATGGAATGCAGCTGGGCATGAATTTCATCGAGAATACAAAGTTCTTGACACTCCTAGAGCCGTCATCTTCACCGACAGATATGGATCGCGTATGCTTATGCATCTATGTGAACTCTACAAGTTTAGTGATGGTACGCTCAAAATGGTCGAAGAAGAACTTGACACCAGAGTGAAAGAAGCCAAACTTGATATGAGATCTTGGGTTAAAACTACGTTCTGGACTGATGATGACGTGAAGAGGTGTGAACATTTCATTGCTGCAATCCGTCGAAGACTCAAGACACGAAGGATCTTCCGCAGCCTTGAAAGCTTTGTTGGTGGAAGGCTCCGTGATGGTCACTACAAACTTCTTCAAAGAACTGAATGAAGACTTCTTCGGAATACCGTTTATGTTTTGTTAACTTTGTGTTATATGTGGTGTATTAAATATGAACAACTGTGATACATGTAATAGTGCTAGGATTTGTACTATGGTTTCCCCTTGTGAAAAAGGGGAAACATCTGTGTTGTCCTTTTTTCTTTATCATATAAAATTGGACACATTTTTCTCCTACAAATACTTTACCTCATACTTATTTAAATCACTTGAGATCCAAAATCTCAAAGGATTTAAGATTTTTGATCAGGGGAGAAAATGTGATATAAATATGAAAGATGGTAAAAGATAAGATGACCAATTTTTGTGCATACTTCTCCCTTATATGTGCTAAACAAGTTTTTGAATCTCGAAGCATATATTAAGGGGGAGAACTCTCTTTGTAAATTCAAGTCATCAGGGTACACGACACTTTAAATACTTTAAAGTACCTTGATCACATGGCTTCTAATCCTTTGATGATAAAAGGTTCCCTCTAGTATGAGCAAAACCCTTTTCAACCTCGAGGCACATATTGAGGGGGAGCGAATTTATGGAAACCTCATCCTTCCCGGAAATGCTATATTTACTTGATTTAATATGGGAAGTGATGTTGATATCTTTTAGAAAATGGTAATCAAAGAAGTTAATTCTTTCTCTTGCCTCCATGTGCTTAACATTTTTCAAATACTTGATGCACATGTTGAGGGGGAGTTCTCGTTCTAAAAATATCAAAAACAATTCAGGTACAAAATGCTTTGATAATATATCACAAGTATCTGAACTGATTTTCAAATGGTTTTCAATTGGATCCAATGGCAGATGAACAATACCAAATTGACCGACCAACTTTACTTTATGTACGGTGATATAAGGATGATAAGGTTAGGTATTGGTTCCCATGATCCGCCAGAACCGGAGGGATCTACCCAGGGACAACCCACTAGTTAGTGTAGAAGTCCTTAGGTATGATGATAAAAGGAGAAAAGTGAGATATGGGAAGAGTGCAGACTAAGACTGAGCTAGTACTGGAATAAACCCAACAAGGTAATAGCTATGAAGTCTCGGTAAGCACTGAAGGGGTTGAAGAATTAAAAAGAATTGAATGAAAATAGGGTGAAAACAAATAGCCCTCCATTAATTCAACCTTAGGGCAGAAACCGGGTTCACTTCATATGCTACTGATGGTAACATTGGTATTGAAGACAAGACGTCATGGACCCAGTGACGCACTGCACTTCAACTTTCCAAACCACTCAAGTTCCTCTTAAAAGGGCTTGTTTCATTCTCATGGGGAACCGACATTATCTATCGACTTTCTCTTAGAGATGGTTGATATTGAAGAAGGAGACCCTCTCCCTAGTCTCCGTTATAGGATCCAAATATGCACAAATTGAGTCTAGAGCCACGAGATCATCAATTAATCTCATTAGGACACTTTCAATGAAGACTCTCTGTTTCACACAATGTGGAAAGAGAGATTATATCTTGAGTCCTACGCATTATCCTTGTGGTATTGCCAGAACATCTGAGTGATGTGTTTACACATTCACAATGAAGATGGAAAGCCTTCTGGAGCCAACATCAAACAAGCTCCTGGTAGGTGGCATGTGAGATCTATCATATAGATCAACCATGTGACAACTGAACAGAAACAATGGGGCGATTCAATTTCTTGAATCAATCCTGGTTCAGGTTAGGGATTGACAGATACCTTTGAAAAACCAGTCTTTGTGCTTAAAAACTCTTTTCTTTAGCACATCGACTGTGTACTCATGTTTCAAACCAAAAGGTATTTTTATGATTGATAATTGATTTTCAATAAAACCTTCGTTGTATTGCAAAAACAATTTCTATTGAGCAATACACGATTGTTTTTCAAATCTCTTTTCATCAATCAGTGGACTTAAAATTCGCTGGTTCACTCACTCCGTGCTGTCTTCTTTGAGATGTTTCGGTTTGAGAACAGCTAGAACAGCTGCGAAACCCTGTCAAGGAGATTCTTAGGAATCCTACCTGATCACAGGCAGTACTTGTACTGATCAACGGGGAACCGTGGGCCGTGTACCTCAATTCATCGAAAGTGATCAAAGACACTTTCGTGCGATTTGTTGCTAACTGTTGTATGCAGGTACGCCCGACGTTTGCAGCTGATCAGAATGAAGCGGTCAATCCATAGCCGCATGCTCACTTAACACATTCATCTCTAAAGAAATCACGATTAGTGCATCAATGACTCTGATATTTTCACTCCATGCTTCTGCTACGCTGCTGCCAATATCATGAATCAACTAAAGCTTCCGCTACTCTGATGAGAAGATTTCATGATCCAGAATGTGAGCATGTCGGTCCCAAAGTCACAACATCACATAATACCAACACCACAAAGGATGTGTCAGAGATTGTTGATTGCTGATGATCTCAAAAACTGGCTCATATTTACTATCTCATGAATCAGAAATGGACCTCCAATTTAAAGTACAAATCTTTGCAATCTTTGAAGTTGCTCCACCTATGCACTAAGCTTACGATGTTGATGTATGAAAGACTACGAGCTCAAGAACAATGTCAAGACTAGAATGCTAGGATTTGAAATGTAAAATATGGGGTGACCTCCCTTAGGGGGAGATTGTTAGGAATTAGAAAATTCCAGTGTTGAAAGAGTCGGTCACCCCAACTATTATCTAGCATAAGTTAGCTCGTAGATTGGTCATTAGTTACGGATTATGTAGTTAGTTAGTAGCATAAAATAGTTTAGTGCAACACCGTGGAAGAAGGTCGGGTCTTTACCCACTGTATCCCTGATCCACAGGCCGTCAGAAGGTCGTTTAGTTTGTAACCTATAAATACCCTCTACCTTGCAAGGTAGAGGGTTGGATGTTCTTTGATAATCTAATATTCCACTAGTTTCTCTCACTAGAATGTCCCACTCTTTCTCTCTCTAAAACCATCTATGTGCTCATTGTGTTAATGTTATGATGTGTATGTGAAAAGTTAATATCTAACAAGTCTTTTGGAGTAAAAACCTAAAACCGAACCTAAGGTGTCTTGTACAGTATTTTAGGGTTTTAAACCCTATCTTACATCAAGATAAGTATTTACTTCATTAATTCAATTATGTCTTTGATTATTTGTGTGTATGCTTGCATGTTCTCCATGTCCGGCTAATTTATTTGTGTGTTTGCTTAGGAAGTATGAAACTTAATTATTGAATATTGATTGGTTGTTTCTTATCTTAGTTGATTAATGATCTAGTAATGCGATAGGTCATTCGTTGTGTACTTAATGCTTGATTCATCTTTGTGAACCTTAGAATATAATTACCTGAGTAGTTGTAAGCTAAACCATCCAAAGAGTGCCTTAGAGTAAGAGTTTATCATCCCTAGTGGGTTTGTAGACGAGACCCTTTGGTAAGTTCAAAGAGTTAGGGAGAAACGCATACCCTACAACTTTAGACACACAACGCAACTAGGAATAAGGACGTGACAACTCAACCATCAATAGGAGATAATTAAGGAGTAGTACAACCTAAGTAAACACATCTTTAAACTATCATACGAGCACACATTAATTAGACATAGACTCCCACAACGTTAGTTTAGATAATTAGATAATAGTAGAGTAATCGGTAGAAATACCAACCCCCCCAAATCCAATACCCGAGATTCGTACCTTTCCATTTCATAAAATATAAAAATACAAAAATATTCTTCCTCAACCTTAACCTTAGCGTAGTAACTCCTTACTAGCATTCCTATTCCCCTAGAGAACGATATCAATACCCGTGGCTTACCCTAATTACTACACTACAACGATTAGGTTCACTGCCTAGGGTGTTATAAAACTTGCTCGAAGAAAAGGAAGTTTCCTTGACCTCGAACGACGCGTGTAGCGTTATCAAGTTTTTGGCGCCGCTGCCGGGGAATAGAATAGCTAGTTAGTAGTCCACCTGGTTTAGGTTCTTTGCTTGATTCCTATCAAGTAAATTTTTTTTTCTCTCATTTTTAGCTTCCTCTTAGTCTATCCCCCTTCTTCGTAACCTTTGTTCGTAATCTTATCACTTTTCATCATGGAAGGTGATAACCAACCACCACTCATCAACCCACCACCTAATGACCCGCCAAGAGCCCGTACTCTTGGTGAATACTCGAGACCAAGCCACCTAGGCTATAGGAACACCATTGAGCTTCCCGACCAAGCCCAAACTACGGCCCTGCGATCCGACACCATCCGGTTGGTGCAAAACGGATGTGCATTCCATGGACTTCGTTCCGAAGATCCAAATCAGCATCTGAGGGATTTCCTCAAAATCGTCGATTCCATCGACCTTGATGCTACTACTAGGGAGACCACGCGCCTGCGTCTCTTCCAATTCTCTCTACGGGACCAAGCTAGTAATTGGCTTGAGCGACTTCCCGCCGGCTCCATCTCAAGTTGGGATGATCTTACCTTTCGCTTCCTTGCTCAATTTTTCCCACCGGGGAGAACCACTAAGCTTAGGAATGACATCTTGATGTTCCAACAATGTAAAGGTGAATCTCTCTACGAAGCATGGACCCGATTCAAGGACTTACTTCATAAAGTCCCTCATCACGGCATTGATCTTTTGCTCCAAGTCCAAATCTTTTATGATCATGTCAACTTCCCCACTAAGCGATCCATTGACCAAGCAGCCGGTGGAAAACTTAGTGATCTCACCGCGGAAGAATCATGGGGTATAATAGAGGACCTCGCCCCCTATGACAACGAAAGTTGGGATGACCCCCGTGAGCTGCCCAAAACCGTTAAGGCAATCTCCTTGCCTCCTTCCGACCGTAGGATGATCGAACTTGAAGATCAAGTTAGATTCCTCATGAGCTCCTACGAAAATCCTAAATCTTCACACCATGTGAACAAAGTTTCTTCCTCGTGTGAGCCGTTTTGTGATCCTCATAACACGCGCACTAGCACTCGATCCCCTGATCATGCTTCCGTTGACTACGCATCCTCACGTATTAATGGAACGGGAGGAAGATTCCCTACAATACCCGGACCTAGGAGTTTCAATGAAACCCGAGAGGCATGGAAAGGCAAGCCCGACTTCTACTGGGGATAAACCAAAGAATTCACCTCCAATGATTTCTCATGGCCCCCACCTAACGGTCCTAACCAACAAAACGTCGAAGGGATGTTGCAAAACCTAGTTGCATCCCAAGAAACCCACATGGCTAAGCTCTCAGACCACTTTAACCATCAACAAGCCGAGATGGATAGGAAAATTGACAACCTTTTGAAAGCCATAACTAATAGTGATAAGAAGGTTAGTGCTATCTCAACTCCCGAGCCTTCAGGTATAGAGATTAAGGATCCAAGCAAGCTAACTAAGCATGTCCAATTCGTCAATACCATCGCCTTAGTTGAACCTAATGAAACAAATGACGAAGAGGACTATACACTTGTGGATGATGAAACACCCGAGGAGGTAGATGAAGTAGACATTGACTATTTCAACAAATTTCCTACGGAAGAAGAACTATCTCGCCACCCTCATTTAGTGCGTGACCTCCGTCACATGTATGTTAGGAAAAGTCCTCGAATCAAGTTTGGGAACCCTTGGAATCTTAACATACCATGTGTCATAGGACACCTTTTTGTGGCAAAAGCCTACATTGATCGCGAGTCCCCAATCAACATAATGACTAACACCTACTACAATTGGATATTGAATAAGCCTATTCCAACTAGGCAAGACCCCAATGATCCTAATGTTAGTTGCAATTTTCTCGGAAGAATTAAGGGATTGCCCGTTTATGTAGGTAGTTTCACGTTTCCTACAGACTTCATAATTGTGGATGATATTAGCACGGCCATAGACCCTAGCTTATCCCATGTTATTCTAGGAAAACCTTTCATAGAAAGCACCAGGATGACCTATGACCCCTCGTTAGGAGTAGTGCGATTCAAGAATGAGACCGATGACATAGCTTACTGATGAGTGTGTAAATACTCATCATTTTTGTACAAAATAAACTGCAAATTCATCTGAAAACACTCAGAAACACATCAAAATGATCAAAATATCACAAATCAGTGTTTTATGTGTTTTAAATGCAAAAATATCAAAATCAGATGAAAAACATATCAAATTTGCAAAAATTGCAGTTTTAGTCCCCCAAGTTTCTAAAATTGTCAAAAATAGTCCCTGAGTCAAAATTTCAAAAGAAAAAATCATCAAAGGTCCTTTTTAAATCATAACTTGTCAAATTTGGTCCTTTGGTGAAAAATGTGAAAAGTTTGAGAAAATTACAATTTGGTCCTTCAAGTTTGCAAATTGGCAGAAATGGCCCCTGAAAAAATTGAAAAGGACAACTTTGGTCCTTGTAATATCAAGTCTTGTCAAATTCTGTCCCTGAAACACCTTTTGCAAAATTACAGGTTTGGTCCCTTGTTTTGTGGAAATTGCATATTGGGTCCTTGTGTTTTAAGCTTAGCCCTTTGGACCTTTTTATCACTTTGGCCCAACTGTTGGCCCAATCCAACCCAAATACCCGGTTTATACCCGAATCCAACCCACACCATTTGTTT
>BPTQ01000005.1:220433593-220588077 GCA_019973895.1 Chrysanthemum seticuspe
AAAAAAAAAAAAAAAAAACATATTTGAAAAATATTTTTTTTATTCAATTTTTTTTTTTGAAACGGACAAAAGCATACCAAAAACCGATAAAAACGGACAAAACGTAAGAACAACAGACAAAACATAAGAAAAACGGACAAAATGTAAGAAAAACAGACAAAAACGTAAAACAACGGGCGAAAACGAAAAAAAACGTAAAAAAACTGGCGAAAACGAATAAAAATGTAAAAAACGGTCGAAATCGGATAAAAAACAGACAAAAACGGACAAAAGCGTAAAAAACAGACGAAAGCATATAAAAACAGATGGAAAGGGATAAAAACGTAAAAAACGGATAAAAAACGAAAAAAACGGGGGGGAAACGGATAAAAACGAATGAAAACGGATAAAAACGGACAAAAACGTAAAAAATCGGGCGATAACTATTATTAACGGAGGGACTAATTGGGAAAAACTACATTTTAAAAAATAAGGACTAACGGTGCAAAACACTTAACGAACTGCACTAACGAAGGACTAACAGCGCAAAATACTTAACGGACATTTTTGGACGAGGGACAAAATCCGTAAGATTTGTAAACCACATGGACGAAACGCACTGAAAAAAAAGTATAGGGACAAAATCCGTTATTTTAACCGAACCACAAGAACAATTTATGTAATTCACTCTAAGCAAAATATAACTTACCACATTTTAGGGTTAATATTCAAATCATCTCCCACCATTATAGCCCGCCAATCACCACCACCACCGCCATCGCCGTCCACCATCGCGATAAAGTAGTAGTAAGTCATAAACTAGTGTAATATTTTGCAGCTCTCTTATACGGAGTAATAACTCTTTTCTTTTTTATTATTTCCAATTATAACGTGTATCACTTTTGTAAATGATTCATTAGACATATTCAAGGACTAGCTCTTTTATAATGGGGTTTAGGTTACAGATGATGGTAAAAAAGTAGTTTTAGTTTCATCTCATGTAAGCACTTTCAAAGAAGCATGCCCTACCTGCTTATTAAAAACTCCTTTTCTTGCTGGCATAATAAGCAGTTGGATGATCCAAACACTTCAAACTGCTTTATAATAAGCTTTAGCAATTTCAAACACACTATATGTAGTAATTTCCAGCCTATTTAAGGCGATGTATGTATATAGCCCCCTATCCTGTTTATAAGTAACTACCCTTGATATCAGACTCAGCATGAAAGATCCTTTTATGCACATTTTTGTAATTAATTATCTGACCACTTGTATCAGTTGTTTATTCTAATATGTTCAGATTGTTGCATACTGTCAAATTGCAGCTTTTGGAGTCAAGAAAGGCGTGATAAGGATGATGGTCTAGCAAACGAGACTTTAGCAGCAGAAAGATAAAAATGAATACTAATTCTGTGGTCCACTTCATTGGAAAGAGTCCGATGAATATATGAATGCATATGTTTGTATCAAGGTAAAGTACGGGCTAAATGGATTATGAGCAGGTTGAAAAGAGAATGAATGATGAAATCGATAGACTAAGCAACTTGCCGGATGAGCTTATTCATAAAATCCTCTCTTTTGTTGGCATTAAACGTGCTATTGGACTGAGTGATATATCATCTAGATGGAGATATATCTGGACTTCGATGCCTTACCTCGACTTCTCAGTTGAGAGGTTCTCGACGTCAGCCAGGCTCTCCATTTTTGTTACCAATGTTCTGTCTCGTCGCAATAATCTAGTGGAAGTGGTTTCAATCAAGCTCCCTCCTTATAGAGATTTTAGCTCCGATTCTCTTAGACAAATCATGAACTATGCATTCTCTCACAATATCAAACAACTCGATATTAAATGCTTCCCTGAGAATGATAATGGATCCCCCTTTCCTCTCTTTTGTTCTGAGTCTCTCAAACATCTTAGTTTGAGATGGAGAGCTGTCTTTACACCCACATCAATCATAGATCTCCCAGCCTTAACTTCTTTGTATCTCCAAGATATCACATTTAGCTGTGATGACAATACTGAAAATACTGACAAATGTATTGGTCTTTTCTCCAAGTGTGCAAACTTGAAGGATCTCACATTAGAAGGTTGCCAAGTAAAAGGTTTGAAACGTTTAGATATTTGTCATCCTTTACTATCCAATCTCACACTTCAAAATGTTCATGGGAGTTTGAAAGTTGTAAATGTGGTTGCACCTCAACTTAAAAATCTCAGTATAAGTAATTTGACTGAGGAGCTTCAGTTTCTGATTTCCGCTCCAGACCTTGTCTCCTTGTGCTACAAGAATTTTCTCCATCCTTTGTACCTTTCTACAGAAGGTTTCCATTCTTTGGAGAAGGTGGATCTTTGTGTAAGTTTTGGCATTAGTTGTGCTCAGGATTTTGTGCGTCTGTTTCAACAGCTACAAAGTGTAAAATTTCTTACACTTAACATGGAAATTCTAGAGGTACCGTATATTTCATTCTTACAACAATCTAATAAAATACTGTTATGATTCCGTAAACAAGATAAAGTCATAAAGATTAGAACAAGTAAAATTTTGTTCTAATTTGTTAGTTTAAAAGAGCCATATTCTATTTGAATACTCTACCCTTATATCATGTTTAGTTGAATTATATAGTTATAACAGTTTTTCCATTCCATTTTTACTGTATTTCATACGATGATGACACTTATGTCAATCCGGATTATATGCCTGCAGAAACAGTGGCAGCTTTAATACTTCCGATTTCAATCTGGTTCTCAAACTAGCTATCGATGCATGCTTTGATACTTTAAAAAACATATTGGCACCAGGAATTGTGATACACTTTTTAGTTAGAAAGGACTCTCCACCTGGCGATATCTCCTTTTTAGTTGTTTTTTAGAAAAATACTATGCACCAGAGAGAAACAGTGCAACATATAGTATTTTATCGTGCTTTGATTACCGTGATGTCTTTTAAGTGTATTCTTATACATAATTTTCTTTTGCAAATTTTTTGGCAGCTTCTTTCTTCATCTGTGGAACAAATCTCAAATCAACCTTCTCCATTTGCTAACTTAAAGAGTTTACATATTTATCCAGTACTGGAACTCTCGGAGGTTCGAGATAGAGTAAAGATGTCTACAGAAGTTAAAAACTATTTGCTAGATAATTCTCCAAGTGCCGCATTTACAATGGTTTCGCGTGAGGTATTTACTTTGAAGTCCATATTAATCTGCCATGAATCGTGCTTATGCTCTATGTTGTAAAGAAATCTATATGTTAATGTCCTTATGTTTGATTATCATAAAAAACAATTTGATTCACCCAGCTGTTTTTTGCGTCATTTATCACTCAGATGAGAAGCTTGTGAGGGTGGTGTTGTTTTTAACTCATTCAGTTCATATGAATGTTTTAGGTTTTATAAAATTTATGAACCAAATAAAGTAGTGGATGAATCTATCTCTCGAGTTGTTTTAGATAAAGTTAATTTGGATTTACGGACCAAAAGTACATAGGGATATCTTAAAAGCTTAGTTGGAACACATCATTTCCCGTCGGTGTTTTTACTGGACATTAGGACATAGCCGAGGTGGGTCAGACCGCAAGTCTTAGGGCGGTCCATCTAAAAAAAGGGTCAACAGCGTAAAAGAACAACTATTAGTGAACATGCCCTATTCTGATGATTAAAAAGGAGCTTCCCACTTTTTTGACTTTTCATATTTTCAACTTTTATTCAAGAACGTTTGGATGGCTGTGTGAAGTGTTAACATTTGCTAATGATTTGTGACCAATTTTTTTGCATCATATAAGAAAATTCATTGCCTAAAATGGGAACTGATATGAAATGATGTTTGTGTGCATTCAGTTTCAGCCCTCCTGAGAAATCATATGGTTATATATAAAGTTCCTGTAGGTATACTTTGATTTGGCCTCTTTTTTCTGTGTGCACTTCACTTGAGCTCAAGCGCAATGCAATGTGTGTTTTAAGGGGTCAACAAACCTAGTTAGAATCCAAATAATTGAAGCGTGCATGCAAAAACATATGGACCCTGTTAATTTTTTGGATTCCCACTTGGACTAATTCATATGGAGTGATCACTCTATAATATATTATATGTTTATGCATATAGATTCCTGCTATGAAAAAACCTGGATTTATCACTGCTTCTAAAACGTTGGTATTTGCTTCTGCTGTATCTTAAAGTGAACCACCAGTGCTTTACATGTATATTAGAAAGTGTTTAAACTGGGAACTTGTGACATATAAGGGGAGAGAGTTTGATATGGTTTCTCTAAGTTCTATGATATGATGGAAAAAATTCAGGAGATTAGAGATAAGAAGAACACCGAATTGGCACTAAAGGAAATGGCAAGTTTACGGGGGATGCTAGGGCATGAGAGAACTGAGACGGAGAACAGAATCACAAAAGTTGAGAACCTACTGCAGATTGGTGGAAGTATAACACATGTCAATAAAAGTTGGGAAGGTTTGAGCAAGCAAATTGAGAAAGGGAGAGCAAAGACCGATGAAATCATTTCAGAGTTGCAGAACGTTAAATACACACTAACAGAGCTGTCTGTATCAAAGAGGGCTGAGATGCAAGAATCTTTTTCTAGTTTGTGCTCAGAGGCCTACAATGTAGTGAAGAAGATAATGGATCTTGTAAAGATCTTATGTGACATGAAGGGAAGCCGTTTTCGTGTCTACTTTGACGAACTTTCTACAATATCAGAACCGTCTTCTTAGCAAATTGTAAGTTCATGATTTCTTTTATATGGAAGTTATAGTTACTATGAAAATGCTAACTGTTGGTCTCATATTGTATTATTGTTTTTTTTATTTCAGGTTCCTGCATTCATTACTGTTACCCTAATGTATTAGTACCCGCTTGGGCAACTTGGAATGGTAATGTTAGAAATTTGTCTTTCTTTCTGGATCGACTTTTCAAGACATGGTTTTTTTGGCCTC
Source organism: Chrysanthemum seticuspe (assembly GCA_019973895.1). Lineage (NCBI taxonomy): Eukaryota > Viridiplantae > Streptophyta > Magnoliopsida > Asterales > Asteraceae > Chrysanthemum > Chrysanthemum seticuspe. The sequence continues at coordinate 220,438,510 of BPTQ01000005.1, forward strand.
CATTATATGGAACTACGACTATTGGCTGATCTGGTTATTAAAGATGTAATTTATCCAAGTATAATACTTTCCTTTGAGAAACTGGAATCGATTTGGATAAATTTTCTTGTATCATCTTTTATAAACAAGTACCTATTTGACCCTGTTTGGATCAAACTGTTTCTTTTAGTATTACCATTATGTTCATATGAAGATAAAAATAGCATGAATCAACCAATTCACTAGTAAATGGGTCGTATTGCAACGTGTTGTCAAGTTTACATGTTGGAAGGTGCTTAAGGGAAACTAGGATAGATCCTCCAATACGGGCACTATACTTTCATTCATGGGGCCAGGGCCCAGGGCTCATAGAAGACTCGCCACTAAGAACAATATTTCCCAAAAGATCCTGATATCTTTATTACCCTTTATGATAAAGTTATAAACTGTTTCATGGATTCCATCAAACTTCATGCTAATACTGATGCTTGGAACATAGTTTTTGGACAATGAAACCTCTGCCTTCAATGTGATCACTGTTCATCTGGCGTCTCCTTTTTTTTTCTGTAGAACTTAGTAGTCTCCCATTTACAATTATTGTAATGGAAACATAGGTAAGTTTCTCCTTCATATCATGGACGCTTTCCCGTTCAGCTGCTAATGTAAAGGAATACTCTCTCTTGGTAAATGTCTTTGTCAATGATTCAGTTAGGTCATGACCCCCTAAGTCAAACTGAAGGATGGCGTGTGGGATGGCATAACTATCATCAGAGTCCAAAGCGATACCTTTGCATATGAAATAACAAAGGTAGTATCCCTTGTTTTCTACTCCCTCCATTTCATAAAAAGTTCCCACCTTGCTATTTTAGTTCGTCCCAAAATAAGTCTCATTTCCCAATTTCAACCAATCCAAAAATTTATAACAAGTGAAGGTGACATTTTAGTTTTACTTTCCTAAAACTGTCATGTCCATAGTCGACATTTATTATAGGACGAATAGTGTATGATTCTTCCTTACCAGACCTTTTTTATCGCGTAATATGATCACCTCCAACTTTGTAGAGTTATAGAACTGAGAAAAGTAATAAACAATCTTTAACTACAAATGTTGGACATACAGATATACAGATATAACGGATGTGTTTTAACATCAAACTTAAAGGGTGCATCATCCCTAGCACATCGATCCTACTATCTCATGTAAAGTGACTGCTGAAAACGACATTTCTTGTCACTAAAAAAAAGTAAAGAGTCAACGTCATTAGCACGTCGTATAAGTACTTAATACTAAAGTTTACTGTCAAGTCTCAACTTTACTACTAAACTGGGTAGGGTTGTGTGAAGGTATAATTAGATTTTTTTTTTGACTATGAGTAAAAACTAGTTGATCGCCGTTATTGTGGCAACCCAAAGAATTTCCGTACATCTGCTCTGATATATAAGTAATACTCAAGTATAACAATAATTCAACGGTGACCAATCCCGTCTTCCATGGGAGTATGGAAGCGATGAGATATAAACAACCGAAGGTAGAAAAGCTGCTTCCGGAGGACCTCCGGCCTTTTTGCAAAGAGTGAAGATTGAACCCTCACCTCTGTCTCCAAAAGAGAGGGGGTTTTCCAAATGATCCAACCATACTCAGGTATCACAATTATACTAAAAAAGAGATGCACTTAACTTATAAATGATTCATTTGATTAGTCAAATCTTTAGTTTTTGTAGGGGATATGGTAGTAATAACGAACACCAGTGGATATACTTAATCTCTGAAAGGCGTGTAATCACTTTCAGATCAAATCAATTTGGCGGTTCTACCAAATTATTCAATCGGATACAATTCAGAGAATGAGAATTTTCTGTATGTGTTGGGTCTGAGATATATTGAACCAGTTAAATAAAATAACGACCAAATAACCATATATAATGAAGATACGGGATAACTGCCAAAGGCAGTTTTAGGGTTTCCAAGTTGTCAAGTTATGTCCCTTCAATTTCCGAAAATTAATCTGCTAAGAAACATAGCTTCAGCAGAAACAAACATAACTTCAGCAGAATCATAATACTTCAGCAGAATCACACTACTGCAGCAGAAATGAAAATTCAGCATGAATTCTTTACATAACAACTTAGTGGAAATAAAAAATTTCCAAGCTGACCTGGCAGCTCGACCCCAGCCAGGGGCTCTGCCCCTTGGACCCTGCCACCAGGGGCGCTGCCCCCGGACCCCCGTCCCTTAGGGGCTTCGCCCCTAAGATCATAATAAATTCAAGTAGGTGTGCACTCCGCACCTCCAAACCTAAATGATGTATTATTATGATGAAATTGGTCAAAACAAGTTAATCCAATTACACTAAAATATCCAACAGTTTTAACCCAGTTGACCCGTTAACAATACAGCATAATTCAAATAAGCTCACTTGTTTGTAATGAATATAAAATGTCTTCTGGTATAACTACTACACATAATATAATATCAAGCAGAAGGCCATAAGCAACACTGTTTACAACAGGTATGCAGCACCAAAAAGCAAAGCTACTTAAATTTACGAAATATATCAAATGGAACCATTTAAGTAACAATAAAGTCTTTTAAGTAATAAAATACGACAGTAATTTCCTTTTGTTGGTTTTTCACTATCCCTTCAAACAAAATTATTCTACGATAAAGCAGCAGAGATCAAAATTTCAATTCAAATAACGTTTCCTTGGTTCAGAAACCAAACCATATCTCACCTATTGTTACACCGTCCCTTTCTACCCGTTCTACCCTTCACGGGGTAGAAACCTTTACCTTCACTTTCTTCCTCCGGCTCTACCCTTGGGCGCTTCACTTCTTCCCATTTTACCCTTGGGCGGTCCTGATCCTTTACCTCCTTTGCCTTTTCCTTTTCCTCCCTTCTTTTTGGCATTTTCCTTGTCCTTTTTCATCCCATTTTTCCTTAAATCCTTCTTCATCCTCCTATCGACTAGTACTTTCCCTTTACCTGTTCTAACTTGCACCCCTTTCTTTGCTACCACCAACTCTTTCTTTGGTCTCGTTGGGACAGCCTTTTTGTACAGTGAATCAATCATCTTCATCTTGGATCGATCATTAATATCTTCTTGATCAGCAATAGTGTTCGCCTTCTTTCGAACCTTCTCCATCTTCCTCATTGCAACACGCTTCTTTCTGGCCTTTGCTTGGGCCACCTTCTTAGCAGGTCGAGCATTTATCTCTCTGAATTGGGCTTTCATTGCATTAACTTCTTCTTTCGTTATGGGTTTCATGGGCTGCATATGTTTCTTTTCTTCATCAATAAACCATTTAGGTAACCCTTCATCATCATGAAACATGTATTTGTTGTAAGCATCGTCAAGCATGTGTTCTCTTTCTTTTTTTTTCAGCATTTTCTTGGCACAAGCCAAGATTTCAGCTTTTGTTTCCACGTCATAATCTGACTCGTCGGATGATGAGTCATCACTCGAGTCTGTATTTATAGCAGGGACAACCTCCAAATCTTCAGCAGCAGCAGATTGAGTGGGCTGAGGTTTCTTTTGTTTAAGTTTCGATGTCGGTTTACGTGGGACCATGATTTGATTATCAGGTTTTCTATCCACTTGCATGTCATCATCTTCCTCATCTTCACTTATATCCATTTTTGTGTTTTCTTGTTCATTGTCATCATCGAAAACATCTTGACTAAACCATTTTGCAGCAATTTCTTCGGCAGTAGGCTCGTAATCATCAAGTGACACCATTAAGGGGTTTGATTCTTGTTCACGCTGATCATTGTCGGAATCTTCATCCGGATGAATAGCATCAGCATCTTCATCCTCATTCTCATCACCCTACATCACAGAAAATATAAACATGTCAACCTTTTGCCACACTACATTACAGACTAATCTTGAACACTACAATATATGTAAGTTTAAATCAAATCAACTCGTTCAGTAAAACATAGATATAAAACCATAATAAATTCAGTAATGTAGCCTTCCTACGCATTTTTTTAAAACTTTAATCGTAGAGTTCAAGAAAAGGTAAGATAAAAGTGTTTGTGGGTCAACCGAACCGATTCCGGTTTTGATCCATTTTTAGACCCACCCAATCAGCCCATTTCACCACCTCAACAAACAAAGACATAATTAAACAACAAAGAAAAATCTCGAAAGAGTAGAAGAAAAAGTAAAAGCCAAACCTCAAGAAGTTCACCATCTTCGGCGTGCTTTTTCTTCATCCGTTTTCTCTGTTTTGTAGTTCCTTCTTTCTTATTTAGATACTGCTCGTAAGCTTCTTCCATCAACTCCTCCATCTTCTCATCATACCTTAAAAACAAAGTATAGCGTATATTTATATCCGCATACACTTAAAATGTAATCCAGAATTTTTTCATTTAGCAGAAAATCATACAAGACATACACTCACCTTCGACGCTCTTCATCAGAGTCTATATCACTGAGTGACTCGTCTTGTGAGTCTGCTTGTGACCCTTCATTGTCACTATCCGCTTCATTAATTGGACCATCATCTTCAGTGTTATCAACGGCGGCCAAGTCTTTCTTTCCCTGAAAGGTGATGAAATTGGGTTTAATAAAAATATGAAACTTAATTAAAATGTGAAAAACAATATGAGAAGATATGAATATGACCTTCAAAGCCGACATGGTAAATAAATCAGCATCAGTATATCCACCATCCTCCATTACATCACTCTTCATCCCAGTTGCTTTCCTTTTTTTATCCTGCGAAGTCCAGTCCAAAGCAAGTGTAAGATAAAAACACAAAAAACGCCATGTAATACAGCATAATTATTAAACCAAATATAAAATGAAGAACAAACCTTTTCTTTTCGTTTTGCAATAGTCTTCTTTGCCTGTTTCCTCTTCCGCTGCATAGCATTTGTCAGCTCTTCCATTTCTTTAAGTCCATCATCATCTTCATCTTCATCCTCATCAGCTTTGCTCTCGGGTTCTACATCTTCAGGTATAGGAATTTCTTTTTCTGGAGATAATGCTTTTCTCATATGGATACGCCACCTAAATATGCCAATAAACAAAATTAAGTAACAATAAACTCTATAGAGAAAATAATTTTAGATTTAATGCAAGGCGCTCCTTACTTCAGCAAATGCTTAAAGTCTTGTTTCCCTAAAACACGCAAGTCTTCACAGAGTGCTTTAACCTGATAAAATAAGAAGTTAAAAACTTTCAAATGTGGATTAAAGGAAATAACAGATGAAATCATTCTAAATACCAAAAATGAAAAAGAAAAAAAATATATATAGGGCAGTACCTCCTCAGTAGTTAATTTATGATTCTTGATTGGAAGACAAGTGTCTTCCGCGAAGGCTATAGATGTGACAGTACCAAGAACATCGAGAGGAGCACTTGACCAAATAAAATCTGTAGCTGAAGAAGTTTTCCTCAAAGTGGTATCACCATCTTCATACCTGACATCATGAACTTGTTAGCACTTAATCAACAACCAGAAACAAAGAAGCGTCAAGTCATTGCAACTAAAAGAACTTCTTCGTAGTCCACAAAATGCTAATGGTGAGTGTACAAGAAACAACACGTAATTTCCTATTTTGAATACAAAACTGGATTAGAGAGCTTACCCATCACGATGTCTCTTCTGTTTTGTTGCTCTAAGCACATCAATTACCTGAAATTGGTAAGTTCACACAAAATAAAAACACGTTTACTTTTCTGCTATTACAGATAAACAGAAGATAACTTGGATTAACATTGTGGATGATATTACCTTTGGGGGTTCTTTGCCACCTTGAAATAAATGCCTAACATCAAAAAGACGAGGATCTATCTTAGCAGGTGCCTTGTACTTTAGACCTATGATATAAATCTCAGCAGATGTCGAACGACTGGCAGCTGGTTTATCCACCTCAACCTTTTCGAATAACTGCAAACATAACTCAAAGTTAATGATATAATATATATCAGGTGCCCAGACTATGATTGCTTACAATTAAAAGATCCAATACCTGTCTAAGACAATATAGGACAGCATTGTAATCACGTGACCTAAAGACCTGTTACAGAACATAGTATTTTCAACTTGGTAAGAATCACATCAGACTTGTAACAAACAAAATAAAATGTAAGGAGATGTTACTGTCAATAAATAATTTAATTAAACAACACAAAGCCAAAAAGAGCTCACCTATACCCCATAAAAGTATACAAACATATATACAAAAACATTTATAAGCAAAAACACAAAAGATGACTGCAATATTTTCAACAAATACCCGCGTAAGCACATGGAGAACAACAGAGAGCTAAGCATCGCAAAATTCTTGAAAAACAAAGTCACACCAACGGCATAGCACCATTAATCCACAAAACATGCTAACATTAGAAACAAAAAATCAGCAACACTACACACCAAACCAGACATACAACATAATCAAACACACAACAAAGTCATAAACAAATTTTACAAAACCAGTTAATTCATCTAAGACTGCAATCAATTTTTAACCAACAATTCAATCTTTATAGCCAAACTTGAACCATCTTAATGTTATACCGAAAGCATAAACTATTAAACACTAATCAAATCAAAACACCAATAAGTCACAACATTTCATAAAAACTCGAACCCACGTCCCTAAATTCCACATAGAAGTCAAAAAGATCCAAACTGTTGTAACAAACTCAAACAATCCAAATGAATAAAGCATTTAGCTATACTTTGAACTAATATTTCTTCAATCACACAATATCAAAACATCAATAAAAGGCGTCATTTAAAATAAAAACTCGAACCCGCATCCCTAAATTCAACATAACACAAAAGGGTATAAAGAAAAGTTAAAAAGCATCCATACTTTGGTAACGAAAACCCCTTTCGGAGCCAAAAGCTCCGACGCAAGCTTAATACTATCAATAACCAAACTATTCTGACTAGTCGCCTCTTGCGCCCATGCTCCACCAACATTAGGACTCCCATCATGCAACACTAGATCAAAAGCCTTAACACCATTTTCACCCATTATCCTCTTAACACTAGCTCTACACTTATTACTAGTTATATCTTCTTGTATAGCTATCGCGCCTCGAATAGGTCTAATTGGGTCTAAATCTACACCTAAAACTAAACTTCCTACGGGCACGCGCTCGACCGCTGCTTGCATCCACCCACCGGGTGCAGCACAGAGGTCGAGGACCGCGTGCGAGGACCGTAGGAAGTTGTGCTTGGAATCTAGTTGGATAATTTTCCATACTGCACGGGATCTGTAGCCGTGTTCTTTGGCTAAGTGGTAAAATTTATCCAAACGATGCTTTCCTTTTGCTTTTTGACCCATTTTGGTTTTGGTTTTGGCTGCTGGTTGGGTGTTAGGGTTTAAGTGAAGATGATGTTTTATTAGGGTTTATATGTAAGGATGGAGGCGAATGAGTGGTTTGTTTTTAAGGACCCTGAAGTTTTGGTTCTTTTGATTTTGCCACAAAGTTGTAAAATGTTGATTTCGATCATATGTAGAATCTTTTCAAGCGTATGACACTATGACATTATAGAATCCCGATCTGTACCATAGATTTATGATTTAAGTTCTATTTTTAAAAACAAGAAATTAACCATTTTAAACATTTCATAATCATATGAGTAAATTACGTGGTAATGTGGTTTGCGTTTACTTGGATGTTTGGTCCTTTGACTTTTTTTGGCCCAGATAGTCCTTAACTCTGAAACCTATAACACTCATGGTCCTTTAACTAAGAGCAGGAGGTACGGTGGTGCCAAACTTGGTGCCAACGAGTTTGGCGCGACGCCAAGTTTGGCGCACCGTTACCTCTGTCGCGCCAAGAGGCCTCGCGCCAAAACTAACAGCCCACTTTTTTTTTTTTTTTTTTTTTTTTTTTTTTTTTTTAATAGCCGTTGCATTTAAAAAATAGAAGTTGATTTCGAAAGTTTCGTAGAGGTACTGAGCTTCTCGTGGTTAAAACTACTAAACTGAAACTTTAGATTAACTGAAAACATGAAATACATAATAACCTTAAACATTAAAACTACAGATGGATCCCTAAAAACAACATAAAATACATAATAAAACTACTAAACACTTAAAAAAACGAGTCATCCGAGTCCAAACCATCATCACTTGTTGGCGGAGAATAAAACTCCCCATTAATGTATCGACTCTCCATTATGTCGAAAAAGTTGTCTTGGAGGTACTGAGCCTCCCGTGCTTCTTGCTCACGGCGAGCAGCCTCTTCACGTGCCTGCTCTTGCAGTATCTCCCTGACGTTTTCTTCATCTTGTTCAAACTGCCGGAGGGAAGCCTCACTTAACCCGCTTGGGTGGTTTTGAAAATCCACCTGTGGACTGTTCACAGGTGGACTTGGAACAATTGGGAGGTACGGGATGTTTTCAAACCCCACCGGGAAGACATTTTCTGGTGGTGTTGAGTAAACTTCAAACTCTGGCAGAGTTGGAAAGTTGGTTTCCGGCAAGTGATCTGGTGCCGGAAAGCTGGTTTCCGGCAACTTCTCTGGGCTGGGGAATTGCTGAGAAAAGTCTTTGCGAGACATTCTTTTTGTGTGTGAATTGTGTTATTTGTGTGTCAAACTAATGCTGGTATGATAGTATATATAGAAAACTTAACCGTTTGAATTTGAATTTAACCCGCCCAACAGTACCCGTTTTTTGAATTCGAATTTAACGTTTAAAATTTGAAGTGGAACAAGTCTGAAGAAATCTTGCTTGCGCAAGTTTGGATACAAATTTCGCAAGCTATGGATATGCAAAATAACCGTTCCGAAAATATTTTTTGGAATGACGTTATGCATATGTTCAATAATCAGACAACCGATGACCATCGTACAAAAAATTCAATCACGGGTAAATGGACGAGGATTAACGTCGATTGCAAAAGGTTCAACGCAATTTACAAACAATTGCAGCGTCGAAGTGCTCAAAATGACCAATCTCATCTCGAAAATGCGAAACTAAGCTTCCAGCAACAATTTGGTAGAAATGAGTTCAAATATGTTCACGTTTGGGAGATTTTGAAAAATTGCCCAAATTGGGATGTCGAAGATTAATTCCAGTAGTATGTTATGTTTTTTTAAGTTTATTGTTTTTTTTATTTCTTGTAATGTTTTTTTTTTATGAATAAAGTAATTTTAGGATATATTGTTTTTAAATTTTATAAAAAAATAAAAAATAAAAAAATTAAGTTTGGCACCAGAAATTCTGGTGCCAACGGATACCCCAGAAATGTGGTGCCAAACAGTTTCTGGTGCCAAACTCAAAAACTGCTGACGTGGCAGTTTGACACGAGCTTGGCACCACACTTTGGCACCACTGTACCCAGTGCTCTAAAGGATGTTAGATTTGATTGTTAAACACCCCTCATGTGACTTGCACGTGAGGGTATAATTGTTATTTTATTGTTCTTTGTCTCACTCCTCTTTATTTTTGATCCCACTATTCAACATATATCATCACTTTTATTCATTTCAGCTACCCGCCCACATCTTCATCTTCAAAAATTAAAAACCACATCTTCATTTTCTCCGGTGAAGTAAATTTTGATTCTCAATCGTTTTTCACCACAAATCATTGTGGGTGTTTGTCTAACTAAAACTTTGATCCCTCTTCTCTTTTGCTTTTTATACGAAATAAAAAAACATGTCCACTAATCTCACATCCTGGTTTGATTCTTTGTCCTTTTTCCTACTCTTCCAAGATGAAACACACAAACAACCACCATAATTGTTTCTTGATTTCTTCCAAATCATTACAAACTTTTCTTTTACAACAATTTTCACTCCATTCATTCCTAAACCTTAACCCAATCATACATAAATTCGGACACCCATCAAACTTTGAATTAAACCATTATGTCTTCCATGTTTATTACCAAAAACACTCAATATAATAAAACATCCATATCTTTCTACATGCAATCAATCTTATTATGAAGGTTTTTCTTGAAGTTTTGGGTAAAAATGAAGTTTTGGGTAAAAATGAAGTTTAGGTTTGGGGTAAATTCCTTTTTTTTGCCTCTTTTGACGTGAAAGTGCTAATTGTACCACTTCATATTTGGTTACCCGAAGCTTATGTAGAGGCATTGTTTTTGGTTAATGATTATAGATTGATGATGGGTTTTATGAAATCTGTAAAAGATTTGTAATAGCTTATTCTTTAATCGAAGTTTAAATTAGTTGTTTTTGTGATTTATGAATTGAGTGACAATGATAAATTGTGGTTTTTTATGACCTTTTCGATCTTGACTGTTGAGATATGATTTTTTTTTTTTTTTTTTATGATGAGAGAGAAAAATCTGACATATAGAGACACCCCAAAGTTGTAACAGTAAAACAACAAATATTGAGTTTACGTGGGACAAGTAGCATCAAATATGAGATTGTTATAAAATGACAATTATACCTTCATGTACAAGTCAAATGAGGGGTATTTAATGGCCAAATTTAACGTTGTTTAGTCAAAGGACCATAAGTGCTACCGGTTTCAGAGTTAAGGACTATCTGAGTCAAAAAAAAGTCAAAGAACCAAACATGCAAGTCAACACAAACCACAGGGACCATCCGTGTAATTTACTCTAATAATAATTTAGGCTTTTATTTTCATGAAACATTCATATAATTATATAATTTTGTATTTGATATATAATGATTTATAGATTTGCATAATATTACAACGCCTATTAAGAAAATGATATTATAGCAGGAACTTATGATCCCGATCTGATCTTATGATATCGATCTTGCAAAGACAAATGCGATCCTAAGTAGGATCCCAATCTTGAAAAACCTTCTTATAAAATGTCAGGTAAATTTTCAAAGAGGTGATTACGAACCTCATTTCATGTGTTTTCGCATAATTGTTTCATTTTTTAATTTTATTGTTATGTTTTTTGTTCTAGTATTTTTTATTTGTTTCATTGTTTCATTTTTTAACACAGATGGGTCAGAATGTTGGGAATCGAACAATGGGTAATCCAAATGGGAATGTTGTTGCTCCAGTTGTTGAGAGTTATGGAAATGTGAACCAGGGTAATCCAATAACGTGTTACAACTATCAAGGACTGGGTCATATTGCAAAAATTTCCCTACTATGCCGAGAAAGAAGGACGTAACATTTCTTCAGAAAGCGTTGCTGTTAGCAAAAAAGGAAGAAGCAGGGATTCAGTTGAATGCTGAGGAACATGATTTCATGGCTCTTATGGATGACAAGGAAGATTAAGAGGAAGTTAATGAAGACTGCATCTTTATGGCAAATATTCAGGAGGCTAAGTACGACACTAATTCTGACACACCTCCTGTTTTTTACACCAATGCACTTTCAGAGGTATGCATACTCAATCCATGCTATGAAAATGCTATATTTGATATGTCCACTCATAAGAAACATCATTCTGAGACTCCAGCACCCACTTATGATGCATACATGGACGAGCCGAGTAGTAGCAATATTAACTCTATAACTCTAGATATGGATCCTAGTGGAGGCTCAGTTGCACAGAATACTGAGATTGATGAGGAAAAACGCGCCTTATTCGAATCATTGATTAATAATTGTGGCATTGAGATTGAGAAAGTTAAAACGGTCAATCGCGAAGTTAAGGCCGCAAATGGGAAATTGACAGCTGAGCTTGCGAGGTACAAGGAAAATAAAAAACTTTTGAATTTAACAAAAAAAGAGTGTTAGGATTTAGAAAATCCATGCTGAAGTGTCGGTCACCCCAACATATGTTTAGCATATTATAGCTCGTAGACATAACAATATATTAGTTAGATTATTAGTAGTGTAAGTAACACCGTGGAAGAAGGACTGGTCTTTACCCACTGTATGACTGATCCACAGCCCGAAGGAGGGCGTAGTCATTTGTATAAATAGCCCTCTCCCTACAAGGGAGAGGGTTGGATGTTCATTTTGGTAATCTAACCTTCCATTTATTTTATCTCTCTAGAACATCTCACTTTCTCTCTCTAAACCATACGCCCATATTGAGCTTACTTGTGTGATTGTGAAAACCAATATGTTACAAATGGTATCAAGAGCCATGGTTTGATCATCCATCTTTCATGTTCTTGGATTTCTAGTGGTTTTCATAAGGTTTTTGGGGTTTGAATGAGTTTAGAGTAGTTTGCATCATTTGGATCATCTCCAGTGTTAAAGTTTGGATTTTGATAGTACTTTTGTCTTTAGAATCACTATAAGTGTTTAGGTTTTGATTTGGAAGGCTTGAATCAGTGTGGTTGGGTTGTTTTTAGATTGAAAAGTGGTGTTTTTAGTAAGTTTCTAGTAAGCGATTTGTGTCTCGGATAAGTTTTCTAGTATGCGATTTGTCCCTGTCTTTATGCGATTTGTCTCTCAAAGGATTGCTTATTGAAGCGATTTGTCTATTTCTGGGAAGCGATTTGTATACTATGCGATTTTTCTATTGAGACAAAACGACAAGAAAGGACAGAGTAGTGGTTGTACTTGTGCGATTTGTCTAGTTAAGCGACTTGTCTGTTTAAGCGATTTGTTTGTTTGAGCGATTTGTCATTTAAAGCGATTTGGGAACCAGAGTGCGATTTGTCTATAAAGCGACTTGTCCTAAGTGCGTTTTGTCTGAAGCGATTTGTCCTAAAGTTAGTTGTTTCAAGTGATTTGTGTTTAACTGCCTGACTTCTTGTTGTAAATTAAGACTTGTCATCTGTTATTAACGCAATGTCTTACACAACTGATCCCTTAATCTCCAATGTGCTCAAACTATATGATACTGTGCAGAACAAAGAAAGTATTTACTACTCAGAAAGTTTAACCATGATTGATTCAGCCAATGATGATCAAAACACTTCATACTCTGAGTCCAATAATAAAGAATTACACCTGTTAATGCTACAAAAAACCATGCAAATGGAATGCAGCATTGAGCCCTATCAGCTACATTACTCTCACCTCGTACAACTTTTATCCATAACTATGAATCGAACATGTAGTGCCCTCTTCCGTCAGGACTTATCTACATTAACGGGAACCTTGTTGTTGAACCTAGAACAATTGAAGCTACACCTTACCAAATAAGAGGTTTTAAAGGATGGTTCCAATGCTGCACTTCAAGTAATCCACAAACAATTTCAGCCGTTCATCAATAGGGAATATTATGCAGACTACAATCAACACTTGACTGGAATTTCTTTTAAAAAACATACTGGAATGGAAATTCATGAGTTCATTGATACGTTTATCCGTCTTATGGACAATGTAAAGATGTACATTGAGAAAGTTACTCAGAACAATGATTACATAAATGGATATGAGATGCAATCAATTAAGAGGTGTGAGGAGTTGGGTAACCTATCGGGCATTGCTGAAGCCACAGTTACAGACACATCACGGATTGAAGCAACAAGCTATTCAGAAACTCCTGCTTCACAATTGAAGGATACAGAATGGAAAATGTTTAACGAACAAACGTTGGATGCAAAATCTTCATTAAGTGATGAATCTTCAGTAACTCCTATTGATAATCCATCTGTGCTTAACTCTGTGCAAACTAATGACCTTACATAACATGTGGTTGATACATGTCCTGCAACTGAGACTGAGCCAATAATAAAACATATCGTGACTCATAACATGGTTGATAAGAAACTTTTCGAAGAACTTTCAAACAAATACTCAATTCTTGAAAAACATTGCATTTCTTTAGAAATTGCAATACAACAAAAGGAAGAAAGTTTTCTTGCTACAAAAGCTTGCTTAAATCCGGAATTCCCATAATTTCGAGAATTTTTTGAAATTAACCAGTTAAAAACTCAGCTTCAAGACAAAGACTCAACCATATGTAATATGAAAAAATAAATCTCAGACCTGCATATGAAAATTAATATGGGGGAGAACAATCTTAACAATGAGGTTAATGATGCGGTTAAATCTAGGAATGATGAATTGGCTTTATGTGTGGCCAAGTTGTTAAGGGAAAATGAGTCATTGAGGAAGAACTCATTAGAGGATAAGACCAAGCTATTAGATCAAACTAACTCCTTGTTGGTTGGCATTGATGCCCTCAAAGCCCAACTTCAGGATAAGAGCTTCACCATTGTTGCGTTAAAAATGAGCTTAGGAAAACTTACTAAGTTTGCAAAACCATCAACCTTGGGGAAGCCAATTTTACGTAATAACACAGAACGATCTGTAGTTAGGCAGCCCAATGCATTTAAGACAGAAAGATTTAAACCCTCAAAATCTAAGCTTGCCTCCCAAGTTGATGAGAATACTGTTTTGTCAAAACCAGTCACTTCACTAATTCATTCCGATAAGATGAATGACAATTCTCAGTTTAATGCTCGAAACTCTAAGATCAGGAATGTAAGAAGACCATCTAGTGCACGTCAGAAGTATCAAATGTCTGACCACTCCCCTAAGAAACTAGTTAACAGCAAAATGTCTAAAATCCAAAATAGGGAAATTGTCACATCTTCTACTGTGACTAAGAGATCTAACTCTACTTGCTCTAGTCTTAAATGGATGCCTACTGGTAGATTGTTTAAGAACTTTGAATCCAAATGGAATCACACTTCTAGCTCCTGTCTTAAGTGGATGCCCACGGAAAAAATCTTTAAGAAGGTTGGATTCAATTGGATTTCAATCAGAACACCGGCCACTAATGACATCCCGAGGCCTGACTGTAAAACACCCAATGAACAGGAGATAACTGCTACTAACCCATCCAAAGGTTATTCTACATATGCTATTTGTGCAGATATTCCTCAGTCTTTTTTCAGGTACAATGCTCAATTCAATCATGAACATCATGACTTGGTTTCCAGCTGAACTGAAGACTACTCATTCAGGAATCTTAGCTTGTCAGAATTGAATTACATTGTACTATGACTCCTGTTCACTTTTGCTCAGGACTCGTACCTCACCGGTTGACGATTGATTTAAAAAAAATAAAAATAATAATAAAATAAAATAAATAAATAATATTAATATAGAATCTTTTAAAACAAATATGAAAATTACAAATACAAAATCTTAATAATGTCATTTGTCATCGATAACATCTACGGTCCTAGAAATGTCGTTCAATAATGGCACGGGTCGTTAGAGGAAGTTCGAACAGATATTCTACTTGTATTTTTTTAACCTGTCATGTAACACTCACATACCTAAGACGTCTAGGATTCATTACAATGGGTTGATTCAATCAATGTTCAGTCACTCTTATTCGTGACATTGATTGAGGGGGAGAATTTATCAATCTACCATTATTGTCTACAAATTTCCTGCTCTGCATGATTGAAATTGTTCTTAGTTCATGCATATGCTTCATATAATTATGCCTTCTGAATTGCATTGCTTGTCTTAATTGCGTATCTCGTTCATGCATATATCATGTGTCTCATGTACTTGTTGGAATTTTGTTGCTAAACCTTGAATGATACTTTGAGTGACTGAATCTGTCAAAATATGTTGTGTTAAATGCTAGTGAATGTGGCTTGTCAAAATCCTTTGTCTTAACTAAGTGTTGTCAAATTAAAGTTTATTGTGCGATTTGTCATGGTTCAACCCTATGCGATTTGTCACATCGTTAGGACTAAAAGTGTCACTGATGTGATTTGTCACAACGTAGGGACTAAATGTGTCTCATGTTAAAACTTACACTTCACATATATAAAAAGCGATTTGTCAAACTTTGTTCAAAACCTTCAAAACAATCGGTCAAACTTACTCTCTCCACTTTTCATTCTACAAAGTGATTTGTCTTACCAATACTTTTGTGGTATGATTTTGATCTAAAGGACACTTTTATCTGATTAATTCATCATACACACGCATCTAACCAACATCTTTGTCCTGCAGATTCACTCATCCCCTTCTCTCTCGATTATTACTTTTTCTAGGTTTGTTGTTATGTTTTATGGATTCTGCTTGGGTATATGTTGTGGGTTCATGCTTGCATATTTACTTGTTTGAGATTGAGTGTTTCCCTGTTTTCATGCGTGCCCCTCTTGAATGGATTTAGGTCGCTTAATGTGTTATACTTTGTTTGTGTTTAAAGTATTACGTGATTGATGTATTTGGATGCTTGTACCTCTTTCTAGTAGATTCGTTAGCTTAATTAACATAGGGTGTGTATGCTGATTGTTGGTACTATCTCTCGTCCATAGTTCTTGTAAGCGATTTGTCGTCAGGTACTTGGTTGCTTTGTGACTCCCATATTCTTAGATGCGATTTGTCTCGGGCTTCCTGAAAGCGATTTGTCTTTGTTAATTAGTGTAAGCGATTTGTTTCAAATAATCTGGGTAAAGCGATTTGTCACTTTAAAATTTTTGATGCGATTTGTCGTATCAATTGAGTAAAGCGATTTGTCTCTTTACACTCTATATGCGACTTGTCACAATCTAATTGATGAATGCGATTTGCTTTGAGAGATTTGTCCCATGCGTCTTGACGTGTGCGATTTGTTGACTACAGTTGACCTATGCGATTTGTCCTTAAAGTGTTCTTATCATTACATATGCGATTTGTTAAGTATAAGCGATTTGTAGGATGCGATTTGTCCTATGTGTTTTGACGTGTGCGATTTGTTGACTGCATTTGATCTATGCGACTTGTCCTTGAAATTATGCGATTTGTCCTTAAAGCAATTTGTCTATTCAAGTATGTGATTCGTCTTATGCGACTTGTCTATTCAATGATTATCTCTGTGTGATTAGTCCAACATATTGTCTCCCTCATTGTACCTACTTGGTCATTGTGTGTCAATCGTGTACCTGCTATGTCTATGTGCATTTACCCATTTTCCATTGTCTATGCTCTGTGATGCCTGTATGTGTCCTACACCTGATACGTCTCTGCCTTGTTCATATTGCTCTCACTAACGTGTGTATGCTCGTTCATTCGCATATATCACACACTTAGTGTCTAAGATATGGTATTGCTATAAGGTTGATCCAGTGATCTTATCTAACCTAACTAAGTTTTCGAATATTGTTGTTGTTTTATGTGTGATCTACAGAATTACAATGGCAGGCACAACTTCTTGCTACCAATGCTCCACCCGTAGTACTTACCGAGGAGGAAATTCTTCCACATAATGAATGGGTAGACATTGCTAAAAGCAACTGCTACGTAGATGTGGACAGAAACCAACCAAAACCTATCTACCGAATTGCTATCGATATCCTGAAGAACACAAACTTCTTTGGTGCCTTAACCATGAGGTGCACCATTCCTGCCATTTACCTACAACAATTCTGGAACACCGTTACTTGGGACAAGATCACTGCCACATACTCTTGTAAGCTGATGACAAGTGGTATGATATGGACACAGAGACTCTCAGGGAGACCCTTGGAATCTCTCCACGAGACCCTGCTAATCTATTTGTTTCACTACCTTCTATTGATGAACTAATGGACTTTGTAGAAGAATTGGGTTATCCCATGAAACTAACAAAGGTCTATGCAATCATCACCAACGATATGTATCAACCTTGGAGAGCCATAGCTACCATCCTCAACCTATGTTTAACCGGCAAAACTTCAGGGTTTGACAGAGTAAGGGCTCCAATTTTACAAATCTTGTAGGGAATTGTTAAAAGGGTGAATATCGATTACGCGGAACGCATTTGGGAAGAATTCTCATTGGCTATGGACACATTCATCACTGACATACAAAATTTCTTGAATCAAGTCAAAGGAATGAAATCCAGCAACAAGAGGGTGATTCCTAGTATAAGGTTCTCAAAGTTAATCATCTAACACTTGCAGCAGAAACATCAGTTCAATCCAAGAAGTGAATCGGTCCTACATGAGGCTAGTCATGAATTTGTGCTTGGTAACCTGAAATATGTTGCCAAAGGAACTAACAAAGAGATCTTTGGCATGCCAATACCTGAAGCTCTTCTCACTGAAAGAATCAAGAAGGCATATTATTTCAAGAAATATTTAAAGAAGGCCTCTGGCACATGCACTGATGACACACCCAATCCTACTCCCACTCAACCCAAATCCAAACAAACTGTCTCTACTTACGCAAGTCTTCCTAAAAGAGACAAGATAGATCTGTATTTGCTGACTCTCCAACTCAAAAGCCAAAAAGGAGAAAGAGAGACACTAGAAAGGGTAATGAAAAGGGGTCCATGGTACGTGAGGGAGAGATGAGATTAATGGATGAAGACGAAGCTGCACTGCAACAAGGAATCCAACAGAGCCTGGAAAGTCTTGACATGGCTCAAAGACAACCAGTGGGAGGGGTCATGATACGAGAACCTGAGTCAGCACCATGCCAAATCACTCCCGTTACACAGGGCAAAGGCAACGGAATTGCTGGAGAAGAAGCTGAACAAGCGGCTCAGATGTTGTTAACCATTTCCACTCCGACTCCAAAAATGACAACGAAATTTGAGCTCAAGAAAAGAAGCGTTGAATCATCCTCAGCTCAAGAACAAACTAGAGTGGAAAAGGATATGTCTGATACACAGGAGGAAACTCTTGCCTCTAGTGACACTCAGTCAGAAAATCAGGAATCTGCACCTTCTACAGAAACGGTTCCAGTACTGGAAACTGAGAATGAACAAATGGACTCTGACAGACATGATACGGAGGTTGGGGGAAATGAACTACTGGAAGGTTCACAGGAGATTCTTAAGCCAAGATCTGAGGAACACGTGCATCTGGAAGAAGTAAACGTGTCTACAGGATCTCTGTCATCACTGAAGAATCTTGAGCCTGACATTACTTATGGTGATCAATTCCTAAAGGACAGACCCTCAGACGTCGAGTCTGACAAGCAAAATGATGAAAAAGAAGAAGTTGAGTCTATGTTCTCGGACACTATCCAGCAAGACACATCAACTATTCCTCCGATGTCAGCACCCATTGTCACTTCATCATCAACAACTCCATCAATCGCACTTCTACCACCCGCTCCTGCTCAAGCAACCGCACTTCCACCACCCGAGCTTGCTACCATTCCTCCACCTGTTGTCACCATTAGTAACTTTGTCACACCACCGACTTCACCACCTCCCGCCAAGACTGCAGAGCAACTCTTTGAAGAAGCACTTAAGAGAATCGAGGTCCTCAAGAAGCACCATTTGCCGAATCCGTCAAGCATCTGGATCGTCGTGTATCCAAGCTGGAGAACCTCAACTTTGACACCGAAGTGGCAAATGCCATTGAAGCAGAAGTAAAAGATGTTGTAGAAGTGGCAATGAAAGGCTCACTGCCTAAGAAACTACTTGAAGAAGCACTTAAGAGAATCGAGGTCCTCAAGAAGCACCATTTGCCGAATCCGTCAAGCATCTGGATCGTCGTGTATCCAAGCTGGAGAACCTCAACTTTGACACCGAAGTGGCAAATGCCATTGAAGCAGAAGTAAAAGATGTTGTAGAATGGGCAATGAAAGCTCCACTGCTTCAACGGTTTAAGGATTTGCCTATTTTAGATATGAGATCAGTTCTCTCTGATAGAATGTATGACGCAGAAGAGCATTTGGACGAAGTTCATAAGAAATTATATGAGGCGCTCGAAGAATCAATAAGGCATGATAATCACCTACAGTTTCTGGAGGACATTCGTGAAAGGGGGGGGGGGGGAAGAAGAAAAGAAGAATTGTACTGATGGAGTCTATGCCTATAGTACCAAAATCTCCACCACCTCCTCCTCCTCCAACTGGTGGAGCTAGAACATCTGGAACTGGTGGATCTTCTAGCACTGCTACAACTCAAAAGACAAATCCTCCAACACCTCCACCAGAACCTTCTAAACAAACTGGTTCATCAGGTGGTCAAGGGTCTCAGAAGACTTCTACAGCATGGACCACTGTTGATTCTCGATTCACACCCACATTCTCCACTGTCCCAGAAGAGAAAATATTGAATGTAGAATCTTACATCATGCCAGAGTCAGAATCAGAAGATGATGACGCTTCCACCAAGCATATCCCTAAAGTTACTGAAGATGAAGATTGGTGGGATGCTTAGATTGAGGGTAAACGCATCAAAACATCTAGAGCTATACCATCCAAGGATATGTCTCAAAGCTGGCTCACCAAAGAAAGACCTCAATCTCCTGAACCTTCATGGGCCATTCCTGAGTCTGACTTGATAATCCCTGACAATAACTAGGCAAGAACCATTACAGCCAACTATGAAGCCCTCTCGGAAGATTCACTTTTACATATCACTGGTGACATGGGAAGCTTCATGAAATGGTTTTGTGAAAAGAAGGGAATCTCGTCAATCACTCCTAAAGATCTTGAAGGCCCAGCCTTTGAAATTGTCAAAGTCTTTCATTCAGATGCGGGTCATCTTCAATACCAGATGGAAGAATGCCACAAGATGTTGAGTGATCAAGTTGATGAGAATATCAGTTGTTTTAATGTCAATAATCCTCTTCCTCTTGGTGGTGAACCTGGACAAAAGACTATTCAATCATAGTTCTTCTTCAACCGAGACCTGGATTACCTACATGCTAGAACTGAAGGAAGAATACAAGCATTATCTATTTCCAAGATGAAAGCTGCAACCTACATAGATCCAGGTCTTGAGCAGATGGTACCTGATCATTTCTGGATAGACAAAGAACAAGTGTATGACATTGCTGCCTCATACGGCATCTCTCATTGGTGGTTCAAAAAGAAGAAATTCTACATTGAAAGACATGGTGCAGAAAAGAAGCGCAAAACAATTCGATCCAAGCTGCGAATTCTAAGTGTGTTCAGTGTGGAAATCTTCCCAATTTACGGCTATGATTGTGTGAAGAAGATCGTCCTGAGAAGAGCTGACTTGAAAGACCATGTTATTGAAGAAAATGACTTCAAGCACTTGTTCCCAAGTGACTTTGAAGATCTGTACCTTCTGAAACTCCAAGGGCATCTTGACCATCTACCCATTCGAGAAAAGAAGTCTCTCTCTACTGCAGTCAATCTTTAGATAAGGGGCTTAGTAATTCGACAAAGAGTTGGTGACTTTCAACTTGGTATGGAAAGCTACCAGACTCAGGTCAATCTCACTAGACCTCAATGGGAAGCCACAGGACATGAATTCAGACGCGACTACACAGTGATTGACTCTCCTAGAGCGGTTATCTTTACCGACAAATACGGCTCATGAATGCTACTAAGGCTGTGTGAGCTATACAAGTTCAGTGATGGTACGCTCAAGATAGTTGAAGAAGAATTAAATTCAAGGGTAAAGGAATTCAAGCTTAACTTGAAGCCGAGAAACAACACGAGATTCTGGACTGAACAGGGTGTGAAGAGGTGTGAAGATTTCATTACTGCTATCAGACGAAGACTTAAGACGAGAAAGATTTACCGCAGCCTTGAAAGTTTTGTGGGTGGGAGAATACGAGAAGGACACTACAAGCTACTTCAAAGAACAGAATGAAGACATCTTCCTTTAGTAGCTATGTTTTGTTAATTTAATGTGTAATGTGGTGATTATACTATGAACAACAATAACTATAATGTATATAGTAGTAATAGGTTATGGCTTGTAGTTTCCCTCTTGTTCTGAAGAGGGAATTTAGGAGTGTTTCGTTTCAGATCAAATAAAACCGGACACATTTTTCTCCAACAAGATTTTTCTTACATATTTAAATCACTTGATATCCAAAATCTCAAAGGATTTGAAATTTTTGATCGGGGGAGAAAATGTGATATAAATATGCAATATCATAAAACGTGATCTTCAATACTCAATATATTGGCATCTTTCCTCATATGTGCTAAACCTTTTCATGTATCGAAGCACACATTGAGGGGGAGAATTTCAAAAAGTTGACAAAACTATCAAGGTTCTATAATTAAAAAGTTCTTTTCTTAAGAGTACCTTGATAGTAACTTTAAAAGGTTTCATTGGCTACATCGATCGTGAATTCTGCATCATATTCCCCCTGCAAGATCCAAAATGTATAAAAAAATTCTTCACATCAAGGGGGAGCAACTTTTAGAAAACCACATCCTTTCCCAAAATATCTTTAACAAAGTATTTAAAATACTAATTTTGATCGGGAAAGTGATGTCGATATCTTTAGAAAATGTTGATCAAAGAAGTGAATTATTTATTCCTAATCTGAGATTCTCAAGTCCTCTTGCCTCCATGTGCTAAAGTAATTTCCAATCTATGATGCACATGTTGAGGGGGAGCTTTTCTGAAATATCAAAAATAACTCAGGTACAAAATGCTTTGATCATGTATCACAAGTACCTGGATTGATTTTCAAATGGTTTTCAATTGGTTTCGAGGCGGAATGAACAATACCAAAAGACCGACCAATTTATTTTATGCATGGAGTTATAAGGATGGTTAGGTTAGGTATTCGTTCCCACGATCCCGCCAGAGCCGGAGGGATCTACCCAGGGACAATCCACTAGATAATATAGAAGTCCTTAGGTATGATGAAAAAAGGAGAAAAGTGAGAAATGGGAAGAGTGCGAACTGAGGTAGAGCTAGAACTGGAATAAACCCAACAAGGTTCTAGTAATGAAGTCTCGGTAAGCACTGAAGGGGTTGAAGAATGAAAAAAAAATAAATGAGAAAAGGGTGAAAAGAAATAGCCCTCCATTATTTCAACTTTAGGGCAGAAACCAGGTTCAATTCATATGCTACTGGTGGTTACCAAGGTAACACCGGTATTGAAGACAAGACGTCATGGACCCAGTGACGCACTGCACTACAACTTCCCAAGCTACTCAAGTTCCTCTTAAAAGGACTTGTTTCATTCTCACGGGGAACCAACATAATCTATCGACTTTCTCTTAGAGATTGTTGATATTGAAGAAGGAGACCCTCTCCCTAGTCTCCGGCATAAGAACCAAATGTACACTATTGAGTCTAGAGCCACGAGATCATTAGTAAATCTCACTAGGACACAATCAATGAAGACACAATGTGGAAAGTGAGAATATATCTTAAAGAGTCCTACGCATTATCCTTGTGGTATTGCCAGAACATCTGAGTGATATGTTCACATATTCACAATAAAGATGGAAAACCTTCTAGAGCCAACATCTAACAAGCTCTTGGTAGGTGGCATGTGAGATCTATCCAATTGATCAAACATGTGACAACTGGACAGAAACAATGGGGCGATTCATACCTTGAATCAACCTTGGTCCAGGATATGGATTGACGGATACCTTTAAAAACCGGTCGATGTGCACAAAAATTCTTTTCTTTAGCACGTCGACTGTGTAGTATGTTCTCAAAATCAAAAGGTATTTATGATTGAAAATTGATTTCCATTATAAAACCTTCGTTGTATTGCAAAAATTCTTTCTGATAAGCAATACACGATTGTTTTCAAATCATTTTCTTCAATCAGCAAACCTCAATTTGCTGGTTCACTCACTCCGTGTTGTCTTCTTTGAGATGTTCTGGTTTGAGAACGGCTAGAGCAGCTGCGAAACCCTGTCAAGGAAACTCTTCAGAATTCTACCTGTTCACAAGCAGTACTTGTACTGATCAACAGGGAACCGTGGGCCGTGTACCTCAATCCAACAAAAGTGATCAAAGACACTCTCGTGCGCTTTATTACTAACTGTTGTATGCAGGTACTCCCAACGTTTGCAGCTGATCAGAATTGACACTACAAAAAAGGCCATTTAGTGGCACACAAAAAGTGTCACTAAAAATAAAATATGTGTCACTAAAGACTCGACGGGGCATCTGTGGCAAAAAAAAAGTGTTACTAATGTCGCTGCCACTAAAGGGTTTTAGTGGCACTTTATACTTGTGTTGCTGCATACCTTATGGGTTTTAGTGGCACTTCTACACTGTGTTACTATTGACCATTCTAACTTTAGTGACACACAATTATCTGTCACATGAAGCTATCAGGATTTTGTGACACTTACTTTTTGTCATTATAATCTTACTATGATCACAAAGTAAGTTGGCTTTAGTGACAAACATTGGCCACTACGATTTGTTACAATATTGGTTTTTGGCGGTGTGATCTTTTCCAAATAGTGGCACAATGTAATATTAATTCTCAATTACTAGATTTCATAAATAAAAACAGAAACTAACGATTTTATATTCAAACAAAAATACAATTGCCATTGAACAAGTTTTTTTTTTTATTATCAAAATAGAAATATCCATCATATACAAAGCAAACATTATTTTTTATTATTCAACAAAAAGAGCAAACTATGTCTAAATCTCCAACTGAATATCATAAAAGACACCTACAAATTACCAACTTTATTCTAACTTCATCAAAGATAGCGAAGCATTGTGATAACTCTTGACCTCTTGAAACCCCTAGAATCTGTAAGCCAACAAAAACAAAATTGTAGACATTCATATTCAAGATGAAGGCAACAAAAATCTACCTGAAGGTACAAGATTTTCATTAGTCTTTAATATAACAAGATTTTGTGACAAATTTTCCAATTCGGATCAAGAAAAGTGTTAAAAAGTAAAGAATTTTTGGTACATGAAGAGGAAGTGTACCTATGATAAGCATACTAAAGAAATGATTTTTGGAGTACCTGGGTAAAAAAGAAACAAAATTTGATTAGTGAACTAATGCTACTACTTCTTTGCGTGTAAAAGAATATTCATATACTCATGTATATACCCAAAAGACATGAGTGTAATGCTGATGATGCAACTAAGTGTATCACTGCATTAAAAAAATGGAAAACTCAAACATGTAGATATTGAATATTGATTACGCCTCAATACAACACAATTTGCACTTCAAAAGATACCCCTAACTGAGATCTTGCTAATATATTAAGAAATTGCAAACAATATTATCAGTGAATAACATCAGATATAGATAAATTAAGTTAAATAAACATATTACAAGAAAAAGGACCTCAAAATAAACAAATTATGCAATAAGAAGTAGGCAAACTCGATAATACGTCTAAATAATCTAGATGTCAAACCTCACAATTTAAGGAAAAAAAACATCAAATAACAGGTCATCCATATTTTTTTGTGCAATAGGTCATTAATGTATAGGATTTAGGTTGGATGTGTTCCAGATTGTTTTTTCTTAAATACTAGAGGAGGGCCAAGTATATAAACACAGAAAAATTGATATCCCTAATGTATCAAATCTTTTATTCTATTGGGCCAAAATAAATAACAAGTCATTCATATCAAAGCATGACCTGCATAAGTATTAAAAGCATAGGGTAAAAAGCACCTGTTAGTGGCTACACATCAGAAAGTCTTAATTTACTTGTAGCAATGATACTGATAAAATAATCGAGGTTTACTTAGAATAACATAATCTATAGGAATCTACTTAAAACTTTACAAATGTTTATCTCGCTCAGTGATTCCCACGAATGTGTCAGTAAGTCCCATTATATGCAGTTTCGTGAGTCTTTTAGAGGGAGCATGCAATGAAATTGTAATGAGTTAATTTAGCAATAGTCTTTTATGTTCCATCATTGATCAATGGATGTGATAAACTCTAAACCAAATCTACCAATTTGTATTAAGCGTTTGATATATGAACCTAACATTATAGCTAAGGTTGGATAAATAAGCATATACAAATTTTGACAGCAAAACATAGAAGAAACATAATACATTAGCAAGATTCAAGTGTTGAAAAGACACATACCCGGTAATTCATTCAGATTATCAGAGTGTGCCATGTCTATCTAAGAGGAATTTTCGTAATTTGTTTCATTAGTTGAGTGCCCATTCGACTCACTTTCTGCTTCATTATGTTGCTTCTCGTTTTGCTTCAGTAGAGATCATACACAGTCTTTTGCGCCTAGCCATGCTGGAGTATACAAGAAAATAAAAAATAAAACAACAAGAGTTACAATATATCATTGGTTACTAGAAGACATGAGCTCAATAACACAACATAAGTAATGAATGGAGATCAAATAAGCTAATACTAATTGATTTTTTTTTATAGTTAATTAAATATTTCATTAAAAAAAATAACTTCCCATCACTCTACTTCTTCCTCTTCATCGTCTTTTCCATCGTGTTCCATATCTGACGTAACATCTTCCCCATCATCACCATTATTGTCTATTCTATGCAGGTGAGTCACGTTAATTGCGCCATCACTAGTGGGATGGAAAGTGTTTACACAATGTGATCAAACACATCATCTCTTGTGCGATGGAAAATGTTTACACAATGTGAACACGAATATATTCCCTTCACTATTTGACGACCTCTCAAACGCAAAATCTATGAAATTTTCTACACCACTTACCAAATATCTACTTGACCTTCGTGTATTATACTTCCACAATTTGTCCATTACTAAATTACCTAATGTAAACTACACCCAACAAACTAGTGAATTGTTGCTTATTTGTTTTAATGGAAACAAAGTTGACTAACACCAAAAGTACTATCAAAACTCATTTAACCACATTATCAAATATCACATTAGAACCCAACTAACTAACTAAGAATGCTCAATTTTACATATTGTGGGTGTATAAATTACCTAAATGTGACTCATATATATTAAGTTTATACAAATTACTCTTGAATGTAAAGAGATAACAAACCTCTACTACCAACAATATAAGAAAGCAAATGATAACAATCTACAAAACTCAACAAGGCCAACCTTTAAAAAACATAGATTTATTCAAAATTGTTTTCGTGTGTTATTATACTCTTTTACATTTATTGGGATCGCTTTGCTACAGTGGACTAAGGACCAAAAAATACGTGGCATTTGACCAGGTCTATTTCCTTGGAGCCCCATTCGCTATACCCACCCGTGCTATTCATCCCTACTCACATTCTCCCTTTCCATCTTAGATCTGCCTCGGTGTATTTCCGGGGAAAAAAACTCCGGTGCCTTGATTCAAGTAGACACGCTTGCGTGTTCGTATGCTGGTTGGTGAGGGGGTACAGTGATTCGTACGGTGGAAACAATATTTTTATGTGTTTTATCGATCTCAGTTTGCCACATGGTTTTGCCCACAGTGGTAAATTTCTGTTGCTCCATATATTTATTGGGTTTGGTAGATCTAAAGGTAAGGTTGCCAATTTCGTTTGTTGATTATCATAAAACCTAATTGCATATTTCTTGATCCGGGAGAAAACGATTGAAGGTTTGCTGTTTTTTTTTTCCTTTCTTTAGGGCTTATTTTCATTGTTCTTTATGGTCGTTGTGGTATACTGGGTTTACCTTCGTTTGTGCGTTATTTTAGGTTTATTTATTGTGCCTTTCTTATATTTAGGACTTACAGTAGTTGTGTGTTGCTTATGCTGGTTGGAATGCTGTTTATAGTTGAATTTTGGGTCCATTAAATGGATTTACTGCTCTGGTTGGGGGTATAATGTTGGACACTATTGCAGTTAGAGTGATTACATGTTGCTTATGGTTGTTGAAATGTGACTCATAGTTAGGTGTTGGGGTGAGTAAATGAGTTTGATGTCATACTTATTCAATGTGCCTCCTATTAAATGTTCTGCACCAAATTGTTTTTGGTTCTTTTTTTTGTTTTCCTTTTTGGGGGGTCTTGGTTTGTATTTCCTTTTTTTTGTGTTGCATCTTTTTTTTAAATGTTGGTCACTGACTTTTTGCTATTTTTTGGTTTGTATTTTTTTGCGCCTTTTCTCTTTGCAAACCCTCAATTGATATGCTTTTGTTGCTCCCATTAACTGTTTCGAATATGTTAGTCGTGTTCGTTTGTCTGTTGTTTACTGCTTTGATGCTTGGAGTGTCTATTATTGTTTATGATTATGGCTTCAAAACCAATAACTGGCTCAAAGAGTATTCACGGCCACCCACTTCAAAACTTGATACAAACCAATGTTCCGAATATGGACGGTGGTTCTGGGTGCCAAATGTGTGGCGCCATTACGCCAGGAATGTGTGCCTGTGAACCATGTGTGTCGTCGCTGGTTGGTATATCAGGAACTCATGATGCTATAGGTTAGTTGTTTTTTTTGGTTGCTCAGTTACCCTATGGCCACACTTATTGTCATTTTTCCTGCCAAAACATGTTTGTGCTAAAGTTTTTTTGTTTTTTTTTGTGATAGATGCTGTTGGGAAGGAAAGTGTGCAGGCTGAATCGCAGCACTTTTATCTGCGTACCGGCAGTCCACCAATGGTTGATAATGTCGGCGATGGTCAGTGTTGCTCATCTCTTTTCAGATGCGTTTTGTGAAATTTCTTCGGTTTCTTTTTACATTACAATCTGTCGTTGCCTCATGGTATAAACTTATTTTGATTGGAACAGGTCTGGATTCTAATCATGGCCCACCCCCTTTGCAGCGTAGAAAAAGAGGGAGGCCAAGAAAACAAACCGCCAACAAACTGGCTGACCCACAGGGTACTGTGCGCGCTGTCGATCAACCAATGGTTAAAAGAAGGAAGACGAGGAAGCAGATGCCTGACCCGTATGGTTATGTGCATACCGTCAATCAGCAAGAGGCTCCTAATGTCATGGAAGGTCAGCCGTGTTCTTTTTTGTTCAAATGCGATTTGTTAAATTTCTGTACCTTGTTTTTGGGTTCCGCCTTCTCATTGGTCACCCGCATTGGCATGCTGTATTCTTTGGTTGGAATAGGTTTAGGTGTTGATAATGGGGCATCTGCGCACAGCCTTATAAAAATAGCCACGCCATCTAAGCAGGAACGCCGAAAGCCAGGTGATCTGTGTCAGTCATCTGGTTGTGCTCATCTCAGTCATCAGCCAATGAATCCTAATACAATGGAAGGTGGGTTTACCTATCCTCTCTTCGCATAACCTGTCTCCGGTTTCACTATTTCTTATAGAATGCTTATTTGCTCTTTCGTGATGTTCTTTATTATCAATAGGACTTCCTGCATGCAACACCGCTGTTGATGTTGCATCTGATAGTTTTTGTTTTCGGAGCGGCTTTGTAAGAAACACCCATGCATCTCAGGCTTCCGTGCCATCTATGGATCAGTTGGGTTCAGCCAGCGGTAGTCATAGCACCGGTGAACCGTCTACTCCTAATGCAACTGAAGGTAATTTTTTTTTGTGTTTTTTTGTTTTTTTTCAGGCACAGCCTGTGCACCCACAATTGGCGTTAGCTTATTGTGATAGTTTCTTTTATTACTGGCAGCGAGGGTGCATCTTGATATTCAACCAGCTGCCATGGAAAATTTGGCCAGTCAATCACACCGCCGGAAAAGAGGTAGGCCTGTGGGACAGGCTCATAAAAGGACCGTGCGACAGCGTCGACGTCCTATCAGCAATCTCCGTTCTGGCTTGGATAATGGTGCATCCGCCATTGATGAAGGACCATCCACTTCTACGATGCAAGGTGCCGGATGTGTTTTTTTTTTTTTTTTTTTTTTTTTTTTTTTTTTTTTTTTTTTTTTTTTTTCATTTGTCTGCGTCTCATTTTTTTCCAAGCATATATTGTTGGGTCTTTAAGTTGACTGTGGTTTCTCAATCAATGCGGAATTGACCCTGAGTATGATGATTTAGGAGATTGTACTGGGCGGTGCTGCTATTGTAGTGCTGCTTTTTGGCGTGGTGAGCAGCTTGCAGGCCATCGTCTTGCGGATGGTTCGTGTAAATACCATGCATGTTGTGGAGGCGGTAAAGTCTTCATGCAGCCTGACGCAGAACCACCTCAATATATCAAAGACTTGCTTTGCTCCCGTCCCTTTATGGAAAATATTCGAACGTACAACCAGATGTTTGCGATGACATCATTCGGCGCCACAGTTGACAATGCAATCAACAACGGTGGAGGTCCGTATGTTTTTAAAGTCTCTGGCCAAATATACCATCAGATTGGCTCACTTTGCCCGGTTAATGATGATCTGAAGTTTTTGCAGCTCTACATATATGACACGCAAGACGAAGTCCAACATAGGTTGAGCCATTTTTCGACCTCGGATGGCCATGGTTTGGACCCAGATATAGTGCAAGGGCTCATTCAATTCTTAGATGCTCACAACGAGCTGGTGCAGATATTCAGGACTGCCCGTGACACATGTGCCGACCATGATGTCCCAGAATTTAAGGTAAAGCTTTACAGCGGTGACGCTCCACGCGGCTATGAGGCTCCATTGTCGAATAGCCTCGGTGCAATTGTCTTTGACTGTGGACCTGAAAGTGAATCTAATTACGATGTTATACTGGAGTACATGGATGGTCCGCTAAAACGAATCAGCAAGATACATAAGTCATACATGTCGTTGCAGTTTCCACTGATATTCATATATGGTCAGCCAGGCTATCATACAAAGCTGAAGCTAAGAACAACGGATCCAAACATCGAGCCAAAACGGGTGTCGATGAATGCATTCTATGCATACCAGCTGCATCCAAGACATGACACTTATAACCTGCTCTTTCGCACTGGGAGGCTTTTCCAACAATACATTGTTGGCGTATACTGTCGCATAGAACATAATCGAATGGATTTTTATAGGACGCACTAGAGTGACATTCGGGGTGATTTTTTGTCAGGCATTTACAATGAAATTCAAGGGGAGAACATGATGGGTCGCAGGTGGGTTCTTGCATTATATTGCCTTCATCATTTACTGGAGGCCCGAGGTATATGTACAGTCATTATTTGGATGCATTAGCGATTTGCAGGGTGCTTGGTAATCCGCGATTTCTTATAACTTTCACATGCAATGTAAAGTGGCCTGAGATACAAAGATACATGGCACATTTTCCTCATTTGACAACAGTGAATAGGGCAGATGTGGTGTGCAGAGTTTTTGAGCAAAAAGTCAAATCATTTGTCAAGTTTATGAAGGAAAGGCAGACATTTGGTTGTGTCACAGGAGGTATGGCTATTTTCCGTTACAAGTAAACCTTTATGCTTGATTTTTTAGGCTCAGCTTTCCTATAGATGTTTGCATGGTGTAGTTTGCCAGTGCGCTATTCTAATTTTATTTGTCCATTCTTTGTTTTTTTGCCTATAGTGTTGTACACGATCGAGTTTCAGAAACGTGGCCTCCCACATTGTCACACACTGGTTTGGATTTCTTCATCAACCAAAATAGAGAATCCTCAGGATGTTGACCAGTACATTTCTGCAGAGTTACCTGATCCTGACGCTGATGCACGCACCTATAAAATTGTTTCAGAAATGATGATGCATGGCCCGTGTGGCAAGGCTAGCCTGAATGCACCGTGTATGAAAAGTGATATGTGCAGCAAAAAGTTCCCCAAAAAATACAATAACGAAACTTTCTTTGACGACAAGGGTTATCCGCATTATCGAAGAAGGCAAGAGAATACTTTTGCAGCAAAAGGGCAGATAAAGCTTGACAATGGGTATGTCGTGCCGTATAACCGTGAATTGTGCCTGGCATTTGAAGCTCATATCAATGTGAAATACTGTGGCTGGAGTATGCTCATAAAATATCTGTTTAAGTATATATCAAAAGGAACTGACAGAATCTTTGCCAAAGTAACAAGATCTATTGGTGAACCATCCTCTTCTTCAGCGCAGTCAGAGCCATCGATAGATGAAATACAGAATTACCTTGACGGCCGATTCATATGCCCTCCCAAAGCATGTTGGAGAATCCTCAAATTCGAAATACATATCAGAGAGCCGACGGTGCAGATCCTTTCAGTTCATCTGGAAAACATGTAGCACATAACTTTTAGAGCCGGTGATAACTTAGGCGTGGTTTTCAATCGCCGTGATCGTAAGCTGACAACCCTGACAGAATGGTTTACTTACAACATTGAAAATGAGGATGGACGCCATTTGAGCTACTTGCAGTTTCCATCAGAGTTTGTATGGTATGGAGATCAGAAATGTTGGTCGCGCAGAAAGACTAACAAATGTTCTATCGGGCGGCTTGCATATATACACCCGACTTCAGGTGAGCTATGCTACTTAAGGATGCTATTGTGTCATCAAAAAGGATGCAGAGATTTCACAGAAGTAAGGTCAGTGAACGAAATTGCCTATCTAACATATCGTGATGCGTGTGATGCCCTTGGCTTGCTAGGCGACGACAAAGAGTGGGACACATCTCTTGCAGAAGCCTGCGGATCGGCTTCATCTGCAGAACTGAGGTTTTTTTTGCGAGGCTACTTACTCATTGTGAGGTTGCAAACCCTTTACACTTATGGGATAAGTATTGGCGAGAAATGGGCCATGATATTCCAATAATTGTCTCAGAACAGGTGCGTATACCCAACTACCATGTGAACGATGCAGAATTGGCAGGGTATATATTATACGAATTGGAAATAATACTAAACAGCTGTGGAAAATCAGTCCAGAATTATGGACTGGAGCCGCCTCCGAAGCACCTTCTAGATCAACTAAACAACCGCCTATTAATGGAAGAAAAAAACTACAATAGGGAGATGCTGGCGCAGGAAAGAGATGAATCAATTCCAAGACTAAACACCAAACAGAGAACTATATATGACGCTGTTATAAACGCTTTTAAAACAGGCAAGAAAGAATTAATATTCGTATATGGTCATGGAGGAACTGGGAAAACATTTCTTTGGAAAGCAATAATTAGCACTGTGCGGGCAGAAGGTAAGATTGTGTTAGCGGTTGCTTCTTCTGGTATTGCTTCGCTCCTTATCCCAGCAGGTCGTACCGCGCATTCAAGATTCAAGCTTCCAATCAAACTCACGGATGAGTCCCTCTGTTGCGTGAAAAAAACACTCTCATAGGAAACCTTTTAAAAGAAACCGATCTCATTATCTGGGATGAAGCGCCAATGAATGACCGTCGATGCTTCGAAACATTGGATAGGACTCTTAGAGACATATTGGATGCATCAGATGTTTTGTTTGGTGGTAAAACCGTTGTTTTAGGTGGTGATTTCCGTCAAACACTGCCGATCAAAAAAGGCGCTCCCAAAATGGAGATAGTGGCATCGTCGGTCGCAGAATCACACCTCTGGCCTTATTTTCATATCATGACACTTAAAGAAAACACGAGGCTTTTCCGTTAAGATTTGACTCTGGAAGAGCAAAGCACAGCGCGATCCTTTGCATCATGGCTTCTCGATATTGGAGATGGTAAAATTGGTCAGCCTGATGAAGAAGACCCTAGAGATTCAGCATGGGTCGAAATTCCTTCTAGATTTTGCATACAAGATGATGAAGAAGGCCTGTCGAATCTCATAGATTTCATCTATGATAAGGCTACACTCCGAACCCCTTCAGCAATCACTCTGCAAGAGTAGGCAATCGTGTGTCCAAAGAATGAAACATCAAACATCATTATTTCAAAAGTTTTAGACATGCTTGATGGCGAAATAACAACTTATGCAAGCTACGATATAGCCACACCAGTGGGGAATAGCGGTGCTGAAACAGAAATGTTATACCCTCCTGAGTATATAAACACATTTAAGCTGCCAGGTTTCCCACCGCATGAACTGCAGCTCAAAGTTGGATCGCCAGTGATGCTTTTAAGGAATGTTAACTTGGCAGGCAGTTTATGCAACGGAACACGCATGATAGTGACACAACTAATGTCAAAGCTTATTGAAGTGCAGATCATCACAGGTACAAGAGTCGGCAAAAAAAATTTTCATTCATAGGATACCACTTATCCATAAAGATCCAAACCTCCCTTTTGTTTTCAAACGCACTCAGTTCCCAATTAAGCTCTGCTACGCTATGATAATCAATAAAAGCCAAGGCCAATCTTTAAACAAAATTGGTGTATACCTTCCTGACCCAGTTTTTGGTCATGGGCAGTTGTATGTCGCCCTTTCCAGAGCAACATTTGCTCATGGATTAAAAGTACTTATCAAACAGTAGGAAAACCAAAAAACAAATGTCACAAAAAATATCGTTTACAAAGAAAAAAAAATAAAAGAAACACCTTTTGTTTTGACAGGTGAAACATAACAATTGGTGTTTATCTTTTTTTACAACAACTATTTCGTTGCTTATTCTGTACATAATGCTATCATAATTACATGTTATTATCTTTTGCTTTTAAAAAACTATTATGAAAGGCTGTGCCCACAGGTAGATTTGCTGCACACCGATTCTATATGCTTTGCCTCATCGTTTTAATGCTCTGATTCTTGTTCCCTATATCATTGTTCTTTCTTAAGTTTTGTCTGTATCTAACTTTCTTTTTTATAACTTACTAGGCAAATGGAAGAAACTCATAATGCTATGGTGCACCATGGCTCTCAAGAAAAGAACCTTGAAATCAGTGCTTCGCCAGAGGTTGTGATGATTAAGCAGTTAAAACCTATGTCTCACAACAAGGTGCTCCAAGCGAGGGCCTACAGGAAATGGACTTCCGTCACTTTTACCAAAAAAGACGCAGCTGAAGTTCCTGGGAAAAAAAAGAGACATGGTTCTGCTGAATCCTCATAGATCGAGAGGTATGCATTGATTCAGCCACCATGCATAAAGCATGCTGCTATTTCAGATTTCTCTAATAACAGATTATTCTGAACAGGGCAATGCCATACAAGCCAACATGAATATCAAAGAATTCGACTATTTCAACGGGAAAATCAAGATTGGGGAGGCTTACAGGATTTCAGAGTTCATGTGCGAACCAACCAATCCTTACCAGCAAACCATTGACAACAAAACAAGCCTTAAATTTGGAAAAGCAACAAAGTTTGATGTTATACAAGCACCCGAAATCCCCCAACACTACTTTGAGTTCGTTTCATACAACCAGCTTCAATACAGGGTTCCGACAGAAGATGCAAGGGGCAGAATGCAATACCCAATTCTGACAGGTAAGGTTTAAACCTTTTTTTTTGCCAACTAACGCAAAAAATACCATCCTAACACCTGACTGGTGGCAGATTACATAGGATGTTTACGGTCAGTTGGAGAGGTTGTGCGCAAGATAGGTGCGACACAACAAGAAACCGTTTACAGAAAAGTGGATATCGAAAATTTGAGATGCGTTCATTTTGTTTTTTTTGTTTTTTTGTTATATATATATATATATATCTTTTTTTTGGGCTATAAAATAAAGTGCCAGGCTTTATCATATCTCCAATGACTTGGTCATCTTTTCAGTGGTAATGTTTTTGAGTTTACTATGTGGGGCGACATGGCTGTGAAGTTTGAAGAGGCTCAGCTTGAAGCAACGCAACAGCCAGTTATAATTGCTGTCAGCTCTTGCCGAGTTGGAAAGTACAGAGGTATTGTGTTAACAAATTATCCAAACTTAAACATCAAATTCTTACCAAATTGTCAAACAATGCCACCGCAGATTACCAGCTAACAGCAACGTCTGCAACATGTTATTACTTAAATCCACAGATACCTGAGGCTGATGAAGCACGAGCAAGGTAAAATCTTTTATGTTGCAAATTTTATAGGCGCGCGATCGTTGCGCAAAAATTGGGAAATTCTAATTTTACAACACAAAACAGGCACAAAGAAAAGGAGCAGAAAACACCACCCCTCCGTATTACAAAGTCTCCGTATGAAGCTGTTGAAAAAGAGAAGTGCCGGAATAGATTTCCCCTGAAGACATTGCTAAGCCAAGATCCTGAAACCTATCCGGTGAGTTTTCTGTAACACAAAATTTAGTAAACCAACATTCAATCACACACACGGAAAAAAGTATAATGGAAAAAAAGTATGATACTTAACTGTTTACGCAAACATTCACAGGGGGGTGCATTTCACAACTGAGGCAACGGTAACCAGCATCAACATCAAGAGAGATTGGTTCTACATGTCTTGCAACGAATGTGCTTCGAAAGTGAGAGAAGAGGACGGAATGTTTCGCTGCCTGAACCATGGAAAACAAGCAAAGCCATGCTATAAGTACATAATTTTTCTACCTCGGTTTCGTATAATATTAAAGAACAAAATCTGCCACAAAAATTAAATCCTTATCACTTCGATTGATCAAATACACAGGTTTAATTTCAGAGCCTTTATCACAGACCCATCCACGACATCTGAGGTCGCTTTCTTCAGCCCGGCGTTGGAAGATGTTACAGGTTATTCATGCTCAGAGCTGCTGGCGAAGCATAAAGCGGAAGACCCGCAAGAAATACCCGAAGAGATTTTTGCCATTGAAGGGCAAAAAAATGTGTTCCAGCTCCATTTCGGCACATCAGGCAGGCCAGGAGATTTTGTTGTTGGCAAAATTTTTAACAAAAACAAAAGACACGAGGGGATTGTGAAGATGATAGAGGCACCCCCAGGTAGCATCATTCACATCAACAAACTATCTTAGTTAGGACGGCCACTCCTGTCTACAAGTATTTAATTTTGTTTCTGTATTCATAGGAGCATCAGGATCGGGTCTAAGACCAGCAGAACAACAAAATGTCAACCAACAGCAGCTTGACCAAAGTGCCATTTCAGAAGCAGAGGAGTAACAAGGTGAGAGATACAAATTTAATACACAGTCTTATTAAATAAAACGTGTCATGCCTGCCTCATTTTTGAATGCAAATAATGAATATTGGTTTATCACACAGTAGAAACAGTATCTACACCTGTGACGATGACACCCATGGAGGATTTGGAGGAAGAAAAACATCAACCAGCCAGCTCAAAAAGTGTGAGGAGAGCGTTGTTTCAAGATGAACACGAAGATGCGAAGAAACAAAAAGGTTAGCCCTACAAATTTAACAACCCATTTTATTGAATGCAATATCTTACAATTGATTTTCATGGGTCACACACAAGCAATACAACAACATTCATAATAAGGTTACTAGCACACACGACTGAAAAAACATCCAACAACAGACAACACACTTAGCAGGCACACACTTAAAAATCCATCAAGCCCCTGAGTTTCTCGATAAAGATGTCATTGTTCCGAGCATTGAGCTCCAATTCCTGTGCCAGGATGCTCATCTGCATGATCTTTTGATCATATTTACCTTGAACCCCCTCAGATATTCTGATGTTTTTTAAGCGTCCGTGTTGCGAACGCTCTCCAATTCTTGAATAAAGCTAAGCCTTTCCTGAGTGATTCGAAGCAATCTTCCTGCCAGCGCATTCATTTGTTGTGCTATCCCAATATCTTCGCCAGAGGCTTGGTAGCAATAGAACACTAGCATATCAGGTCAGTTGTTGGAATTCGCATCGGCTCTAAGCTTATCACACCTAGGGTGTCTAGACATTTCCTTATCTCACTTTTTTATCACAACTTTCAAAATAAAGTGGTTTAGTAACAAAGTGGGTTGGCTGTCTTAAATAGGCAAGCAGCAAATAAAAAACAAAAGACACATACATGCAGTACTGTTTAGCTAATATGTTTTTTATTTAGTTTATCTATGCTAAAATTACACCTTTTATTATTACTTTTATTCATCACACCAATTTACAAATGCATGCTCCTCAAACATAACCACACACTTTGTTAAACACATTCATATTATATGACGCTGGACATTAGCATTTAGAAATCGATTAGCCCCTTAAGCTTCATGGCAAACACATCCGTATCACGAGCGCTTAGATCCAATGCATCCACCATTAATATCATTTCATCAAATTTTTTACGATCTTTCTGTTGGACTTCATTTAAATGCTTGGCAGTCTTTTGCGCAAAAAGGTTGTCTGCGGTTTCCAGTTCTTGAATGAAACGAGCCCTTTCACCGATAACACAACCTAATCTTACAGACAATGCATTTATTTCTCGCGCTATTTCAATCTCCTCTGTTGAAGCTTGGCGAAAATAGAAAACTAGCATGTCTGTCCAATTTGTAGAATTAGCATCGTTCATCAGCTTAGCACACCTAGAATCGATTGCCATTCTGTTTTGTTGGTTGCATCCACAAGCTAACAAGTTAGTCTATGATAAAAATAGCATTCACAGCACAGATTTTAAATATCTCCTATAAGCATAGGCTCATTTTTCACATGCCTATTCCACATCTCCAATCCCTGTCCTTATAATTCAATCCCTCACATGATGCACAACTGCTCCCATATTATTAGATAGCACCAAAAACAGTATGACAACCATTCAACTGTTTGCTCAGGCATATTTACAGGATTCATTTAAAATCACATGATGTTGTTACTGCATACATCGCGCATTTAAAAAAACTGCCTCATCATTCTGCCTTTGTAATGATACATGCATGCTCTACTGTCATTAACTATCACCACCACAAAATTGCATATTCTTTTGATATTCATCCAACTGCTTTAAAGGCTAGCCACATATTGCCACTCAATTTGTTTTTATCTTACACATGCTCACAAGACTTACTTTTTCTGAACACAAATTCAAAACAGAACAAGCATTTGTTGATTTTCCATACCACTTTTCTCTCCTCACATTTTACACATCTGTCAAAGGGTGACACACCAATTATTGACACAGTTACTTAACCTTGAAACCACAAATCACCACCCAACCATAGCCAACCCTGTTTAACTTCAACCAATGGCACACTGAAATAGCAGAAACCAGATTAATTGTGCACACCCTTTCACACTTCTTAAATCCTTTGAATTTATTAACCTTTAATATAAAAGATGCACAAACATTCATAGAAAAAGGCAAGGTTTTATTCATAACAAAGTTCAAATACTTAGTTGAACAAAATACATTAAAATACAACAAACTTAAAATTTATGCAACCTTGCTACCAATATAGTCACTGACACCAATCACCTCAGCAACCAACACTAACCCTTTAGATCCATAAAACCTACATGACGTTCTTTTTCAGCCCTCCCTTCGCGAGCTAGATCCAAAACCCCAACCTGTGCAGCTAAGATAACTTGGTCTCTCTGCTGCGTCTCTAACATGCACTCAACTGCATCAGAAGCAACATCATCAAATGGGCTAAAAGACTGCCCTTATTGAATTAGTAGATCTCTTCTCTCAATTTTAGCCTCAACATCAGCACATTTCTGCAAAATGTACATGATGATGCTCTCATTCTCTCTCCATTCTTGCACAAACAGGTACTTAAAGCAGTGCTGGAGCTTATTAGAACCACAACACTCCTTTAAATGGTCAATGTTTGGTCTTGCACCCATACTAGCTAGATATGAGGTGGATGCAAAATGTCTAAGCAAAGTCATCCTTATATAGCCAACAAAAAACAAACAGTCCATAAAATAATTAATTCAAAAAATAAAATGGTAAAAAAAAAGATATCATAATAAAAACACATTCATGTGCCTTAGATCATGCACGAAGTACTGACCTTTATTGATGCGAACAATATTTTACAACGTCAAATACGAACATGACTTTACCATAAGAATGCTTCCACACAGAAACAACCCAACACCTTTATCTATTTAGTTTTACTTTCTGTCACTAATGGTGTTACTTTTATTATGCTTTTGCAATGACAATCATGTTAATACAAATAAGCCGTTAAAACGTTTATTTATATTTTACGATCTTCTAATGTTTTGTCGATAACAAACGTAAAATCATATTAACGAAACAAATAAAATACGTAAATGGTTTGAAGTAATAGTTTTCTAACACACTTACGCTTTCACATAAAACACTAAAATAAGTACAAGTGATTTTATGCTTGAGATATACATATGTATAACAACTAGTGTTTACATATTGGGTTAACATATACTTAACTAAGTATACACTAAAATGGGTAAAAACAAGTATATACTAAAATGGGTAAAAACAAGTATATACTAAATAGGTAAAAACTAGCAAATGGTTTTGACCCATAACCCATGGTTTTATTTATACCACTTAACCAAGTTAATTGTATCCTTAAGATACATTGTATCTAGAAAGAAAACCATGGATCAACCCATAACCCATGACCCATGACCCATGACCCATAACCAAAAATACCCATGGGCAAAGAGGAGCGTTCCATGGATCCCTGGCTTTGTGCTAGCCGGATCCCAAATGAAAGGGATCCGGGGAAACAGTAGGATTTTTCCTCTATAAATAGTGAGCCATTTCTTCATTATTTCTCACCCCTTTCCAATACACTTTCTCCCCTTGAGTTAAATCTCACTAACCTTAGATCCAAGAGATCTATGTTTGTAGTTTTGTTTTTGTGTGATCTTCTAGGTTCTTCTTAAAGGCAAGATCACCACCTTTGAAGTCAAGCAAGCTCAAGTCCATGAGTTGCCATGCTTCCTCATCATCAAGGCTATTGAAGTCCTCTTGTTGATGATCTCTTTCTTTCTTCAAAGAAGTGTAGTGTTGAAGACATTAGTGAAAGATGTCTCAAGTGTCAAGACGAACATATTAGTGAAGGGTATCTATCGTCTATAGGATAAGCACTTGCGAAAGGTGCTTAGAAGTCAAGACAAGAAGCATTAGTGAAAGGTGCTTAGAAGTCAAGACTTGAAGCATTAGTGAAAGGTGCTTTGAAGTAAAGACACAAGACATTAGTGAAAGGTGTCTTATAGGTCTAGTCAAAGGCATTAGTGAAAGGTGCCTTAGATGTACATTCGATATGGTGTGTTTCGATGTACTAGATAGACTAGCATTAGATACAAGGATATTGATGTCCTTGATGATGTTGTAAGGGAGTAGATCTCCTTTGGGATTAGTCGTTGGTGTAGTGTGGTGGTAGTTCCTCCATTGCAATGGAACTAGGTGCTTAGCCTAGTACCTAATAAAGGGTAGGCGACGTTGTGAAGGTGTAGTTCACCTAAGGTGTAAAAGAACTCAGTGGTTAGCCTAGCACCGTATAAAGGGTAGGCGACGTTGTGTTAGGTGTGGTTCGCCTTGGTGTGAAAGAACTCGGTATTTAGCTTTGTACCGGAAAAAGGTTAAGCGACGTTGTGAAGGCTTCTCCGCCATAAGGAGATTGGTGTAGTGTTTACAAACTCTCGAGTAGGTGACTCGGGGAGTGGAGTAGGGCAAGGAAGGTGTCCTTGTAGCTGAACCACTATAAATACTCGCGTTGTGGTTTTGTGCTTCTTACTCTTATCTTTTCATTATATATCTTTATATGCTTGTTTATCAACATCCAACACACACAACCAAATAGATTGACGTAAGTCGATCTAAATAGTTTAAAAGGAAGTTTTAATTGGTAAAACTATTCAACCCCCCTTCTAGTTTTCCACAATTGGTATCAGAGCTTCGTTACCAAGTTTCTTGAAGTATATTGTACTTTAAAAACTTGATACGATCCATGGTTAATTGAAAACTACAAAGAAGGATTTTCATAAAAACAAACACCATGTCTTTTAAAACTATATGTTTGGATGTTGATTTGATAACAACATTTTTCTTATTTATTTTTTAAATTGCACTAATCTTCCTTGTCATGTTGATTAGTCAAAGCTCATACCCACCAAGCTTTAGGAGTCGCTTGGTAACAAGAATACCTTCCTTAAGAAGGTATCTTAAACGCAAAGGAGCGGGAATAGTCTGAGTGACATTTGCTGTGGCATTTGTAAAGACATTCCTAAGTGCGCTAAAGGTATGATTTTCTTTTTACTTTGCTTGATAATTAAGTATACCTAGTTAGATATTTATATGATT
The DNA here is from genome assembly GCA_019973895.1 of Chrysanthemum seticuspe. Classification (NCBI taxonomy): domain Eukaryota; kingdom Viridiplantae; phylum Streptophyta; class Magnoliopsida; order Asterales; family Asteraceae; genus Chrysanthemum; species Chrysanthemum seticuspe. The sequence goes on from BPTQ01000005.1 coordinate 220,479,827, forward strand.
ATCCTTTGTGCAAATTACATGTTTTACTTGAAGCTTCATTAGGAAGCCTTTTTCTCACATACGTGTTTTATTTCTCATATAAAGTCGTGGTATATAAAACTTATGTTTTGCTTCTTTTAATCCAATAAAACAAAACACGAATTTCAAAAAATTCCTCCTTCCCCATAAAAACTCCCACCGTCGACCACTTTATCAAACCCTCACTTTTTCAAATCTTCCAATTTTAAAAATTTCCTCTCATTCAAAAACTTCATCTTCCTCCTCATTCCACCTCAATCGAAATCAAGAAGATCCGTCATCAATATGGTTTACATCGCACTCGTGCTCATCGCCCTAACACTCATCGCACTTGTGTTCCCTATGATGAAGTTCACATACGGAGACATTTACTTTGTGTTGTTAATCTATATTGGGGTCATATACCCAATCCTTTGTATCATCCTTAGTATTGAAATGCAATATTATTAATCTAGTTTATCTAGGTTACTATTATGTGTTTATCATTATTCTTTTATATGTTTTATATTCTTTCGTGATACATTAGAGGTCATGTATGCATGCTAAAAGAAAATGTAGGATAAAACATACTTCGTGGTATAAAAACTGTAAAACCTATGATTTTATCAAATCTGCTTCTGTTACTACTGATCCACGGATCCCGGAAGATATACTATCCGGATCCCTTTTGTAAAGGAACCGTGGGATCCGTATTAGTGGAAAACATGCAAGATTAAAAACCACTATCTTTCTAAAAGTAATAATCCACTAGAATTTCAAAACCATGAGTTAGCTAAATGCTAAAAACCATTGTTAATAAAAATCTAGTAAAAACGTTAGATTATTATAGGTTGACGCATGAATACGAGTTTGATTTTTCACTCACTAGCGTCTACACCCCGAACATCTCCCTTGAGCCCAACACACCTGGCAATCATGTCCGTGGGTTCAATAATCTCGAAAACCGTCACTTCCATGAAGGACGTATTGTAGACACCTCTCTACAATTCGAAGAAGGTATCAATACCTCCTTCCGAGCCATAGGACTAGAATGTCTTCTTGAAATCAACGAGAAGATATGTCCAAGGTTCATAATGGAATTCTTCCGTCAAGTCGAACTCGTTCGTAACGAGGATCGCTCTCTATCTCTTTGGTTTTACATCAAAAACCAAAAGTTCACTCTAACCCTTGGGCATTTTGCTCACATTCTCCGGATTCCAAATCATGGACAAAGTGCCTTCACCGAAGATTGGTCTCTTGATTCTCTCTTCAACTTTCGTGAAGAAAATAGTCCATATTGTTCACACATATCCTCTCCGGAAGATTTAAATCGCATAATATGCAAACCTCGACCATATTACTCCAATCCAAACATTATCCATACACGGGATATCCGAGAAGAGTACAAGCCTCTTGCTCTCATTCTACGTGAAAATGTTTGGAGTCTTAGGGAAAATCGAGAAATTCTTCCCGCTTGTTGTGCTCACATGTTGTACTGTTTGCTAACACAACAACCATACTATCTCGCCTACTTCTTCGCAAGGCGAATTGCAAATCTTCAAGGCTCCAAGAATAAACTCATCCCTTATGGAATGTTCTTGACACGCCTCTATCATAATGTTATGCACTTCCATCCTCAATTTCAAAGTCCGTTGTACGTACTTGTGAACAAGATGATGGAACCGCTAAACATATCTCTCATGAAGACTTTCTTCATTCTTGATTCCACCAATACCCATCAATCACATAATAATCCTCCTAGCGAAGACACTCAAGGAACCTAGTAATAGTCAAATAGGATCAGTTCTACTCTACTCATGCTTCATCAATGTAATCATATTTCTTTCATAAAATAAAACATCTTACATTTGATATCTTAGTTTTAGAACTCCTTTAACAAATCTTGGAATATAATGCATTGTCAAGATCATTGCATACCTTTAGTAAAGGTTCTACCTAGCAGATGGACAGATCCCAAATGTTGTACTAAACGGATCCCTATCTTTGGGGAACCGTGGGATCCGGCAAACAGAAAATGCAATTGCAAGCATTATATTTCAAACATATCCTTAGAACACCTCACACTAAGCTAAACATAGTGTCTTAAGGCAGATTAAGTCCTTATCAAGATAGGTTGATCTTTCCTACTCATTCCAACTAACATAGATCACACTCTAAGATGTTCATAGATCTATAACTTTGTTTTAATCCATTACTCTTCCGCTCTCAAAACTCACACTTCATTTTTCACTTGATCCCTCACATCTAAGTTAGAAATCTTTCGATTATGACAAAATTGATCATAAATCAACCTCACCTCAAAATTGATCAAAGTTGATAAAATCCTAGTTTTCCCATCTCAAAACCCTTAGGATATTTTCCAAAACACAATCCTAAGTCACAACCTGATCTCTAGGATCATTTAGCTTCAATTGACACTCTCATCTTTAGTGTCATCCTTGCTCATTCATTGGTACTCATGAAAGTTCCAAATCCTTCCACAAAAGACAATCATTAGCTACATCACTCACCACCTTCAAGTACTTAAGCATCCCTTCATTTAAGACACTTAGGAAGACTGAAACACTCAAGATGGTATTGGTCTTAGATTTTAGAAACATCATTTCCACTCTTTCATAGCTGCTGTTAGCCAGATCCCTAGGAATAGCCTAGACGGATCCCTCTGAGAAAGGAACCGTGGGATCCGGATGACAGTATAGGTCAAATCTTGCTAAAACAATCATTTCAACTTATCTTCCTAACTCAAACACTCTATCTCATCTTAAATGAGTTCCTAGATCAGTCCAACCTCTAAAGTTGACTCTTGTGCATGTCAATCATCACATTCCAATGAATCCTAGTGTCTTTAAGCTTAAATGCACTTGCCAAATCTCTTAGTTTATAAACCTCCATATTCATCACTCTCACTCTAACTTTCATCTCTTGAAATCATTTCATCATGAGGAAAACCCCAAGTAGTAACTTATCTACCAAAGAACCACCCATGAAAAAGGCTCGTGTTATACACGAAATCTCCTCAACCGAATCATCTCCCGTCAAACCAACAAATGAGAGAATCCTTCATCATCCAATCAAACCAATTCCTAAAAGGATAGTACCCACAAAACTACCTATGCCTAACACCACCATACCTCCTAGGCCAAACAATATCATCTTCACTAAACCATCACCATTGGTTCCTAGAGCTATTTCATTTACTTCACCACTATCATCACCACACCTCTATAATTTAGAGGACTTGCCTCCTAGGCTGTCTCATCTGCTTTCGCCGATAACATTCTCCTCATTAGGAGGAATAATGGTTCAAAATCAAGGTGTTGAGTCAACACTTGCTCCGGCTTCCTTTTCGCCGTCTCCATCATATAATCCTATTTGGATTATGAGAAATCATCAAACTCAACCACCCGACCATATGGAAGTTGACACTTCTTTACCACCACCATCATTCTTGGTCGAGGCATTCTCAAATGCACCTCCACAAATCCCTTCATCGTTTGAAGCTCCACAAGCCGATTCACTTGATCCTTCGCATCAAGCCTTTTCATTTCATCCACCACCACTACCTAGCCATGACAAAGATTGCTACCATTGTCAACATGTTGAAAGTTTGATACATGAAGTACGAGAAGACCAACGTTTCATGTTCTATCATCTCCTCGAACGTTTCGACGATATCAAACCTAAACAAAACTTGAGCTAGAAGAATTTTAGTGGTGTCCTAGCATCAAGCGTTAGTTGGTCTAGAAATTCCTAGTCATGCACTGTTTGTTTTCTTATTTTTAGAGTCATGTATATCATAACTCTTGTTTTATTAAATGGAATTACATGCTACTTGTTATCTTTCTGAGCATATGTATTCATATCTCATCTATGTGAAAACATTACTTGTTATATCTCCTTTGCTGATCTTAATCATCAGCCAGACTGATCCCTCAGAATTGCCTAGACGGATCCCTACTAGGAGGGAACCGTGGGATCCGTGAAGACAGAAAGTTTATTTTTACTAACTTAAATCACATTTGCAGGAAATTGTGTATTATATTTGTTTTCTAACCCTTGTTTTGCAGTTATTCAATTAACACATAAAGAATTTGACATCCTAAAGCTAGGGAGAGCTTAGTGTCAAAACAATACGTTGCAAAATTACTTGCAACCTTTGATTTATATTTCATGACTTCCCGTTGCAAATATTGCAATCATCTAGGGGGAGCACACCCGTCACATAGACGTAATCTTTTGCAAAAGTTAGTTGCAAATGAACTAGATTAGAATTAGTTTCTTGATGCCCTTACTTAGGGATGGACTCGTCAAGGGGGAGTAACGACGAGATCCTTTCCCGTTACTTGCTCTCTATTTTTTTCTCACATGTTTTTCTTAAAAACGTTGTGTTGCTTTCATTCAAACACCTTTTGTTTCGACAAAAAGGGGGAGAAGAAAGTAAAAACTACAAATTCAAACTTCTACGAATTTTAGCTTTTCCTTAAAATAATTTTATGTTTTGTCATCAACAAAAGGGGGAGATTGTTAATACAAATAAGCCGTTAAAACGTTTATTTATATTTTACGATCTTCTAATGTTTTGTCGATAACAAACGTAAAATCATATTAACGAAACAAATAAAATACGTAAATGGTTTGAACTAATAGTTTTCTAACACACTTACGCTTTCACATAAAACACTAAAATAAGTACAAGTGATTTTATGCTTGAGATATACATATGTATAACAACTAGTGTTTACATATTGGGTTAACATATACTTAACTAAGTATACACTAAAATGGGTAAAAACAAGTATATACTAAAATGGGTAAAAACAAGTATATACTAAATAGGTAAAAACTAGCAAATGGTTTTGACCCATAACCCATGGTTTTATTTATACCACTTAACCAAGTTCATTATATCCTTAAGATACATTGTATCTAGAAAGAAAACCATGGATCAACCCATAACCCATGACCCATGACCCATAACCAAAAATACCCATAGGCAAAGAGGAGCGTTCCACGGATCCCTGGCTTTGTGCTAGCCGGATCCGGGGAAACAATAGGATTTTTCCTCTATAAATAGTGGGCCATTTCTTCATTATTTCTCACCCTTTTCCAATACACTTTCTCCCCCTGAGTTAAATCTCACTAACCTTAGATCCAAGAGATCTATGTTTGTAGTTTTGTTTTTGTGTGATCTTCTAGGTTCCTCTTAAAGGCAAGATCACCACCTTTGAAGTCAAGCAAGCTCAAGTCCATGAGTTGCCATGCTTCCTCATCATCAAGGCTATTGAAGTCCTCTTGTTGATGATCTCTTTCTTTCTTCAAAGAAGTGTAGTGTTGAAGACATTAGTGAAAGATGTCTCAAGTGTCAAGACGAAGATATTAGTGAAGGGTATCTATCGTCTATAGGATAAGCACTTGCGAAAGGTGCTTAGAAGTCAAGACAAGAAGCATTAGTGAAAGGTGCTTAGAAGTCAAGACTTGAAGCATTAGTGAAAGGTGCTTCGAAGTAAAGACACAAGACATTAGTGAAAGGTGTCTTATAGATCTAGTCAAAGGCATTAGTGAAAGGTGCCTTAGATGTACATTCGATATGGTGTGTTTCGATGTACTAGATAGACTAGCATTAGATCCAAGGATATTGATGTCCTTGATGATGTTGTAAAGGAGTAGATCTCCTTTGGGATTAGTCGTTGGTGTAGTGTGGTGGTAGTTCCTCCATTGCAATGGAACTAGGTGCTTAGCCTAGTACCTAATAAAGGGTAGGCGACGTTGTGAAGGTGTAGTTCACCTAAGGTGTGAAAGAACTTGGTGGTTAGCCTAACACCGTATAAAGGGTAGGCGACGTTGTGTTAGGTGTGGTTCGCCTTGGTGTGAAAGAACTCGGTATTTAGCTTTGTACCAGAAAAAGGTTAAGCGACGTTGTGAAGGCTCCTCCGCCATAAGGAGATTGGTGTAGTGTTTACAAACTCTCGAGTAGGTGACTCGGGGAGCGGAGTAGGGCAAGGAAGGTGTCCTTGTAGCTGAACCACTATAAATACTCGCGTTGTGGTTTTGTGCTTCTTACTCTTATCTTTTCATTATATATCTTTATATGCTTATTTATCAACATCCAACACACACAACCAAATAGATTGACGTAAGTCGATCTAAATAGTTTAAAAGGAAGTTTTAATTGGTAAAACTATTCAACCCCCCTTCTAGTTTTCCACAAATCGAACCTCCGGCTGCAGAGAAAAGGAAGACAAGGAACGTTGATAAAAAAAGGAAGTCTAACCATTACGTGACTGTTGTGGATGTTTAAAAGGCCAACCTTAAAACTTGATGTGTTTTGAAGCATATTTCCTCCTCTGGCTGCTGAAATATGTTCCAAAACATTGTATTTTTATGTGTCAAAGTTAGACAAAACACATGGCATGCTTATAGCCTGGCAACAGAAGTATGCGATAGCATACAGAACTGATGTTGTTATGTGACGGGCCTGCACTATAGCTGTGAAACTATGCAAACGCTGGATGCAACATATTTTGCACATCATTTCCAGCACTTGGTACATATGAATCTGAATGTGTGTTTTAAAAGATTTGTCAGGTTTTGTATGTTGCAACCTCTTGCAGCAGCTATTGCTGTAGCTTTACGGTTTTCTAGCAACATGAATATGTGTTCAGACACATTATTCTTTTATGTGAAACTCAGGCAAGGCGTATGCCATATTTGCATGCCAAAATGGCCATGATTTGTGCTATGCGATATCATCCAAAAGCGCTACCCTTATGTGACGAGGTTGCGCTATATCTTGGACAACCAATTGCACAAACTATACCTGCAGTCTTATAGCTTTTAACATTCCTATCTTCGACAATCTACTTGCTGCATGTTTTATGAAAACACCCACGGCAACGCGCGGGCTCGAAACCTCCTACAATCTAATGCAAAACTAAACCAAAAACACTAGTAATAATGAAAGCATAAAAGTACCAATTATCCAATTGAATCACATTCTGTAACTAATAAAAGGTATATGAATATTTATTTTCTATTACCTGACCAAAATGATGAAGGTAGTAATCGAATGAAAATCTCTCGTATTGGGATAAGTGAGTTGTAAATAAGAGGTGGGCTAGAGAATTCTAGAATTAAATTAAGGATAGATACTCATAACAATGGGAGGGAATTGATAAAAAAATTGTTGCTCGTTTAATTTTTTTAGTGAAAAAGCCGCGTGATTTTTTAATCGGTAATTAGTGACAAATACCAATAAGAAGTAAAAGAAACATATCTTTTAATGGCATAATATTCGGGTCTATCACAAATTATGGGAACTTTTAGTAACATGCCTATTTTTGTGCCACAAATATCATGAGCAATGGTGGCACAAACCATAAAGTGCCACTATTAGCTATAAAAATAATTAGTAGCACATAAAATATGTCACTAAAAACTTAATATAGTGACAAATATAAATCTGTCATTAAAAACGTATGCCACTAATGGCCCTTTTTTTGTAGTGTGAGAAGTCAATCCATAGACGCATGCTCACACAACACATTCATTTATAAAGAAATCATGATAAGTATATATCTTCATCAACTGGCTCTGATATTTTTACTCCATGCTTCTGCTACGCTGCTGCAAATATCATGAATCAACAAAAGCTTCCGCAACTCTGATGAGAAGAAATCATGATCCAAAATGTGAGCATATCGGTCCAAAAGTCACAATGTCACATGATGGCAACACTATAAAGGATGAATTAGAGATTATGTATCATTGATGATCTCAATGGAAGCTCCAGATCACATATCAAAGAATCATTCAAAGTCAAGGAATCACTACTATTGAAAGATGTTTAAGTTGTTGAAGCTACAATGTCTACGAGCTCGAGCATCAAAGATTATGGATTAATTGCTAGGACGTTCTTCAATGTAACTATTGGGGTGACCTCCCTTAGGGAGAGATTGTTAGGATTTAGAAAATCCATGCTGAAGTGTCGGTCACCCCAACATATGTTTAGCATATCATAGCTCGTAGACATAACAATATATTAGTTAGATTATTAGTAGTGTAAGTAACACCGTGGAAGAAGGACGGGTCTTTACCTACTGTATGCCTGATCCACAGCCCGAAGAAGGGCGTAGTCATTTGTATAAATAGCCCTCTCCCTACAAGGGAGAGGGTTGGATGTTCATTTTGGTAATTTAACCTTCCATTTGTTTAATCTCTCTAGAACATCTCACTTTCTCTCTCTAAACCATACGCCCATATTGAGCTTACTTGTATGATTGTGAAAACCAATATGTTACAAAGAGGCACAATTATAAACTGGTTATCAAAATTCTGTTTTAAGAGAAAAACAATTGCAAATCAAGTATGACACACTTGATGTTAATTTCATTTTGAAAATAAAATATTTAAGCGAAGAAATTTCTGATCTTAAAAACCAATGATGAGTGTCTAAATACTCATAATTTTTGTACCATTTAAACTGCAAAAACATCTGAAAACACTCAGAAATGCATCAAAATGATAAAAATATCACAAATAAGTGTTTTATGTGTTTTAAATGCAAAAATATCAAAATCTGGTGAAAAACGTATCAAGTTTGCATAATTGGCAGTTTTAGTCCCCCAAGTTTCAAAAGTTGTCAAAAATAGTCCCTGGTAAATCTAAATAAAGAAAAATATCATTTTAAGTCCTTAGGGATTCATGGGTTGTAAAATTAGTCCTTGAGATTTAAAAATTGCAAATTTACAACTTAGGTCCCTAAACTTTGAAAAATGTCAAGTTTGGTCCCCGGAAGTTTGAAAATGTCAAAATTGGTCCTTGTACTATTGAAGTTTGTCAGTTTTGGTCCTTGTGACAACTTTGGAATATTGGCAGAAATGGTCCCTCTAGTTTGGCAGAATTACATAATGGTCCTTGTATTACTAAGCTTAAACCATGACCCTTTACACCTTTGACCCTGCCTTTACACTTGACCCCTGCCATTAACCCAATTGACCCCTTCCCTTTTTGGACCCCAAGTCAAAACCAGTCAAACCACTTTTGCCACCCACCCTATTCACTTTCTTCCCCACTTGACTAGCCCTGCAATACCTTCTCCCAACACCTTTCCCCTCACCTTATCTCTTCAACTCACCCTCCACAATCATCACACCTATCCACCCCCCCTAGTTGCAAATCCAGAGCCCTACAGTCAAATTATGCCTTTCCCGCCAAAATGGATCCAGTGGCCAATATCATCTCTACTCATCCAATGGATAAAATTATTGATGGGATTTGATCAGAGGACACGTGGAAACCATTTGGAGCTATAAAAGAGAGAGGAGGTGCAGAGATGAAGACAGTGGTTAGTTTTCATTTTTAAATGTATGTCGTTTTTTATTAATTTAGCTTAATTAGTGTTTTAAGATGTAGTCTTCTGTTCTATTGTACTCAAATCAAGTTATTTCATCAATATAATCTGTTTTTCAAGTGTAATTCAAGGTCTTACTTAAGATTCAAACTTTCACATTCACTGTTGAGAAATTGAGTTTCAAACTCTTGTCTTAAAGCTTCTATTAGCTTATTTTTAAGCTCAACCAGGTTAACTTAAGCTTGTTATAGCTTTTGAATAACTTGGAAAACAGGTTCAATCAATTTTCAATTTTGGTCAACATAAGTCAACTGAAGCTCAAATTGCCTTGGAAATGATAATGGGTTGATGCAGAGTGATTTTGGGTTGGTTTAGACTAGTTTAGCATAGTGTGGGTTCTGGTTTTAGCCTGCAAAAGAAGCTGGACAATTGTGAGTATCTGTCTTATTTTCATTTTCATTTCAATTTGCAAATGGTGTTTGTATCTGTATCTGTGGTTAAGAATGGTTCAAACTTGTTTATTTAGTGGTAATTAAAGTAGTGAGACTTAGTTTGATCATTAATATTAGCCAGTTAAATGTTTAGCTCAGTTTTGATTATAAATCAGTCATGACAGGTGTGTTTGGATTTGATGTTTAAACTGCATTAGAGGCTTGTTCAGTGATTGAGTCTTGTTGTTTCAGTCTTGTTTACCTCATTTGAACTCATATCTGTCTTCATTTTGCAACTGCCAACCACCAAAAGTCAAAATTATATTAAACCTGTTTTAACTTCAAATCTGTTGGAATTTTGCAAGATCAAAATCTTGTTTTGTGTTTGTAATACATAGATATAACTTGCATTAAGTTTATTTCAGTATAATACATCAATTTAAGTCCTTAAATCTGTTGCAAAGTTCAAATAAGTCAACTTTTCATTTTTATTAAAAAAGTCAAATTGCACAATCCAGTTTTTAGCCTAACTAGGGTGATTTTTCATTAAGTCATTCTTGGACCAAATCAAATGAAACTCTGGGTTTTATAAGTTCTCTAGGTCTAGTTTCTTATTAGGATTTTTATTGATTTTTAGTAATTTTTCAAAAGCTCCAAATGAGCTTGTCAAAAAGGGCATAAGTGCCCTGTGCAACTGAGTCAGCTTACACTGACTCTGCACAGGTTTTTGCAGACCTTGTACCCAGCTCATCAGAGCTCATCTTGGGCTAATCTTTGGCTTAGACATAGCTAGCCAGGTCATCTTGAGGTTCCCACTTCTGTTTTTCAGTTCTAGCTTATGGGGTGGCTTATGCTTAAGCTTCAAAGAGGCACCCAAAACTGTTTTTTAGCACATTAGCCAAATCATCCAAATCTTTGTAGATTGTATTTTAGAGGATAAGAGCAGTTGTAATTTGTTGTTTTAGAGTATTTATAACATATCTTAGCTTCTGTAACAGTTTTGTGCTCATTTGTACCCTTGTGCTTATTCCAAGTGCTTATAAATAAGCACTTATCTCTGCAGCCTCTTATTCCTTCACACAAGCACTTGTTTTTATATTTTTCCTAAATTCTAAATATTATTTTAGACTTTTCTTGAATTTTTCAGATTTTTCTAGGTCAGTTTGGTATTTTTCTTGATTTAAATTAGTTTTTAAGCATTTTTAATTAGCATTTAATACAAATAATTCAGAAAAGTTTCAAAAAAATAAGTTTTCATTTTTCTTAGGTTAAGATAAATATAAAAAGTAAAAAAATTATTTTTCCAGATTTTTCATAGTTTAATTTGTAATTTTTAGTAATTTAATTAGTTTTAAATAGTTTAAAATTCATAAAAAATAGAAAAATAATCAGAAAAATATAAAAATAGTTTTGAAAATTCTCTTTTGTTATTTTAGATTTTTCCAAGTCATAATTTTATTTTTCTAGCTTTATTTCATATTTTCTTGTATTTTAGGCTATTATTAAATAAGTAAAAATAGTTTTTAATTAATAATAATTAAATAAATAGTTTTAAAAATAATTTTATTTTTCTAAAAATTTTCTTTTATCATTAGGTTTGTAAAAATATCATTTTCATATTTTTAGGATTAATATTGCTTCAGTTCACATTTTCTTGTATACGTCACGTAGTTTTTAATTTAAGTTTTATAAAAGAAAAATCAAAAACATCAGTTTAAAAATAGTGATAACGTTTATTTAATATAGTTTATCTTTTTAATTTTCTTTAATTTGCATTTAAGCCCTTGTAGTTTATGTACTTTTTCTTTTAGTATAATCAATCACAACTCTTTTCCATTCAAATTATCTCGATCACTAATCGTCTGATTATTCTCGCACGGCTCGTTGGGACTTAACGACCTGGGGAAACACTATACTCTCCTGGACTTCATTGCATTTATGTCTGAACTGTTTTAAGTTTCTTACGGTTAGCCATTCACAAGTGGCTAGCTTGCGTGAGAAAACTTGACGGTTTGGGACGAATCAAATTTTGGCGCCGCTGCCGGGGAGCAGTGCTAATAGTCTTACGTTTAGCAGATTAGTGATTTGAATATTCACTCCTTGTTTATACCATCTATATATTTATATTTTCTTATAAAAATCCAAAAATCCAAAAACATCTTAAAAATCAAAAACCCAACAAGATTTTCATTCTTTGTTTCTACATCATGTTTTTCAAAAATACCAAAAATATTCATCTTAACCCTCTTACCCTTTTTGATTCTTTATCCCTTTACCCTCTGTCCATTTGATTCTAACTTCTATTCTCATGGAATCTCTCGACTACGACGAATTCTGGGACGAAGTTGAAAAACTTCAGACTTTATCACAAAAGTCAAGAATTCGTGTTGTTCGTGATGATCCATTGATTCTGCGTAGGGAAATGGAAAGAGAAACCGGGGTGACAAAGGACCAGATACTTCCCTCTAATGATGGAAGTGCTAAATACGTCCAACCTACGGTTATCCAAAGATCTAACCCCTCAATTGCTCCTAAGCCGTCTAGAATTGATCCTAAACTTTCACGATTTACGGTTAAAAGCAAACATGCAGAATTTAGACCAGTGACTAGCAAGAATGACTTGCCTAATCTTCACGTTTCTCAAGAACCAGAACCAGAGACCATAACGGAAGTGGTGGAAATTGCTAGCTCTCAGAGCACACCACTTGTCCCACCTCCGAATTTTTCAAAATGTTCTTCGAGACTTAATAGTCATTCAGATCACCATGTTGGTTTTGTTGATTCTTTGAATAAACCGATTCCTTCTCATAACTCTCAAATAGAATCGTTTATTCCTTGTGTCGGTTGTGGTGAGCCTCTTTTTGGTTCACCCTGTCGTTGGTGTACGTGTGTACAATGTGGTAATGATATTCGTAACGGGAGTTGTTTGTTTTGTGGTTCGAGGAATTCATTTGATTATGATCCTAATCAGAACTCATTTAACGACCCCTCAAATTTTTCCAATTACCCACCACAGCCCGACCTATCTTCATATAACCAACATAACTGCTGTGAATTTTGTGGAGGTCCTCACCAAGGATTTGAGTGTCAATCCGGAAACACGTTTGTCTATGAACAGTTTTCTGGTGATGCTCAGAACTTTGGTTATGACCAATATCCATATAATTCACCAGTCCAGACTCAACAGTTTTACTGTTGTGAGAACTGTGGAGGTTCCCATTTCAGCTCTGATTGTCAAACAGGGAATCCATTCCCTTGTAACAATTACGACTATCCATATCACGACCAACCTCCACAGTGCCAAATGACTCAAACTCCTCAGCAAACCCAACAAGACACTTTTCTAGAGCTTCTGGAGTCAGTGAAAAGAACTGAGGAATTGAGTAAAACAGCATTTCATAATGTTCCCAGTTTTTCTTGTGTATATTGTGGGGGTCCTCATGATGATTATCAATGTCAACCTTCCGGTTTTGACAAATCTCCACTCCCACAATGTCCTGTCATTCAAAATTCACATGAGAAATCCATGGAAGAATTGCTAGCTGAAGAGTAGGCTGCTAAAATAAATTCCCAAATTGCCTTTGAAAAATCTATTAGGGAATCAATTGCAAAAGAAAAAGCAGCCAGATCTAGCTCTCAATTTCATTTTATTCCTGATGACAGTGATGATGAGGATACACTTGATTCATCAAGTTCATCAGTTGATATCCCAGCAGTTGAGATTCCATCTCAAACAACTGCTATCACACCCGAAGCTCCCACTCACTCTCTGAGCATGGGGGACGAGCATCTTGACACTGTTCCTGAAAAGGAATCGGACGAATTCATAAAGTCTAGTGTTGAGAACCTTGTCCCAATCCCAAGAGAGTCACAGGGAATTCTTGATCATGTGTGTGATATCCCTCCTCCTCTTGTCTTCCAAAATGATCATATTGAGATGTTCTCCGATTCTAATGATAATGATTCGTTATCTTGTGGAGACATCGTTTATGTGGAAGATTTACCTTCTGAGCTTGTTAGCTTAGAAGAAGAGAATGATGAAGTTACTGACACTGAAATCAAAGATGAAGCACTTCGTGCAACATTACTGAATGTCAGTCTTTTCATTTCTAAAATCGAGGCTTTCAATGAAAAACCTATTTCATCTCCTATCCCCATTAAGGATAGTGACATTCTTTCCGATGATTCTATTCCGGAAATGAAAGCCTTCTGTTTTAATAATATGGGAGAGAAGATTAGTGGCAGTACCACTTTTCATTCTCATAATTCTCTCCCCGATTATGAATCATTTACATTGGGGGAGTTCACCAGTGAACCCACTCATATCAATTATGAATATGATTCATTCACCTTCATGGAGTTCTTAGATGAACTCACTCATATCATATCTCCGCCAGAGTATGATAACTTCTACTTTGATCTAGACACACCCGGGATATGTCTAGACCAATTGAGCTTAAAAGATGAAATTCATGCTATTATGAATTCTCCTTCTGATGATGATGAGTTAGTCAAGATTATTATCATGACTTTCTTTCTCTTCTTCACCTATCCCGTGGCTTCTCCTGTTCTTCACTCCTTCGGGAATGAAGACATTATCTTTGACCCCGGCATTTCCATGTACCATTTGTGAGCCGGGTCTGTCTATGTATATCTCATCGGTGTGGAACTTTCACGTACTTCAATGTTTATCCAAACATCTTGAATGAAAGTCCGATGGAGATTGTCTCTTCCACTTACTTCCCCATGAACAAATTAATTCGGGGTCGAGTCAAGCTAGCGACTCGGTAATCAAAAACAGTAGTTAAACATGGGTTTTCACCCGTGTGTACCACCCTAGTGTGGGGGAGATGCCCCACATGTTGTATATAGATCTAAAAAATGAATGAAAATTGTAAATATTAAAAAAGAGAATAATTGTTGTGTTTCTACACTTAGCTAGTAATGTTATCTTTTTACGTTCTAAGTTTCGGCATAACAGCCGGTACTTTGAATATTGAGGACAATATTCATTTCTAAGTGTGGGGGGGAAATTCTGGCGAATTTGATCATAAATGTACCCTTTTAGTCCCTTTTTCCCCAAAATGGCCAAATTTAATTTTTTTTAGTGGAAGTACTATGTACTAAACACAACAAATGGTAATCAGTCCACCATGTCTAACCCACATAAGGACTGGCTAATCCAGGAGCAAACGGCTCTTGGTAAAGATATCTCAAATCCGTTGACGGCTTGCAATTTGCCCAAAATTGTATGGTATTCAGCTCACCATATCCTTAAAAGTGAAGAGTTGGCTAGCCCGCAAGTTTATGGCTTGTGGTAAAGGCAGTGGAAAAACCATAATTGGTAATCAGCTCACCAAAGATATATTATCTAAGAGTTGGCTAGTCCAGAAGCAAACGGCTTCTGGTAAAGACAAATCAAATCCGTTGGAAGCTGGTGATTTGCTCAAAATCATTTGGTTATCAGTGTACGATAGTTCTTACTTGAACTGAAACATTTGGCTACTCCAGAAGTAATGGCTTTTGGTAAAGAGATGAAATCCATTAATTTTTCTCAAAACATTGCTAGGGACTAGCAATATCTTAGTGTGGGGGATTGATGAGTGTCTAAATACTCATAATTTTTGTACCATTTAAACTGCAAAAACATCTGAAAACACTCAGAAATGCATCAAAATGATAAAAATATCACAAATAAGTGTTTTATGTGTTTTAAATGCAAAAATATCAAAATCTGGTGAAAAACGTATCAAGTTTGCATAATTGGCAGTTTTAGTCCCCCAAGTTTCAAAAGTTGTCAAAAACAGTCCCTGGTAAATCTAAATAAAGAAAAATATCATTTTAAGTCCTTAGGGATTCATGAGTTGTCAAAATTAGTCCTTGAGATTTAAAAATTGCAAATTTACAACTTAGGTCCCTAAACTTTGAAAAATGTCAAGTTTGGTCCCTGGAAGTTTGAAAATGTCAAAATTGGTCCTTGTACTATTGAAGTTTGTCAGTTTTGGTCCTTGTGACAACTTTGGAATATTGTCAGAAATGGTCCCTCTAGTTTGGCAGAATTACATAATGGTCCTTGTATTACTAAGCTTAAACCATGACCCTTTACACCTTTGACCCTGCCTTTACACTTGACCCCTGCCATTAACCCAATTGACCCCTTCCCTTTTTGGACCCCAAGTCAAAACCAGTCAAACCACTTTTGCCGCCCACCCTATTCACTTTCTTCCCCACTTGACTAGCCCTGCAATACCTTCTCCCAACACCTTTCCCCTCACCTTATCTCTTCAACTCACCCTCCACAATCATCACACCTATCCACCCCCCTAGTTGCAAATCCAGAGCCCTACAGTCAAATTATGCCTTTCCCGCCAAAATGGATCCAGTGGCCAATATCATCTCTACTCATCCAATGGATAAAATTATTGATGGGATTTGATCAGAGGACACGTGGAAACCATTTGGAGCTATAAAAGAGAGAGGAGGTGCAGAGATGAAGACAGTGGTTAGTTTTCATTTTTAAATGTATGTCGTTTTTTATTAATTTAGCTTAATTAGTGTTTTAAGATGTAGTCTTCTGTTCTATTGTACTCAAATCAAGTTATTTCATCAATATAATCTGTTTTTCAAGTGTAATTCAAGGTCTTACTTAAGATTCAAACTTTCACATTCACTGTTGAGAAATTGAGTTTCAAACTCTTGTCTTAAAGCTTCTATTAGCTTATTTTTAAGCTCAACCAGGTTAACTTAAGCTTGTTATAGCTTTTGAATAGCTTGGAAAACAGGTTCAATCAATTTTCAATTTTGGTCAACATAAGTCAACTGAAGCTCAAATTGCCTTGGAAATGATAATGGGTTGATGCAGAGTGATTTTGGGTTGGTTTAGACTAGTTTAGCATAGTGTGGGTTCTGGTTTTAGCCTGCAAAAGAAGCTGGACAATTGTGAGTATCTGTCTTATTTTCATTTTCATTTCAATTTGCAAATGGTGTTTGTATCTGTATCTGTGGTTAAGAATGGTTCAAACTTGTTTATTTAGTGGTAATTAAAGTAGTGAGACTTAGTTTGATCATTAATATTAGCCAGTTAAATGTTTAGCTCAGTTTTGATTATAAATCAGTCATGACAGGTGTGTTTGGATTTGATGTTTAAACTGCATTAGAGGCTTGTTCAGTGATTGAGTCTTGTTGTTTCAGTCTTGTTTACCTCATTTGAACTCATATCTGTCTTCATTTTGCAACTGCCAACCACCAAAAGTCAAAATTATATTAAACCTGTTTTAACTTCAAATCTGTTGGAATTTTGCAAGATCAAAATCTTGTTTTGTGTTTGTAATACATAGATATAACTTGCATTAAGTTTATTTCAGTATAATACATCAATTTAAGTCCTTAAATCTGTTGCAAAGTTCAAATAAGTCAACTTTTCATTTTTATTAAAAAAGTCAAATTGCACAATCCAGTTTTTAGCCTAACTAGGGTGATTTTTCATTAAGTCATTCTTGGACCAAATCAAATGAAACTCTGGGTTTTATAAGTTCTCTAGGTCTAGTTTCTTATTAGGATTTTTATTGATTTTTAGTAATTTTTCAAAAGCTCCAAATGAGCTTGTCAAAAAGGGCATAAGTGCCCTGTGCAACTGAGTCAGCTTACACTGACTCTGCACAGGTTTTTGCAGACCTTGTACCCAGCTCATCAGAGCTCATCTTGGGCCAATCTTTGGCTTAGACATAGCTAGCCAGGTCATCTTGAGGTTCCCACTTCTGTTTTTCAGTTCTAGCTTATGGGGTGGCTTATGCTTAAGCTTCAAAGAGGCACCCAAAACTGTTTTTTAGCACATTAGCCAAATCATCCAAATCTTTGTAGATTGTATTTCAGAGGATAAGAGCAGTTGTAATTTGTTGTTTTAGAGTATTTATAACATATCTTAGCTTCTGTAACAGTTTGGTGCTCATTTGTACCCTTGTGCTTATTCCAAGTGCTTATAAATAAGCACTTATCTCTGCAGCCTCTTATTCCTTCACACAAGCACTTGTTTTTATATTTTTCCTAGATTCTAAATATTATTTTATACTTTTCTTGAATTTTTCAGATTTTTCTAGGTCAGTTTGGTATTTTTCTTGATTTAAATTAGTTTTTAAGCATTTTTAATTAGCATTTAATACAAATAATTCAGAAAAGTTTCAAAAAAATAAGTTTTCATTTTTCTTAGGTTAAGATAAATATAAAAAGTAAAAAAATTATTTTTCCAGATTTTTCATAGTTTAATTTGTATTTTTTAGTAATTTAATTAGTTTTAAATAGTTTAAAATTCATAAAAAATAGAAAAATAATCAGAAAAATATGAAAATAGTTTTGAAAATTCTCTTTTGTTATTTTAGATTTTTATAAGTCATAATTTTATTTTTCTAGCTTTATTTCATATTTTCTTGTATTTTAGGCTATTATTAAATAAGTAAAAATAGTTTTTAATTAATAATAATTAAATAAATAGTTTTAAAAATAAATTTCTTTTTCTAAAAATTTTCTTTTATCATTAGGTTTGTAAAAATATCATTTTCATATTTTTAGGATTAATATTGCTTCAGTTCACATTTTCTTGTATACGTCACGTAGTTTTTAATTTAAGTTTTATAAAAGAAAAATCAAAAACATCAGTTTAAAAATAGTGATAGCGTTTATTTAATATAGTTTATCTTTTTAATTTTCTTTAATTTGCATTTAAGCCCTTGTAGTTTATGTACTTTTTCTTTTAGTATAATCAATCACAACTCTTTTCCATTCAAATTATCTCGATCACTAATCGTTTGATTATTCTCGCACGGCTCGTTGGGACTTAACGACCTGGGGAAACACTATACTCTCCTGGACTTCATTGCATTTGTGTCTGAACTGTTTTAAGTTTCTTACGGTTAGCCATTCACAAGTGGCTAGCTTGCGTGAGAAAACTTGACGGTTTGGGACGAATCAACCAACTTTCTAAACAAAAGGCAATTTGTTCTGATCTTGAAAAAGAGAAGAAATAGTTGAAAGCTGATTTTTCAAAACGAGAAGATTCACTTCTTGAGAAAAATGATAAAATCAACAAATTGGAAAATTTGCTTGTTAAAATGGGTCATTCAAGTCAAACAATCAATGTGATAACTAATCAAACAAATCCGTTTTACCGTACAACACACAAAATGACTCTTGATAACAAAACTCCTTGTGCTCTCAAGAAAGCTCATAATGAACAAGATTTTTTGTATAATGGAAATGTTTTGTTAGATAAGCATGACCCTATCAATGTTCGTAATTCTCATAAAACGATAGAACTTAATGAAGAGAGCAGAAGAAAAACGAAACAAAAGAACCCAAAATTAAAACTAATTGATTACAACAAACTTAACAAACTTTTTGCAGTTACTTTTGTTCCACAAAAAGATAAATCAAGTTTTCCCATAACTTCCAGTGTTTCAAACATAGTGTCAAAACCATTTTCAAAACCAAAAGTTGTCTCAAAATTGTTGTTTCCATTACACAGTTAGTATAAAAACAATTAAAACGACTAATTGTGAACAATGACTGAAGTAATGCAAGTAAAAACACACCGAGTAATTTTCAACGTTTATATTCTTTATTAAAATAAATAAAAAAGAATACATTACCCAAGTACTTGCAGAATAGTACTTGGGATTGAAATGACAATTATGGTATGAATCCTCACTAAGCTTAGGCTAAGTCTAAGCACAACTACACAGGAACCAATGAACTATCTCAGGGACTTAGTTGTATTTGGAGGAGTGAAAGATTGCTTGTGTGTGTGTTTTACAATTAATGCACAAGCTTAAATCTTTCACTCCAACTCTTATGCTATTTATACAAGTTTGGTTTTTAACTCTATCCTAGAGGACAAACTGATAGGTTACAGAAGACAAAATACTGATGTATTTTATCTCTGTTTACATTGGCTATTTAGAGTAAGTGACAAGGCTGCTTTCTTCTAGTCAGTGATGATACTGAGCCTGGTAGTTAGTGATTCAGGGAGAGTTTGACTTTGGTTGATAAGGACTTCGTCTTATCTGTTCAAACTTATCCCGCCTTGTCCGGCTCATTCTTCAGTCTTCTTAGCCTTCAGTCTTCATCTTCAGTATTGTCTTTAGTGGTAGTAGTTGGTGAGGAGTTTCGGGATTCAGTGAGTTATTGTCATCACTCACTGAATCCACCATCTTCTTCTTGACTCAGTCTTCACCCTTTAAGTTCCGCCTTACTGAGTGGAGAGACTTCTCTTTTGTCTCTTACTGAGTATCCCGAAGACAGCTCACTGAGTGGCTATGTGCTCAGTGACTTGTTAGTGTTTAAGGGACTAAACACTTAGGGTGTTTTCTATTCAAATCCTAGAATTAAGAGGTTTGGGTATTCACTGAACCCAATAGTCTCCCCCTATTTGGATATACAAATAGCCTAAGTATTTGATCAGTATAAGTGAGCAAATGGCTTCTTCTTAAACTGAATGTACTAATGAACATAATAAGGAACACTGAATATTTTAACAAAACATACATCGTTTATTCATCAGATTACAAGGTTCCTAACACTAGTACAAAAGATGAAATGATAGAGGTTTCAAAGATGTCATTCAAGGCGGATTCCTAGTGCTTCTAACTTTGGCTTCTTGGAGAGTAGAGTTGCTTTGTCAGGGTGATCTCTAACTTTGGCATTTAAGTCAGCACAAAACCTGATGTTTGTAGGAGACTGAATTTGAGAGGCCACTGTTATGTAACTCAGCATTGTAGCTACACCTTCCTGATCGATATCACTCCACCTTTGAATTGATGGGTTCCCATATACATCAATGAAGAAGAGTCCTCTTTCAGGCTCTTCAATAACAAGGCAGTTCACAAAATTTACCCCTTCAGGCAGTTCCCTGTTACATTCAAAACTAGGCACCTTGGCTTCAGGCTCAGATTCAACCCTTTTTCTTTTTCCTTGGGATGATTTAGGTTGAGATCCTTGAGCCTCAGGAAGAGCTGACTGTATCACAAGTGATAACGCTACACGCGTCGTTCGGGGTCAAAGGAACTTCCTTTTCGTCGAACAAGTTTTTCAACACCCTAGGCAGTGAACCTAATCGTTGTAGTGTAGTATTAGGGTAAGCCACGGGAATTGATATCGTTCTCTAGGGGAATAGGAATGCTAGTGAGAAGTTACTACGCTAAGGTTGGGGTTGAGGAAGATTATTTTTTATCTTTTTATGTTTTTAGGAAATGGAAAGGTACGAATCTCGGGGTTTGGATTTGGGGGTTTGGTATTTCTACCGATTACTTCTACTTATCTAATTTTCTAAACTAAGGTGTATGTAGTCTATGTCTATTGTTGTGTACTAGTATGATAGTTAAAAATGTATTTTCTTAGGCTTTGTTACTCCCTAGTTATCTCCTATTGGTAGTTGAATTGTCACGTCCTTATTCTTAATTGCGTTGTGTCTCTAAGGTCGTAGGGTATGCGTTTATCCCTAACTCTTTGAAGCTACCAAAGGTTAATGACTACAAAATCTCTAGGATTCATAAACTTTAACTCTAAGGTATTCTTTGAATGACTTGTCTACAATTACTCTAGGCGATTATAAGCTAAGGTTCATCAAAGATCAATCAAGCATTACAAACACAACGAATGACCTATCGCAATACTAGGTCAATCACAATTAAGATAAGAGACAACCAATCAATATTCAATAACTAAGTTTCATATTACCTAGGCAAACACACAAGTAAATTAGCCGGAAATGGGGAACATGCAAGCATACACACAATCAAAGGAAGACATAATTAAATTAATGAAGTAAAACACTTATCTTGATGTAAGATAAGGTATGGAACCCTAAAATACTGTACAAGACAGCCTTGGTTCGGTTTAGGTTTTTACTCCAAAAGACTACA
Source organism: Chrysanthemum seticuspe (assembly GCA_019973895.1). NCBI lineage: Eukaryota > Viridiplantae > Streptophyta > Magnoliopsida > Asterales > Asteraceae > Chrysanthemum > Chrysanthemum seticuspe. The sequence goes on from BPTQ01000005.1 coordinate 220,501,537, forward strand.
CACTGAAAACTAAAAAATTCGGATTCTATATATAAGATTACACATGCGACGGCGTCACCCTTTAATTTGTGACGCCGTCGGGTCGCCGTTATTAGGGTTTCGTCTTGGCCACGTTAGTCTTGCGACGACGTCACCTTATGACTGTGACGCCGTCCCCTTCAGTCTCTGACGTCGTCTGGATCAAATCTAGGCCGTCTGAGTTGCGACGCCCTAGTCTTTTAAAACCTGAAGTCGTCACTTGTAAATGAGCAATTTGGCTACTGAGTCGTCACAAAAGTTGTCCGACGGCGTCGCTAGTTGTGCCTGACGCCGTCACCTTCAGTTCCAGTAGCCTGAGTGTCTCGATTCTTGACTTTGGCCATTTTCTTCGTATATTCGCGCCTTTTCGTCCGAATAAGTGTCATTCCAGCATTTTGCCTTCAAGATACCTAAAAAGTGAAAAGGAACGATATTAAGTAATAACGGATACAAAAGTGATCAAATAAGGGCTTAAACGACCCCTCAAAAAGGTACATTTTAAAACCTTATCAAATATCCCTACACTTGGTATTTGCTTGTTCTCAAGCAAATGTGCTTTTAGCCAATCAATTTATAAGTTAGAGGTCATGAAGCATTAGTTTAGAACGATTCACAACACATATAAGCCCCGCAAAAGTCATAACAAGCACGGGAATTACATACTAGCACCTTACATGGGATGTTTAGATACTCACATCTCTCGGGTGTATATGAAATATAACAAGTTGGAAATGGAAGATAAACACTCATTAACCGGTCCTAGTTTATAGATTACCATAGGCTTGAGACTAGATCAAACCTCCATCGCTTTGGCGTAAGCACCTAGGAAAGACTATCCAAGAGGTCTTTTAAAGGGTTGTAATGATAGGCTTACGGTAGGGAAACAAAGGGTTTGGTGGGATAGGCTATTTAGTGGTGGCAAGTCAAAAATCTTTATGTTACAAGCATGCGAAGAATGGAGTTGCTAAGCCAAGACTCGACACTCTAGATTCTAGATAACTAAAACAAACAAACATAATTTTAAAGATAGATGTAGGATGGTAGCAAGTATTTTTTTTTCAACACTCTATTTTTTTTTCTTTTTCTCTTTTTTCTATTTTTTTCGATTTTTTTTTTAATTTTTATTTTATTTTATTTTTTCATACACTTTTACTCTACCATCCTCTATGATAACATTAAAATGATAGGGATTTATAGGCACATCCCTACACTTGAGTTTTTATTACTCTAACACTATTTTGACCCGAATTGAAAAGATCAAAACACTTGGAGTACATTATTACGCAAATAAAGGGAATTTGAATTTAACGTTCCCTTCCCGTCATCTCATAAAATTTAACTTTTCCCATGAGTCCCAATCGTCCCAAAACTGTGTACAAAGGATATGACTCGACTTAGCAACTTATGCAAGCAACTAGATAATTGAACTAAGGGTTTAGTGTGATAACAATAATGCACTAAAAGTGAGTGCATACAAGGTAGGCTAAGGCGATTTGGGTGTACATTTGGGGGTGGATTGTAAACAATGCTCTTCATTGATATTCCGGAAAACCGAAACATCACGAGAACCGCGAAAATGATAGGCTCTGAGGGGTTAACTAGGGGTATCGTGTACTAAAGATGAGTACTACACAAGGGTGTGGGGAATTACTCAACCCATGTGGAAGAACTAATTATATTACATGTATCAAACAAGGGTTATCCTAATGCCTCTTATCATTTAGTTATTCCTAACTACACAAGTGTAGTCTTACTAGCGATCTCGGGATGCATCACAAAACAAGTTCTAGAATCTATTATACTACCGGTTTACACTCTAAGCATTAAAGATGAATGCTTTAATTCCTACTAATCTAAGGGCGATTCTCACATTTTGGGTGGAATTTAAGTGGTAAAGGGTTTTTGTGCTAGTCATATAATTTCCTATCCATGAGACGCTTTATTGAGACTAATGGCCCACTCCTATATGTCATGAAAAATTTTAAATTTGGTGCCTAAATTACCCTAACGGATATTTCTCATGGTTTATTACACAAATGAAATTGGATAAAGCAAATAATCAAGGATAAACATAGTTTCAAAGTTCCCGTTTTATTTTCCCTCCCTACACTTAAACTGAACATTGTCCCCAATGTTCCCCGAAAGTATCAAAGTTATGATAACGAAAGGTAATAAAGGATGAATGAAACTAATACTCCCCTGATTAGCTCGGTAGGATCCGTGTAAAGTGGTGGTTACATATTTCTTCAAAAAGAACGTTTGCGTGAAAAGCTCCTTCTCATCTTATGTATCTTCTTATTGGTAAATTAAACCTGCACACTTGAAGAAAAAAAAACGAAACCTTCGCGTAAAATCGGCGGTAATAGTATATATAGGACTCTACTAAACTAGGATATAATGCTTGTGGAATGGATGTTTACAGAATTTCTAGAAAATTAAGTCCTGGAAAATTCCAAAAATTTATAAGTAGCTCAGAAAACGAGAAAAAGTAATCAGTTGTTTCTGCTCCTTCCTGACGCCGTTAGGTTGCGATCCTGACGCCGTCAGGTTATCCTGACAAAAACTGGTCTGCAATTTCCTGGAAAAAATTCTGGAAAATTTACATCTTTAGAATCTGGATAAATTTCCTACAAAACATCCATTATGACTCGATACAAGCATTTGACTCGAACAAACAAACATGTATATCTTTTAATTAATTGTAATTCTCATGTTTACGTTTCTTTTGAAAACGTATGTAATCCTCCCTACACTTATCCCTTATGTAAAATATCTTTATATGTAATTAAGACGAGGTTAAAGACAAAATAAAGCATTTTTACAAATTTAAACATGAGAATAAATAATCAATAAAAGATACACGACACACAAACAAGATAATCCATCCACACAAGTTATAGATAAACCATGCCAAATGAAAATATACATACGCCTCAAATTGTTTAAAGTTCACCACACAGTCAAAATAACCTAAATTATTACATGCCTGAATTAAATTGTCTCAACAACCAAGCATACAAATCCATAAACCATTCATAAACAAATACATGAGTCATTGGGGAGGGGGTCCATAACGGTAGTCATAACCAGGGGAGATGGCTTAAATACCCGTAAGGCGGGTAATCCTCCTCCCGCCCTGGGAATGGATCGATCTGCAGGTGTGGGTCGAGCTGATCACGCATGGAAAAATACTGCATCTGTCTGACGGTATGATCGTAGGTCCAGCCAACCCTCTGATCCTGCTGTGCCATCCAGGTGTCCATGCGGCCCATCCACGCTCCCTGGTAAGCCTGCCAATCTCCACTGGACATGTGTCGGTAGGAGTCAGCGGAGCCTCCTGCTCTATCCCCGTGCTGATATGCTGGCACCTGCGGCTCGTCATCATCGTCATCATCACCAACCTGAACATCGGGCTGAGCACGGAACCATGCAAAGCCCCTACCATAATCCATGATGACCTCCATAGCTTTTAGGGACTTAGATTTGACGACCCTTGGTGCTGCCACCACATTCAGGTATGCGGCTGCCTCCCCTGCCAAAATGCCAAAGGACTGGGCCAACCGGGTGACAAACATGCCTCCATACACCTTATCCTCAAACCTCATCCCACTAGCAGTCCTCAAGTAATTGGCCAACCAGAATGGGATGTTACAATGCACACCCTCGGCCAATATGCAGTAGAGATAGAATAGATCTGGTAAAGTGACCCGATGACTCGTGCTCTGGCGCCCTGTGACAGAGAAAGTGAGGCAACGGTACACGAGCCGAATTCGTGGATCCCGGATCTGAGAAGCGAGGGTACTCCCATTAATGTACTCCCCGTTAGCTATTGTGTTCCAAAACTGAATACCCAACATGTCGTCCCTATGGGTAATCCCGGCTGCCAATCTAGCCCTAAAAACATCGCTCTCAGCATTCCCAACAGCATATAATCCCAATCTCCATCCAAACTCAAGTACCGACATAGCCCTCCATTCTCCACCTAATCTAAATCAGACCCCCTGAAACTCAATGTTATCCCGACATGAATTAATATCCATCATATAAGATGCGTGAAATTTACGCACCAACTCACCATACACGGGCTCACGCATCCTAAACAACCTTTCCCAATGGGGGTCAGTGAACTTATCCCTCCTAAAACTATTCGAGAACTCCCTAGCCAGATCATGCTCCTCAAGAAATCCCCAGTCCAACACAGCCCCTGAGTCAATAGTTTGATGAAGTAAATCATTGTAACGGGTTTGGAACTCTTCCTCAACAAATACTCCCCACCCAGCAATCGTGTCGGCAATGTTTTCCTGGGTTCCAGAAGACTGTCCCCTAGTTCTCTTTGTTCTTCGGCTCATCTGAAACAAGAAACCAAACAGATGGGGAACAAATGAGTAACATTTGTGATGCTGAGGGTGACGTCAGAAGCTTCTGACGGCGTCGCAACAATAACCTGATGCCGTCACCCCGACCGAATTTTGAATCCGACATTTGCGAGGGAAAAATCCAGGTTTTTAACCATAACCCTTGACCCAAAAACCCTTGTTGCAACAACAATGGTATATTGGCTAGGTGGTTTTAGTTCCTAAGCCGTCAAGGCTTCTCGCAAAGTTAACCCCATATGATAACACTACCATTCGCCTAATCTTAAGCCTAATTAACAAGATTCATGGGCGACATTTTAGCATTAATCAAACCAATTGGGGGTTTTCGGATTAAGAAGGGAAAATTAAAATTGATCATGAAATCAAGCAATTGACTAGACAAAGATCAATGTATGTTACTTACCTTGTGGAGATTGATGCAACAAAATAGTGAACTTAATGTGGAGAAAACGTGGTTGTGTGGTGTGGGGCGGATAAAATATGTAGGGTAAAGAATGAAAGGGATGGGGATGTATTTATCCGTCAGATCTGGCTTAGCGACGGCGTCACACTCAAGTTTTTGGCAAAAGAAAATGGTTTTGTTAATCCGCCCGGATCAAAAATCTGATTACTATTTTTGACAAAGATTTTGGTTTTTATTTTAAGATCAATTTTGTCAATCCACTAATAATCTCCACGACGGTAAGTAATGCATATGTCAAATTGTCTTTCAATTGTGATCCTAGAAATTCCGAAGTATTGGGGGTGAGGGTTCTTTGACCCTGGTTTAAAACCGAAAGAACTTTTCCTAGCATTGGGAAAGTCGGGAAGTGACACGTGCACCATTCCAATAAATATGTCCCTAGGGAACAAGCGGGGAGTGTTGAGGCAAGAATTTAAACAAGGATGTGATTCCTTGAGGGGTTTTGTCCTGCTTAATGGAATTGGAGAGGGTTTAGGAGTCACCTTAACGTGTTCCGGTATCGCATATACCTTTTCTATCTTTTTAGGTATATTGTTCTTTGCGATTTCTTCACGGATTTTCAGCATGAAGTTGTTGGCTAATCCCAAGAAAGTATCATGAGTTTTTCGCATTTGAGCTTCGAGGCGTTTTATTTCCTTCTCTTGCTTGTGGACAAATGTCAACATTATGTCCTCGAACTCATCTTGCCGGGATTTTCTTGGGAGTAAAAATTCCTTGACCGCATTCACATACTTATCAGCATGGGTAGTTACTTCCATTAACGCATTCACTTGTGCCTCCATACTCATAATTGCTTGTACTCGGGAAGTTGGCCCGTTCTCCTGGACTACTAGAATTTCCCAACCTTCCTCTTCATATTGAGCTAGGTCCTCGATGACCTCCCAACATGCTTCAGCATTGAGGTTACTTAGCCTTCCACCGGCGGCATAATTAATGGTTTGTCGGAGGGAGGGGTTGATGTAATCATAGAAGAGTTAGACTTGAAGCCAAAGATCAATACCATGATGCGGGACTCTATGGAGTAAGTCCTTGAATTGAGTCCATGCTTCGTAGAGAGATTCACCTTGACGTTGTTGGAACATCAAGATATCATTCCTAAGTGTGGAAAACTAGAAGGGGGGGTTGAAGAGTTTTGCCGATTAAAACTTCCTTTTAAACTATTTAGATCGACTTATGTCAATCTATTTGGTTGTGTGTGTTGGATGTTGATAGACAAGCATATAAAGATATGTAATGAAAAGATAAGAGTAAGAAGCACAAAACCACAACACGAGTATTTATAGTGGTTCGGCTACAAGGACACCTTCCTTGCCCTACTCCACTCCCCGAGTCACCTACTCGAGAGTTCGTAAACACTACACCAATCTCCTTATGGCGGAGAAGCCTTCACAACGTCGCTTAACCTTTTTCCGGTACAAAGCTAAATACCGAGTTCTTTCACACCAAGGTGAACCACACCTAACACAACGTCGCCTACCCTTTATACGGTGCTAGGCTAACCACCGAGTTCTTTCACACCTTAGGTGAACTACACCTTCACAACGTCGCCTACCCTTTATTAGGTACTAGGCTAAGCACCTAGTTCCATTGCAATGGAGGAACTACTACCACAATACACCAACGACTAATCCCAAAGGAGATCTACTCCTTTACAACATCATCAAGGACATCAATATCCTTGGATCTAATGCTAGTCTATCTAGTACATCGAAACACACCATATCGAATGTACATCTAAGGCACCTTTCACTAATGCCTTTGACTAGATCTACAAGACACCTTTCACTAATGTCTTGTGTCTTCACTTCTAAGCACCTTTCACTAATGCTTCTTGTCTTGACTTCTAAGCACCTACCACAAGTGCTTATCCTATTGACGATAGATACCCTTCACTAATATCTTCGTCTTGACATTTGAGACATCTTTCACTAATGTCTTCAACACTACAATTCTTTGAAGAAAGAAAGAGATCATCAACAAGAGGACTTCAATAGCCTTGATAATGAGGAAGCTTGGCAACTCATGGACTTGAGCTTGCTCTACTTCAAAGGTGGTGATCTTGCCTTTAAGAGGAACCTAAAAGATCACACAAAAAACAAGACTACAAACATCGATCTCTTGGATCTAAGGTTAGTGAGATTTAACTCAGGGGAGAAAGTGTATTAGAAAGGGGTGAGAAATAATGAAGAAATGGCTCACTATTTATAGAGAAAAATCCTACTGTTTCCCCGGATCCCACAGATCCCTTCCACTTGGGATCCGGCTAGCACAAAGCCAGGGATCCGTGGAACGCTCCTTTTTGCCCATGGGTATTTTTGGTTATGGGTCATGGGTCATGGGTTATGGGTTGATCCATGGTTTTCTTTCTAGATACAATGTACCTTAAGGATACATTGAACTTGGTTAAGTGGTATATATAAAACCATGGGTTATGGGTCAAAACCATTTGCTAGTTTTTATCTATTTAGTATATACTTGTTTTTACCCATTTTAGTATATACTTGTTTTTACCCATTTTAGTATACTTAGATTAAGTATGTGTTAACTCAATATGTACACACTAGTTGTTGTACATATGTATATCTTAAGCATGAAATCACTTATACTAGTTTTAGTGTTTTATGTGAAAGCGTAAGTGTGTTAGAAAACTATTAGTTCAAACCGTTTACGTATTTTATTTGTTTCGTTAAAATGATCTTACTTTTGTTATCGACAAAACATCAGAAGATCGTAAAATATAAATGAACGTTTTTACGGCTTATTTGTATTAACACTGAGCTTAGTGGTTCTCCTCGGTGGGAAAAATTGAGCAAGGAAGCGAGAGGTGAGATCATCCCAACTTGAGATGGAGCCGGCGGGAAGTCGCTCAAGCCAATTACTAGCTTGGTCCTGTAGTGAGAATTGGAAGAGACGCAGACGCGTGGTCTCCCGACTAGTAGCATCGAGGTCGATGGAATCGACAATTTTAAGGAAATCCTTAAGATGCTGATTAGGATCTTCGGAACGAAGTCCATGGAATGCACATCCGTTTTGCACCAACCGGATGGTGTCGGATCGCAGGGCCGTAATTTGGGCTTGGTCGGGAAGCTCAATGGTGTTTCTATAGAATAGGTGGCTTGGTCTCGAGTATTCACCAAGAGTACGGCCTCTTGGCGGGTCATTTGGTGGTAGGTTGATGAATGGTGGTTGGTTATCACCTTCCATGATGAAAAGTGATGGGGTTATAAACAAAGGTCACGAAGAAGGGGGATAGATTACGAGGAAGCTAAAAATGGGAAAAAAAAGATTACTTGATAGGAATCAAGCAAGGAAACCTAAACGAGGTGGACTCCTAAATAGCTATTCTATTCCCCGGCAGCGGCGCCAAAAACTTGATAACGCTACACGCGTCGTTCGAGGTCAAAGGAACTTCCTTTTCGTCGAGCAAGTTTTTCAACACCCTAGGCAGTGAACCTAATCGTTGTAGTGTAGTATTAGGGTAAGCCACGGGAATTGATATCGTTCTCTAAGGGAATAGGAATGCTAGTGAGAAGTTACTACGCTAAGGTTGGGGTTGAGGAAGATTATTTTTTTTTATCTTTTTATGTTTTTAGGAAATGGAAAGGTACGAATCTCGGGGTTTGGATTTGGGGGTTTGGTATTTCTACTGATTACTTCTACTTATCTAATTTTCTAAACTAAGGTGTATGTAGTCTATGTCTATTGTTGTGTGCTCGTATGATAGTTAAAAATGTATTTTCTTAGGCTTTATTACTCCCTAGTTATCTCCTATTGGTGGTTGAATTGTCACGTCCTTATTCTTAATTGCGTTGTGTCTCTAAGGTCGTAAGGTATGCGTTTATCCCTAACTCTTTGAAGCTACCAAAGGTTAATGACTACAAAATCTCTAGGATTCATAAACTTTAACTCTAAGGTATTCTTTGAATGACTTGTCTACAGTTACTTTAGGCGATTATAAGCTAAGGTTCATCAAAGATCAATCAAGCATTACAAACACAACGAATGACCTATCGCAATACTAGGTCAATCACAATTAAGATAAGAGACAACCAATCAATATTCAATAACTAAGCTTCATATTACCTAGGCAAACACACAAGTAAATTAGCCGGACATGGGGAACATGCAAGCATACACACAATCAAAGGAAGACATAATTAAATTAATGAAGTAAAACACTTATCTTGATGTAAGATAGGGTATGGAACAGTAAAATACTGTACAAGACAGCCTTGGTTCGGTTTAGGTTTTTACTCCAAAAGACTACACACTGAAAACTAAAAAATTCGGATTCTATATATAAGATTACACATGCGACGGCGTCACCCTTTAATTTGTGACACCGTCGGGTCGCCGTTATTAGGGTTTCGTTTTGGCCACGTTAGTCTTGCGACGGCGTCACCTTATGCCTGTGATGCCGTCCCCTTCAGTCTCCGACGTTGTCTGGATCAAATCTAGGCCGTCTGAGTTGCGACGCCCTACTTTTTAAAACATGAAGCCGTCACTTGTAAATGAGCAATTTGGCTACTGAGTTGTTGCAAACGTTGTCCGACGGCGTCGCTAGTTGTGCCTGACGCCATCACCTTCAGTTCCAGCAGCCTGAGTGTCTCGATTCTTGACTTTGGCCATTTTCTTCGTATATTCGCGCCTTTTCATCCGAATAAGTGTCATTCCAGCATTTTGCCTTCAAGATACCTAAAAAGTGAAAAGGAATGATATTAAGTAATAACGGATACAAAAGTGATCAAATAAAGGCTTAAACGACTCCTCGAAAAGGTACATTTTAAAACCTTATCACCAAGCTGAGCTGGTGCTTCCCTTAGTCTTTCATAACGTTTTCTTAGGGATTTCATCAACTCTTTGACCACCACATTTTGCTTCTTTCCAATGATGGGACCAAGTTCATCAAGTTCATTGATCCCAAAGTCAGTGAATTTGAACGGATCATGAACTTCAAAATCTCTTTTATCATCCCCCCTGTAAACATTCATTGCCAGTGGTTTGGATCTGGGGATGATTTTTACATCAGTGATTTTTTTCAGGCGCCCTTCTGCTTGTCATGGTCCAATTATAGTGATCAATCCTTTCTTGCCTGATTGCAGTATTCCTCTTGTTCTTTTCATCTCTTTTCCTCTTAAAGGTAGTCAACTCAGCATCCTGAGCTGCTTTGAACTTTTGGCCTGCTCCTTTTTCAAGAGTTTTAGGATTAATTCCTATCTTTTCAGCTTCTTCAAAGACTGCTTTGACCAGGGCTTCTTTGCTTTTCTTTTCCTCTTCAGCCTGCTTCTTGCGTTTGTCTTCCTTATCAAGGTAGGCACTTAGATGTTCAGGAGTAAGCATGTACTTGATTCCACCAATTTCATAGGGAATCTTTATAGGCTCTGTTGTGGTCATGATGGCTTTGCCTTTATCCTGAGCAGATGAAGAGGATGATACCAGTGGGGTGTAGTTGTAATAATTGGTGTTGTTGTTGCTGTTATCACTGAGATTGTTGTTCCTAGTGGTGGGATGGATGAGATTGGTATTGCTGATACAGGTTGAGTTAGCTCCCCCTCAGTGTAAGAGGGAGTCTCTTCAGCAGCTCTCCCCCCTCAACTATTGTCATAACGTCAATGAGGGCAAGAGTTGTTTGGGACACTGAGGGAGAAGGAGCAGCTTGACCTTTGAAGGCTAGGTAGATCTCCGAGACTATGGACTTGATGTCAGTTGTATCTTGTTGAAGACTGGTGACCTTTTCAGCAATATTGGCCTAAGATAATTCGAGTGCTGTCATTCTAGGCCCGAGATTCCAGGCCATAGAAGAGGACGATTTAGCCAGATCAGTAACCTTTGTATCTAGTGAACCTAGGGTGGATTGAAGAGATTGTACAGAGGAGCTAAGACCCTGAATATTTGCAGTGGTGAGCATGTTGATCAGTTCAGTGAGACTAGAGGAATTTTTCATGTAGACCTCAGTAGCCTCGAGCACTTTGGAGTTGAGTGCTGGGTCTTCTTTGACAGATTCTCTGATTTCATCCAGCTTGCTGTGAGTATCCTGAAAGTATTTGAGAAACTTCTTCAGGTTGTCATCCAGTCTGTGTAGGTGATCATACATGAAATCCCTGTGTTCATCAGTGTTCGCATTGGTAGCAAGCACCTCAGCTTTCTGATCGACATAACTTGCAGCAACTTCAACATGCTAATCCTAGAGAGTATCAGTAACACCAATGTATAGCCTCCTTGTAGCCCTTTTTATCCACATAACAAGATGCCTTTCAGTGAGTGGAAGAGTGTTGTCATATTGCTTCCATTCATCAGAGGTTGAAGAGTCTGAGGAAGCAGAGGAGTCATCATCAGCTTGAAAGGGTGACTCCCCAGGCTCCTCTGGATCAGGCTGATGTTCTTATTCTTGTTGAACATTAGCATCCATTTCTTCTCCAGCAGAAAGGATTTCATCCTCACTATCACCAGCAAGTTCCTCATCAGAAAATAGGATGTCTTTTACCTCAGCAATTGTAAGCAAACCAGTGGGGGTGATGGGTTCCGTATCAGCGGGTGGTTTTTGTCCCTCTGAGTCTTTGTCCTCCAGTGACCCCTCAGACACTTATGGCTTTTTCCCAGTGTCTTCTCCAGAGTCAGGATTGGTTTTGAGTTCCATATCGGCGGGTTGTTCCTTTCCCTCCGAGTCTTTGTCCCTCGATGCTCCTTCAAGCACTGGTGAGTGTTTCCCAGTGCCATCCTTAGAAGCATTGGCAGTGATATCCTTATCAGTGGGTTGTTCATTTCCCCCTGAGTCTTTGGGATTAATAGTTTTACCCTCGGACAAAAGTTGTGTTTTGAGAGTGTCCTCACCGAGCTGAGTGGAAGGCGCTCCCCCACCAGCGGGTTATATGTTTCCCTCTGGATCTTTGGGAGTAGTCTTTGGGACCAAAGGCACTGATTGTGATGTATCAGTGTCCTTCGATGTCACAAGTGTGGACGTTTCTTGGTCTCCTTTGGGTGGCTTATCAGTCTGGGGCTTTCTTTGCCTTTGGGCTGTGCTCCAGAAGCCTCAGGGCCCTGAGACTTGGGTTTGGTTTTAGTCCCAGTCTGAGACTTCCCTTTTCTCTTTTTAGGAACAGGGTTTGGAGACACTGAATCCCTCTGGTTGTTTACAACAACCATATGGGCCGTCAATTCAATTTCAGTGACAAGGGATGGGTCCTTTTGAAAATTTGAAGGGCTCAGGATGGCAGGTAAAGCGCCATATTTGTATTCCTGAGGATAATTGCAACCCAGTAACACTTGCAAAGGACATGAGACAAACCTAGGGTAAGAAACATATTTTGCCCTAGTTTTGCTCAATAGCTTGGTTACGAGATCACTGTAAATGATCTCCCCAATGTCGACATCAGTCCTAGTTATCAAGCTATATGCCGTCATCAACTGAATAGAATTAACTTGTTCAATAGATGAATGGTTCCCGCCGAGAACCTGAATCACAAAAGTGAACAGGATCTTCCAAGCCACGGGAAAATGGTTCTTGGTGACTGGGGTTCTGTCCAAAAATTTTGGATCTAAAACAATTTTACCCAACTCAGCCTTAACAATGGCTGGGTCAGGGTGAGCAACATATTTTCCTGGATTATAATCAAGACCTGTTGATGTACAAAAGGTTTTATAGTCTAGGGTGACTGATTGTTCCTCGTTTAAAATAGAGAATTTGATGAGAAACTCCCTGAGTGGTCTAAGGTTTGTCTCATCAGTTGTGGGTGTCGGGTCATAGGCCACTGCAGTTGCCCAAAACTCCCTGAGGAGGTTTTGGTACAGTATTGAAGGGGACTGAACAAAGGCCTTTTTCAGTGGGCAGTTAAGTAGAAATTTCATGATTCTCTTATAGGCTGGGACATCATGTGGGTATTCAAAATTGCCTATAACATTATTTGTTTTAAACTCAACATTTTTAAGACTGCCCATCCACTTAGGTGCAAACTGAAGACTTTTTGTTCTTGCCATTTCTATTGAAAGATTTTAGGGTTTTTGATAATGTTTGACAAGAACAATCAAAGAGGTAAAAATCTTTTGAGTTTGGTGATGAAAAACCTTTTGTAAATTGTTTACAGAGAAGATTTTGCTTAAAAACTGGTTGAAGATTAAAGAACACACAATGTTTCTGGGTTGAGAAAAGATTTTGACAGAGTTTTGATGCAAAAAACAATTTGTGTGAGTTTTAATGTGTTTTGAGAGGGGTATATATAGAGTGGTGAGAGGGTAGATTTTGCACATATGAGGATTTGTAAAGTTTTTATTGAAAACGTTTTATTTACCTCATTTAATGCAACCACTCCACTACCCGCAGTTTTCTCACGGTTTTCAAGGGAACAATTGCAGTGCACAGTAAAAGTGTATCTTGCAGGGTTAAAATATCTCAAGGATATTTGTTGTATGAGGAAGCATTAAATGCCAAGTGGGATGAGGTAAGGTTGTGAGGGACCAATGACATAGATGACAGAAGGATATAGAGACATATATTCCTATATTAAATTGGTATGTTTACCAACCTAGGACATTAAGTAACTGAAATACTTAGAGCATTTAGTTACTCATTCAATGCTCAATATCCAATGTCAGGGACCCTGAATAAGTCTTACTCATTCAGTGAGAAGATGATTTTGGGGTTTTGTTCAAGGATCAGGGACCATGTCAGAGAAAACTTTGCTGAGGTTAGGATTGATTATCAGGTTGCTGACTTTCTATGTCAGGCATTCCTAATTCAGCTTTCAGTCTCCTGAAGGTAGGTTTATCCAAGGGTTTGGTGAAGATATTAGCAAGTTGATATTCAGTAGGGATGAAGTAGAGTTCAATGTCTCCTTTCATGATGTGGTGCCTGATAAAATGATATCTGATATCAATGTGTTTGGTTCTTTGGTGAAGGACAGGGTTGTTGGAGATTGCAATTGCACTGTTGTTATCACAGAAGATGGGTACCATTTTGTAATGGATGTCATAGTCACTGAGTTGACTTTTCATCCATAGCACATTGGCACAACATCCTGCAGCTGCCACATATTCAGCTTCAGCTGAAGACATAGCCACTGATTGTTGCTTTTTAGCACTCCAACAAACCAGCTTTCCTCCAAGAAATTGACAGGACCCTGAGGTACTTTTCCTGTCCATGTTGCATCCTGCATAATCAGAGTCAGAATATCCTTTGAGGTCAAACCCTGAGCATTTTAGATAGTAAAGTCCAAGGCTTGGAGTTCCCTTCAGGTATCTGAGGATTATTTTGGCTGCAGTGAGATGGGATTCTTTAGGATTGGACTGATATCTTGCTATTAGACATACTGAGAATTGTATGTCAGGTCTGGAAGCAGTTAGATACATCAGTGATCCTACAATCCCTCTGAAATGAGTTTGATTGACTGATTTCCTAGTGAGATCAGGTCCAAGGTTATTAGGAGGGACAATTGGTGTCTTCACTGAAGTACAGTCAGAGATCTCATATTTATTCAAGAGATTTCTAGTATATTTCTCTTGACTGATGGTGATTCTTTTATTAGTTTGCCTGATTTGTAGTCCGAGGAAGTATGTGAGTTCACCCATCATACTCATTTCAAATTTATTTGTCATTAGTTTCTTGAACTGTTTGCAAAGAGTATAATTTGTTGAGCCAAAAATGATGTCATCAACATATACTTGGACTAGTATCACATCTTGTTTTGTCCTATAGATGAACAGTGTGTTGTCTATCTTTCCTCTGACAAACTTGTTTTGAATCAGGAAGGCTGAGAGAGTTTCATACCATGCTCTGGGAGCTTGTTTTAGTCCATATAGGGCTTTGTCAAGCTTGCAGACATAGTCGGGGTACTCACTACTCTTAAAGCCAGGAGGTTGCTGAACATACACATCTTCCTTGAGTTCACCATTCAGGAATGCACTTTTTACATCTATTTGGTAAAATTTGAAGTTCATGTAGGTTGCAAATGCAAGAAAGATCCTGATGGCTTCCTTTCTAGTAACAAAAGCAAATGTCTCATCATAGTCAATGCCTTCTTGTTGACTGTAACCTTTAGCTACAAGTCTTGCTTTGTTTTTAATGACAGTGCCGTTTTCATCAGTTTTGTTTCTGAAAACCCACTTCATTCCTATGACAATGACATCCTGAGGACATTTGATCAAGGTCATGACCTTGTTTTTGTCAAACCGTTGAAGTTCTTCTTGCATGGCCTGAACCCAACTAGGATGTTTTAGAGCTTCAGTGACACTTTTGGGTTCTATTTCTGATAGAAAATCAGCATATAGGCATTCATTGGCTGAAGCTGCAGTTAACTTAGCAGCCATGCTTCTAGTGAGCATGCCTTCAGTGGGTTCACCAATGATGTTCACAAGCTCAATTTCTTGAGATCTTGTCCACTTACTTTGAGGTCTAGGATCTGAGCTTGAAGAGGTCACTGGAGACTTAGGAATAGGTTCAGGTGCTGGAGCCATAGAATCATTTAGATCATCTGTTGAGATGCTTTGTTCAGGTTAGGGTTCATGAATTACAGGTTCCTGAACATTTGGTTCAGTATTACCTATCCCAGAAGGGACTGATTGATTATCAATGAATTCACTGATTGTTGGTTGAGGAAGGTTGTGTGGCAAGACATAGTATGAGATATTGGCATCAGCTTGATATGAGGAATTGATTTCAGTGTTGAACTCATCATGAGGGTATCTTGATAAGTCATCATTTCCTATTTCCTCCACTGAGGTATTGGTAAACTTGATGCTTTCTGAACTTTCATCAAAGGTGACATGAAAGGTTTCCTCAACTTGTTGTGTTCTGGTGCTAAACACCCTGAAGGCTTTGGATATCAGTGAGTAGCCTAAGAAATATCCATCATCAGCTTTTGCATCAAATTTGCCTAAGTGATCCTTATGATTGTGAATGAACACAGGACACCCAAACACATGAAAGTAGTTGAAATCAGTAAGTCTTCCTTTGAAAATCTCATATGGGGTTTTGTTATGTCTTTTGACAATGATTGACCTGTTTTGAGTGTAACAGGCTGTTTTGACAGCTTCAGTCCAGAAGTGCTTTGAGAGTGCTGAGCCATTTAACATAGTTCTAGCAGCCTCAATGAGAGTTCTGTTTTTTCTTTCAACTACCCCATTTTGTTTAGGGGTGTATGGAGATGAAATTTTTTAGGAAATTCCCTTTTCATCACAGAAACTCTCAAGCTCTTGATTTTTGAACTCAGTACCATCGTCAGTTCTGATTTGTTTAACTGTAATGTCATTCTCATTTTCAATCTTCCTAATGAATGACATTATGGTATCAGCTGCTCGACTCTTTTTGAAAAGAAAGTATACCCAAGTGTATCTTGAGAACTCATCAACAATGACAAGTGTATACTTCTCATGCTGGATTGATCTTGGACTGACAGGTCCAAAGAGATCCATATGCAGGAGGTGAAGGTAGCTTTTGATGGAGAAATTTTGTTTAGTTTTGAATGATGCTCTGTGATGTTTGCCTTTTTCACAAGCTGAGCATGGTTTGTCTTTTTCAAAAACCAGTGATGGTAAACCAAGGACTTTGTTTTGTTTTGCCAAGATGTTTATATTTTTAAAGTTTAAGTGAGAGGGTCTCTTGTGCCACAGCCAGTTGACAGTTTCAATGGCTTTGGCAAAGAGGCAAGTTCCATTCTGAGAGAGAGTTGACATGTCTAACACATATACATCATCTCTCCTAGGAGCTATAAGAACAACTTCTTTGTTGGCATTGAAAATTGTACCTTGTTTATCATTGAACTGCATTATGTATTTTGCATCACACAACTGACTGACACTGATGAGAGTGTACTTTAGACCATTGACATAAGCTATTCTAGAGAAAACTATTCCATTACAGTTTACTGAACCATAACCTTCAGTGGGACATGATGAGTTATCACCAAATACTACTTTGGGTCCAGGTTCCTTTACATACTTGTGCATATACTCCTTTACACCAGTCATGCTTCTTTAACATCCACTATCTAGATGCCAAATAGGCTCCCTGGCGTGTCTCTCCACAAATAGTAAACTGAATTAGTTTCTCTTGCTGACCCACTTACTGTTGGGCTTGGGTCTCATGGTCTGTTTGAATTTAGCAATTGATTCATGGTCAGTGGTTGAGTTAAGTGTGCTACCACAGGTTTTGCATTTGCTAACTGAGGAAGACTCAGTGATTCGGGGTTGTTTTGAACTTCTCCTTGCCTGGATGACTTTATCATGCTGAGATGTCTCATGAGCTGGATTTCTACATATATCACAGCAAGAGTTCATGAGTCAGTCATCAGGAAGATGATCATTATAGCCATAATGTGGGCAAGGAGGAAAAGGTTTAGCTTTAGGTCTTTGACCCTGCTTTGAGGATGAAGCATACTGATGACCAGAGTTGGTATGAGTTGCTTCACTGGATGAGCTTACATACTGTAAGTGGTCAGAAGTTCTGTGATCTTCCTTTTTGCAGATCATGCAAAAAAGGATACTGTAGCAATTTCAGTGGTATGGCTGGTATAATTGCACATATCACACTTCTGCTTGGGCTTGGTGATTGACTTTGACTTTGAGGAACTAGAGGAGGCTGACTTTGGTTCCTTGATTATTGAATCAGGAGCTTTTTCGATGGAGTCAATCTTGTTAGTCAAATTTCTCACAAGTTCAGTCAGTTGCTGGATTTGGTCTGCTTTAGTAGGAACTGAAGATGTGGAAGTCTCAGTGGGAACAGAGTCTTCTTGGGTCGGTTTTGTTGGTCTTTTCAAAATGGTTCTGCCTAGACCTGACCTTTCTTTTGGAGAGTGAGGGTTGAATTGTAGTGGAGTAAGCTTAGAGCTAGGTGCAGCACCCTGAAGAGGTTTCAGTGGTGGAAGTGGTGCTTCAGATTCAGCTTCAGACTCAGTGATGTGTTTAGTACTACTGGGTACATCAGGGAGTCCAAGCATACTCTTGAGAGCTTGACTCTCAGGCTTAAGAATCCTTCCAGAATCAAAATTTGGAAGCTTACTCTCAGGGTCTACCCTTTCAACCCAATCATTAGGTTTAGGCATTAACTCCTTTTTGGAGAGCATACCAGCAGACACGAATGGTTTTGGGCTTTGTTCTTCACTGAGAGAATCAGTGAGATGATCTTCACCTAGGATTCTCTTTCTGCTATTGGGGGCTTGAACAGTGTCAAAGACTCTGCGATTCTTAGCAGTCGGATCTTCAATGATATCTTTTTCCTTTTTAAGTTCTTCCTGAAGAGCCTGATTTCTTTTAACTAATTCAGTGTTTTGAATTTGCAGTGTAACAGCCTCAAGCTTGGCTTGTTTTAAAAGAAGCAGTTCATCCCTACACTTGTTTAATTCAAAACTTAACTTGTTGTATTTAGAAAAAAGATTTAATAGTTGCTCCTCTACAAACTTAAGGTCAACATTGATATAGTTCATAAAGGACTGCCAATCAGAATTATCATCCATAGAAAGTAAAATGTTTACCTTCTTCATTGTGACATTGACTCATTCACCATTCCTAGCATGATTCTTCCCTACGGTTAGCTTGTCCTCTTCTGAGAGAGCCATTAGTGCACTAACTTGCACCATTTCATCGTCTGAGGAGGCTGGTTCTTCATCCCAGTCAAAGACTTCAGCTACCAGGCCCTTGTTTTTACCCCGCACAGATTTAACATTGTTTTTTTATTCTGATGGAGTGGCCTCAATAAGTGCTAGTTTAGCGTTGGCTTTCCTATACTTAGCTTCAAAATTGACAGATTTGTTTTGGTCAGACTTGTTTTGAAAATTTTGATGAGACTGATAGACTTTTGGTTGAAATTTGCTAAAGCCCAAGGACTGATTTGACCCTGAGGGTTTGTAAGAGGGTTTAGAAATTGTTTTTGAATAACAGTCTTTGGCAAAATGACCTCTTTTGTGACACTTAAAACATTCAGTGTCCTCATTAGCTTTAGCATTTGAAAAACTTTTGTTTCTTCGTATAAACCTTTTAGAGTTAGCAAGGAGTGCCCTTTCCTGAAACTCAATGTTTAAGTCATTCAGGTACTCCTCGCTTGTTCTCTCATCGGCCTCATCGTCTGAATTTTCCTGAAAATCTTGAACCACACTATTAGAATAGAAAGCAGTTGATACTGGTGTTGAAGTGGTGGTCAGGGACTTCTTGACTTCCTGAGACATTTTGATGGATCTAAACACACACCTTGTGTTAGTGATACTTTGAGTTATATTAATAAGCACGCGGAATATACTTAGTAATACTTAGAAGATGAATTATATGATGTAATGTAAGTGAGAACAACTTAACACAAAGCTTCAATATTATTATGAATAATACGAGTGATCTTGCTTATCACTAGGGTTACACCTTGAAGCTTATGTGAGTTTTTCGTACTCTAAACAATGACCTAGGATCTCCTTTTATAGCACAAGGAGTCCTTTACAAGATAAGTATAATGCTAACTATATAGAATATACACAAGATCTTTTCAATACTTATCAATACACGAATACATAACAATTATCCTAATAGCAGTGGTAATATATGTACTAGCAGTGGTAATGAGTTTCCACTGCTAATGCATTCTTCAGCAGTGCCTTCCCCAAGCTTATCAGTGGTAACTATTAGTATTATTCCCAACAATCCTCCCCTAAACTTATGATTTCTCTGCAAATCAATAAGTTTCTTCAATTTGCATCTTTTGTAAGGATTTGGGGAATTCGATCAAACACTTCACTTTCTTTTTAAATCCTGAATAGCTCTTGAACATTGATCTTGAAGCCTATGTAACAATGCTATGACCTTCTCATTATCTTCATGAACTCTTATTGTTGTACACAACATCACAATGAGAGTTCCAGCTCTGAGTGGGTATTCTTTCTCAGCAAACATAAAAGCATCCACTCCATCTGTTGTAGAAACATGATGAACTTCACATGAATCATAGTAAAACCATTTAGTTCCAGGACATGAACATGAGAAATTCCAGAAATCATCATTAGTATCTGGTTCATAGAGCCTTCTTAGATTAACCCATAACTGCATTTCCTTCATATCTTTAAGATTTTCAGCATCAAACCTTTCTTGAACTAATCTCCACAGTGTATCCAGATCATGTCTGTCACATGCTTTGATGAGCTCTTCAAACAGAATGAATGATGAAGTTTCACCACCTAGCCTTGTAATCTTCCATGTTGGAGCAAAATTACTAGCAGTAAATACTTCCCAATCAATAATAGGATGTCTGACTTGCAGTGGGTCAGGATAAAAATCTTCTTCTTCAATAAAAATCATTCCAGTCATCTGTTCTTCAGTGAATTTCTCAGATTGAACTTCTTGTTCTTCAGCAAATTTTGTCTTCTTAAATGTCTGAGGTTCACTATCTTTGGCCTTTCTCTTCAGATGAAGATATCTTCTTTCTTCTTCTTTAGAGTTCATAGGAATAACCGAATAAAGTCTTGATCTTGCCTTTTAACTCTGTAGTAGATACCTTCAACCTTATCATCAGTCATTCCTTTGAACTGATGTCTTTTCCAGCCACCAACATTGCAACAATAATCTTTCATCATTGATATAACCTGTGCCTTAGTTGGTTGTCTTGGTTTCTTTTGACCTTTTTCTGACTGAACAAATTGCATCTTGAAGTGCTTGATTATTCTTCATTTGAAGGAAGTCCTTTAAATGTGTTGTTCTTTGTTATTCAGTTCAAGACTTATCTGCAACTAGGTCAATTGCCTTCTTCTTGACTACTGGATCATTTGCAATCAAGAAATCAATTTCTTCTTCTATAGGTACATAGCTAAACTCTGGAGTTTTTTCTCTAAAAATTGTAGGTGGAACAGTAGAAAGTGGATTTACATCCATTGGATCAGTGGTTTCCATTCTGTCCAGCATTTAGCCTCCATGAAGTCTGAAATTTCTAGTTCATCTAACTTTTTCTTGTTTGCAACTTCATCTTCTCCAGTCTTTCTAGCAACTTCAGCATCATGAGTAATATGAGCTTGTTCTCACTTTGAAATCTTTCTTCTTGGTTGCTCTTTACTCTGCACAATTTCTTTACCTTTTTCTTTCTTTTGCTTTTCAATTTCTTCACCTACAATGGTAATATCTTGTCCAGCAGTGGGAACTCTTGGCTCTACAGTGGAAATTGTATCAGTGGTAATATTTGCAGTTGCAGTTGCAGTAGTGAAAGAACTTCTTCTTCTTGAATATCAACTTCCTCAGTACCTTTACTTGATCCAAAATCAAAACCTGCACCTGAAACACCTTCATCTCCAAAATCAATTCTCCCCCCTTAGTTTATGCATCAGTTTTCCTCTCCTGTTTGGAGAATTTCCCAAATCTTCACTGAATGCTTCTGAATCACCATCATGAGGTGAGGATAGAGAAGATATCACTATCTTTGTAGTTTTCCTTTGCTTCAACCCCTGCAACTCTTTCTTCAAATTCTGAATCTCTTCCTTCAGTTGTGTAACATCCTTGGCAAGTTGCTCCTTTACTTGTGCCAAGTATTTCTCTAGAGATTCAACCTGCTTGGATAATTTGGTACAAAGTTCCATCAATTCCATAGGTTGCCCACTGCCCTCAACACTTCCAACTGTGTGACCTGTTGGGAGAGGTGAATCATAGGGCATTGGCTCAGATTCCTCCCTAGTTAGACTAGGTTGAAGCCTGGAACCACCACTGCTTGTTCCTAAACCAAAAGGATCAGGGACATGCTGTGTTGTAATGGGAGGAGTTGGCTGTTTTTGCCTCCTCTCATAGGTGTGAGAAACTGGTGGAGTGTAGTTAATATTTGGAACTGTGATTGTGGGTGTGTGATGGGATACAACTGGGATTGTTGCATCTTCACCCTGTACATGTGAAATCTTTGCAAGCATTTGAGGAAAAAGTGGTTTAACAACCCTATTGCCATCCTTATCCATGTTTTGAAAAACTTTGGGCTTAAGGCAACGGATTTTATAAACTCTTGTATGAGGTTGCAGTTGAAATTCATTTAACACTGCTTGCACAAACCTTGGATACATCAAAATTTTTGTTGAACTCTTTACATTGCCTTGCATACTTGTAAAAATATATTTAGACCAATTAAAAATCTTATCTGTAGCTAGCCAAACCAAAGGGTAAGCCATTGTTGAACTGAATTGTTCATAAGATGTTTTCTTAGGACTAAGGCAATGTAAAAGAGTATGTATTAAAAATCTCCAATGAGGACAGAAACCACTCTTTTTAAAAGTAGCCTTTTTGTCAGTGGTATCATACCCCATGGTTGAAAGATTTTCATGAATTTCTGGCATGGGTAATGTGATGATACCATTGAGATCATCCAATTGGAGAATTCTCCTCAAGGATGCCTCAGTAACATCAATAGTTACCCCATCCATAGTGGCTCTAAGAGCATCCACTGTTTCATGTGTATCTCTATTTTCAATGGTTATGGACTGAACAGAGGTCCAAAACTGTTTGATTTGAGAGATATAGATTGTGGGATTAAGAAGTAAAGCATACCTTATATGAGTAGTGTTTAGAAAATCCACAATCTGATGAAAAACAGGGCCACTCTTTACGTTTCACTTTTCCAAATAGGCCACTTGGTTGTGCTCATCTGCAAAGGTGATTGGTGCCATAGTATCTTGTGATGAAAAATATATTGTATCAGTATGAATTGTATAAAGAACCCGCCAATTGAGAGAGAAGATATATACTTATAGGGTTTAAGAGTTTTGGGCAAGAAAGAGTATCTAAGAAAAAGATTTATCTCAAGAGGATAAATTGCAAATAGGAAAGTAGATAATCTTCTAAAAAGTTACCCTATATATATGGAAAGCAATTTATCTTCAACGGCTAGTAAAAAATTTGTTACTGACACAACAGTTGTAACGGCTAGATCAACAGTGGTAAAAATAACACTGTCAGTGGAAACTGTGAACTAGCAGTGATAATTTTTCATAAAAATTTTCAAAGAGCAGTGGTAAGAAAAACATAAGAAAATTGGACTGCTCTTATCATAGTTTTTAGCAAACTAGCAGCTATCAACGGATTTGATATGTCTTTACCATGAGCCGTTTGCTATGGACTAGCCAACTCTTAGTCATAAAGAATATGGTGAGTTGATAACCATATAGTTTTTGGTAAACTATCAACCATAAACGGATTTGTTTAGTCTTTACCAGTAGTCGTTTGCTCTGGACTAGTTGATTCTTGTGTGGATTAGACATGGTGAATCAATAACCATTTGTTGTGTGTCTCAATTACACACCTTTTATGATCAACTCCCAGCAAAGATTGGTTATGTACCTGCAAGTGTTAGTATAATACAAATAATATGTATAACCAACTTGCTTTAACCAATGTTACTTTTAACCAAGCCACTATCTAAAAATATCTTCCCAAAGTCAACTCGATAATATCTATATTTACTTCTCAACCTACCAAAATAGGGAAAAGTAAATATATCCTTTAATGAACCCTTATGATCGACTTTGCCTATATAAAGAGGCTTGGCACATCATAGTCTTTATCAAAACACATTCTAACTTACAAAATCCCTAAACATCACCATGAGCAATCCTTCCAACATCATCGAAATCTCCTCTGATTCTGAGACAGATATTGTGATCGCTTCTGAGTCATCTTCAGAGGCCTTAGGGTGGGCAGGTTACTTTCCATCCTGGGCTGCAAGCACTTCTTACAAGAAGTTAGCCAAGATGACTGCCAATCCTGCACCTGTTGCCAGACCTGCACCTTCTCTTGAGTTCTACTCCAGTTCATCAGATGATGATGCTGATGATGATACCTATTCCTTGTCCAAGAAGTTGCCAAGGGCTCTTACAAAATCATTGAAAATAGCTCTCTCAAACATGAAGCAGATATCCATACCAGAGAAGCCTGCAAGACTGCCAAGGCCTCCCCCACAAGTTCTTGGTCTTGCTTGTCCAAGAATGCAGTCAACCTTTGAAAACAAGAGGAAGAGAGCACAGAAGAACAAGCATGACTATGAGGGCAAGGGAAAGAAGCCAATGGAGTAGCTAGTGTAGGATGTGGTGGTGTAGGTTGTGTTAGGTATTAAACTTTTATGTTTTGATGGAGGTTGTAAGCACTCTCAGTTGTAATGAACCTTTCTTATGGAATGATATTTCTCTGTTGTACTTTTCCACTAAGAGAGTAACTTTTACCACTGCTTGCCTTTTTGTTTCCACTGTTAGCCTTATTTTCTGCATAAATATTAGTGGACAAGCAAAAATACAAGCACTAAACAGCAACACCTCCAATGTATATAAATAATCCTCCATACCTGCATATCACAAACATAAACCAAACACTGAAAGCATTGTTAAGATAGAAGTGGTTAGAAAATAACTAGAAGTAGATTAAACAAAATTACTGCTGGCAGTGGTTAAACCAGAACTAAACCACCTAGTCAACAAGTCAACTCCAAGTCATTAATCCGGCCACCAAAGTCAAAGACTTCATTTACTCCTCAACAACTTATACCTTCCCCACATTAACTTACTGAATCCAACTTAAGTTATATTTAAGAACCTATAACTCACAAACCACTCATATCACACATACCCTAAAAAGTTTCTCTCTCAAAAACTTACTTTTCTCCAAAAATCACCATGAGTCATTCAAACCCTATCAATCTCTCATCTGACAGCTCCTTTTCTGATAGTGTTTGGGATGATTTTGTTCTGAACAATCCAGGTAGAGTGGAGAAAGAGGTGTTTGAAGAAGTTTCTTCAAGAAAGAGAACTCATTTGCCCATAAGCACTACCCCTTCAGTTGCTGGTCCATCATCACTCCAACCAATGCCACAGGATGCCATCATCAAAGAGGATAGCTCAGATTCCATGTCAAGCTATATTTATCCATATGAAAGCACAGATGATGAAACATCTGCAAGAGTCCTGAGTGTGCCTCCCCTTGCTGCAGTAATCCCTCTAGAAGAGCTGCAAGCACCACCTTCTCTACCATTGTTGACAGCACCAGCACTAGAGGGTCCTTCATCATCTTCACCACCTGTCGGAGGAAAAGTGATTGGGCTAGCATGCCCCAAGGTATGGAGGGTGATTGAAGGTCAAAGGGCACCTAAAGTGATGCCAGAGTGGGCCTTTCCTAAGAAGCCTTAGGTGGTAGTTGGGGGTTAGGTTGGGGTAGGATGTGAAGCATGTATCTTCTGTTGGCATTGGTAGTATGATGTTTTCTGTTTTCCTTTTATGTACTGGTTGTTTGAAACTGATGGATGTAACCTCTGCACTTTGTGTGCAGCTTTGTTTAATAATAATAAGAATTCGTGTCTTTTTCTTTAAATTCCTTGCATCATACTGGTTATGATTTACTTCTTTTATTTGCAAAAAGCTCTATGTTGTTTACCAATTTTGATGACCCTTTTACCAGTAACTTTTCCAATAACTCCACCTCCAGAGCTGACAAACTGTCCATCATAATGTTCAAAATCTGAGAGATAGGACTTGTTGCCAGTCATGTGCCTTGAACATCCACTATTTGTGTAGCCTTGATCTGATTTCTTTGTCCTTGGATGTTCCTGCACATATAAGAAAGGAGTTAGTTTCCTTTGGGGACCCAAGCCATGATTGACTTGGATCTGCCTCGTGTATCAATATAGTTATATCTATCAAAGGTCATTGATACACCATTGGGATTGGTTGTTGAGGTAATTCCTTTAGGTTTCCATTCTCAACGTGTTGAGGCCTTAATAGCATTTCCCATGTTACCCCTGGTCTTGTTTACAACCCTTGCAGTGGGAACTTTTGACTGAGCAGTGGTAACTACTGGTTTAGTTTAGGTACCCACTGTTGGTTATATTGAACCCTTTTATCAGATAAAGACCTTTTCTCTGTTTGTGCAGATTTTGCAAAAGTTGTTTTGGATTTTGCACTTGTAACAGGTGATTTAGGGTGAGTAGTGTTAACTGTTTTAGCAGTGGCAAAAGTTTTAAGACCACTTCTTAGTTGAACTGCTCTTGGGATCATTTTGCTATATGAATTAGGGTGTATATTGTTTTGAAACCTGTTTGATTCCACCCTTTTATTCCCATGAAATTCCTTTCTCCCAACATGATAGTCACAATGAGCATGTAAATGATTAAAACTACCACGGATATAACATGCTTTATTGTACATCACAAACTCACTACCTAGTTGTTGAGATTTTACATGATTCCAACTCCTCTGGTTAGCCCTAGGAGCTGATGACTTGTTCCCATACATCTCAGCATACCTTACAGTTGATCTAGGTTTATTAGCTTGTTTCCTAGGTTCCTCTGTAATAGTATTTACAACTTGTGGGATAGAAGCCTCTAAATCCTTTTTAACATTCTCATCAACAACAGATGTGTCACTTGCACTTTCAAAAACATCAGGTTCATGCTTAACCTCTTCCTCACTTTTTACAGATTTGAGAGGACCATATTCACGTATAAGTTCCTGAAATTATTCTAGGCCTGTATGAGCTAAATCTATGCCAGGAGGTGATGGAACACCTCTTAGTGGTGGAGGAACAGTATTGTAACCCATACCAGACTTAACTTTACTAGTAATTTGAGCATTCCAAATTTTATCAATTGACTTAGACTGATAATAACAAGTGTCAACAAATAAATTGACATTCTCATTTATCTTTTTAAGTTTTTCAAACTCTTCTTTTAATGCCTCATTCACTGCTGTCTTATGATCTAACTCTCTTCTAAGAACAATCATATCATCATTATATTTTGACTCATTTTCTCTATAATGCTCTAGTTGTTTCTCTAATACAGATATGCCTCTTCTAAGATTTGACACAATATAATTAGCAGCAAACAACTCTGTTCTTTGGTTTTCATAAGATTCATTAAGCCTTTCACATTCTCTAGAAGCCCTACATGTTTTAGAACAACTTTCAAAGTTTTGTACCTCAGAGTCAGAGAAAGCTATGAGAGCATGTTCTGTAGCAATGAAAGCACCATCTGAAGATTGTTCCTCTTTTTCATCAGCCATGAAACTTCAATCATAGCTTACACCATCAATTGCCAACATTGCCTTTGGTTCTTCCACAATTGGTTCTTTCTTTTGCTTGTACCAAATAGACCTGTTGTCCTGCTTCTTTGGTCTTCTGCATTCTCTAGCAAAATGCCCCAACTTGTGATAGTTGAAACACTCTACTTTCTTTTTATCGAACCCTACAGTTTCTCCACCATTGATGTGAATTGGCTTGCTAGTCTTCTTGTAGAATTTCCTAGCCCTCATGCTAAGTAGAGCTATTTGCCACTTTATATCCATCTCCTCCAAGTCATCTTCATCAATTTGCTCTATGTCTTCATGAGTTAATATAGAGCCATTAACTTGAATGGAGATAAAAGCATAAAAGGTAGGATCTCCAATACCAACAACCTTCTTCTTTGAACCTACAGTGGTAACACTAGCATTACCAGTGGAAACATTAGAACCAGCAGTGGCAATATCATCATCATTGTCATCTTCAGAATCATCACTGTCAACTGAGGTTGACAACAATGCCAAGCTGCTAGAGCTTGTACCAAGTTTCCCTGCCTTCTTTAATCTTTGTTCAATAAGTTTGAAGTTGTTGTAAAGATCATTGAGCTTCATAGTTTCAATCTCTTGTTTATTTTCCCAGACTGTAACATTAGTGTGAAACTCAGAATGCAAACTTCTTAGAAACTTCAAATTGAGGTCTTCCTTTTCTACCTCAATTCCAAACACAGTCAGTTGTGTGACAATCTTCTGGAGTTTGGTGAAGATACTGTCAAGTGAGTCAATGCTTGAAGCAGAGAAGTTTTCATAACTTTGCTTCAACAATGTCTTTTGAGTCTTCTTTGTAGCATTATTGCCACCAAATACTGAGCAAATCTCTTCAAAAAGTTCTTTTGCTGTCTTGAACTTGCTAAAAGCAATAATCTGGTCTTTAGGAAGAGTCATTAGTAACAAACTTCTGGCCTTCAGGTCATTCTTCTTCTTTGATCTTTCATCATTAGTCTCAGGTACAGAAACTATTACAACTTCTGTGTCACCAACTTTCTCAGTCTTCTTCACAGACTTGAAGGAATCACCAGTTAAGATGATCTCCCATAGAGCATAGTCTTGTATGAGAAAGTATTGCTCAATCATTATCCTCCACATCTCAAACTCATTAAGTTTGAGCTTAGGAAGCCTTGGAGCAGAGTTGGACTGGTTGTTTTCCATCTCCATAGATTTGAGTGAGTTGGTTAAGCTTATTCTTTGGATCTTCTAAATCAAAGTATCAAAACCTTCGCTCTGATACCACTTAATGGATCTAAACACACATCTTGTGTTAGTGATACTTTGAGTTATATTAATAAGCACGCAGAATATACTTAGTAATACTTAGAAGATGAATTATATGATGTAATGTAAGTGAGAACAACTTAACACAAAGCTTAAATATTATTATGAATAATACGAGTGATCTTGCTTATCACTAGGGTTACACCTTGAAGCTTATGTGAGTTTTTCGTACTCTAAACAATGACCTAGGATCTCCTTTTATAGCACAAGGAGTCCTTTACATGATAAGTATAATACTAACTATATAGAATATACACAAGATCTTTTCTATACTTATCAATACACGGATACATAACAATTATCCTAATAGCAGTGGTAATATATGTACTAGCAGTGGTAATGAGTTTCCACTGCTAATGCATTCTTCAGCAGTGCCTTCCACAAGCTTATCAGTGGTAATTGTTAGTATTATTCCCAACAATCCTCCCCTAAACTTATGATTTCTCTGCAAATCAATAAGTTTCTTCAATCGGCATCTTTTGTAAGGATTTGGGGAATTCGATCAAACACTTCACTTTCTTTTTAAATCCTGAATAGCTCTTGAACATTGATCTTGAAGCCTATGTAACAATGCTCTGACCTTCTCATTATCTTCATGAACTCTTATTGTTGTACACAACATCACAGTGAGAGTTCCAGCTCTGAGTGGGTATTCTTTCTCAGCAAACATAAAAGCATCCACTCCATCTGTTGTAGAAACATGATGAACTTCACATGAATCATAGTAAAACCATTTAGTTCCAGGACATGAACATGAGAACTTCCAGAAATCATCATTAGTATCTGGTTCATAGAGCCTTCTCAGATTAACCCATAACTGCATATCCTTCATATCTTTAAGATTTTCAGCATCAAACCTTTCTTGAACTAATCTCCATAGTGTATCCAGATCATGTCTGTCACATGCTTTGATGAGCTCTTCAAACAGAATGAATGATGAAGTTTCACCACCTAGCCTTGTAATATTCCATGTTGGAGCAAAATTACTAGCAGTAAATACTTCCCAATCGATAATAGGATGTCTGACTTGCAGTGGGTCAGGATAAAAATCTTCTTCTTCAATAAAAATCATTCCAGTCATCTGTTCTTCAGTGAATTTCTCAGATTGAACTTCTTGTTCTTCAGCAAATTTTGTCTTCTTAAATGTCTGAGGTTCACTATCTTTGGCCTTTCTCTTCAGATGAGGATATCTTCTTTCTTCTTCTTCAGAGTTCATAGGAATAAAGTCTTGATCTTGCCTTTTAACTCTGTAGTAGATACCTTCAACCTTATCATCAAGCATTCCTTTGAACTGATGTCTTTTCCAGCCACAAACATTGCAACAATAATCTTTCATCATTGATATAACATGTGCCTTAGTTGGTTGTCTTGGTTTCTTTTGACCTTTTCTGACAGAAACAATTGCATCTTAAAGTGTTTGATTATTCTTCATTTGAATGAAGTCCTTTAACTGTGTTGTTCTTTGTTCTTCAGTTAAAGACTTATCTGCAACTAGGTCAATTGCCTTCTTCTTGACTACTGGATCATTTGCAATCAAGAAATCAATTTCTTCTTATGTTGGTACATAGCTAAACTCTGGAGTTTTTTCTCTAAAAATTGTAGGTGGAACAGTAGAAAGTGGATTTACATCCATTGGATCAGTGGTTTCCATTCTGTCCAGCCTTTTAACCTCCATGAAGTCTGCAATTTCTAGTTCATCTAACTTTTTCTTGTTTGCAACTTCATCTTCTCCAATCTTTCTAGCAACTTCAACATCATGAGCAATCTGAGCTTGTTCTCTCTTTGAAATCTTTCTTCTTGGTTGCTCTTTACTCTGCACAATTTCTTTACCTTTTTCTTTCTTTTGCTTTTCAATTTCTTCACCTGCAATGGTAATATCTTGTCCAGCAGTGGGAACTCTTGGCTCTGCAGTGGATATTGTATCAGTGGTAATATTTGTAGTTGCAGTTGCAGTAGTGAAAGAATTTCTTCTTTTTGTTCATGCCAAGAGCATCACCATCAAGAGTCACTAGGAACTCGAAGGTAATCTATAGGGATCCTTTCCAAATGGAGCTTTCGGAAATGTATGCATTGTATAGGAAATGGGAGAATGTGGTGTGTCTAGTTGGAAACAAGGATCACCCCAACGCTTGTCTAAGCTTCATGATCTATTGCCTAGTGACCGAGACTCGTTTCAACGTTGCTTACTACATGATCAAAAGAATGGAAAGTGTAAGAAGCATGGACAAAATGGTACTCCCGTACGCAATGCTCCTAACCCGTCTTGCTAAATTCATCTTTGCATTAGATCCTTCTCCACAATCCTATAATCATAGCTTTTGCAACAAAGTTATGGTACCATTAACCGAGGGTAGAACAACAAGGTTTATGGTGGAAGGCAAGAGGCCTCACCCACCCACGGATTCCTTGGATGAAAGGGAGAGACAAGGAGGAGGTGAAGGAAGTAGTAGCAACCCACTCGGAAATACCGATCTTGACCCCTTGGACTACATTAACCAATTGCCAAACATTCCTAATGAATCACCCGAATGGCAACAAACCAAGGGAATCTTCAAGTGCTTCGCCAATTTCTTGAGGAAGAAGAAGTGAAGATGGTATGATAAAGAGTGGAGGATGGGTAAGGACGTGAAGGAGAAGAAAAATGTGGTAAGGTCATAGGACCTTAATCTGTAAAGAACAATTTCAAACAATGGTTTGTAACACTTTAAACCATGCTTGTAGTATGTAGGTATCGCCATATCTTGGCACTAAACAATTTTAACTTAGGAACTTGAAGAATGAGTTTTTACGACCCCTTGAGTAGTCGTCGTCACTCATTCTAGGAACTTTAGCTCTTCCTACTTTGCTATACCTTATACTTGTTGTGCTCTTGAATTTAGTCCCTATAGAAACAAATAGGAAAGGCATTTGCTACAAAGTGCAAAGTTGCACATTTGCTAATTGCCTTCTGATCTGCAGTAGGCAGATCCCTACATTATAACTGACTGGATACCTCCCAGCAGGGAACCGTGGGATCCGTGACCACTGATGCACAACTCAGACTTGCTTACACCAAAATTACTCACTAGATCACATCACACTAGCCAAACATAAGATCTTAGAACCAACTAAGTCTTCCACAAACACCTGAAAGCTTCACACTTACTCATAGCTCATCTAGGATCATATTCAAAATGTTGTTGATTTATCAACTCTTTAAAACTCACCATATTTTCCGCTCCAACGTTCACACATTGCTTCTCACATCTCATAACTCTTAGTTTGAGACATTTTTCAATTTTAGCAATTTGAGTGTAGTCACCATCTACTCATAAATAAGCTTAAGACTAGTTTTTCAATTTTCTCTATTTTTTAAGATTTTAGTGAATTTCCCTTGAGTCATCATCTAGCTTCTAAGACTAGTTATCACCATTTTTCCATTTAAAATCAAATGGAATCTTTGTCAAACACTTAGTTGGACTACCTAAAGTAAAATTTTCTTACCCAAAACCATCATTAAGCATCCTCACTCCTTATGGTTAAGCATTTAAGATATCCATCAGCTAAAGACTTCAAAATTAAGTCAAAACCTCGAAATCCATAGATAATAAACCTTACAAAAGCATAATCATTTCACCTAGAACCTGCCTGACAGCCGGATCCCTGGTCTATAACCAGACGGATCCCTGCTGAGAGGGATCCACGGGATCCGTGGCTGTAGAAAGCCTTAATCAGCTTCCATGTTCAATTTTTAAGTCACCTTTTGGGTATCC
Organism: Chrysanthemum seticuspe; assembly: GCA_019973895.1. Classification (NCBI taxonomy): domain Eukaryota; kingdom Viridiplantae; phylum Streptophyta; class Magnoliopsida; order Asterales; family Asteraceae; genus Chrysanthemum; species Chrysanthemum seticuspe. Next base: position 220,533,443 of record BPTQ01000005.1, read on the forward strand.
AACCACTTTTAGCCTTCATTTATTATCCTCCTAGAGCTGATCAATATCCTAAGTGCATGCTTAATCCTCTTAGTGGCCAATAATTTAATTACCTAATTCAAATTATCCTTTATAAACCAAACAAACTTAGAGTTAAGGCACCACTCTCACTTACTTCTCAAAAATCAGCAACTAGAAGTTTATATTAGCATCATCATCACTATGACTAAGGCTCTTAGCAACAACTCTTCAACCATAGGATCATCCAAAAGAAAGGGTCAAATGATCCATGAAATCTCATCCACCGAAACATCTCCCAATAGAGATAATAATGCTAGAATCCCACCTCATCAAACTCATCCAACAAGTGCTAAGAGAACCGCAAGGATTAGCATCAAACCTTTCGGACTAGAAAAAGGATCATCTAGTTCAAAACCAAACATGGCTAGTTCTAGCAAGCCATCAAAACCCTCATTTCTTGAGCATGGACTATACCCCTTAAATGAGCCTCTTCTTCACCCAAACATCTACTCATTGGATCATTCATCACCAAGTGCCATTCACTCACCAACCTTTTCATTGAATAGGGAACCACCGACAACACCAACTAGTCCATCATGGGAGACAAGGAAAAACCTTGATCATATGGAAGAATTTCCATTACCACCCTCATTCTTAGAACCTCATACCACTTCTGGAAATGAATACCCACGATCACACATAGAACCTCCTCTTCCAAACCAAGACAATAATTGTCTAAATTGTCTAATTACTTAAGGACTTGTTCAAGAAGCACGAAATGAGATACATTTCATGTTTAATCATATTCTTGAAAGATTGGATCAAATCCACAAGTCTACTCATCCTTAGACTCGAGCACTTTGTTGCATTCTAGGCCTTAGTAACTTATTAGTAGAAAATGTATGGCTAGATCATTCTCTTAGTTTTAGAGATTTGTTTGATTATCTCTTGTTTTTATTGAATGAATATCTATATGCCATGATTATTTTGTGTTTTGTGTTTGCTAAATCATATACATATTTCACATCTTCATTAGCATTGTTTGGCATATCTTCATTACTGAAGAAACTGTCACCAGACAGCCTGATCCCCAGAAATGGCCTAGACGGATCCCTACATAAAGGGAACCGTGGTCTAGAAGCACAAATTACTACTAACTTGAGTCTTATTTGCAGGAAATTATGCACTATACTCTTGCTTTCTAACCTTTATTTTGTAGATTTTCAAAATACACATGAAGATTTTGACACTATAAAGCTAGGAGAGCTTGTGTCAAACCATACATTGCAAATCCATTTGCAACTTAATCCTCATTTGGATTACTCCTCATGACAGCCCATTGCAAAATTGCAATCTTCAAGGGGGAGCACTTTTCGTCACAAGGACGAACCAATTGCAAACATAATTGCAATACATTAGCTCACTTACTTTTATGTACTTGACGCCCTCACAAAGGGATGGACTCGTCAAGGGTGAGTTAAGACGAGAACCATTCCCGTCACTTACTCACTTTACATCTTTTCTTTTTACATATTTTTCTTAAAACTTTATGTTAGTTTCTTTTCGACGCTCTTTTTGTTTCGACAAAAAGGGGGAGAAGAGAGTAAAAACTCCAATTCGAACTTTTACGAATTTTAAGTTTTTCCTTAAAATAATTTTATGTTTTGTCATCAACAAAAAGGGGGAGATTGTTAATACAAATAAGCCGTAAAAACGTTTATTTATATTTTACGATCTTATAATGTTTTGTCGATAACAAACGTAAAATCATTTTAACGAAACAAATAAAATACGTAAAGTATTTGAGCCAATAGTTTTCTAACACACTTACGGTTTCACATAAAACACTAAAACAAGTATAAGTGATTTTATGATTTAGTAATACATATGTACAACAACTAGTGTTTACATATTTGGGTAAAAATATACTTAAAGTAGTATATACTAAAATGGGTAAAAACTAACAAATGGTATTGACCCATAACCCATGGTTTTATCCAAACCGTTTGACTAGGTACATTGAACTCTTGAGATACATTGTATCTAAATAAGAAACCCATGGATCAACCCATAACCCATGACCCATGACCCATGACCCATGACCCATGACCAAAATACCCATGGGTCAAGAGGAGCGTCCCACGGATCCCTAGCTTTACGCTAGCCGGATCCCTTGTGGGAGGGATAAGTGGGATCTGGGGAACAGTGAACTTTCTCCTCTATAAATAGTGAGTCATTTCTTCCTTTTGGCTCACTATTTTCACACATACTCTCTCCAAGTATTGTACCTCTCTAACCTCTGATCCTAATGGATCTCTCTATGTAGTTTGTCTTTTGTTTTTGTGTGATTCTCTAGGTTCCTCTTAAAGGCGAGATCACCACATCTTGAAGTCGAGCAAGCTCAAGTCCATGAGTTGCCATACTTCGTCATCATCAAGACAACTGAGGTTCTCTTGTTGATAGTTCTTTCTTCCTCCATAGATGTTGTGTTGAAGGCATTAGTGAAGGATGCCGAAAGAGTCAACACGGAAGCATTAGTGAAAGGTGCTTAACGTCCGTGTCAAAAGAATTAGTAAAGTATGCTAAAGGTGTCAAGACGAAGGCATTAGTGAAAGGTGCCAAGTGTTGTATCAAAGGCATTAGTGAAGGATGCCTAGGAATCAAATCAAGTGGCATTAGTGAAGAATGCCAAGATCGTATAATCGATGAGGTGCATCGTTATACATATAGTATTAGTTTATTTCCAAGGATGGTGATATCCTTGATGGTGTTGTAATAAGGAGTGGATCTCCTTAAGATTAGGTGTTGTGTTGTGATGGGTAGTTGTTCCTCCATAGTAATGGAACTAGGTGCTTAGCCTAGTACCTAATAAATGGTAGGCGACATTGTGATAGGATTAGTTCTCCTTGGAGTGAAAGAACTCGGTGGTTAGCCTATCACCGTATAAAGGGTAGGCGACGTTGTGTTAGGTGTGGTTCGCCTTGGTGTGAAAGAAATCGGTATTTAGCTTTGTACCGGAAAAAGGTGTAAGCGACGTTGTGAAGGCTTCTCCGCCATAAGGAGACTGGTGTAGTGTTTATGAACTATCGAGTAGGTGACTCGAGGAGTGGAGTAGGACAAGGAAGGTGTATTTGTAGCCGAACCACTATAAATACTTGTGTCGTGGTGATGTGCTTCTTACTCTTTATTTCTCATTACATGTTTATATATCTATCTATCAATGTCCAACATAAACAACCAAATAGATTGACATAAGTCGATCTAAATATTTAAAAGGAAAGTTTTAAATTGGTAAAACTATTCAAACCCCCCTTCTAGTTTTCCACAAAAAGGATACTTCTTCCCGTATCACTTTCATAAAAGCTATTTCTCACGTCTATGACAAACCTCTTTTTCATTATTAATACAAAGTAAAAACCCGTTTTCATTGCATCTCATGTCTTTTGAATGCTAAAGAGGACACATAACTAATATGTGTTTTTGGGTACATTCATTTAAGCAACAATGAATTAGGAGCACTCGGGTTATCTCATATAATAGTATGCTTTTTCACTTCTAGTCTATTTTTATTTTCTTTTTAGGAGTCGAGATAACCGCAACTCCAAATGGTTTGCATATAGGCACACACTAGGCACAAATGTTTCCAAAAGGAAAAATTTTAAGCTTCCTGAGTCACCAGTACCACGGATCTCAGCATTAACGCTGGACGGTTCCCTCAAGGGAAGGATCTGTGGGATCCGTGAGACAGAAGCTGAAATTCTCTTCTAATTTTCTCACTTTGGCTAAAAACCTCTATATTTTCATCATTTTACCCTTTTTACTAATGAATATTGTTAGGAATTAGAAATTCCATAGTGAAGAGTCGGTCACCCCAAATATAATCTAGCATAAGTTAGCTCGTAGACATATCGTTATTTACTGTTTTATTAGTTAGTTATTTAGTTTAGAGCAACACCGTGGAGGAAGGACGGGTCTTTACCCACTGTATGCCTGATCCACAGTCCGAAGGAGGACGTTTAGTTTGTAACTATATATACCCTCTACCTCCCAAGGTAGAGGGTTGGACCTTTCATTCATCTTAATCTAACCTTCTATGTTTTCTTTCACTTTCTCTCTCTAGAAAGGCTCCCACTTTCTCTCTCTAAAACCTCTAAATAATTCGACCATATTATTGTTTGTTATGTGTTTATGAAATCCAATATGTTACAATTGGTATCAAGAGCCATGGTTAGATCATATCGTGCACATCTTTGGATTTCTAGTGGTTTTTAGGTGGTTTTTGAGTTTGAAAAAGTTTAGTGGTTTGTGCATCATTTGGTTGATTTCTTGTGTTAAAGCTTGGATTTTGTTAGTACTTTTATGTTTAGAATCATCACAAGTGTTTAGGTTTTCATTTGGTAAGCTTGAATCATCTTGGTTGGGTTGTTTTTGGATTGAAAAGTGATGTTTATGTGGTTTTTCTTGCTAGCGACTTGATATACGGATCTCTTTCTTCGTAGCGACTTGCTTCACAATTTTGTAGCGAGTTACAGTTTTGGAGCTAGCGACTTAGACCTAGCGATTAACAGTACAAGTAGTGGACTCTCCACTACGGGTAGCGACTTGGTGGTAGCGACTTGGTCTGTAGCGAGTTGCTCTTTAGCGACTTGAATCTTTAGCGACTTGAGTAGCGAATTGCTGCCAAAATTTTGCTAGCGACTTGAGGCTTAGCGAGTTACTACTTAGCGACTTGCATTTTTCTAGCGACTTGGGACTTTAGCGACTTGGTGGTGTAGCGAATTAGGTGTTAGCGACTTGGTTGATTTTTACGAAGAAGAGGTTTGACCAAAGTTGACTTTTTACGTCAAAACTTCAAACGGCCATAACTTTTGATCCGTAACTCCGTTTTCAGCGAAATACCTGTCAAAACGACCGGAACAGGCTGAATATTGTGAGGTTTCATGACGATGTCGTGAAACGAATTTTTCGAGGCCCAAATCCCCTCCGAAAGGAAGTTATTGAGGTTTTAAGTTTTTAGACCCAAAAATTCTCCGTAAAAACGTGCATCAACCAATCCAAATCTCAACCAATCAACATTTCAGCTTTTCCTACGAACAATCTAAAGCCCTATCACACAATCGTCTTTCATTGTATCGATCCATCAGTCATCTTAACACATTCCATTGGTCATTGCTTAACGGTTTGGTCTTGATTTTAGTAAAATCCCGCGAAAGATTTTATTTCTCGGTTTGAATCATAGACTTGTAAAATCCCGTGCATTCTACCACATCATGTCCTACTCTACTGAACCAGGATTGATTCAAAAGATTTGAAAAGAGTTTTGCACATACTAGAGGGACCTTGCACATTGAGATAAGTTTATCACATTTCAAATCATAGGTTTAAGATAGATGCTCCCCCTCAACATGTGCATGGAAAATTTGAAATCGTTTGTCACATGTGGGCAGGATAGCATGTACATCCTTATAAAACCATTTACCTAATTATCAGTTTAAATCCAATTTAAATCACACATTCTCCCCCGATCACAATTATCAAATCATTTGAGATTTGTGATCTCTTATTGATTTAAATTGATTTTGAAAGCTTTTAAGGAGAATTGTGACTTGATTATGAAAGCGTTTGAACTGATAAGGATCGACTCCATTGATAAAACATGCATTTATATCTTTTGAAAAACCATTTTAATGCCAAATAACTTTTTAATTTAATTGAAATCATTCTCCCCCTCAATCAATGACATAGGTTGTTGATTGAGAGATAGAGATTTTGACAAATAAGTCCTGATGATTATCAAAAATAGAATCCGAGTTATTTTTTCAAAGCATTTGGTTTTCAGCAGATAAATGATTATAGAATCAGAGCATGGAATTTTGAAAACATGATAAAACATGGCTCTGTTCTTTCTTTTAAACCCGGGTTATTGCCTGAAAAATGACAATAAACCATTTTTTCTCTTTCTCCCAAAAATATATTTTCTGAGGTTGTCTAATGGATGATCGTGAGTCCATTTTCTGAGGTGTTCATGTGGCAGTTGTTGAGGAACTGAGGTAGCTGAGTCGATGTCTCCTGAAGAAGATGGTTCTGATGATGATTCAGGAGTAGCAAATATGTTTTCAAATGGAGCATCTTCAGGAGTAGCAAAGGGATTAACTTCATCATTGATGCCAGAAACATTTCCATGATGTACATTTGAAGAATGATGATTTGTTGATGAGACTGAAGGATCAGCAGCAGGTGCTTCTTGACTTAAAGATATTGAGACTGAAGGATTGACTTCATTCACTGGAATATGAGCATCCTCTGTTGTAGGGATCAGCACCTCATTAGTAGTAGAATCATACAGTTCATCAAACATAGGATCAAACAATTTCTTTACATCATCTTCAGATGGAGGTACATATGGAGTTTCTTGAGAGGAGTTTGGAACAAGAGATGAACCAATGGGACTGTTTTGAAGTGCGGGTCCTGAGCTGGAGTGTCCAGGAGCCATATTTTGAGACATGTTTAGAAAGAAATATTTACACCTCCTGCTCGAACTTCATCTAAAGTCCCGTGCCATTATTGAATGACATTTCTAAGACCGTAGATGTTATCAATACCAGAAGACATGTCTTTGAAAAACTATATTTTTGGTATTTTTCAAATTTTTTGATTTTTATGGGCTTTTGTTGATTTTATAATTTTCTATTTTGTTTTTGTTGGTTTTATTTTGTTGATTTTATAATTTTCAAATCTCGAGGCACATATTGAGGGGGAGCGAATTTATGGAAACCTCATCCTTCCCGGAAATGCTATTTCTACTTGATTTGATGTGGGAAGTGATGTTGATATCTTTTAGAAAATGGTAATCAAAGAAGTTAATTCTTTCTCTTGCCTCCGTGTGCAAAACATTTTCAAATATTTGATGCACATGTTGAGGGGGAGTTCTCGTTCTAAAAGTATCAAAAACAATTCAGGTACAAAATGCTTTGATAATATATCACAAGTATCTGAATTGATTTTCAAATGGTTTTCAATTGGATCCAATGGCAGATGAACAATACCAAATAGACCGACCAACTTTACTTTATGTACGGTGATATAAGGATGATAAGGTTAGGTATTGGTTCCCATGATCCGCCAGAACTGGAGGGATCTACCCAGGGACAATCCACTAGTTAGTGTAGAAGTCCTTAGGTATGATGATAAAAGGAGAAAAATGAGATATGGGAAGAGTGCGGACTAAGACAGAGCTAGTACTGGAATAAACCCAACAAGGTTCTAGTAATGAAGTCTCGGTAAGCACTGAAGGGGTTGAAGAATGAAAAAGAAATGAATATGAAAAAGGGTGAAAAGAAATAGCCCTCCAATAATTCAACCATAGGGCAGTAACCGGGTTCAAATTCATATGCTACTGGTGTTTACTAAGGTAACATCGGTATTGAAGACAAGACGTCATGGACCCAGTGACGCACTGCACTTCAACTTCCCAAACCACTCAAGTTCCTCTTAAAAGGGCTTGTTTCATTCTCACGGGGAACCGACATAATCTATCGACTTTCTCTTAGAGATGGTTGATATTGAAGTAGGAGACCCTCTCCCTAGTCTCCGGCACAGGAACCAAATGTGCACTATTGAGTCTAGAGCCACGAGATCATCAATAAATCTCATTAGGACACTTTTAATGAAGACTCTCTGTTTCACTCAATGTGGAAAGAGAGATTATATCTTGAGTCCTACGCATTATCCTTGTGGTATTGCCAGAACATCTGAGTGGTATGTAAAAGTATTCACGATGAAGATGGAAATCCTTCTAGAGCCAACATCAAACAAGCTCTTGGTGGGTGACATGTGAGATTTTGCAAAAGATCAAGCTTGTGACAACTGGATAGAAACAATGGGGAGATTCACTCGTGAATCAACCTTGGTCCAGGAATGGAATTGACGAATACTTTTGGAAAAACCGTTCGATGTGCAAATCTTCTTTTCTCTAGCACGTCGAATGTGTACTTATGTTTTCAAAATTCAAAAAGTATCTCTGATTGAAAAATACTTTTAGAAAAACCGGTCGATGTGCGAATCTCTTCTTTTCACTAGCACGTCGATTGTGTATTATTTTCAAATACAAAAAGTGTTTTGATTGAAAATTGATCTTTCTCATAAAACCTTCGTCGTATTGCAAAACTCTTTATTCTAAGCAATACGCGATTGTTTTCAAATCAATTTTTCATCAATCAGTGAATCTCAATTCGCTGGTTCACTCACTCCGTGTTGTCTTCTTTGAGACGTTCCGGTTTGAGAACAGCTAGAACAGCTGCGAAACCCTGTCAAGGAGATTCTTAGGAATCCTACCTGATCACAGGCAGTACTTGTACTGATCAACGGGGAACCGTGGGCCGTGTACCTCAATTCAACGAAAGTGATCAAAGACACTTTCGTGCGCTTTATTGCTAACTGTCGTATGCAGGTACACACCGACGATTGCAGCTGATCAGAATTGAGGAGTCAATCCAAAGCCGCATGTTCACAGCAACCACACTTAATTGAAGAAATCATGACTGGTGCATATCTACATAACCTGGTTCTGATATTTTTATATTATGCTTCTGCTACGCTGCTGCAAATATCATGAACCAGTAAGGCTTCCACTACTCTGATGGAAAGATGTTATGATTCAAAAGTGTGAGCATGTCGGTCCGAATGTCACAACATCACATGAAGGCAACACAACTATGGATGATCCAGAGAGATTTACTGTGGCTGATGATCTCAATTAAAGCTCGAAGATCATCAATGATGTGGATCAGTATAAAGGCCTCCACTTAAAGTACAAAGTTATCAGACTTTAAAGAATCACTGCAAAAGCACAAAGATGCAGATGTTGAAGAATTAATGTCTACAAGCTCAAGACTGAAGATTAAATAGAATGCTAGGATTCGAAATGTAAAATATGGGGTGACCTCCCTTAGGGGGAGATTGTTAGGAATTAGAAATTCCATAGTGAAGAGTCGGTCACCCCAAATATAATCTAGCATAAGTTAGCTCGTAGACATATCGTTATTTACTGTTTTATTAGTTAGTTATTTAGTTTAGAGCAACACCGTGGAGGAAGGACGGGTCTTTACCCACTGTATGCCTGATCCACAGTCTGAAGGAGGACGTTTAGTTTGTAACTATATATACCCTCTACCTCCCAAGGTAGAGGGTTGGACCTTTCATTCATCTTAATCTAACCTTCTATGTTTTCTTTCACTTTCTCTCTCTAGAAAGGCTCCCACTTTCTCTCTCTAAAACCTCTAAATAATTCGACCATATTATTGTTTGTTATGTGTTTATGAAATCCAATATGTTACAAATATGTTACTTAATGCTTGTGTTCTCATGATCACATGCCTTAAATTCATATCTAATCATTAGATTTTAGTCCACATTTTGAGTCAAGCATTGATTACAATGCATTATTTTTCTATAAATAGGGTTCCAAAAATGCTTGCATCTTCATCACTCTCAACCTCACAAACAACCATCATCATGTCATCTAAAAGATCTTCCAACATAGATTAATCACCTAGTGCAAACAATCCCTTTCAAGAAATCCAAAATTTTGTCCTACCACCTTCTGTAGTACCACCATCCAATCTAGAAAAACCACACGGATTAGCATCCGGCCTTGTTGTTTAGCCAAACCATTATCAAATAGTTCATCACCAACTACTCTTTCACCACCAAATGGTTCCATAGTAGCACCTCCCTCATCTCCAACAAGCACACCACCATCATCACCTATCAAGTCTCCACCTAAAGTCACTCTATTGGAACTCATTAAGACTCCAACAAGATCCCAACAAACCAACCCAAAAGAACTAGTCTTTTTAACACCTCCCACATCTCCAAACACAATTTACTATGATTTTGTAACTTCACCTCCTTTAGCTCCCATTCTCTTACAAGAACATCTAGGTTCTTTTTCACCACCATTTCCAAACATATGGGACTTTGATCCATATTTTCCAACTTTTCCACCACAACTTCCGCATCTCACAAATCAAACTAACCCGAAAAACTTTCGCACACACTACCCACATCATTTACAGTGTGAACATTGCCAATCCACTAGGGATCTTGCAATAGAAATTAGGGAAGAGATGCGACTCACACTTAACCTCATCCTTGATCGCATCAACGTCATCACTCACCAAAACCTACATCCATAACCTTATGCAAGCATGGAAGGAATCATCTTATTATTTTCTCTAGTATTTTTTTTCTTTTGAGTCATTTTTGTTCTTAGTTTTACATGTTTGTATGTGGCATAAATACCACTACATTTTGTTATTTTATTACAAGGCTTTTTTACATACCTTGGATCCCAATCTTGTTTCTCGTCAATCACAAGATTATTCATGCATGTTACTACTAACCTTTTCTTTGTAGGTTTTTATATTTTCTCATTTGACGCCCCATTCTAGGGGGAGCTACCGTCAAGGGGGAGTTAGAGATATGTGGACTATTTTTCCACACTTTATTTCTTCATTAGGGTCACTTTTTGTTTCGACAAAAAGGGGGAGAAAAAGTAAAACTTATGCTTTCAAAACATACATCTAATCTTAAGTTTTACTCATCATAACATCATGTTTTGTCATCAACAAAAAGGGGGAGATTTTTAATACAAATAAACCGTAAAAATGTTTATTAATATTTAACGATCTCTTTGTGTTTTGTTGATAACAAATATAATGTTATCATAAGTAAAATTATAAGGATACATGTTATTTTTGTAAAGCATCTACATATAGTCATTTAATACAAATTGTAGTAATAATTCATTTGTTGTAATAGTTTATTAGGATGGGTAAAAACCTGTAACATATTGGATTTCATAAACACATCAATACATAGCTCAAAGTAGGCGTATGAAATATGTAGAGAGAGAAAGAGAAGAGAGTTGGGAACTATGTGAAACAAAGAAAAATGGTATTGAAGCTCCAACCCTCTACCTTGGGAGATAGAGGGTATTTATAGTGTCTTACAAAATACGCCTCCTACGGGCTATGGATCAGGTATACAGTGGGTAAAGACCCGTCCGTCCTTCACGGTGTTACTTATTAACATAACATAACTACGACTACGAGCTTTCTAACGAATACATATACTTGAGGTGACCGACTCTTTAACTCGTGGATTTTCTAAATCCTAACAATCTCCCCCTAAGGGAGGTCACCTCAAATTACATTGAATACAAACAGATGTTACATTTTGATTGTTCTTGGTTTCTTGATTATGTTCTTCACTCTGTAGTCCGTAGTCTTTGATTCTTCATGTTCCGCATGTTTGATACTTCAAGTGGAGGTCTTTATCTGATCCACGTGTTGATAATTGTTGAGCCAGCTTTGAGATCATCCGCCACCATATATCTCTGGCTCCTCCTTTGCATTGTTGCCATCATATGATGTTGTGACATTTGGACCGACATGCTCACATTCTGGATCATGATCTATTCTCATCAGAGTTGCAGAAGCTTTTAATGAATCATGATACTTGCAGCAGCGTAGCAGAAGCATGGAGTGAAAATATCAGAGTTGTTGATGCTTTTATCATGATTTCTTTAGATGTGAATGTGTCGTGTGAGCATGCGGCTATGGATTTACTCTTCAATTGTGAACAGTTGCACTCGTTGGGGTGTTCCTGCATACAACAGCTAGCAATAAAATTGCACGAAAGTGTCTTTGATCACTTTCGTTGAATTGAGGTACAAGCCCACGGTTCCCCGTTTATCAGTACAAGTACTGCCTGTGATCAGGTAGTATTCCTAAGAATCTCCTTGACAGGGTTTCACAGCTGCTCTAGCTGTTCTCAAACCGGAACGTCTCAAAGAAGACAACACGGAGTGAGTGAACCAGCAAATTGAGATTTACTGATTGATTAAAAATGATTAAAACAACAATCGTGTATTGCATATCAGAAATAATTTTTGCAATACAACGAAGGTTTTATATGAAAAATCAATTTTCAATCATAAACACCTTTTGATATTTGAAAATGTGATACACAGTCGATGTGCCATAGAAAAATGATTTTTTGCGCACAACGACTGGTTTTTTTCAAAGGTATCCGTCAATCCATTACCTGAACCAGGATTGATTCAAAATTTTGAATCGCCCCATTGTTTCTGTTCAGTTGTCACATGGTAGATCTATTGGATAGATCTCACATGCCACCTACCAAGAGCTTGTTTGATGTTGGCTCTAGAAGGCTTTCCATCTTCATTGTGAATATGTTCGCATATCACTCAGATGTTCTGGCAATACCACAAGGATAATGCGTAGGACTCTTAAAATATATTCTCTCTTTCCACATTATGTGATATAGAGAGTCTTCATTGACAGTGTCCTAATGAGATTTATTGATGATCTCGTGGCTCTAGACTCAATTGTGCACATTTGGTTCCTATGCCGGAGACTAGGGAGATGGTCTCCTTCTTCAATATCAACAATCTCTAGGAGAGAGTCGATAGATTATGTAGGTTCCCCGTGAGAATGAAACAAGTCCTTTTAAGATGAACTTGAGTAGCTAGGGAAGTTTTAGTGCAGTGCGTCACTGGGTCCATGACGTCTTGTCTTCAATACCGGTGTTACTTTGGTAAACACCAGTAGCATATGAATTGAACCCGGTTTCTGCCCTAAGGTTGAAATAATGGAAGGCTATTTCTTTTCACCCTTTCTCATTCATTTCTTTTTCATTATTCAACCCCTTCAGTGCTTACCGAGACTTCATAACTAGAACCTTGTTGGGTTTATTCCAGTACTAGCTCTGTCTCAGTCCGCACTCTTCCCATTTCTCATTTATCTCCTCTCTTTTTTTTTCATCACACCTAAGGACTTCTACACTATCTAGTGGATTGTCCCTGGGTAGATCCCTCTGGCACTGGCGGGATCATGGGAACGAATACCTAACCTAACCATCCTTATAACTCCATACATAACGTAAATTTGTTCAGTCTTTTGGTATTGTTCTTCTTCCATTGGAACCAATTGAAAACCATTTGAAAATCAATCCAAGTACTTGTGATACATGATCAAAACATTTTGTACCTGAATTGTTTTTGATATTTTTAGAAAAAGCTCCCCCTCAACATGTGCATCATATATTTGAAATAGTTTTGGTACATGGAGGCAAGAGGACTTGAAAATCTCATATTTAAGAATGAAAGATTCGTTCTTTGATTAACAATTTCTAAAAGTTATCAACATCACTTTCCCGATCAAAATTAGTATTTTTCATACTTTGTTAAAGATATTTTTGGGAAAGGATGTGGTTTTCAAAAGAGTTGCTCCCCCTCAACCTGTGCATATAATTTTTGAAATTGTTTTGCACAAAGAGGAAAGAGTTCTTAGAAGCACTTTCACGATCATATAGCCATACGAAAACCATTAGAAAATCAATCAAGGTACATTATGTTGAAACATATGAATATTTGTACCTTGAAGGTTTATTTTCCTTTTAAAATGTTCCCCTCAATATGTGCTTCGAGATTCGAAAAGAGTTTAGCACATATTAGATGGAGCTTGCACTTTGAGACAAATCATGGAAAATTTGAAATCGTTTGACATATGTAGGATGGACGCCTTGTTAAACACTTTTCATAACCATTTATTGAGTTATCAGTTTAAATCAAATTTAAATCACAAATTCTCCCCCGATCACAATTTTCAAGTCATTTGAGATTTGTGATCTCTATTGATTTAAATTGTTTTTGAAAGCTTTTGAGGAGAATGTGACTTGCTTATGAAAACATTTAACCGATAAGGATCAAATCTGAGACTTTAAACTCCAATGATTAAACATGCTTGAGTATCTTTAGAAAACATGACATTAGCCTTGGTCTAGATCCATTTGATAAAGAACATTGTTCATTTTGATTATCCAAACTTAGACCCTGCTTGAGTACGTGCCAATTGATTGAAAAATAACTTTTTGTGTTAATGAAATCATTCTCCCCCTCAATCAATGATATGAGTTGTTGATTGAGTGTTAGATATTTTGTCAAAGAATAAGCCCAAATGATTTTCAAAAATATGGTCCAAGTTATTTTTAAAGTAATTTGTTTTCATAAGATGATAAATATTTTTCAGAAGAATATTTAGAAGGAAAAATATTTGTGAAGGAAACATTTGTCTTTTTGCCGACAAACATTTGATTTTAGAATCAGAGCATGAGATTTTTAAAATTAGATTAAGCATGGCTCTGTTCTTTCTTTTTAAACACGGGTTACTGTCTGAAATAATAGTAAGCCACCATTTTTCTCCATCTCACATTTTTTTTAAAGCAATTTATGTACATTCGAACTTCATCTAAAGACTCGTGTCACTCTTTGAATGACAACACAAAGACCGTAGATGTTATCGAATAAAAAGAAAATGATAAAAATGACAATAATTTTTGAAATTTTTCAGATTTTTAAATTTTTATGGATTTTTGAAAGTTTTATATTTTTCTATTTTCTTTTTGTTGGTTTTATAATATTGTATTTTGTTTTTACGAAAATATGTACAAAGAATAGATGAAGAGATGCCTTTACTCCTCTTCTTCCTCTTGAAGACGTTTGAGTGTCTCAGGTTGAAGACTCTTGAGTCCAAGACGGGGAAGAATAAACTCGAAACGTTCTCGAGGGAGTGCTTTAGTGAAGATGTCTGCTAGCTGATATTCAGTTCTCACAAAGTAAAGTTCTACCACACCTTTTTCCACTTGTTCCCGGATGAAATGATGTCGAATGTCGATGTGTTTTGCTCTCGAATGTTGAACGTTGTTGCAGGAAAGAGCAATGCCACTTTTGTTATCACAATATAGAAGAATTTTGTTGAAGTCAAAGCCATAGTCAGATAGTTGGGATCTCATCCAAAGGATTTGAGCACAACAAGATGACATGGCGATGTATTCAGCCTCTGTAGAGGATATCGACGTACTCATTTATTTCTTAGAAAACCAGCTTACAAGTTTTTCTACTAAGAATTGAGCACCACCTGATGTGCTTCGACGTGTATCTTGACACCCTGCATGGTATGCATTTGCATATGCTGTTAGTGACATGTTGGTGTCCTTCGGATACCAAAGTCCCATGTTAATGGTACCTTGGAGATACCGAAAGACCCGTTTAACCGCTTCAAGGTGATTTTTGGTAGGCTTAGCCTGGTATCTAGCACACATGCATACAGCGAACAGAATATCAGGTCTACTGGCTGTGAGGTACATCAGGGATCCAATCATACTACAATATTTCGTTTGATCAACCATGATCCTTGAGTGGTCCTCATCCAGTTTGGTACACTCCACCATGGGAGTGTCAACGGTGTCACAAGTGTCAAATCCAAATTTCTTTAAAATTTCATTAGCATATCTAGATTGATTGATAAAAATGCCTCTGGGATTTTGTGAAATTTGTAATCCCAAGAAAAATCACATTTGTCCCATCATAGACATTTGAAATTTAGAGCCCATTTCATTTGAAAAATGATCACATTCAGTAGGGTCGGTCGAGGCAAAAATAATATCATCTACATAGATTTGAACATGAATTAAGTGTTTGCCTGACTTTCTGGTGAACAATGTGGGATCCACTGCTCCTTTGCTGAATCCAGTAGATAAGAGGAACTTTGACAGAGTATCATACCATGCCCTTGGAGCTTGTTTCAGACCATAGAGAGCCTTCTTTAAGCGATAGACATGAGTAGGACGTTCTGGATCCACAAAACCTTCTGGTTGACTGACGTACACGATTTCTTTCAGATCTCCATTAAGAAAGGCAGTCTTTACATCCATTTGATAAACCATCATGTTCTTACTAGCAACATTAGCTAAGAAGATTTTGATTGCCTCGATACGTGCAACTGGAGCAAATGATTTTTCAAAGTCAATACCCTCCTCTTGGCGATATCCTTTTGCGACAAGTCTTTCCTTGTTCTTTAATACATCCCCATGCTCATCAAGTTTCACTTTGAAGATCCATTTGAGAGCAATGATCATAGCACACTCAGGAGTTGGTACTAATTCCCAAACATCAAGTCGGTCAAACTCATGAATTTCTTCCTGCATTGCATTGAACCAACTGTCCTCTGACATTGCGGTTTTGACATCTTTTGGTTCGACTTTTGACAGTATGGAATTAAAGAAGCACCATAAGGCATCTGTTGCAAGCTATTTACGGGTGGATACCAGACGAGAGGGATTCCCTATGATATTATCCAACGGGTGATCGTGTGTCCATTTTCTAGAAATGCTCATGTGGTTGTGGTTGAAAAACTGAGGTAGCAGAGTTGTTTTCCCCTGATGAAGATGGTTCTGACGATGGATCAGGGGCAACAATGATTTCAAATGGTGCATCTTCAGGAGTGGCAAAAGGGTTTTCTTCATCTGTGACTGCAGTAACATTTCCATTATGTACGCTTGAAGATTGAAGACTTGAGGATGATGAAGAATGATCTGCAGTAGGCGGTTCGTGAGATAACGACATAAAGATGGATGGATTGACTGTGTTGGTCGGATTAGGAGCTGCCTCTGTTGAAGTAGTAGAGTGGATGTTGTCCTGAGATTCAAAGTATTCATCAAACATCGGATTAAACAATTTCTTCACATCTTCTTCCGAAGGTGGTACATATGGAACTGCAGATGAGGGATTCTGTACAAGAGAGGAACTAATGGGACTACTTAATGAAAGTTGAGAAGCGGGTCCATAACTGGATTATCTTGGAGCCATTTGCCCAGACAACTCATCGAACGTGACGTGAATAGTTTCCATGATATCTCGAGTTCTTTTGTTGTAGATACGGTATCCTTTTCTGTTTGGTGCATAACCTACAAATACCCCAATGTCCGCCTTAGCTTTCAGTTTACCTAAATCTTGACCATCATTAGTTGGATAACACAAAGCACCAAACACAGGAAGGAAGGAAAGAGCCGGTTTTCGATTGTGGACAAGTTCGTACGGAGTTTTTCCATGAGTTGTGTGGATTAGGGATCGATTTTGGGTGTAGCAAGCAGTGGCAATGGCTTCAGCCCAGAGAAACATTAGAACCTTTGAGTAAATCAGCATAGTTCTTGCAGCTTCCACAAGAGTTTGATTTCGTCTTTCAACTACAACGTTCTGTTGAGGAGTTCGCGGAACACTTCTTTGATGATTGATTCCAACACTTTCATAAAATTGACTAAGTTCTTTATTAACAAACTCAGTTCCATTGTATGTTCGGATGATTCTAACAATCTTGTTAAGTCTAACCTGCAGTTGCTTGATAAGTTTAATGATGACATCTGGAGTTTCATCCTTTGTCCTCAAGAACTTAACCCAAGTGAATCGAGAGTAGTCATCGACAACGACTAACACATATTTCTTCCCATTAATTTTCTGCACTCTCATGGGTCCACACAAATCCATATGAATAGTATAAAGAACTTCCATAGCTGAGTTTGTAGGTTTGGGTTTGTGGGCATACTTCTTGCTTTTTCCCAATTGGCATGCTGAACAAAGATGATCCTTTTCATACTTTAGTCTGGGTAAGCCTCTTACTAAGTCCTTTCTGGAAAGATCATTTATGGTGCCGAAGTTCAAGTGGTTGAGACGACGATGCCATAACCATGACTTTGTTTTAGAATCCTTTGAGAGTAAGCAAATTGGAGAGGACTTCATCATGTCTTCGATAGATATGGTGTACAAGTTGGTTCTACGTGTTCCTTTCAAAAGTTCTACACCATCCAATTCCCTAACGAAGCATGTATGTTTTCTAAAGGCTACTTCTAGATCGGAATCACATAATTGACCAACAGAAAACAGGTTGTGACCAAGACCTTTAACATAATATACCCTGGAGATTACACTATCACCAACAACATAATCTCCATAACCCATAATTGCACCAAAATGGTCATTTCCGAATCTAATAGTCCCAATGAACTTACTCACGAAGTTCATGAGCCGTGAGCGGTCTCCAGTCATATGCTTAGAACAGCCTGAGTCCAAGTACCACAGAACGATTTGAACGACCTGCAGTTGAACACAGACAAGAATGGATAATTGGATAATTGGGATCCCCTTGCAAGAATGGGTTCCACCTGGTTAGTAACTGTGATTGGAACACCCACATCAGAAGTAGAATCAATGGAATCATTAGGGATAGATGTAGTGCTAGTGTATGCATTAGACCTATTCAAAGTATGTTCACTTCTTAAAGGAATAGTTCTACCAGTAGGCATCCATTTCCTAATGGGCATTGACTTAGATAATTTAGAGCACAACTCATTAAGATTAAATTTGCGGCCGGTAGGTATCCATTGATAACCTATACCAAATTTTCTTCCTGTGGGTTTCCAATGTTTTCTAACCTTCTTCCACCATTGCTTTCTAGCCTTCTTAACCTGTTTGTTAGCATTAACAGTTTTAACTAGGTATACACCACATACATGATTAGTAACAGAAACCAAGTAATCATCATTACATGTTTTGCCAAAAGTAGCAGAATTCGCATTAATTACAGCATGCTTAGAGCTAACACTAGAATCAACACGATTCGTTTTATTCAACATAGTTTCATTCTTCCTAAGGTGATCTTCTACTCTCTTCCACTGAACATTCCTAGCTTGCAAGGTCCTATCATTCTTTGTGTTGCCTTGAGGCTTTGACCTGCTCACTTTGGTGTTACTTTTTACTCCTGTAGAGGGAATGGGAACATTAGTTGGTTTTGCTACTTTTTGCATTTCAGGTTTAGAAGTGTTGGGATCTGAACTACTTGAAGGCACATTAAAGTTCACTTTCTTAACACTGGGCATAGAGCAAGGCATAATAACTTTATCATTCTTACAAAAGGATCTTGGGCATGTTGCTCTTAAACATTCTAAAAGCTCCTGAGATCGTTTGGCATATAAGCAAGCATACCTAACTTCACTATCAAGTGGTTTATTTATGTGTTCTTCTTCTACAATCTCACGAAGGCATTCTAGACTATCCTTAAGATGATAAAAGTATTCATGAAACACAAGTTCATTGTTTCTAAGATGAGGAGGAATATATTTTACTGTTACTGCATACTTAGAACCTGCAGATGCCATTGAAACAACATTCTCATCATAAGCAAGTGGCATTTTCCCTTTTACCTGTCTCTTTAGATTCTCAATTTCTTTTTGTAAAGAAGTTATTTTTTCGTTGTTCTTGTCACGAGTAACTTTCATTGAATCATATAACTCTTTAAAGTGTTGTTTAACCTTTTCATTTTCTTCTAGAAAACTCTCATTTTCCTTTTGTAAAACATTAACGATGTTTTGAAGATGAAAAGTTTAAGAAGACTGAGAATCTAAAGGTGGAGGCATTTTAAAGCCATTAACATTATTTCTTTCGCCCTTTAATTGTGAGATTTGGGCTTTCAATTTTCTGATCGTGTTACAATGAGCTCGAATTTGTTCATCACGTTTGCTTATTTCAAAAACTGCATCAAATTCAGGGGCATCCAAGGGTGTCTTGATATTTGAGGTTTTAACATTTTCTTTGAGATGTTGATATTTTAATTGCAAAGCAAGATGCTTAACTTCTAATTTAGAAAAATGTTTCACCAAGTTATCATGATCATCCTGTTCAATTTTCTCATGCTGTTTAGAATTTGTTTTTTCAAGCTCAATGACACGATCGTGGGAGACTTTCAGAGCAACAGATAGTTCATGAAATTGAGAAGCATTAATAGAACAATTCGTAGCAGTGTAAAACACATCTTGAGTAATATATTCAGAAATCAAATTCTCATTCAAGGTATGCAGATTCTTCCTCTCAATTTCATTATATTTCAGTTCTCGCTCATAATTACTAACCTCAATTTCCATTTCATTAAACATTTTTTTCATGTCTTTAACTTCAGTGTCAATGGCTTTTTGAAAAGACTCAAATTGTCCTTTTAGTTGCTTAATAAACGGCATGACTTCAGTTAAATAGCATTCTTTTGTTTGCTCAAAACCCCTTTCCCCTTCTGTGATCCCAGTTGGTGTGATTATCTTTTTACACGTTTTTTCAAAGTCACCAAACAATTGGTATACTACATAAAGGCTGACTAATGTTTTGCTTTGTGTAGGAAGAGTTCTGGGCACTAAATGCATGGGTGTATTGGGGGGATACACAGTGGCTGGAAGCATTCTCCTACAAGGGGGATTATGTTTAATAAAATCATCAGCTTTTTGCTTGTCCATATCCTTTTTCCAGAACACTTGTTCAGGGGTCAGCTGTGTTTGAGGTCTAAACTTGTTAAAGGCAATCCAATTTTCCTTAGCATAGTTTGGTGTTTTAAAACTGATGTTTTCTTTCATGCATGAGGGACTCTTAAGTTTTTCATCTAATTTCTTTCTAGTGACTTCTTCTAATTGCTTATCTTCCTCAGTGCACTCAGCGCAACTAGGTTTTTGTCTAGGCTTAAGGATTTCATTACCATCATAGATCACTTTTTTAGCAGCTTTTGCTTTCTTACCATACTCAGGATTGGGCTCTTCTACAAGGCCAGTACTATGCTTATCGCTTAATACTCTATGCTTAGTGATCATATGAGCAGTCTGAATGGTGTTGCCTTGTACATACAACTTGTTTTCAAGTTTGTTCTTCAAAGTTTTAAGGTTGGAAAAATCAGTTAAAAGTTTTGATTCCTTAGCGTTAAATTACTGTTTAAGCACTTTTACATTTTCTTGAAGTTCTTGCTTTTGCTTAACAGTTTTATTTAGCTTATCTTTTAAGGAATCTAGCTCTTGTTGTAATATTTCTTCCCTAAAATTACTTTTTCTGATAATTGCACGCATTTGGTCATCCATTTCCTGCTCACGGGTAGTTAGCTCAAACTTAACACGTTGTTCATATATGGCAACTTGTTCCTTATAGGCGTTCAGTTCAGAGATAATAGAATCATCAGGGGCACATGCAGTGTATTCATAAAAAACATAGTCATTATTGACTGCAGAAGATGCATCACTTGGTACAATCTCACTTTCACTGTGTATCACATATTGATCATATGGGACAATGTTACTATTATCCATATTTTCAATATATGATTCATTAGTTTCAGGTGATTGTACTTTGTCATGTGTCTTTTGCTCATCAACTTCATCATATAGTTTTAATACCTCTAAAATGATTGACTCTTTGGAAGGACCAGCCTGTTGTGATGATGGGGCTTTTGGAGAGACCATTGGTGAAATGCTAGCCATAAAGATTGTCTGGGCAGTAGGTTCATCATTGACATCAGAGTCAAATGCATCACAGTCAGCAACTTAAAATGCATTTGGATGATTGTGACCTATTCCTTGCACTGGCTGTTCATCCACATCAGCATCATATGTTTTGGCATTTCCCTCAACAAGAAACATCAACTCTTCTTCATCCAAAACGGCTCCATTATCCTGAGCTTGTACCAGCAGCATCTTGTCCCTGAAATACTCTGCATTTTGTGGGCGTTTTGGAGATGTGCATTTCCTTGCAATATGTCCTTCACCACCACAGTTGTAGCAATTGATTGGTTTTCCTTGTCCTTGAGTTGCATTCCTTCCACGATTCTGATTAGCCACATACCCTCCACCTACTCCATCCCTTCCTTGTTCATTCTGTCTTCCTTGCACAGATTGCACCATGATCTTACCATCTCTAACAGTAGCATGATTGTGGAGATTGGATGCCATTCTGAGATTATTGTTGGTGTGTGGAGTGAGGTTCAGGTTTTGCTTAACCATAAGAGCCAGTTGATTGATGAAATGTTCCATGATTGTGTTTTGGTCTGGAGGCTTATATGCTGAATCTGGAATGAGCTTGTGGTTACCATTACCCGTTGGTATGACTTGAGATGCTTTGGTGGTAATTCCTACATTTGTGTAGAATGCAGTTGAATCATTTGATGAGCTTGCATCTCCATGATTAGATTTGAACTTTTCCAGGATCATTCGTTCAAACATAGCATGCTTCTCATTCTGAGGTATGTAGGCATACAATTGCTCATAGTTGGTGTGCCTCAATCCTTTGGTTAGCTTGACAGAAGTGACAAATTTGTGCCATTCGGGATTCATGTTGTTCACAAACTTTGAATTGAGCTGAATAGTTGGCATGGTCATCTTGATATTCCTCATATCGTTCACAAGTTTGTGAAACCTTACGTAGTATTCAGTGACACTTTCTCCAGGATTCATCTTAAAATTCTCAAAATCATCATACAATTGAGATTCTCTGTCTTCTTTGGTCAATTCAGAACTAGACAGAAGCATCTTAACATTGTCCCAAACTGCCTTGGCTTCAGTGTTGTGATTGATTAACTTGTAGATGTCCTTTGGTAGACCCTGAAGTATAATGTTAGAAGCCCTAATATCAACATCGTATCTCTTTTTCTCCTTTTCATTGAGCTCATCATACGTCTTTGGTCTGTCCAATCCTAAAATCACAGTGTCATCCGCAGCAGTTTCAAGTATGTCTCTGGTCGTCTCAATTTGATAAGGTCCTTCATCAATTGATTTGAGAATGTTAACCCCATTTTTTTTACCCAAGCAGTACAACCTAATTCGTTGAGCCCATGAGTCATAATCAGTTATGTCTAGCATAGGTGGACGAGTATCGGATCCAGCAACTTGAAAGTCATCAGCAACAGAAGAGATGATGGTAGGCACGTTAGTAGACATGATTGCAGATTCTACGGGATTTTACTATTCTTTGATTAAACCGGGAAATAGATTCTTTCACGGGATTTTACTAAATCAAAAGAACAACCGTGAAATGTAACACGAAAAAGTGACAAGTCTCAATAGACAAGTAGTGAACTTGACAAGTCGCACCCTACTCAACTCGCTTTGAGGTCAGCTCGCTTAATTAACTAGCTTTGTAGACAACTCGCTTAATATACAAGTCGCATATAACCAACTCGCTTAGAACACAACTCCCTTAAGTGACAACTCACTTAAGCAACCAACTCGCTTCCAAGACAACTCGCTTAAACGACAACTCGCTTAAGATATAACTCGCTTAAAGGACAACTCACAGAAACTGATAACTCGCTTCTAAAGCAACTAACTTAAGCGACAACTCGCTTAAGTGACAACTCGCTCTAGTGACAACTCGCTTCAAAAAGAAACTCAACTCGCATTCAAGAACAGTACTACGAGACGCAACTCGCTTCGTGCTTATATTCAAAAACTACCACTTTTCAATCCAAAAACAACCCAACCACGATGATTCAAGCCTTCCAATTCAAAACCTAAGCACATATGATGATTCTAAACACAAAAGTACAATCAAAATCCAAACTTTAACACTAGAAATGATCCAAATGATTCAAACTCTTCTAAACACTTTCAACCCAAAAACCTTATGAAATCTACTAAAAACAAGAACATGAAGATGAGTGATCAAACCATGGCTCTTGATACTATTTGTAACATATTGGATTTCATAAACACATCAATACATAGCTCAAAGTAGGCGTATGAAATATGTAGAGAGATAAAGTTTTAGAGAGAGAAAGAGAAGAGAGTTGGGAACTATGTGAAACAAAGAAAAATGGTATTGAAGCTCCAACCCTCTACCTTGGGAGGTAGAGGGTATTTATAGTGTCTTACAAAATACGCCTCCTACGGGCTGTGGATTAGGTATAAAGTGGGTAAAGACCCGTCCGTCCTCCACGGTGTTACTTATTAAACTACTTATTAACATAACATAACTAAGACTACGAGCTTTCTAACGAATACATATACTTGAGGTGACCGACTCTTTAACTCATGGATTTTCTAAATCCTAACAAAACCACAACCCATGACCCATAGAGTTAACCCATACCCATTGTCTAGATGCATTGCATCTATTAGATACATTATATCTATTTAGATACCCATGGTCCATAATCTAGGACCCATGACCCATAACCCAAAAACCCATGGGCAAACAGGAGCGTCTCACAGATCCCTCAAGTTATACTAGACGGATCCCTCAGTCAAGGGATCCGTGGTATCCATGCAACAGTGGCAAGAATTTACCTATAAATAGAGAGCCATTTCTTCATTTTTACTCACCCCTCTTCTTACAAACTCTCTCATATATTCTTACACTCTTCTAACAAAAGATCACTTGATCTAGAGAGTAGTTCTTCTTTCTTTTATTGTGATTCTCATATAGGTCCTTCTCTAAGGCGAGATCATGAGCATTCTACAAGTCATCCAAGCAAGGGGTCCTTGATTGATGTTAGGAATTAGAAATTCCATAAGAAAAGAGTCGGTCATCGCAAATGTTATCTAACCTAAGTTAGCTCGTAGACTTGTCGTTATTTATGTTATTAAGTAGTTTATTATTTTGTTTAGTGCAACACCGTGGAGGAAGGACGGGTCTTTACCCATTGTATACCTGATCCATAGGCCGTCAGGAGGTCGTTTAGTTTGTAACCTATAAATACCCTCTACCTTACAAGGTAGAGGGTTGGATGTTCATTGGGAATCTAACATTCCACAAGTTTCTCTTTCTAGAATATCCCACTCTCTCTCTAAAACATCTAATTCGCCTACTTGTGATTATGGTTTAGTGTGTTTGTGAAATCCAATGTGTCACAAATGGTATCAAGAGCCAAGGTTTGATCATCTCTTACATATCTTTGGATTTCTAGTAACTTTTAGGTGGTTTTAGAGTTTGAAAAAGTTTAGTGGTTTTTGCATCATTTGGATCATTTCTAGTGTTTAAGTTTGAATCTTGGGTGTAGTTTTGTGTTTAGAATCATTGTATGTTCTTGGTTTTTGATTTGGTAAGCTTGAATCATCATGGTTGGGTTGTTTTTGGATTGAAAAGTGGTGTTTGTAAGATTGTCTAGCTAGCGACTTGACCCACGGAGTGTTATTCTAGCTAGCGACTTGCTTTGCAATTTGGTAGCGAGTTGTAGTTGATGTTGTTAGCGACTTAGGCTTAGCGACTTGTCTAGTGAGACAAGCCGGCAAACAGTACACTTAGTGGATTCTCCACTACGGGTAGCGACTTGGTGAAAGTTAGCGACTTGTAGTTAAGTTTGTTAGCGACTTGGTGTTAGCTATTTGATGCCTAGCGAGTTGCTATTTAGCGACTTGTCTACTTAGTGACTTGGTTCTTAGCGAGTTGCTCTTTAGCGATTTGCCTACTTAGCGACTTGGTGCGTAGCGACTTACTGTCAAAATTCGTAGTGACTTGGTGCTTAGCGACTTGCTGTTAAAATTCTTAGCAACTTGGTGCTTAGCGACTTGGTTATTTAATACCTTGGTGAAGTGAAGCAAGTTACTTATATCTAATATCCATAAACACATTCATCAACACAATGTCTTACATCACTGATCCTTTAATCAACAAAGTACTTGCACTCTATGATTCCTCACAAAATAATGAAACAGGCTGCTTCCCAGAATGCTCTACAGTGAATGATTCAGCAACTTATAATCAAAATAATTTTGATGAGTCACTCTTAATATTGACAAATGATGCAAAGCAAATGGAATGCAACATTGAGCCCTTTCAACTACTTCATCAGCATCTCAAACTACTTTTATCTACAACTATGGATCGAACAAGCAGTGCTCTCCTTCGTCAGGACTTTCCCACCTTGACAAGAACTGTGTTACTTAACTTAGAACAACTAAGGTTTCAAATTACCAAATAAAAGTTCTCAACTGATAAATCTAATGCAGATCTTCAAGTTATCTTCAATCAATTTCAGCCACTTATTCGGGGGGAATATTCCTCAGATTTTGATGATGACATGACTGGAATCTCATTCAAGAAACACACTGGAATGGAAATTCATGAGTTCAGAAACACCTTTATTCAACTTATGGGTAATGTGGAAATATACATTAAGGAAGCTGCTAAAGAGAATGACAAGCTGAATGAATTGAATGGGTGTCAAGTGATGATGTGGGAAGATTGTGATAGGTCATGCAATGGATCAGTTGAGCCAATGAATGATAACGAATGCAGAAGTTCAGTTGCAATAAAAGAGGATGAAGACAACTGTACTGATCTCAAAGACTCAGAGTCAGAAAAGGTTTCAAGTGATGAGGTACACTTAACTATTCAGAGTAATTCATATGTTAATGTAGCTGATTCTAACTCTGAACATAATACTCTGAAATCGATCTTGGTTGAGCCTGAATCTAAAATTATTAAAGCTAATGACATGATTGAAAAAAGGGCATATGATGAACTTTCAAACAAATACTCAATTCTTGAAAAACATTGTATTTCATTGGAAATTGAAATAAAACAAAAGGATGAAAGCTTTTATGCAAACAAATCTTGCAT
The DNA here is from genome assembly GCA_019973895.1 of Chrysanthemum seticuspe. Lineage (NCBI taxonomy): Eukaryota > Viridiplantae > Streptophyta > Magnoliopsida > Asterales > Asteraceae > Chrysanthemum > Chrysanthemum seticuspe. The sequence goes on from BPTQ01000005.1 coordinate 220,559,718, forward strand.
TAATCAGGAATTTCCAAAATTTCGAGAATTTTTTGAAATTAATCAATTAAAAACCCAGATTCAGGACAAAGACTCAACCATAGGCAATCTGAAATTACTACTCTCAGATATGCAAAAGTATGACTGTCATGAGATGAATGACACACTTGAATCTAGAAATGCTGAACTAGCTCTATGTGTGTCCAATCTATTAAGAGAAAATGAGTCATTAAGAAAGAACTTAGAGGAGACCAATTCCAAGTTGATCAATCAATCTAACATCTTGTTGAAAGACATTGATGACCTCAAATCCCAAATTCAGGATAAGAGCTTCAATATTGTTGCCTTAAAAATGAGCTTAGGAAATCTATTGGAAACAGGGTGAACACTAAGTTTGCAAAACCATCAACGTTGGGAAAGTCAACTATTCAGAACCACTCTAAACATACAGTAGTTAAGCAGCCAAATGCCTTTAGAACTGAAAGAGTTAAACCATCGAAATCTAGGTTTGCCTCCCAAGTTGATGAGAATGCTGTTTTGACAAAACCAGTCACTTCATTGCTTTGTTCCGATATGATGAATCTCAAACCCCAAGTAAATGTTCAAAGCTCAAAGATCAGAAATACTAGAAGTATGAATAGTTCTCATAAGAAACATCAATTGGCTGATCAATCCCCTAAGAAACAAATTAATTACAAAAGGACCAATAGTCGAAACAAGAAAGTGCACACACACAAATCTACTAGCAGCTGCTTCAAATGGATTCCCACTGGAAGTTTATTTAAGTTTACAGGATCCAAACGGACTTACATACCTAGATCTTGCCTTAAGTGGATGCCCACAGGAAAACTCTTCAAGTATATTGAGCCTAAAGGGATCTCTAATAATGATGCGTCTATATTAAACTGTGATACATCAAATAGTGAGATTACTCATGTCACTAACCCATCCATTTGCAATTCTACATGTGCTTCTAGTACAATGTCCTCTCAGTCTTTTTCAGGTACAATGCTCAATTCAATAAGGAACTTCATGACTTGGTTTCCATCAGAAATGAATATAGCTCATTCAGGAGCTATAGCATGCCAGAATTGATGCACCTCGTACTTTGACTCCTATTCATCTTGAATCAGGACTCGCTCTTATAAAGCTGTGTACAAATCAAGTAAAAAAAAAAACTTTAAATACATTTTATACATTTTGTTTAATACTTTATAAATATTTCATTATTTTAAGTTCATAATTTTAGTCATTTATCTCAAACTAATAAAGGATATATTCTTTGTTATCGATAACATCTACGGTCCTAGAAATGTCATTCAATAATGATACGGGATCTTAGATGAAGTTCGAACAACTGATATATTCTTATTTTAAACGGGTGGGTTAAAATCAATCAATGTTCTTTGGTGACCTTGATTGAGGGGGAGAATTTTTCAAGATATCTTGTTTATATCTGAGTCAGTGCTGGTTATGTTGTGTGCTCAGTTGCAGGTTGTTGTCTTGTCTTGCCTTTGTGGTGATCTGTGTGTACCCATGTATTGAATGCTTATTTGTTTCATGGTGCTCATTGTATTAGTGTTCATTGTGTTAGTTTGCTTATCTCTATCTGTGTTAGTATGCTATCTGATAAGTCTGATAAGTCCATGGATTGTAAATGTCTACGATACATAATATGATAAGATAGCAACTTACCATGACTATGTTAGCAACTTGCTTTGAAAAAGGTCATTGACTTGTTAAAATTCTTTGATAGCGAGTTGCTAAACAATCACTAAACCACAAGGACCGAAAGTGACAACTTGGTATTCTTGGTTAATCTCTTCTCCTTACCCTAGCGACTTACCATTTTTTTGTGTTTCAAAAACTTAAAAACTTTACTTTCTCTCTTTCTCTCTCGTTAATAGTTCAAGCTAGCGACTTAGAAGTGGTATGATTTGCATCTTTCATTCTCTGCTCTCAATTATATGTCGTAGATGCTTGACTAACACAACTTCTTACACAGATCCCACCGAGCATTTGATTCGTATCACTTGATTCCCACGTAGGTTTGCTAATGAATTTGCTCTAATGGAATCATTTTTCTTGTGTATAATGGTCGTTTAAGTGTTATTGGAATGTATCAATGGTTTTTGTATTGCGTCAATAGGGTGTCGCTGAATGTGTTGAGTTTGATGTTTTTGTCGATTGCAAGTGTGTTAAATATTTAGTTGTAACCGTTCTATATTGCTTGTTATGTGTGCCCATGTAATGGTGTTGAATGATTGTTTGGTTGGTGATGATTGTCAGTTGCGTAAAATTTGTTCTTGATGGCGACTTAGTAATGTTCTTGGTAGCGAGTTAGTGTACAAATTCATCGTGGCGAGTTGTTGCCTTTAAGGTCGTTACAAGTTAGCAACTTAGTAATAGTAGCGACTTAGTTAACCAATCTATAGCGACTTAGCAGTATTACTGTTGATGGCGACTTGTCTTTACAAGTTAGCGACTTAGTAATTGTAGCGACTTAGTGAACTGATTTGTAGCGACTTGGCAGTGTTACTGTTGATGGCGACTTGTCTTTACAAGTTAGCTACTTAGTAAGTTTTCATGTAGCGACTTTGCCTTGTTTAGCGACTTGTCCATTTATGATTAGCGACTTAATTGGTTTATTTTTCATACGGCGACTAGGGTTATTAAAATGTTTTAAGGCAACTTGCTAGGATAATCTCATGCTTACAATCTTGATTCAGGATTTCCTGTAGAAACTTGTATTGACAACTTACTCTTTGTGACCTGCTATAATATTTCTGTTTGAGCAAGTTGTACTTGGATTCTCTTGTAGCAACATAATATCACAACTTGTTTCATACAAACTGTTATATCATTTCCACATTTGTATCTTGTTTCATGACATTATTTCTTAGCAAATATGCTTTTTAAATATTTTAATTCCAAAACAACTCGTCTCGTGAAAACTATATCAAATGGAGTCCTTAACCTTATACACTCGCTAATGCCACTCAATCTATCTCTATTTGCTTATGGAAACCCTGTCTGAACTACTAAGTTTGTGTGTTTATGACATAAGGATGTGTTCAATGTTGTCTGACTAACCATTTATAATCTAACATGTTCCCAATCATTGTTGTTGGTTGTGTATATTTTCAGATCTTCAATGGCAATCACAACCTCAGCTGAAAACATTACTTCTTCTGCACCACCCAATGTTCTCTCAGACGAAGAAATCCTTCCTAAAAGTCAATGGGCAGAAATTGGAAAAAGTAATTGTTATGTGGACTTACAAAAGTTGCAACAAAATCCTACCCTCAAAGTGTCTATTGATATCCTCAAAAACACTAACTTCTTCGGTGCACTAACAAAGCAATGCACAATTCCCACCATTTACATACAACAATTCTGGAACACCCTTGAATGGAACAAAATCACAGCTAAATATTCCTGCAAACTGGATAATAAGGAATTTGAGATAAATTCTGACATTCTTAGCAAGGCTCTAGGAATCACTCCCTGCAACCCCAACATACGATCTGAACCTCCACCTAGTGCTGACGATCTAATAGTCTTTCTAATTGGTTTGGGGTACTAGACTAGCATTACAAGGGCTTCTGACATCATCACCGGACACATGTATCAACCCTAGAGAGCAATGACAACAGTTCTCAACTTATGCTTATCTGGCAAAACATCAGGGTTTGATAAAGTGAGAATTCCCATCTTGCAAATCCTATGGGGTATCGTCAATGGTGTGAATGTGAATGTCTCAGAACGTATCTGGGAAGAATTTTCGCTGTCAATGAACACATTCATATCTGATAGAACAAACTTTCAGAATAAAGCTCAGGGACGAAAGAAACAGAACAAACTTGTGATTCCTAGCATTAGATTTTCGAAGCTTGTTATCCAGTACCTGCAACAGATTCACAACTTCTACCCTAGGATTGAATCAGAACTACATAATGCTGAGGATGAATTTGTTCTAGGCAATCTCAGATATATTTCCAGTGGGGTCAATAAAGAGGTCTTTGGATTGCAAATTCCTGATTCTCTTCTTACTGAAGATATTAAAAAGACGGATCATTTCAAACTATTCATGAAAAGGGCTTCCAGATCCAGTGATGATGTTGATGTCTCTCCCACTCAACCATAACCCAAAGCTGCTAAGTCTGGTTCTGGCTCAAAGACTTCAAAGACTTCATATGCTGCTCTTCCAAAAAGAAGAAATGAAAAGTCACAAACTTATGACAGAAACACCCATAAGCAGAAAAGAAAGAAGAAGGAAGGGGAAAAAATAAACGTTGAGGAAACTGAGGTCTCCAGGGGTAATATGAGGTTGACTGATGAAGATGATGCTGCTCTGCAACTTGGAATCAAGCAAAGCCTAGAAAGTCAGAACGCGAGTACACCAATTGGAGGTATTGTGTTCAAAGAACCTGCACCAGAGCCGAGCCATTCAACTCCAATCACTCAAGACAAAGGAAAATGGATTGTTAGTGTTGATACTGAACAAGCCGCACACATGCTTCTAACAATCTCATCTTCTCCATCAAGAACCACCAATCAATATGAACTGAAGAGAAGAACTGAATCCTCTTCAGCTAAAGAACAATCTGGGTTGGAAAAAGTGCCTGAAACTTTAAAAGAACCTCCTGCATCAAGTGATACTCAGTATGATCAGAATGTTGATGACTTGCTGCATAAAGACTCGCAGGAGAATCTTTAGTCAAGATCTGATGAGACCATGCACATGGAAGAACCAAATCTGTCTACCGATTCTCTATCTTCACTGAAGAACCTAGATACAGACTTCACTTTCGGAGATCAATTCTTAAATGACAAACCTGTAGATACTGCATAATCCATGTTTACTGTCAACATTCTGCAAGACACATCAACCATTCCACCGATGTTAGCCTCTTCACTTGCAACAGCACTTCCACCTCCCAAACCTGCTCAATCAACCGTACTTTCACCACCTGCATCTGCAAAGAATCTATCCCTTGAACCAGTGGTTACAGTTGCAGACACTGAAACTCCACCAGCTTCACCACCTCAAATACTGTCATCAGATCAATTGCTAGACAAAGCAGTGAAAAGAATTGAAACTCTTGAAAGACAACTTCCAAGATCTTTTGATGCCCTTGAGGATCGTGTCTATAGGTTGGAGCATCTTAACTTTGACGAAGGGGTTGCTAATGCCATTGAAGGCGAAGTTAGGGATGCTGTAGAATGGGCAATGGAAGCTCCTCTGCTGAGACGGTTCAAAGACCTTCCCATTACAGATATGAGAGATGTGCTCTTTGATAAGATGTTTGAAGCCAACGAGCATAAGCATGAGGTACATAAGAAGCTATATGAGTCTCTAGATGAATCAATTAAGTACGACGAACACGTACAGTATTTGAAGGACATTGGAGAATTAGAAGCTAAGAAGAAAAGGAGGTCCGTGGTGCTTGAGACATTGCGTAAAGGTCCTAAAGATCCTCCTCCTCCTCCCTCGCCTCCAACTGGAGGTGCTGGAACTTCTGGAACTGGTGGATCTTCTAAGACAACATCTACACCTCCTCCACAACCACCATCATCACCACCAAAACCTTCCAATCAATCTAGTCCTATCGGAGAATAGGGAACTCAGAAGAAATCTGCTTCTTGGACAACGGTTGATTCAAGGTTCACACCCACAGTCTCTTCAACTCCTGAAGATCAAATGGTTCATGAAGAGTCGCATGTCATGACAGAGTCTGAATCAGATGACGATGATGCATCCACCAAGCATATTCCCAAGCCGTCTGAAGATGATTGGTTTGATTCATACGTGGCACGTAAACGCACTAACACATCCAGAGTTGCACCTTCAAGAGATACAATTCAAAGCTGGATCATCGAGGAGAGACCTCATACTCCAGAACCTTCATGGTCTATCCTAGAGTCTGACTCGATGATCCCTGACAACAACTGGGCTACAACAATCTCTACCAACTATGAAACCCAGATGAAGACTCTCTCCTCCACATCACTGGTGATATGGGCAGCTTCATTAAGTGGTTTTGTGATTAGAAGAAAATCACGTCCATCACTCCAAAGGATCTTGAAGGACCAGCTTATGAAATTGTCAAGGTGTTTCACTCTGATGCCAATAAGCTCCAATACCAGATGGAAGAATGCCATAAGATGCTGAATGATCAAGTCAGTGAACAGATTAGTCGATTCAATCTGAACATGCCTCTTCCGCTCGGTGGTGAACCTGGACAAATTACTATTCAGTCTGAGTTCTTCTTCAACCATGACCTAGACTATCTTTGTGGCCATACTACTGATAGAAGACCAACCTTATCAATCTCAAAGATGAAAGCTGCTACCTACTATGATCAGGGTCTTGAACAAATGGTTCCAGATCAATTCTAAGCAGACAAAGAACAAGAATATGACATCGAGGCTTCGTACGGAATCTCTCATTGGTGGTTCAAGAAGAAGAAATTCTACATTGAGAGACATGCAGCTAAAAAGAGTCGCAAAGATGTTAGATCCAAGCTAAGAATTTTAAGTGTTGTTCGAGTAGAGGTCTTCCCAATCTATGGCTATGAGTATTTGAAGAAGATCGTTCTTAAAAGAGCATACCGGAAAGAATATATTATTGAAGAAAACAACTTTAAACATCTCCTGCCAAATGACTTTGAAGATCTCTATCTTCTGAATCTTCAAGGACATCTTGAACACCTACCTGTTCGTGAAAAGAAAGCTCTATCTGCCGCTGTCATTCTTTGGATTAGAGGCTTAGTCATCCGAAAATGGGTTGAGGACTTTCAGCTTGGGATAGAAAGCTACCAGACTCGAGTCAATTTAACAAGGCCACAATGGGATTCCAAAGGACAAGAATTTCATCACGACTACCGAGTGCTTGACACCCCCAGAGCCGTCCTCTTCCACGACAGGTATGGAACTCGCATGTTGATGAGATTGTGCGAGCTCTACAAATTCAGTGATGGTACTCTCAAGATGGTTGAAGAAGAGTTGAACTCCAGAGTGAAAGAAATCAGAGTTGATATGAAGCCGTGGAACAAAACAAAATTATGGTCTGATGATGACTTGAAGAGGTGTGAAGATTTCATTGCTGCAATCAGGCGAAGAATTAAGACTCGAATGATCTTCCGTAGCCTTGAAAGTTTTGTTGGTGGTAGACTTCGTGATGGTCATTACAAACTACTTCAAAGAACTGAGTGAAGTCATCTTCCGGAAGTAGTTTCTGTTTTGTACTATTTATGTGTAATATGTGGTATACATTCTATAAACAACTATAATGTATGTAATAGTGCTAGGTTGTGTGTTGTGGTTTCCCTTTTTTGTATAAAAAGGGAACTTCAGTCTTGTCCACTTCAATCTTATAAAACCAGACACATTTTTCTCTTACAAATGTTTTGTTTCATACATATTTAAATCACTTGAGATCCAAAATCTCAAAGGATTTGAAATTTTTGATCGGGGGAGAAAATGTGATATAAATATGAAAGATGATAAAAGATGACCTTTTTAATGTGCATACTGTTCTCTCATATATGCTAAATTATTTTTCAAATCTCAAAGCATATATAAAGGGGGAGCATGTCAAAACGATAATAAACCTTCAAGGTACAAAGTTTTATATGGTTCATCATAAAGTACCTTGATTGACTCTCATTTGGTTTCTGTATGGCGGTATGATCGTTAATGTGCTTCTAAGAACCTTTTTCTCTCTAGTATGTGCATAACTCTTTCAAACCTCGAGGCACATATTGAGGGGGAGCAAAGCTTATGAAAACCTCATCCTTCCCTAATATGCTTTATCTACTTGTTTTGATCAGGGAAGTGATGTTGATATTTTTTTAGAAAATGGTAATCAAAGAAGTTAATTCTTTCTCTTGCCTCCGTGTGCAAAACGATTTCAAACACTTGATGCACATGTTGAGGGGGAGCTCTTGTTCTAAAAATATCAAAAACAATTCAGGTACAAAATGCTTTGATAATATATCATAAGTATCTGGATTGATTTTCAAATGGCTTTCAATTGGTTCCAATGGCAGATGAACAATACCAAATAGACCGACCAACTTTACTTTATGTATGGTGATATAAGGATGATAAGGTTAGGTATTTGTTCCCATGATCCGCCAGAACCGGAGGGATCTACCCAGGGACAATCCACTAGATAGTGTAGAAGTCCTTAGGTATATTGAAAAAAGGAGAAAAATGAGATATGGGAAGAATGCGGACTGAGACTGAGCTAGTACTGGAATAAACCCAACAAGGTTCTATCTATGAAGTATCGGTAAGCACTGAGGGGGTTGAAGAATGAAAAAGAATTGAATGAGAAAAGGGTGAAAACAAATAGCCCTCCAATTATTCAACCTTAGGGCAGATACCCGGTTCAATTCATACGCTACTGGTGGTTACCAAGGTAACATCGGTATTGAAGACAAGACGTCATGGACCCAGTGACGCACTGCACCTCAACTTCCCAAACCACTCAAGTTCCTCTTAAAAGGCCTTGCTTCATTCTCACGGGGAACCAACATTATCTATCGACTTTCTCTTAGAGATTGTTGATATTGAAAAAGGAGACCCTCTCCCTAGTCTCCGATATAGGATCCAAATATGCACAAATTGAGTCTAGAGCCATGAGATCATCAATAAATCTCATTAGGACACTTTCAATGAAGACTCTCTGTTTCACACAATGTGGAAAGAGAGATTATATCTTGAGTCCTACGCATTATCCTTGTGGTATTGCCAGAACATCTGAGTGATATGCAAACATATTCACAATGAAGATGGAAAGCCTTCTGGAGCCAACATCAAACAAGCTCCTGGTAGGTGGCATGTGAGATCTATTCAATAGATCAACCATGTGACAACTGAACAGAAACAATGGGGCGATTCAATCTTTTGAATCAATCCTGGTTCAGGTTATGGATTGACGGATACCTTTGAAAAACCGGTCTTTGTGCTTAAAAACTCTTTTCTTTAGCACTTCGATCGTGTACGAATATTTCAAATCAAAAGGTGTTTATGATTGATAATTGATTTTCATTAAAACCTTCGTTGTATTGCAAAAACAATTTCTATTGTGCGATACACGATTGTTTTTCAAATCTCTTTTCATCAATCAGTGAATCTCTATTCGCTGGTTCACTCACTCCGTGTTGTCTTCTTTGAGACGTTCCGGTTTGAGAACAGCTAGAGCAGCTGCGAAACCCTGTCAAGGAAATTCTTCGGAATTTTACCTGATCACAGGCAGTACTTGTACTGATCAACGGGGAACCGTGGGCCGTGTACCTCAATTCAACGAAAGTGATCAAAGACACTTTCGTGCGCTTTATTGCTAAATGTTTTATGCAGGTACGCCCTACGTTTGCAGCTGATCAGAATGATGCGGTCAATCCATAGCCGCATGCTCACTCCACACATTCATCTCAAAAGAAATCACGATTAGTGCATCAATGACTCTGATATTTTCACTCTGTGCTTCTGCTTCGCCGCTGCCAATATCATGAATCAACAAAAGCTTCCGCTTCTCTGATAAGAAGTTATCATGATCCAGAATGTGAGCATGTCGGTCCAATTTGTCACATTTTTCATATGCATGCAACGCTTCAATGTATAATGTTGAGCTTTACTATGGCTGACGATCTCTTATAATGCTCAAAGGTTATCATAGTGGATCAGCTTTTCAACCTCCACGAAATATTCACTACAGTTGTTCAATGATGATATCTCCACAGATGCACATTGTTTGAATACGTTGATGAAGAGAAGTCTACGAGCTCAAGACTGAAGTTTTATTAGAATGCTAGGATTCACAATGTAATTTATGGGGTGACCTCCCTTAGGGAGAGATTGTTAGGAATTGGAAATTCCATAAGAAAAGAGTCGGTCACCCCAAATGTTATCTAGCCTAAGTTAGATCGTAGACTTGTCGTTATTTATGTTATTAAGTAGTTTATTATTTTGTTTAGTGCAACACCGTGGAGGAAGGACGGGTCTTTACCCATTGTATACCTGATCCACAGGCCGTCAGGAGGTCGTTTAGTTTGTAACCTATAAATACCCTCTACCTTACAAGGTAGAGGGTTGGATGTTCATTGGGAATCTAACATTCCACAAGTTTCTCTTTCTAGAATATCCCACTCTCTCTCTAAAACATCTAATTCGCCTACTTGTGATTATGGTTTAGTGTGTTTGTGAAATCCAATGTGTTACAGTTGATTTGTTCCTCCACAAGATTTCTGTAGCGAAGATCTTGTATTTCATATTTCACATATTTGTTGTTTTATAGTAGTGTTGGTTTAGTCCTCCGTGTTACAGATTCGGTATTTAGCTTTGTACCGGAAAAAGTGTAAGCAACGTTGTGAAGGCTTCTTCGCCAAGTTGAAGGATTTTGTTGACATAGTGCTTGAACTCTCGAGTAGGTGACTCGGGGAGTGGAGTAGGGAAAGGAAGGTGTCCTTGTAGCCGAACCACTATAAATCGGTTGTGTCATTTCTATCATTTACTTTACTTACTTTCTTTACTTGCATTACTCTTAGATCTATACTTTCTCTTCATCCATACGATTTCACATAACATCGAATCTAAAGTTTTTGAAACTAACTTAAAATAGGCAAAACTATTCAACCCCCCCCCCCCCTTCTAGTTTTTCACACATTTAGCAAAGTTTTATACCGGGTGTAAGTTTGAGAGAGAGTTTCTGAGTTTTTAGCCCTGAAGGTATTGTACTCAAGTTTCAGGACCATAATTCTGTTTTCCTTGGTATCTGAGGGACCTTCATAGCTGTGGACCAGGTCATTCCAGGTTTGTTTAGTTGTACTACAGCCAATGACAGACTTCATAACATCATCAGGCAGACAGGATATGATGATGCTTTTGAGCCTTTGGTCCTGGTTGACCACTCTTCTCTCGTCCTGAGTCCACTGAGCTTCAAGTTTAGGTAAACCTTCAGCAGTCCTTGGGATAAATGGACCTTCATTAATGCACTTAATGTAGTAAGGTTCCATTCCAGTCAAATAGCAAAGCATTCGATTTTTCCATTTGTTAAATTTGCCAACTTCTAGTCGAGGGGCAACAACAACATAGGCTCCACCCTTTTTATCGACAAGTTGGGGCACATCACTTTCAGCCATTTGGATCCTGATTTAAAAACGTTTTTGAGTGACTTAAAAAGGGTTTTATAATCAGCCGGCTCTGATACCACTTGTTGTTCCCGTTTCACAGTTAGTATAAAAATAATTAAAATGACTAATTGTGAACAATGCCTGAAGTAATGCAAGTAAAAACACACTGAGTAATTTTCAACATTTATATTCTTTATTAAAATTAATAAAAAAGAATACATTACCCAAGTACTTGCGGAATAGTACTTGGGATTGAAATGACAATTATGGTATGACTCCTCACTAAGCTTAGGCTAAGTCTAAGCACAACTACACAGGAACCACTGAGCTATCTCAGGGACTTAGTTGTATTTGGAGGAGTGAAAGATTGCTTGTGTGTTTGTTTTACAATTAATGCACAAGCTTGAATCTTTCACTCCAACTCTTATGCTATTTATACAAGTTTGGTTTTTAACTCTATCCTAGAGGACAAACTGACAGGTTACAAAAGACAAAATACTGATGTATTTTGTCTCTGTTTACATTGGCTATTTAGAGTAAGTGACAAGGCTGCTTTCTTCTAGTCAGTGATGACACTGAGCCTGGTAGTTAGCGATTCAGGAAAAGTTTGACTTTGGTTGATAAGGACTTCGTCTTATCTGTTCAAACTTATCCCGCCTTGTCCCGCTCATTCTTCAGTATTCTTAGCCTTCAGTCTTCATCTTCAGTATTGTCTTTAGTGGTAGTAGTTGCTGAAGAGTTTCGGGATTCAGTGAGCTATTGTCATCACTCACTGAATCCACCATCTTCATCTTGACTCAGTCTTCACCATTTAAGTTCCGCCTTACTGAGTGGAGAGACTTCTCTTTTGTCTCTTACTGAGTATCCCGAAGACAGCTCACTGAGTGGCTATGCGCTCAGTGACTTGTTACTGTTTAAGGGACTAAAAACTTAGGGTATTTTCTATTCAAATCCTAGAATTAAGAGGTTTGGGTATTCACTGAACCCAACAAAAATCGTTTTCAAACATGGAACAAATGTCTTCAAACAATCCCTTTAACACAAGTGCTGCAAGAGGATTTTTAGATGACGCTAAAACTAGAATTGAGCAACTTCAAAGGATTGTTGAATCTAAAACTAATATCAATATTACCAAGTGGAATTCAAGCTTTTCATTTAGAGATGAAAAATGTTTTTGAAACTGAAATTGCCACTCCGCTAAATAACATCAATGTAGGGGTAATTCATTTTGAACATGCAATTTTGAAAAAAACGGGTGACTTTGTCAAGGACCACAAATCCCTGGTAAAGAAAGCTAATGAATGCCTTGAAAACAACATAGTTTTGGAAAACTTAAATGATTCTCACTTCGAAGCAATTATGATTACTGATATAATGTCTCTAATTGTGCAAATATATTCTGTTGAAGACCATGAAAGACTTTAGTCTGAGACCTTCACAATTGTTTCAAAATATGAAAATATTCTTGAAAAACTTGAAAAAGAAAACGTGTCCTATTTTAAACAGCTTGATCGAAAAACCAATGAATGCAAGTATGACAAACTGTTGTATGAGCGTGCCTACAAGGACATGAAAGAGCAAAATGATCTTTTGAGGGCTCAACTGGAATGTCAAAAATAAAAGGTTGTGGATAGTAAGATTACAAAACCATTGACTAAGGAGAAAACAAATGTTCCCAAACTGGTTTCTAAACAAAAAATGTCTATTTATCAGTTTTCTCAAAAAGTCAATGCAAAAAATGATTTGACAAAACCAGACACTCCACATGTCTTGCCCAAGCAAAATGAAAAGATTGTTGAAAAAGAAAGAGCGGTTGTCGAGAAACCAAAAGTTCTAACACTTGGCCTTTTTAGGATGAGTACAACTACTGCGTCTACCTCCATATCTAAACCATATGGGATAAATGACATGAGCTTAAAATACAATCATGATGGGTCTAGGAAAGCAAAAACTTGTTCTAGTGACAAAAATGTGAATCTTAATACGTGTACCTTACCTTATACAAGACTATAAAGAACCTCTAGGAGGAGCAAACTACATCCTAGGAGCAATACAAGGAACAATAGAGTCTCGCCTGTCTCTAAGAGTAGATGCATGAATAAAGAGAAGAAAGTAGAATAACACCCTAGGAATTTACCGCTTTGTAATAAGAGACATATTTCATCTGAATGTAATATCAAAGGTACTAATTTTAAACATGTAATGACTCTGTTTATTTAAAGAAATGCTTAATTAATGATGTTCATGATAATTATGTTTCTAAGAATGAGAATGTTAAGCCTAATATGAAGAGAGTTCCAAAAGGAACTTATGCTAAAACACTAGTGTTAATACAAATATCGTCCAAAAACGTTATTTATATTTTATGATCTTTACCTTGTTTTGTTAACGACAAAAGTAAATTTTACTCTTGCAAAGAATAAAGCTTGTCAAGATTGTTAGGCATTAGTACAAGCTTTTCTTAAATAAGTCTTCAACATTTAAACATTTGCATCTTATCACATTTTGATTAGCTACATATCAATTCACATTGTTAACCTTCTAAACTATAATGTGCCTCAACATTTTTAAATCAAATATGTTTAGTTTCTTAAACAAAACATTACATAAGTATTTACTTATATATCATGTTAATTCTAAAAATGGAAAACTACATATTACATCATGGCTTGCATCACATTGGAAATCTTTAGAAGATTTTATAGAATATTTTGTTTAGATATTCACTCATCATATCTTACATAATCTTGGAGAGATTTGGATAATCTTTGAAAGATTTTTTGTGATCTCCACTGTCAGACTGGCGGAACCAAAAATTATAAAGGGCGAAACCCTTTCTTGGTTCCGTCCAATCCATGATCTGCTGATCACTAGGCCTATAAATAGCAAGCCAACCCAAGTTGTTTTCGCATCCCTCATTAACATAAAACACATACAGTCTCTCATTCTATTACATCTAACTCAGTTTCATTTCATTTTAGTGATCATCTTTTGTAGCAAATAAGATCAAGGCATAATCAAGCTTCAACAAATAGTTGGAAGTATTGTTTGTTTTATTGTTGTGTGAATCATTGTTGTTCATACATCATTGTTGTACCAAACCATCTTAAACCTCTGAGTGTGAGTGGTTAGTATTTTAGTCCTCAAAAGACATAGTGTGTTGGGAGTGGTTGTACCCTTGTAAAAGAACTCGAGATCTAGCTTTGTGTCGGAAATATTGTGTAAGCGACGTGTAAAGGTTTTCTCCGCCGGTTAAAGGAGATTGTTGATTAGTGAAGATAACTCTCGAGTTGGAGACTCGGGGAGTGGAGTAGGACAAGGAAATAGAGTTTTTGTAGACCGAACCACTATAAACAACCTTGTCGTGGTTTGATTGTTTCTTTCCTTACTTACATATTATCTATTGCTTGCATGTTATTCATTCTTCACTTTCACATCATTTATCTATATTGATTGATCTCACAATAAGTTTTCAAAACAATTAAAGTTTTTAAACGGTAAAACTATTCAACCCCCCTTCTAGTTTTCGACAACTAGGACGACTAGTTGCACAATCTAGGTCACCCACTATTGATAAGAAGCATAGTTTTTACCTTAGGAATGATATTTGGAAACCAACGGGTAGAATGTTCACGCTTCATAATGGTAAAATGAATGTTATTCTGGTAGAACCCGTAGAAACCTTCTATGAGTGTAATCCGGATTTTACCCCTAACCCAAAAGAAACAAAATCAAAACGGTTTCCAAAAACAAATTCTTATGTTCTTGGCAGGTTATCGAAATATGTCTTTGGATCGTCGACTCGGGTTGCTCCAAGCACATGACCAGAATCTGAAGCTGCTGATCAATTTCGTATGGAAATTCATGGGAACAATTCACTTTGAAAATGAGCATGTAGCAACTATTCTGGGTTATGGAGATCTTCAATTTGGGAATTATCTGATCACTTGGGTTTACTACGTTGAAGGGTTGGGACACAATTTGTTTTCAGTCGGGCAGTTCTGTGATGCAGATTTAGAGGCTGCATTTAGGAGAAATACATGCTTCGTTAGAAACTTGGAAGGCAGTGACCTCTTGAATGGGAATCGCGGCACCAACTTGTATGCTATCGACATTAATCAAATGGCCTCTTCATTACCAATATGTCTTATGACAAGAGCATCTGGAACAAAGTCATGGTTGTGGCATAAAAGATTATCCCATCTCAATTTTGACACAATCAACAAACTTGCCAAAGACAACATCGTCAACGGACTTCCCAAGTTCAAATACACCATGGATCACTTATGTTCATCTTGCGAACAAGGAAAAAGCAAAAGGGCATCATATAAACCCAAATCCATACCCGGTTCGAAAGCAAAGTTGCATATGTTGCACATAGAATTATTTTCCATTATGTTTTGCTTAATCAAAGGAGTCTATTAATTCTTCACCAATAATCTTTAGCATAAATGGGCTTATTGTTTTGTCTTCTACATCACATAAGTGTTTAAGTTATTAAAATTGGAGTATTTTCCTCTCTATATAGACTACCTTTTTATCTAATTTCATTTTGGTTGACGATTTGAATACCTTTTCATTTGATTCATTTCTTGCTCATACCACTAATCCTCGCTTTATGAATCACATGTAAACAAACAATAACCCTTAATGTTGTACCAACTTTGTAAGGTGGTGTTTGCGGTTCCTTATTGAAAATAGATTATCCGTTTTGGAATCATTTAATCAGCTGTAACAAAACGTGATTCTAAAATATAGTGATCGGATTTGCTTCTGCTGTTTGATATCACAATAATCAAAAATCATTTTTTAGTGTTTGGCAAATCATATTGTTTAATTACTTAAAAGGGTAGAATGA
This sequence comes from Chrysanthemum seticuspe, assembly GCA_019973895.1. Classification (NCBI taxonomy): domain Eukaryota; kingdom Viridiplantae; phylum Streptophyta; class Magnoliopsida; order Asterales; family Asteraceae; genus Chrysanthemum; species Chrysanthemum seticuspe. The sequence goes on from BPTQ01000005.1 coordinate 220,575,696, forward strand.
CAAAAATAAACATTGAATAACTATATAAAAGACCCCATTATTTATTTAACGATGTATACTACTTGATGTAGATATATACTCTAATACACAAAAACATTTTTCAAAAAAGAAAAAGATGTAACTTATCCAAAGAATAAATCTTTCGTGGTTATCACTACAATTTCAGTTTGAAAATCAGGCACATCCATCAATTAATACACACGTTATCCTCAATTAACCCTTCGACGCAAATGTGTTTGGAAAAATAACTAGGTTCTTGTTATATTATAATATATTTCATAGAAGTTATGATTAGTCAAATATTGGCAACAAAAATATGGGAAGTAGCAGGGTAGGTGTTATTATTAGAGGATAAATACGGCCCAAGCCTGATTGTGGGTTTGGGTCTATTAGGGTTTCATTATGGATTTGTCTCTATGTGTATATCGTATCAATAAAACGTATCACCTACGGGGGTTTCTACATTCAACATGGTATCAGAGCGGGTCTGATCATCAGACCTAGGTGGCTAGGTTGAGCAACCTCCATTATGGCACCCCGTCAAACCTTAGCCGCCGTCATTTATCCATTTTCAAAAGAACAAAAAAGAAAAGAAAAAAAAGTCTGATCTTTGCTTTTATTTTTTGTTTCTTTGCTTTTGTTTTTGCTATTTAATAGTAGCTTGAGGAAGAATGAAAGGTTAGTGTATTTCGAAGGTTCTTTAATATAGTAATTTAATCAAAATTTCAAAAACTGCGTTTCGCAACATTAGATGCTGAGCTATTTATCAAAAGCCACATTTTGGAGCCATCTAAATACAAATAATCACTTTTCACTAGGGGTGTAATCGAGCCGAGCCAAGCCCAAGCTCAACAAGGCTCGAGCTCGGCTCGAAAGATAAAAGGTTGGCTCGAGCTCGGCTCGATTGCTCATCAAGCTTTAACCATCAAAGCTTGAGCTCGGCTCGAGCAGGATTCGAGCAAAGCTCGAGCTTAGCTTGAAAAGCTCGAAATAATATATATGAAAAGCTCGAATCTATGTCAACCGGTATTTGCAGCTGAATTGAGTTCGAACAAAATAGCAGATACACCATTCCGTGTCAAAACGAATTGCAAATTGCAGTTGCCACAAGAAAATATAGTCTTCACACAGAACTTGTACATGATCTCGAATCACAAACTGGAAGAGAAATACTTAACCGTTTAAAAACCAAATTAAATATTTTTAAGAATAATTCTTCTAACCAAGACTAGAAATTATTTTATCCTTTATAGAGTTAGTCTTTATATATAGGTTAATATTCAAATCAAACTTTAGTTACATATATAAAAATAATATGAAAATATATCTATACTAAAGCTCGAAAAGCTCGATAATCGCTCGAGCCGAGCTATTAAAAATTCGAGCTCGACTCATTATATGTTTCGAGCCAGTTTACTGAGCTTGAGCTCGATAAAAACTTGACTCAATCGAGTCAAGCTTAAACTCGAGCTCGAATTACTTGATAAAAGCTTAGCTTGTTTACACCTCTGATTTTCACCTTTTGTTATCCTAACACTAGTTCTTAGATCTTTTTCATTTCCATGTCGTGATTACCCTTTAAAAATCCCAAACGCAAACCCAAACCCAAACCCAATATTCCCTTACGATAATACCCTTCAATTTCATTTTCAGTTCCCACTTCACCCCCGTAAATCCCCCTTTGTCTCGCACTTCACACCTTCTGCTGCCGTGAATCCCCTCTTCATTTGGTATATATCACTTCTATCTTATTTTAATTAATTATTTTCAAAGTATAAATAGTCAGTTGTTTTTGTTTCTACTGTTACATTGTTTAACATGATTCCAGTATATACAATTATCACCTACATTTACACCATACTTTTGTTTAATCCCATATTCCCTTACGTTTAGGCCTTTCTAGTTTCTAATAGTATGAATTGGGCTTATGCTTATGTTATATAAGCGGCTTATGGCTTATATATCATAAGCTCTTTGGCTTAACTTATCGGTAAAATGACAAAAAAAACTATCTAAACAATTAAACATTAAAAGGGTGTAATTATTAAATGAGCGCATAAAAGTTTTTTTATATAATATCTTTATATAAGCCCACCTTTCCTCAAATAAGCCATAAAGTTTGGGCTTACCAAAGCACCTCATATAAGCTCATAAGCCCAAACATATAAGCTTAGCCAAACACTTAATTAGGCTTATTTTTGTTATATAAGCTAATATGCGCATAAGCACCCTGCATAAGCTTAAAAAAACACCCATATGAAGATAAAATAAATTTGCTTAAAAACGAGAACTAGGAAAAGACTAATGTACCCCTTGTTCTAAAACACGTTTTATCTTAATTACCGTCTTTATATTTCCTCCTGCACGAACTCTTTATATTGTACCATTTCATAAATCCGTTGACTTTTACCATCAATATTTTTAATGACCGTCAACAACCTTTTTTTGAAAGTTTATTTCTAAAGCTTGATGCTTTAGAACCTTTTACTACTTAGTTTTCAATTAATATGAAATTTAATAACTTATATTTATGCATCACAATCACCACTATATAACGCATTCATCTTTTATCATTTTCCTTATTGTGTGGGTTTGTAGAAATAGAAAATGAGTAATCTAGCTAAGGCTGATGTCATTGTTTAAAAAACGACCAACAAAGATGAGAATCCATGAAGATTTTGATTTTAGAACATTATTTTCCGCTATATGTAGTAAAGATAAACGTTGCAGGAAACACCTAACCACAATATCGCAACTATAATTATCTGCCGCTATAAATTCTCGTCATTATGTACAGGTACTTCTTTTTCAAGAGTCACTTCTTTTTCAAATGTTTTACTGAATTGGTGTTTTGGGATCCTTTTTATGTTTGAAACTTCGACTTGTTTTATTAGACGTATTAAGTTGGCCCAAGCCCAAGTGTCGGCTTAGGGACCATTAAGGTTTCCTATGATTTGTAATGTATAAATAGTTATCAATCATACATAATAGTTACGGGGTTTATCATTCAACATGGTAATGTGGTATCAAAGCCGAGTAATCCTTGGACCTAGCCGACCGTCATGAGCAGCTTACTATTTGGGTCATACTCCTAAACCGCTTAGATTTATCAAATGCTGCACAAAACCCAAGATAATCACCACTTCTGGCCTTCTGAATCACCGCCAAAAGCCAGCTGCTGCAAAAAGAATAAATTCCGGTCAAAGATGCCACTGTTGTTTGCCAACGACCTTTAATGTTTTTTTTTTGCTTATTTTCCTTCGCTGCTGCTATTTGAATGCTTGTTTTGCTTTCCTGCTGCTGTTTGAAGATTTGTCTCCGCTTTCTGTCGTATGTCTTAGTCAAAAAATAGTTATAGCTTTAATAGCTTAATGTTTATAGTTTCTACCACAGTTTCGTGAACCGTGGACGGTATTAGACGTATTAAGTTGGCCCAAGCCCGAGTGTGGGCTTAGGGACCATCAAGGTTTCCTATGATTTTGTAATCTATAAATACTTATTAATAATAGTTATGGGGTTTATCATTCAGCAGGTTCTGTGAAATCTGACTTCAGGTGGAGTTGACTATTTTTGTGTTTTGGGGTATTTTGGAGGGTAAAAAGTTCAGCCCCCATTTTTTTATTTTTATTTTTGGAATTGATAGCAATTTTGGTAAAAGCACTGATCTGCCTTTGGATGTTTTATTCCTTAACCCAAAATTTAGATATATTTAAGGTTTGATTTATTTATTTATTATTAATTTTTTAATATTTTTTAACAGTAATCAGTTTTTTATAATCAAAATGTGAACACTTTTAAACCTACAGCAAGCTTAAGGTAGGAAAGTACCTGCAATGAGGTCTTATAAAAATCTATAAGTTCATTAAGGGGATGTTTGTATTACCTTATTTGATGAGCTTATAAAATAATTTATTTAAGTTCAAGAGCTCAAGTTGATAAGCTTATATGCCTAAAAAGTGAGCTTATGAGCTTATCAAATTTTCGATAAACCAATCAAATAAGCTAGGACAAATACCCCTTAAGCTCAACCGATAGTCTTTATTATATGGAAAATAACCTCTTTTATTTGACACGACAACCAACTTTATAATCTACACTTGAGGAATCACTATGCATGTAACGATAGAGATTAACTAGTCAATAGTTAACTAGCCTGATATTAGACCAAATTCTCTAGATGCGTATGTCTTCCAAGGGGCGATAGGAATTATACGATTCCGATGACCAGACCGCTGATCTTGGTAGGATAGACTACATCACTACATGGACCTGTATAGGCATTTTTTTATCATCTAATCACCTGTAACTGGTTTTTAACCTGATTGTTGCATTGTGTCAAATTGCAGCTTTCCCAAACAAGACTACAAAAAGAGAAACAAAGGGATTGGATGCATGTAGCGAATCCAATGTTTATGTGAACGCATATGTTTTATATTAAGGTAGACCATGGGGGATATGGATAACAAGCAGGTTGAGAAGAGAATGAATGCTGGAATTGATAGACTAAGCAACTTGCCGGATGATCTAATTCACAAAATTCTCTCTTTTGTTGGCATTAAACACGCTATTGAAACAAGTGTTTTATCATCTAGATGGAGATATATCTGGACTTCAATGCCGCACCTCAATTTCTTAATTGAGGATTTCTCTACGTCAGCCAAGCTCTCCCCTTTTGTGACTCATCTTCTGTCTCGTCGCAATAATTTAATTGAAGTGTTTTCAGTAAAGCTTTGTTTTGGCGGAGATTTTAGCCAAGAGTTTGTTGGACAAATTTTGAACTATGCATTCTCTCACAATATCCAACAACTCGATATCACATGGTTCTATGAAAATACTATTGAATTCCCTCTTTCTCTCATTTGTTCTCAGTCTCTCACACATCTCAGTATGAGACGGGAATATGTCTATCATACTGTTAGGAGATATGGCTTTACATCCACATCAACGTTGGAGCTCCCTGCTCTAACAACATTGTATCTCCATGATTTCACTTTGTGTTGTGTTGAAAATATCGACAAAGATATTGGTCTTTTCTCCAAGTGTGCAAACTTAAAGATACTCACCTTAAAAGGTTGCAAAGTGATAGGTTTGGATCATTTAAATATATGTCATCCTTTACTATCTAATCTCACACTTGAAGATGTTCAAGGGAGTTTGAATGTTGTCAATGTGGTTGCACCTCAACTTAAGAGTCTCACTATAAATGATTGGTTTGAGAAGTATCAGTTTCTGATTTCCGCACCCAACCTTGTCTCTTTGCTCTATAAAGGTTATCATTCCTTGGACCTTTATACAGACGGTTTCCATTTATTGGAGAAGGTGGATCTTTGTGTCAGTGGAGGCATTGCAAGTGCTCATAAGATAGTTTGCTTGTTTCAACATCTCCAAAGTGTTAAATATCTTACACTTAACCTGGAAATTCTTGAGGTATACTTGTATTAGTTCTTGATGTTTATCATGACCAAAAAAGGCATTTTCTGTTTGATACTTGTATGTTTAGTTGAAGTACATTGTTATAACTATTTTTCCAGTTTCATTTTTAGTGTATCTGATGACTCACTTATTATGTTGGGATTATATGCTTGCAAAAACAGTGCATGCTTTGATTATTTCAAAAGCGTGTTGGCACCAAAAATTGAGAAACACTTGTTTGTGAGAATGGACTTCCTACCTGGGAATTTCCCCTTTTTAGGCACAGTTAGCCAAACACTGTATTAGAGATAAAATGATTATGATGATGCATTAACTGATTTCTTATACGTGATTTTGTTTTGTAAAATTTTGTGCAGCTTCTTTCTTCGTCTGTGGAACTAATGTTAAATCAACCTTCTCCATTTGCTAACTTAAAGAGCTTACATATTTATCCAATAAAAGAAGTCTGGGAGCTGCAAAATAAAGTAAAGATGTCTACAGAAGTTAAAAACTATTTGCTAGATAATTCTCCAAGTGCCACATTCACAGAGGTTTCACGTGAGGTATTCTGTTTATGAAGTATATATTCATGTGTTGTGTGTCGTACTTATTGCTCTAGGTTGTAAAGAAGTATATATGTTTGTATCCTTATGTTTGATTTGTACATAGAACAATTTGATGTTACCCGACTGTCACTGTGTCATTTATGGACCAAAATAAAGTAGTTGAGGACTCAGTCTCTTGAGGTTCGCTATAGTTTTTCCTTATGACCCAAAATCACATAGGGATATCTTAAAAGCTTGGTTGGGATGCACTCTTTACATATAATGTTTTTACTGGAGGGTTGGGGACTTATATCTGTAGCTCATGTGTTATGCTTTGAGACCTGTTTTCCAAGTAGTAGAAGGTTGGTGATAAATAGGTACTTTGACCTTTTGCTATACCCGTTAGCCGAGGTGGGTCAGACCGTAAGTTTTTGGGTGGTTCATTAAAAAACCAGGTCAACATCCTAAAAAAAACCACTGATTCGTTCTTAATGATTAAACTGCATGGCCCCCTTTGAATATATTCACGTTAGGAAATATATTTTTCTTTACGTAGATTTCATACTTCAAATTTCGCCCATTTCAGGCAATATACTTCCGTTATTTTGTAAAGGGTATTGTGTGCAATTAACCCTTTTGAGAATTCAAATATTGGTTACAAAAATTGGGAAATTTCTGATATATATAGAGTGTTCTTCTAATTTATCTAAACTCTATGATATCGTGGAATAACTTCAGGAGGTTCGAGTAAGGAAGGACACCAAATTGGCACAAAACCAAATGGCAAGTTTACGGGTGAAGTTAGAGCATGAGAAAACTGAGATGGATACCAAAATCGCACAAGTTGAGAACCTACTGCAGATTGGTAGAAGGATGACACATGTCAATAGATGTTGGGAAGGTTTGAGTGATCGGATTGAGCAAGGGAAAGCAAAGACTGATGACATCATTTCTGAGCTGAGAAATATTAAAGGAGTACTGACAAAGCTGCCTGCATCAAAGAGGGCTGAGATGCAACCATGTTTTTCTAGTTTGTGCTCAGAGGCCGACACTGTAGTGAATAAAATAATGGATCATGTGAAAATCCTTTGTGACATGAAGAGGAACCGTTTTACTGCCTACTTTCATGAACTTTCTGCAATATCGGAGCCGTCTGTTTAGCAAATTGTAAGTTCATGATTTTGTACTCTTATGTTGAGCTATAATATAAATGCCAAGTGTTGCTGCCATATTGCCTTTGTGTTCCTGATTTCAGGTTTGGCGCGTTCTTTTCTACTCTCAAAGTCTCACCCTAACGCAATAGTCAGCAATCCGCTTGCACAACTTGAATGTAATGTTTTAAACTTGCCCTAATCTCTGGCTCAACTATTCTAATTATGTATTTTTTTGCCATCATTGAAATGGCATACGGTCATAGCAGTTGGTATAAAGAAGATGTGTATTGAAAGTTTGAAACATTTGATTATTCACATGACCCGAATTTTTCATCTGTGCTGAAATTAAACTAGTAAAGTTTAGACCTTATATATTTACATGTGCTAATTAGCTTTCGTTTTGGGAACATCAAACGCTGCACCATCATTGAAACATAGACAATCTTAGCTGATCCTTCTTTCTCTTAGCGAACTTTTTGCAGTTCATGTTTTAGTATTGATGTTGTTAGTACTTTGACATTTGAGGTGCAATAATTTTCTGTTAGGCACATGATGTAGCTGTTGATTCGCATGGAATAGACAGGATTCTGTTGACCGCTTTTTATAAAGCATATGTATCTGGTAGATATGTTAATTTTTGTCGGTCTGCAGTTCAAGTTTGATTCTTAAGTTTGAGATTCAACCCTTTAGTCCACACCTATTAGGCTGCCTAAGGTTTGCTACTTTTTTGTGTGGCATTTGCTGATTGTCAATATATTTCCTTACGTTGTTCTTGTGGATTACAAGGTGTTGTAACATTCGGCCATTTAGAAAGTCGCCTATTTTGTAGACAATGGCTTTGACTACTTGAATTCTCGTCACTCATTAAACTTATTTCATTCTCACTATTGATGATGATCATAAATCATTAAATACGATTAGGTGATACTTGGAATGTCTTTTTTTGAACAGTTGATAATGGTAACCAACCAACTTTTAGTTTTCTAGTGGTTTAACCTTGTATTTTTTGCAGTAATTCTGGTTACTTTTTCACATATAAGATTTAGACAAAACAGCTTTATGCTTTTTTTGATTCAAGTCTCCTAACCTTTTTTAGAAAGTGGTGCAATTTTTTTTAACTTCCTTCTTTGTGGTGATATATGAGTGAAACTGCTTTGAAACAGTCCAATTTTTTTTATAAAATAATCGGTTGAAGGTTAAATTGCCAGAAAAGTTATTGAATTTGATCAAATGAAACTGGATTATCAAGTGGCAGTCTCTTATATTAGTTAGCAAGCAACTATCTTCTTGTGTTGTCTCATAGTATTGATATTTAGCAGTATTAGGATATATTGAAAACATTATCTGGGGGAAATTGTAAGTGGCTTCTTACCACCAAGACACCAAATTGGTGTTGCATACAACGGAGGTGGTCTTATTAGGGGGAAAGTAACTTCTTTGGTAGATTATCTTTTGGCTCTTACTCACTTGGCAGTGGTCGTCTTGTCGTGAATTACCTCTTTTCCAAGATTACGCGAGACTTTAATCTCTCTTCTAGTATATGTTCATTTTGCTTAATATCTAATGGAAATATTTATTCCATGGTATTAACACAAGCCCCTAGTACATATACCACAAATCTTTTTTGCGATGAACTTAAAAGCACTTCCTGTGGATGATAGATGGACCAGATTCGTCGTATTCATCCTTGGTAATCCAGCTCTGTAAAGGTTATAAAATCAGTGTTAGCCCTTTTATTTATCAATAGGTTATCATATAAACCTGGATGTCGTACTTTGCATGTACGATAAAGAGTAAATAAAAAGCAGTAGCATTTGTCACCGTAACACGTTAATATAGAGGGTTGACCTTGCGTTTTTTATCCAAATTGATCTAGCAACTTTTACTCATTAAAAATACATTTTTGGTAGCTTAAAAGTGAATGGGTCCATTCCCCATTTGACCTGTTTCTGTTAAGCTGATCTGTTTCGTTATTGACGAGAGACCGGTGAATTCTTGTATTCAATTGACCCGTTTGTTGGAAACGGTATCAAATGGGTGAAGTCTTGTATTTATTTGATTCATTTATATTAAGCTGGTTTTAAAATATTTTTTTAATCGTTGTGTTCCTTTAGAGATATACATAACCTGAATTGACCCATTCAATAGTAAATGGGTTGACTTGCAACATGTAGTTTTAATAAGACTACCTGTTGGAAGGTGCACAAGGAAGCTAGGATAGATCCTCCAATCCAGGCACTATACTTACGTTCGGGAGGGGCAACCACCTTAATTCTCGTGCTGCTAGGAGCAAGTGCAGTGATTTCCTTGTTTATACGATTGGCAATTCCAGGGAACATAGTTGAACCGCCACTAAGTACAATATTCCCATAAAGATGTTTTCTAATATCTTTATCAGCCTTCATAATAGAGTTATAAATCGTTTCATGGATTCCAGCAAACTTCATTCCAACTAGTGATGGTTGGAATAGGGCTTCTGGACAACGAAATCTCTCTGCCCCAATTGTGATCACCTGTCCATCTGGCATCTCATATTTTTTTAGAATGGAAGTATCTGTTTTGGCAGTCTGCAACTCCCATTCGTAATTGAGGGAAACATAGGCAAGTTTTTCCTTCATATCACGGACGATTTCTCATTCAGCTGTTGTTGTAAAGGAGTACTGATGAGTGTCTAAATACTCATCATTTTTGTACAAAATAAACTGCAAAATCATCTGAAAACACTCAGAAACACATCAAAATGATCAAAATATCACAAATCAGTGTTTTATGTGTTTTAAAAGCAAAAATATCAAAATCAGATGAAAAACATATCAAATTTGCAAAAATTGCAGTTTTAGTCCCCCAAGTTTCAAAAGTTGTCAAAAACAGTCCCTGAGCACATAATTTCAAAAGTAAAGTCACCAAAGGTCCTTTTAAAATCAAAAGTTGTCAAATTTAGTCCTTTGGTGAAAAATATCAAAAGTTTGAGAAAATTACAAGTTTAGTCCTTCAACTTTGAAAATTGGCAGAAATGGCCCCTGGAAAATTGCAAAATGGCAAGTTTGGTCCTTGCATTATTGAAACTTGTCACTTATGGTCCCTTGGAACAACTTTTCAATTTGGCAGCTTTGGTCCCTCATTTTCAGAAAATTACACAAATAGTCCTTGTCCTTAAAACCCCTTTATAAACCCTTTGGACTTGTCAAATACCCATTTGACCCCCTGCCTAATTCTGTGACCCCTGCCAAATGCATTTTTGAACCCCTTGGTCAAAAGAAAGTCAAACAAAGCAGAAATAGGCGCCCACTGTACCTTATCTCCTTCCTCCCTCCACTTGCTCTGCAACTGCAACCTCAGGCACCATCCTCTCACCTTTTCACCTCAAAACCCATCCCTCATCATCACCTTACCTCCACATTAAATGCCACCCCCCCCTAGTGCTATATCACAGTCCACAGGTCAAATGGATTTTTCCCGCCAAAATGATTAAAACAGGTAATGCACTCAAAGCTCTCCCATTGGCTCTCAGAAGAGGTGGGAATCTATCAGAAGGCCACGTGGATCAATTTTAAAGCTTAAAAGAGGAGGAAGACAGAAGCAAAAAGTAGTAGTTAATTTTTATTTTTACAAGTATGTCGTATTTCATGTTTCTCTTTTGAATTAAGCTTTAAGTTGTATTGTTTTGTTTCAATATATCAATTTAAGTCATTCAAGTGTGTTAAAACTATTGTCAAGCAGCAATTCAAGTTTTTAGTCACATTTCATAAATTATGTTCACTGTTTCAAATTGCAATATCCAAATCTTATGTAATTCGATGATTTATTCGGTCTCTGGAACTTGGTCTATAACGTTAGAGTTCAACTGGATCATTTCTGGAATACTTGGTTAAAAGTCTAGAATCGTTCGAGAATACTCGGAATACGTGTTTGACGTGTTTGACTCTTTTGAGTCAAATTTGTCTGGGGACACTCGTCCCGTCACTCCCAGTTGAAGTGTTCGATTAAACCTCGAAAATTCTTTTAAAATTTTAAGACGATTTTACCAATATTCTTTCTCGTGGTTGACTTCAAAAACTTTGTTGTTCAAAGTTGATTATTCTGGATCTTTACTCAGTTCCTTTTTAGGAACGTAAACTCGAGTTTAGGTGAAAACGTTAAAACTGAAAACTGTATCAATACTTGTAAACTGGTTTCACTTGAAACTTTGGTTAAAAACACTGACTCTAATTACAATTTACTATATAACTTGAACAACGTTCGTTACAATTACCTAAAATTTGTGTTTTATTACTAAACGTTAGGGTTTAGGGGTTGTCAATTGTCCACTCTTACTAATTTCACGTTTAAACTGAAAGACTTGAATCGTGAAATCGTCCGTGTTTCACTCTGTCTATAGTTATGTTTACTCGATTGGTTTGTAATAGGTTGTCTAAAGTTGATTACTTACGTGGAATTCTAGTCAAAACTGTCATTTTGTTTGTGAGGAAATTGATACTAAACGTGTGACTTTGATGAGGTGTGTGACTTGGTTGAATATTTATACTAGTTTAATTTAATTCTGTTGGATTTATGAAGATGATTCTGTCCAAAATAGTCTAATTTTGATGTTAATGAAAAATACGATTCTTAAACTTTAAGTGAATGTTTCAACGGATCGGTGTTACCGAACTTTGACTTACTTTGGTCTTGTCATGGTGATCGGATATATTTAGTTGGGTATCTTGAATCGTAGTTGGGTTTAAGTGGTGACTATGTGGGTACAAGGTAAAGGTAAAGTTTAACTACCGAGTCAACTGAAGGTAACTGGTTCTAGGATTAAACGATCTTTGTATTTGTATTCGAATAGTTTTCGATACTCCTCGAATACATTCGAATATACTCGAATTTTTATGTGGTGATTTGTGAACATGTATTCTAAACCTATAACGTTAAACTTTGTCACTTGTATTAAATACTTTACACTGATTTTTGAACTTAACGACGAACTGTTATCAAAATTGTGTGAACTTACTGAATTTAACTATATAACTTTGTTTTGTTATGTTGAATTTCGAATTAAGTTTTCTCTTTGTACTTTATGCTGTATGAACATTTTTATTTTTAATTGATGATGAAAAACGAAGACAGAAGGAGGAGAAAATTCGAAATTTTAACTAGGTGCACCGGAAGACTATCTAAGGGTGGAGAAGACTCTCGGTTACCCTCTCGAAACTCACGTAATGGACAAAATTAGTAAAACCGCCCTTTTTAGGTAAACTGGACACCTGACACTATATCGTGATCCCCCCC
>BPTQ01000005.1:220602534-220791589 GCA_019973895.1 Chrysanthemum seticuspe
TTCTTTCCCACCTCGACCATCTCCAATACGACGTTTAGTCTTATCTCCTTCCTTACCTTTAGTCCCAGTTCGTTTCGGTTAGTTTACAATGTTAACACCTCCACTCCCTGTGTAACGTTCCTTGACGTGTAGAGGTTTTGCAGGTGTCTTACGACTAATGAAGTCTCTATTCTACGACGAACATGTTCGAGTCCTATTACCACGACGAAACCTGCTTCTCCTCAACAACAAAGAACGACTCCCGTTACGGTTCTGGATACTACGTCTACCCCTACTCGTCGGTTAAGTCCTCTATCCAGTGTTAGTAGTCTTACGGAAAGTTCAGCGACTAACACTACGTATGCTGAGACTACACCTACTACCTGGATGACGTGTGTGTTAAAAATACCGATCTTAAAGAGGTTACCAAAGAGGGTTTGCTTAGCAGTTTTAGAAAGCTTTTCTTGCAAGGAATTTAACTCTTGTTTTAATACTTCTTCTCTAAAATTACTTTTTCTAATGATTGTACGCACTTGGTCATCCATTTCCTGCTCACGAGTGGTCAACTCAAATTTTGCACGTTGTTCATAAATAGCAACACGTTCTTTATAGGCATTTAGTTCATAAATTACAGAATCATCAGGGGCACATGCAGTGTATTCATCAAAAATATAGTCATTGTTGACTGCAGAAGATGCATCACTTGGTACAACTTCACTTTCACTTTGTTTCACATATTGATCATATGGGACAACATTGATATTACCCATATTTTCAATATTTGATTCAATAGTTTCAGTTAATTGTACTTTGTCATGCATCTTTTGCACATCAGCATCATTTTTAGTTTTAATACCTCAGAGATGAGTTTGTCTTTGGATGGGCCAGCTTGTGGTGAAGAAGAGACCTTGGGAGAAACCATTGGAGAAATTCTAGCCATAAAAATTGTGTGTGCAGTAGGTCCATCATCCACATCAGAGTCGTATGCATCACAATCAGCGACTTGAAAGGCATTCTGATGATTGTGACCTATCTCCTGAATTGGCTGCTCATCCCCATCTGCATCATAGGTCTTGGCATTGCCCTCAGCAAGAAACAACAACTCCTCTTCGTCCAAAGCAGCACCATTATCCTGAGCTTGTACAAGCAGCATCTTATCTCTGAAGTAATCAGCATTCTGTGGACGTTTTGGAGATGTGCAGTTCCTTGCAATGTGTCCCTCACCTCCACAATTGTAACATTTGATTGGCTTTGCTTGACCCTGATTTCCATTCCTTCCTCTATTCTGATTTGCAGCATAACCTCTACCAGCTCCACCCTTTCTTTGATCAAACTGCCTTTCTTGAACTGACTGCCCCATAATTTTCCCATCTCTGATCAAAGCATGGTTGTGAAGATTGGAGGCGGTTCGGATCTCATTGCAGGTGTGAAGTTTGTTGGTGTGAGGTGAAAGTGTCATGTTCTCTTTAACCATGAATGTCAGTTGAGTGATGAAATGTTCCATGACAGCATTTGCATCAGGTTGCTTGAACCTTGGATCAGAAATGGGTTTGTGATTATCATCTCCCGTGGGTACAACTTGAGAATCATTGGTGGTAATCCCATCATTTGTGAAAAAAGCAGTTGAATCATTTGTAGAGCTTGTTTCTCCCTGACCTTTGAACTGATCAAGAATCCTCTTTTCAAACATGGCATGTCTCTCATTCTGAAGGAGGAAGGCATAGAGTTGCTCATAGTTTGTATTCTTCAATCCTTTAGTGAGCTTCACAGAAGTGACGAACTTGTGCCATTCGGGGTTCATATTGTTCACAAACTTTGAGTTCAGCTGAATGTTAGGCATAGTCATTCTGATGTTCCTCATGTCATTCACTAGCTTATGAAATCTCACATAGTACTCATAGACACTCTCATCTGGTTTCATCTTGAAGTGTTCAAATTCGTCATAGAGTTGTGATTCTCTGTCTTCCATAGTTAATTCAGAACCTGAGAGAAGCATCTTGACATTATCCCATACTGCCTTTGCTTCGGTGTTGTGATTGATCAGCTTGTAGATGTCTTTTGGAAGACCTTGAAGAACAATGTTAGAGGCCCTGATATCAGCATCGAATCTCTTTTTCTCCTTATCATCAAGCTCATCATACATCTTTGGTCTGTCCATTCCGTAAATCAGAGTTCCATCTTCAGCAGTATCAAGTACATCTCTAGTCGTCTCAACCCGATACGGTCCTTCATCAATGGATTTGAGAATGTTGACACCATTTTCCTTTCCAAGACAGTACAAACTGATTCGTTGAGCCCAAGAGTCGTAGTCAGTTCTGTCAAGCATGGGTGGACGAGTATCTGAACCAGCTGCTTGAACATCCTCGGCAACAGTGGAGATGATTGTAGAAACATTGGTAGACATGATGACAAATTAAACGGGATTTTATAACTCTATGATTAAACCGGGAAATAGATTCTTTCACGGGATTTTACTAAATCAAGAGAAAACCGTAAAGAAATCACCCAAGTCGCTAGAAAATTATGCACCAAGTCGCTATCTTCTAATTCGCTATTCCACCAAGTCGCTAAAGTCCCAAGTCGCTAAACAAAAGACAAGTCGCTAAATAGCAACTCGCTAAGCCTCTAGTCGCTAGCAAAATTTTGGCAGCAATTCGCTAAGATACAAGTCGCTAAGGAATCAAGTCGCTAAATAGCAACTCGCTACTTACCAAGTCGCTAACACCAAGTCGCTACCCGTAGTGGAGCATCCACTACTTATACTGTTAGTCGCTAGGCCTAAGTCGCTAACTCCACAAACTGCAACTCGCTACAAAAATGTAAAGCAGGTCGCTAGCAAGAAAAGAAATCCGTAGGTCAAGTCGCTAGCAAGAAAACATCACAAACATCACTTTTCAATCCAAAAACAACCCAACCAAGATGATTCAAGCTTACCAAATGAAAACCTAAACACTTGTGATGATTCTAAACATAAAAGTACTAACAAAATCCAAGCTTTAACACAAGAAATCAACCAAATGATGCACAAACCACTAAACTTTTTCAAACTCAAAAACCACTAGAAATCCAAAGATGTGCAAGATATGATCTAACCATGGCTCTTGATACCAATTGTAAGATATTGGATTTCACATACACATCAAACCATAACACAAAGTGGGCGTATAAGTGGAATTCTAGAGAGAGAAAGTTAGAGGTTTAGGGAACTTAGTGAGAGAAAGTGAAAGATATTATTATGAGCTCCAACTCTCTACCTTGGGAGGTAGAGAGTATTTATAGTCTTACATAAAACGCCACACAACGGGCTGTGGATCAGGCATACAGTGGGTAAAGACCCGTCCGTCCTCCACGGTGTTACTTAACTAAATACTACTTAACTTAAAATAACTACGACTACGAGCTTTCTAACGATTACATATACTTGAGGTGACCGACTCTTTAATACCTGGAATTTCTAATTCCTAACACTATCACATATTATATATCACTCATTTATCTTTTAAAACTTATTTTATCATTATAATAAATTTAATTAAGTTTCTTATATATATATTTAATATTATTATATTATTTATATATTTTATCTCTTATTTTTTCTTAAGATTAACATCAAACTTAAATCCAAATCTAAATTTAAATCCATATTCAAAAACCTTAACAAACCAGACCCTTAATACGAAGTATATTGTATTAGACCCATGGCTTTGAGCCCACCATGGCACCATGTATAAGTTTGCATGTTCAAATTATAGTGGGCATTGGCTATCTAATGAATAACAAAGAGATCAAGGTCTTATAAGTAGGGGTGTTAAGTTTATCGCTTCGGTTATTGGGTTGTTTGATTTGTTCGGTTCGGTTTGTTCAGTTAATTTTTTTTCTAAGTATAATCGAGAACCGAACCGAATACCAAACCGAATAACCGAAAACCGAACCCTCATAAACGAAAACCGAACCGAATAAACCGAATTACATACATTTAATTATTTATTCATTTATTTATAAGATTTTTATAAAGAAAAAAAATTAAAGCTTAAAAAATGTTATATTTAAAAGAGTTTTAATATTTTTTTTATATAAATATATAAAAATATATATATATTTCTTTGAATTCGATTTTCTTGCTAAAACCATAACCGAACCAAAACCTGAATATTTAATTCGGTTCGGTTCGGTTTTGGCAAATTCGGTTCGGTTACGAGTTCAGTTCGTTTATTTTTGGTTCGGTTCGGTTTCAGTTTTCAATTTATTCGGGTATTACCCAACCCATAAACACCCCTACTTATAAGAATGATATGGGGCCAAAAAAAGAATCCTTATTTTTAAATCACATCGGAGAAAATACATGAAGCATAATTGTTATCGCAATTATATGAAATGGTATCGTCGAGTTGCGATTAATAAAGTCATCAAGGACTCAGAATCATATGAGACCTTTCCGATTCCAGTGAAGATTCAAGTGGATCACAAGGCATCTTACTTTTCATCTTTGTATAATCAACCTTCTTGCTATTTTTTTTTCTTGTTAAAATATTGATTGCCATATAAAAAATCATTACATATCTCACATTCTCTTTAAGGCCCGATAAAGATCCTATTTTATCATCTTTCAAAAGCAAGAGAACTTGTTTGAACCGATTAGTTACGTAACCGAGTTTGAATAAAAGATGAGAACATTCTATTCCTAAATATTCTATCACATTCATAGAAACTAGCTAAAAATTAGAAGTACTCAAAGAATAAATATGTGCACATCTTTAGGTTTGTTGAGTTTGGTTCAATTAAGATAAAAAAAAAATATAATAAAATATATATATATATATATATATATATATATATATATATATATATATATATATATATATATATATATATATATATATATATATATATATATATATATATATATATATATATATATATATATATAGGGTGAAGTTAAAATAAAAAGACAAATATCCGTAAAAAGAATAAAAAGATTTTTTTTTCAAAAAAAGTTCACGAAAAATTCCCAAAAAATCCCACAAGTTCGGGTATGTTGGTGCATAAAACTTTTGTGAAAACATTTTTTATAATTTTGAGTTTTGATACGTTTTTTTTAATGCACAAAAAACGAATTTTGATGCGCAAAAAAATTTTGATGCACAAAATTTTTAACTTGTTTTAGTTTGATGCGCAATGTTATTTTGATGAAAAAAGTCAAAAGAAGTTTGGTGCAAAAACCAATTTTTGATGCACAAAAAAAAGATTTAATGCGCAAACGTATATTTTCATAATTTTTTTTCGGAAAAAATATCCACTTTTAGAAAAACGTTTTTCACAACTTTTTCATGCACCATCATACCCGATATTGTGGGATTTTTTGGGAATTTTTCGTGAACTTTTTTTGAAAAAAAAATCTTTTTATCTTTTTACGGATATTTGTCTTTTTATTTGATCTTTATCCTATATATATATATATATATATATATATATATATATATATATATATATATATATATATATATATAGGGAAGGGATCGGGTGCGGATTACATTTTAAGTAGGGATGGTGCGGATAATATCACAGTAACATTCAAAAAAAATTAATTCAAAAAAATCTGAAAAAATTAAAAAAAGAAAGAGGACAACAATTTATTAAGAATCGCTGAAAAAAAATTCAGAAAAAAAATCATTTTCATGGTTAAAAGGTACAATGATATTATGAATTTTGTTAATATCACCGTAATTATCAAGCTTTCTTAATATCACTACTAACTAAGGCTAGCAGTAGTTTCACTAATAAGGCTAGCAGTAGTTTCACTAAGGCTAGCAGTAGTTTCTAAACTAGCAGTGATATTAAGTTTTTTTCTAATATCAAAGTAACTTTTTAAGTAAATTGTTAATATCCCAGTTACTTTTTACATGTTTTCTTAATATCAAAGTTAATTTTTTTTAATATCACCGTAAGTTTTCTTAATATCGTAATAAAAAAGGCAGTGATATTAAGTAAAATTGTTAATATCACATTAGGACTCATAATATCGTTAATATCACGATAGAACTCATAATCAAAAAAACAAAAATTGCTCATAAAAATCTGAAAAAATTAAAAAATGAAAGAAGATAACAATAGTAACGATCCCTCAAAAGGAAAAAAATTAAAAAAAATCGTTTACATGGTCAATTGCTACCGTGAAATTAGCGCAGATCTTGACTTTTTTACAAAAAGTCAAGATCAGATCTGGAATGGGCGGTCCAGATCCATCCGCACATCCGCACGAATTAAAAAAATCTGCACCTGATCCTCACTCTATATATATATATATATATATATATATATATATATATATATATATTAAATGTGATAATCTTATTCACACATTTTTCAATCAAAATAGTAAAGTAATCCGATCTTATTCTTTTAAATTTAATATCTTATAAACCTAAGTAAAACTAATTACAACATAATGACGAGAATTAAATTATCTTTCACTAGAGAGACACTTCTACATACTTGGACGATTTTCCTTTTCGATACTTTTTGTAAGTGTTGGAATTTACGTCCTCAAGAATCACATGTGATTTTTATAAACAAATGTGATTTGTAATATTAAAAATCACATGTGATTTGTGACATCATATATGATTTGGAAAATACATGTGATTGGAATATGAAAAATCACATATGATTTATGAAAACACACCTGATTTTTTATTTGAACTCTAAAACGCGTATCAGAAATCACATGTAATTTTGTATTTTCTAACATTTTAATCCATTAAAAAACAAAAAAAAAATTGTAGAAAGTATATCGAAGTACTCGTCCATTAAAAGATAAAAAAAATCGTTGTGATGGTGTATTTTTTATGGCTTAATAATTCACCATTTGTAAGATAATTTATTCTCAAATAAGAAGGTGTCAAGTGAGTTTTCTTATTTTGATGAAAAACGAATTGCCAGTATTTGTTCATTTGACGTTTGATATTTGTTGATCTTTATTGACCTAACCCCTCAGTTTTCTTATTTTTATATGATATTTTTTTATTTGTTGATTAACGCTTTTGTTGAAATTAATGAGCTTTATTACCTTTCATATTCTGAAAGTTATAAAAATATAAAACATTAAAGTAAGAATTAAATCACGGAATCGCTTACTCATGTATGCAATCAACTACATGTACAGAACTGCCTTCTTCTTTTTCTTGATGCCTCGATCGATCAACTTAGGGTTTGTAGCGGAGATTCATCGCATTGGTTGGTTCAGGTATCAACTAGTACTTCACCGGTAGAACTAGGGTTAGATCCTATTTAAAGTTGGAGAGTACGGGGTCGACTAATCGACTAAGAGTTGGGAAACTCTTAACTCGACCGAATAGAGGAGGAGAGAGGTGAAAATTTTGGTTAGGGTTAGGGGGAATGAATGAGATCTTGTTTAGGATGTCTTGGTATTTATAGGGCACTTAAGAACATTCATATTACACCTAAAACTCCCCAAAGTTTCCCTAAGTACATATGTTTGACAACTTGTTAAACTTAACTGTTCAGTATCCCTAAGGATATTCGGTCGACCATACACCCCTAAGGGTTTTGGTTTTGCCTTTAATGTACTTAATATATCTATCCCAAATAAAAATATATGCCTAAATAATTACCATTTTACCCTAACAAAGGATTTGAGTCTCAATGGTACCCCTTGTTGTGTGAGAAGCTCCTCAACTAAAATGTGTGTGGGTTCAAGCCCTGCTTAAGACATGTGAAATAGTTGTGATGTATAAATTGTGAGATAGTTAGTTGTCATTCTAAAAAAATTACCATTTTACCCTTTAGTGGGAATATTAACATATTCTTATTTCCTCATCATATTCATTTCATTTGGTATATCTTTACTCATTACCAACTTGTCTGTTTAGTTTAATGTTCACCGGTGTGACCTATCGGCAATTCCATGAGTATAAATTTTGAAAGACGTTTTTCTTTGCATACAAATAATTCCATATAGTACCTCAAAGCAACGTCGTTGAAATGGAGATCTAACTCAATTTTTTTTTTCTTTTTCGCAAGTTCATGATCGATATCATAAGATCTCATTGTTAGGAACTATTTATAAATGTGATATTAGTTTAGGTTTGTTAACAATAAATGTTATAGTCTATGGATCTTAAGTGTTGTTGGGATTACGTGTAATAAATATAAATTATCGGTCATTTGTTTAATGTAATAGGTTGCTTAATATAGGCTTATATGTTTCTAATTAAGATAAGGTCTATGTAGTAAGTCCATGGGCCTTAGGGAATTATCTAGAAACACTCCTATAGGCGTTGCCCTAGCACTTGGCCTATATAAACTCTTGTAAACCTCATTTAGAGGTTGGTTAGTTCATTTATGAAATTTACTCTTTATCATCCCTAAACATACATTGTTCCTTCCATTCATTCTCTCTCTCTCTCTCTCTCTCCCCCCTCTCTCTCTCTCTCTCTCTAACTTTCTCTCACTAAAGATAATCTTGTGTATGTCAATATGGTGACCTAACAAGTGGTATCAATCGCTAGAAGTCGGTTTAGAGGTGTTTTGAATTGATATTCGAAGCTTGTTTTCATTATTACACGGTTTTCTTTTCGAATTTGGTTCCCTTCTTGTTTTTTCTTTGTTTTGAGCACTCTTTTAACTACAAATAAGTGTTATAAACATTGTTAAAAAAGAAAGTTTCAAGCTTTGTGGTTTAAAATTAAGTTTGTTATTCAAAAAAGTTAGAAATATCCAATTTTCGAATTTGTTTTCTTAGTCTTAAAAATGATAAAGTTTGAAACTTTTATATAGTTTTAGTGTTTTTAAGCTTGGTTGTACAAGAAAATCGTGTTATAAAAGCGTTTATAGTGAAATTCAAGTGTTTTGAAAGTTCAAGTTTCATATTTGTCGTCTAAACCCTAACTTTCGGATTTGTCGGAAAACACAAGTTTCGGATTTGTGAAACCCTAACTTTTGGACATCTTCCAGATTTGTGACTACTTCAGCATCTTCAAAGTTTCTGGATTACTCAATGCTTCTCTCTCTTGTATAAGTTTGCGAAACACTTCGACTTTAGGAAATTATTCTAATTTGTACAAATTAGAATAAAAGTTTCGTATTTGTACATTTTTCGAATTTGTTTCAAATCTTTCGGATTTTTACACTTCCAGATTTGTTTCAAATTCTTCGGATTTGCTACAATTACTAATGTAAGGAGGCGAATTTTATAATTATGGGTGTTAAGACATGTTTCACACACACGATTATGAGAAGATTGTGCTTATTTAAAAAAAAAATAAGCTATTGAAAATAAAAGCTTTGTTTGGTGAACATAACTTATCAGAAATTTTCGAAAAATAATCTTTCATAATCTTCTAAAATTAAATGCCATTTCATGTAATTTATAAAAATAATCTTAATTTTGAATCTCTTGCTTTATCTCCATCCACAACTACATATTCAGTTCCAACAACAGTTACTTTCGCTAAATATACGCTAATATATAAAGACTAATGAGTTTAAGACTTGTTATATATTAGTTGCAAGTTTAAATGGAGTAAATAAATAAAAATATAAAGTTTAATAAGTGCATGACTTAGTTTGTTACGTTACTAAACATAAAGGTATCAAAATACAAAAGTTTAAACGATTAGGAGCACAATTAAATTATTAGCAAAATTAAGAGGCTATATTTCACTTTTGTTAAAGACCACTATTCATCTACATAGGTTTAACATTTCACAAATATTAATATGTAAAAAAAAATCAAAAGTCATGTAGATTCGAGACACGCATGCCAACAACGCATGGCAACCGAGATGCACTGCGTTCGTAATAAATCATAAATCGTAAACACACTACGAAATAAATGACATTTTGTGACTAATATCTATAGGGACTGATAATGTAACTGTAAGTAAAGATATTAAAGAGAGTGCTTAAAAATTATTAAAAAAATAACTAAAAGTTGCTAGTAGCATTTAGAAGTCTCTACACTTCTAACATCCACTTCACTTTCGATCATCCTCACCGATAATGTAACCGTCCTCGATCGTGTTCGTTGTTAATTTAACCGTCTTCAATCGTGTTCACCGTTAATCTAACCGTCTCTGATCATCCTCGCAGTTAATCTAACCATCTAGGATTATCTTCACTAGTTATCTCACCATCGCCAAGCATCACGTTGTCACCGGATCATCTTAACCGGTCATCTCACAGTTTACTTTCACCAGTTTGTTTGTCATCAAAGGTATTGCTTCTCTAATTTTGATCGTTTTGTTTAGAGATTATTATGATTGATTGATTATTGATTTTGTAAGTTGTGTAAGAGTTAGGTTTGATGTTGATTTGCAAAATTTTTGTATGATTAAGATGTGACCTTAGTTTAATTAAGTAATGCGTTGATTTGTTTAGTGATTAGTTATGTGTCTGCTCTTATTATAGAGGAAAATATGTGGAAATTAGAGATTATTATTGATGCAGGTTTTACTGATCAGGTTTTAATATTTATAAGTCTCGTTATACCTATGCTCTACCCTAATGCACTAACAGGCAGTGTACCCGGTCGTGTGTAGTGTAGTATTCGGTAAAACCGAGGTCGTCCCAAGAGCTATGTGTGTAGATTTATACTAAGTCTAGGTGTCACAGATTTTAATATGATTTTGATAAGGAATTAATTAATTAACTACTAAAACAAATAAAGACAAAGGTTGTGATCAATAAAGGAGAGTGGTGATAACCTAATTATTCATCCTAACTAGTAGTGTTTACGTCTAATTACTTCCAATTACTTCAGGTGGGGTCAAAGTCGAGAGGACAACATTTGGTCAGTTCGTCATAACTTATTAGCAAAGGGTACCACTGGAGAAGTCATGTGTCCCCTCATAAGTCCAGTTGTTCCTGGTCCTCTGAGCCAAGTCATTAAGTACCGCTACATGCTAGATTCATAATAGTGAGTGCCCGGGCGCTAGAAACTTAAACACTCACCCCTTACTTCTTAAGTTCATCCAAACGGTAGGTGATTAGTTGGTCAAATCGCACAAGTAGAAAGGGTCGTCAGTTGGTCATATCTTACCCTTCCCGTCTTAGACTACTCACTTAGGGTCAGTTGGTCATATATCCTAAGCAACTGGCCTCTACCGCCATTCAAAACTACCGAAACAATGGTAGCTACCAATAAACTATGCATGCATACACTTAAAAATAATTATGCGGAAGTAAAGTAAACGCAAACAAAACAATTAAGGAATCATAACTAGGCCAGCACTTAGAGGTGCTTAGCCGCTCATATTAACCATAACAATTAATTCAATGTTTAATGTTACGAAATACATGAATTGAAAGTAAATAAACGATAAAAAGCTAATGCTTATCGTATGTGAGTGATTTCTCCCTTGGATATAGCTCTGTATGCTCCTCTAGATCTGCCTTTGACTTCTTCTCACGTTCTCTGATTGTTGTGTGTGAAATGATATCATTTGAAATGTTGGAAATCGTGGGGTATTTATAGGCCAGATCTGGTTGCGGCGTAACTATTAAAAGAGTTACGCCGTAACATACAATTCTTCGTAAATTGCACTAATAATGCCGGTTACGGCGTAACCTCAGGAAGGAGTTACGCCGTATCTTCAATAAATCTTGGTTACGCCGTAGTTGATGCATGAGTTACGGCGTAATTAGTAGCGGCGCGGAACCTCATTTGACCTAATATGGTTACGTCGTAATCTTGGATAGAGTTACGCCGTAATCTTCTGTTAAGTTGGTTTTCTGAGCCATGCTTTAGTTACGGCGTAATGTGAGAGAGGAGTTACGCCGTAACTTCTTCAAAGTGAGCATACTATGATAAATCTTCAATAAACTCTCCAATTTCGCGTCTCTTTAGCTCTAATGCTCGTAATTTACCTGAAAGTGAAATATAATGGAAAACAAGCTTAATTCCATATAAATGATATAAATTACAAGCATTATCGGGGAAAATTGACACTTAATATTCAGGATAATTTGATGTTATCAATTATGTAAATTGATCAAGAGCGATTTATGATATGTGTTTAGAAGTTGTTAATAGTTTGATAGGTGAATATATCGTCTCTTTTCGTATGACATGTGTTGTAATTGAAGGATTTATAGTTCATTTTGAATTTGGATCAAGCGTAATGCATTTTAGCTATATTGCTATGGTTCGTTCATGAAACGATAAGACTTAAGTTGTAGAGATTACAACAAGCTTTATTGTGGACATATTATTAAGCTTAACATATGTTTATATAAGGTGTAAGGACGACTATAGGTTTATAACAGGTGTAAGGACTTTAAGATTATACTAATATTTTAGCATATCAAGTTAGACTATGCAGCAACTAAAAAGATAATGTTTGCAGACTTTATTTTTTGTTATTCTCCAACACAGAATGAGTCATTTCATGCAGTTTCGTTAGTTGATATTTTTTTTGTTATTCTCCAACACCAGACTTTATTGTTTGCCCTTTTGATGAATAATGCAACACCAGACTTTATGTTTTGTTATTCTCCAACAAAGAACGAGTCATTTCATGCAGTTTATCTTGGCATAAGTTGGTATCTTCAACAATTTAACAAAACATTCATTTGTATTCCTAAAAAGATATATTTTACATGAATAATGCAACACCAAGTAGCAAAACTTTGCCCTGTTGATGACATAATTCCCTCATTAGTCGAAATTAGTAGCAAATAAGAGCCTTTGTATATATTGATGGCAAGTTTACTTTTTTGATGTGTGTCGAGTGTCAAATTTGCTAGATCTTTTAACCATAACTTTACTATGACATTTAATCAAATTGATTACTTAATTTGCTAGCAACATGTAAAGGATAAGGTTTCTAGATTCGAATTCATTTCACAACAACAACAACAACAAAGCTAGGTTTGTGTCGCCAAATTCGTTTATGAGTCTTTACATGGTCAAAGTTAGCTGATTTTTTAACGATCAGTCCTAAACACGCAGCATTTCACTTATAAAAAAAATAATAAAATGAAATTAGCGGTTGCCTTATATGTGTTGTTAGGTTGTACTCTGTGATGCTAAACTGAGTATTAGGGCTCAGATAGAAATTTCCTCGGATATCCGGACAAAGTTGATCAATACACCGAGGTATGCTTTGTTCCAGGAGACATGTTTTGGACCATGGCTAGATGTTCAGTTGACAACCAAATACACGAGGTTGGTCTATTTGATACTCCAGACCGAATATATACCGGAGCAACCGAAGAATGATGAGATATTGTTTCGTGTTGGAGGTCACGAGCTCCGATTTGGTCGTGAGGAGTTTTGCCTCATTACAGGACGTCGATTTGGTACGATCAAGCCTTCATCAGTGGAGTCGTGTCATATCCCATATGGAATTGGACATACCCACAGTTGGCTGGTGCACTACAAACACGTAGAGGTCTGCACTTATCCGACCTGGCAACAAAGGTGGCTACTTATACGTTGTATGGATTTATGTGGGCCTTTAAGGTAATGTTAGTTTGCTCTTTTCATACATTAAAGTATATTGTTTGATTGTAGTTTTGTTGGGCTGCATTTGTTTAATTATAATTTTCTTAGATATGGATATTTGAGGTGTTCCCCGCTAGGAGGAAGTTTGCTGTACGGGACCGGCCTGGTGTAATCCCGAGGGCCATTGGTTGGCGTAGTACTTGAACTGTAAAGAAGGAGATGTTGCATGAGTTCTTGTTTTCAAGGATGTAAGTTTTCCTCTTCTATTAATTTTTAAACTAAATTTTTAATTGTAATTAATCATTTGATATTGTGCCCCGTCACGGAATTGAGCTGCTGCACGAGCTAAAAGCGACTCTTGCAGAGAGTTCCACACCTTGGTGGATGGCTAGTCGGCGCTTTTTTGATGGGATCATTGATGATTTTCAGCATCCTCTGAAAAAGGTACGATTTGTTGGAATTTTATACTCATAACAATTATATAAAATAAATAACATCATCAAAGCATGCAGCGGAAGTAAATAGGAATAATATATGTAAGTAATTAACCGAACAAGAAAGTGCGTACCTTTTAGCAATTCAAGAATCAAACGATGATTGAACAAGAACCAAAAACCAAAACCCTAATTATTAGGGTTTATATATTCGACCTACACAAAAGTCGACCACCAAGATTACAAGCTCAAGCGTGCTTGTCCTTCGTTCTTGTACACACGTACTAATAGCGATTTGATGTGAAAAGCTAGTTTCTTGAATCACAAATAAAACCAAACACTTGTTTCTTTGAGTTAAGCAAAATCGAACACCCTTGGGTGAGGGTATACGACCGGCCACACAAAGAGGGAGAGAGGAGAAGAGAAATTAGGTATATTGGTGATCCAAGGTTAGGAGAATAATGAATACAAGGGTTTGTATATATACATTCTCAAAACTTGGTGACCAAGAAAAGCCTCCCTTGGGCTTTTGAGAAGCCACGACCGGCCACCCAACCCAAAAGGGTTCTAGACTTTTCTTGCCCACTAATTTCATTTCTAGTCCTCGTAGTTTACATTTAACGACCGTTAGTCAAAACCCCGTTAAATATTAACTATCGTTATGTTTTATTTCGTGACTAATAATTAATAATAACATTTTATATATTAATTATTAACATCAACTCTCATACGTAATGTGTGCAATCCCGAAGTCTCGAGTTCGAATCCGGTCATACTAATATTAATAATTATCCATAAACCTTTCAGCTCCCACTTGGATATTACTTAATATAGTAATGACATTGGTTAGTCTAGCTTTCACACGCCAACGCCCCCAGATCAAATCGAGTATGGTCTCCTGGAAAAAACCATTTAATGATTCATCATTTTTACTTATCCTTTTGTTACTAATACTACATTAACCATGAATATGGATCAAGTCATTTCATAAGTTAATATTATGTTTCTCGTTGTATTCGATTGAACAAGATTACCAAATCATCTGAACGTATTCCAGATAGATCTTGGGTATGGCCATACAAACATCTTGTCAACCCTACGAGGGGCCCAAATATAGTATTATGCTTTAAAACAAATTCAAATGAACAAATTCTCTTGACTACAAACATAACTCATGAACTTTGTAACACTTTCGAAAATAGCCCTTATAACTACCAGTTACGGATAGCGTTAGACTATCTTACACAAATGCACTACATTCATATCAGTTATCTGGTATCTCAAATCTGAGGATAAACACTTCATGATATACTTAATGACAAAGATCCATAAAGTATCATCATGTAAAGTTGGGATGAGTCCTATATTCAATTCATTGAATATCATATGAATCTGGTATGTCCCACGCATCAATATACTTTAAAAGTATATTCTACCAAAACTCAGATTTGTCTTAATTCAATGACATTCCCACATCATTGATCGACAATGGACTTTTAGAATAACATAAGTTATTCACGGATTAAACATGCAAATATAGGATATAATATTAAGAAAATGAAAAATAAACATAACCAATATTTTATTCCATTTAAATAATATTTGTTCAAAACATCCCTTATCCAAATACTAAATAGATCAATGCATGATAATACTTGTTAATGAATTATGCCTCAAGTAATGGCAATCATACTTGTTGACAAGACATAATTTCAACTAACTTTGATCTATTGGAATTTTGAGAATACTTATTTCAAGAATTCAACTAGTGAAGTTCTTGTATGTGTGCATTCAAAATATCTTGATATTGCCACATAATATTTCATAAAGTGTGTGACATCCTCAAGCACCAATTTATGACAATCAAATTTTCAAACATTTTTAAAGTTTAAAGTATTCTTATTCTTTATTGTATAATGCAACTATGCTCTTAGTTGAGCACAACTAGTTCACATGGCCATTTACAAGGATGAAATCCTCCCATGACTAGTATTGAGTGTCATCTCAATTAAACTAGCATCATTGTATACAAACAACAATATGCTCTTTAAAATCTCCGTAAACTTCAATATCTATAGTGTAATGTTTGATGCCTTCCAAACTTTCAAGTTTGTTGGCTATGACAATTACGCAACAATTGATGTATTGCTCATCCATAGAATTTTGAGAGCAACTCCAGGCTGAGGAATGTAATTCTAGATTCAAACATATTCTATTAGAATATTCATTACACCAGTTATCTAATAACTTCATTAGATATCAATGTTGTCAAATCATCTTGCATTCAAGCATGATACAACAGTAACATGATGTACATGAAAAATCCTTATGTCAAACAAAGATTTAATTCATGTTCTACATATCCATTTTCCAAATGATATATCATGTTCTATTAGACTCATTTATTTTAATACCACACATGTCTATTAATAATAAACATATATTCCAAGGTTGTATGTCTTATTTTCTAAATCTTTCATGTGAAGTTCCATTCCAAACAAGAACTTAACATTTTATCTTAGATGGAATGTTACTACCCACATCATATAAGATTTTAAAGAAAATAAACATAATACTCCCACTAGCTTTCAGGAATACTTAGAAATTATCTTATTTTAATTTTTAAACCAAAAATTGGATTTAATAGTTAAACATAAGAATCATCTCCTAGATGCATGCATATATCCATTCATGAATTCTTGCAGTTTGTACATTTCCAAAGATTATGTGAATTCATAAAACTCATTTGTATTACTTATCGTCCTCCCAAAAGTAATCACATAACAAATAGTTTTGATATTCCATTGTCATTTTTCATATCAATGAAAATAAGTATGACAGTTATAATCATTATATATTTAATGTGTCAAGGAAAGAATATCCAATCATAGTTAATTGCTTAAGTGTGATTAATAATCTTGTCACACGCCATGCAT
Source organism: Chrysanthemum seticuspe (assembly GCA_019973895.1). Lineage (NCBI taxonomy): Eukaryota > Viridiplantae > Streptophyta > Magnoliopsida > Asterales > Asteraceae > Chrysanthemum > Chrysanthemum seticuspe. The sequence continues at coordinate 220,619,349 of BPTQ01000005.1, forward strand.
TAAACACATGTACAATCTTGTCCATATGATTTCTACACAAAGATTTAAACCACTAGGGTTTTCCTTCCTTTGAAGAAACTCATCTTTATTAAGTTAAACCAAGTTTACAAAGTTGATTATCTCTTTGGACAGCATCTTAACATTCATAGTATGAATAAATTTACCACAATTCAATATTAGGTAATATATCATTATGATTAACAGGTTTACCATGATCCTGTAATTCACATTTCTCATCATATCAAATATCTGAGATATCCTTGCGGATCTATGAATGAGAATTCCATCATTTTTTGAGGTATATCATATTTGACCTCATCATGATATTCACTAGTGTATTTTAGAAGATTATGTGTTTTGTAATTGTAATTTAATCTCTTCAAGATCTAAACAAAACTCCCACTTGCTTTTGTAATTTAAAGACTATCTATAAATACTTTAGCAATTAGAACAACACTAAATTGTTTTCTTGTGGGATATTACAAAACACATTGACAGTTCGTAAATCTTGTTCGTTAATAACCTACTCCATAAGTAGTTTTAACAAATCAGAACTTCAATATAAGACTAAATGTGATTCATCACATTCCATACTAAAATGGTGTCTTATTAATCTTCTAGGTTTTGAGTTTTATTAGGTATATCCAATCAATACTCAATTTTCTAACCTTGATAACTTTTGGAAGAAAAGAAGATATTGTTATCTTGAATCAATCAATATAACAAATGTTTGATTCTTCTAACTGAACATTCCTTATACATACAGTATTTCATTAGAATTAATATTGTAAGACAATCTAACAATATTTAAGATAAACATATTCCTTTTGGCCTACCTATTTACCAACTAAGTCAACTTAATGGTATAATAGAATATCCAAGCCAATTGCATGTTTTATAACATAAGTATTCTTTGACCAAGTCAAAAGACATAACAGTTTTAATATCTTACTTTATATTATAAGTCTTTAAAAGACTTCAAGTTTGTGAGTTTATACATAAACACATAACCATATATAATTTAAAGTTATTATGAACACCACATCATGGTTTCAATTAATTTATTTTCGAGTTAATATACTACTCTATCTATTTATGTCATTCTAAAAATACATAAATATTTAAGATAGTATTACTTTATTTAATTATGTCATTCCATGAAGTGTCCAACTTAAGAAACTGTAAAAGCATCCATGCCCGATCCCACGACAAGTGGAGATTTACCTTGAGATTACAATCTAGCCAAGATCTCACTTAAACTAAAATGTAACTTCAAGTGTTTATATGATTTGAATGACATAAGACATAAAAGTAGTCTATGTTATAATCTTGACACATATTCTTTAAGCAAGACAATCTTATTAGAACGTTAATCTCTTACCTTACGATCAATAGAATCCATTAATCATGTTTGTATGTGTTGTTCCTTTGCACACAATAAATACTTCTCCCACTTGTGCATAGAACAACATCATATAAATAAACACCATGACATTCGTTTGTTTATGTGAGCAATATGATAGTGTCATAGATATATAAGCATTACAAGTAGATGTAGGAACACTTAATTATCAAGGAAACGTTCATGACTATCCTTGAGAATATGAATGTCTACATTTTTGAACGTAATGTATTATTCCAAGAAAATCTACCAAGATAATAAATCTTGTAACTCCCACTGAATTAGACAACGTTACAATAATGTCTTATTCAGTAATACACCATACTCCCACTGGATTTGACAACATTGTAAGTGTTTCATTAACCAATGAAAATAGCGTGCTATTACGTTGTTACCCCTTTTAAAGACCATTCGTAACAATTACGTAGGTACTAAAAGAGTGTATTCTACTTTGTAGATGATGGATTATCCATCAATGTTATAACTTGAAAAATTGAGCATGCAATTTCTTCCTTAATAGGTCTACTATCCCCACAATGGTGTGTAGCACCTTTAATTGGTCAAAACAAAACAGCTAGATAAACTATACTAGTTTGTCTTTTACCAATTTTGCGGTAATTAGTCTAGCTTCTAATTTAATAACTCATAAAACGTCAAACATGTTTTCTAGTTGACCATAATGTCATATAAGAATTCAATCACCAACAGAGGGTAATGAAATCTCTTAAGGAAAACATGGTGTGCAATTTTCTTAACTATTAAAGTTGCTATGAGTTATATTAGAATGCAGACAATTCTTATATTCCTAACATACCTTTCTCAATCATGAAAAAGAATAGGATTGAGTCTCACTCTTCTTCCATGGAAAAGAGTTTATGTTTGTCTTTTAGTAAATTTTTCTTGATCAAACATTTGTTTGAAAACAGAACTAGATCAATTTACCAAAGCCCAAACCACGTTTACAGTTTAATGTTGCATTAATACAATAAAAAAGAATTAACAAAATTCAATTTTAGTATTTTCGATAATTAAATCTTTCAAGAAAATAAAATACCCTTTGGTCAATATTCATATTAACCATAGTATTTTCCTTGAATTTTGGATCCTCATTATCATAGTTTCACCACATCAGTTGATCTGCTAGTGATGAAAGTATAGAATAGGTAATCGTTGAAAAAAGATAATTGACAAACAAGTTTCCAATTCCAAAAATTATGGGATTTACAATTTTGCCAAAACAATTAATGCAAAATGTAAGAATGTTTTATCCCATCTTATGCCTTAAGTCATAAGTCATAGGTCTCACTAACTAACTTAATTAAGTTGTCTAATTTAGAAACTGCAAATTATTAAGCTGAGGTCTCACACAACAAAATAATTCACCTTGTTATTGTAATCTAGATCAAGGTCTCACATAACTAAATTACAACTTCAAGTGTTTCATATCATTAGATGGCATAATCTTAAATTTAAAGGGTACAATTTTTGATGTGTAATCAAAACTTATGTATAAAGAAGCATGCATACAACTTTATAACACAAAATTTTCGAAAAAAGTTACTTGTATTTTAATTGCTAAGATTAAATTCTACAAAGTTTTAATCGATGCGTTGAGAAACTTACAACTTTGCACTAAGATGCTTCGTACATAGAATGGTTATACTAGGTAGCTCCAATCGAACTCACAGAGGGCAGAGGACCAGGTAAGCGCTGAAGCATAGCCTTAGACATCCTTTCAGTGTGACTGTGCGCACTTCTTTTAACCCCTTTTTAGTTTGTTCTAGTGGGTGAGCCGTTCTAACCATTTAGTACAGTCGCATCAATCGATTAAAAGTTCAAGAATAATTCTTAGATAACAAATCAGTTTTGCCATTATTTAGTCTATTTAATTTTCTATTCATAAAAAACCCTTTTTGCTTACTAACATGTCAAACAATATATAAACAAAAAAGCATTTTAATAAAAATTAAACACACTCAAATAATATAAACATATAACTAAACAATTTTAACATATGTAAAAACGATTAGCCACATGCATAATTATTTCGATAAACACTAATAAACAATTCTAGGCGTAAATAAATGCATACATTAACTAGGGCTTTCAACTACAAGGTAGATGAGCCACACACATCGACAAGTCGATTGCGTAAGCCAAAGTTAATAATATACCAATTAGCACGTAACGAATTTTTATTAGTTATAATTGAGGTCTTCCTCAATTCAATAATTATCAAATAAATAGAACATGTGTGTATCACTTAACAATTAATCAATAAACAATAAACAATAAACAATACTCCATGGCAAAACATGCATGTTCCACCATGGATTTCGCATAACAATTATCACCCAAGATACGCATATTACATGACACATAACAATTATTCATTAATTAATCACATAAAATTAGCATGCAATCCAAGGGTTTCTACAAGTTTTACAAAATTAAAACATAATTAAATAAAATTAAGGGTAATCGACCCTATATAAATAAAATTAGGGTTTTCAAATTCAAAACCCTAGAAACCATAAAAAGCATGCATATAATCATAAAGATTCAATTTTTATGTGTTTCGGTAATTAATTACATCATATTAACGGCTCGTGATGCCACTGTTGGAATTTTATACTCATAACAATTATATAAAATAAATAACATCATCAAAGCATGCAGCGGAAGTAAATAGGAATAATATATGTAAGTAATTAACCGAACAAGAAAGTGCGTACCTTTTAGCAATTCAAGAATCAAACGATGATTGAACAAGAACCAAAAACCAAAACCCTAATTATTAGGGTTTATATATTCGACCTACACAAAAGTCGACCACCAAGATTACAAGCTCAAGCGTGTTTGTCCTTCGTTCTTGTACACACGTACTAATAGCGATTTGATGTGAAAAGCTAGTTTCTTGAATCACAAATAAAACCAAACACTTGTTTCTTTGAGTTAAGCAAAATCGAACACCCTTGGGTGAGGGTATACGACCGGCCACACAAAGAGGGAGAGAGGAGAAGAGAAATTAGGTATATTGGTGATCCAAGGTTAGGAGAATAATGAATACAAGGGTTTGTATATATACATTCTCAAAACTTGGTGACCAAGAAAAGCCTCCCTTGGGCTTTTGAGAAGCCACGACCGGCCACCCAACCCAAAAGGGTTCTAGACTTTTCTTGCCCACTAATTTCATTTCTAGTCCTCGTAGTTTACATTTAACGACCGTTAGTCAAAACCCCGTTAAATATTAACTATCGTTATGTTTTATTTCGTGACTAATAATTAATAATAACATTTTATATATTAATTATTAACATCAACTCTTATACGTAATGTGTGCAATCCCGAAGTCTCGAGTTCGAATCCGGTCATACTAATATTAATAATTATCCATAAACCTTTCACGATTCACAGCACCACCCAGTCTTCATGAGCCACACTCCCACAATGGGATGGTTCTACACCCCAACCATGCCGAAAGGACCATGCGCTGCTCTGGGACCACCACTAGTCGCCACACAATGGAGGAGCGGATCATGGAAAAAGTGGTTAAGATGATAGATCACCGTGTCTCAAGAATAGAGGAGCTTGTCAAGGTAATTGTGTCCAACTCTTTGTCAATGTAATTTGGTTTCCAACACGTCTGAGCCTATCTTGAGGCTGGAGGAGCATGACGAGGTGGTGTCATGGGTACTGCATAGTTTACCAGACTACTCAGATAGAGTTTATTGCGATTCTGATGATGTCTAGGTAATTGTGTGCTACTCTTTGTATAGATTTGTTTAACTGTTATTAAAAATACTTAATGACAAATGAGCATATGAAAATGATTCAAGAATAATAAAAAAAAATGTACATGAAATCTTATCATAATATTCAAAATAGTTGTAGAGTTTTGTGACAATAAGGGATAAAAAGTGTTTGTCCTGGTGTATCTCTTGTATGAAAGGGCTACTTTGGTGTTTTTCCTTGTAACAAATGGGATCTAATTCTCAGTCAATTGGTTCACTTTTCTGGATTGCAGAGAAATAGGAGTGGGACAGAAATACAGATGTTGAGCAGGCATCAAATGCGGTGACCGGAAAATCGCATAAGCAACCTTTTGTCATTAGTATGTGTTGTTGGAAAGATCACAGAGACATCATAATCGTATATTTTTGTGAAAGCATATTATTGTTTCGAATAACTACATACACGATTCCATAAAGCATGAAATATAGTTTTTCATTTTTTCCTCCCTCAAATACACGTTACTTTTGCATTTGTTATTATAGTATGTAAATAAATGCACCATAATCCAACATGTTTTCTCATTTTTTCTCATTTACTCCCACGATGTTACATATGATGGCAAGGAAATGTAAGTTGTTACAGTAGAATGGCAAAAAGTAAATTTTGTCGTATACAACGGAAGAGATTTTTCAATGTTACACTACAACACAAACTGGTTTTTCCCACAAAAATTTTCTCACAGAAACGAAACTGTGTGAAATTTCACACGGGATACCAACAAATTACACACCAAATTGTTGACTAAATTTCGGTGGGAAATATGTCGTAAATTTCCCACGGATTTCCCTCTCTTTACACACTAAATTGTTGACCAAATTTTTGTGGGAATTCCGTCGCAAATTTCCCACAGATTTGCGACCATATTCACACTATTTGTGTTTATTAGACGCCCGTGGGAAACTTGTGGCACATTTCACACATATTAGTCACGGCCAAAAGTATGTGGCAAATTTTAGCTCCATTACTCACGAATTTCACACGGTCTTTTTTTATAAAGTAACTAGTTAACCGGTCTGTGGGAAATCAGTGGGTTACTAGCTACGTATTTCCCACAAAATTTTGTTTTTGTGTTTGTCGTGGGAAATATCTACATGACAAACCGTTGTATATGTGTGGACATCTACACGTATATGTTTATATCTGTTTATGACCTTCCTTGTATCTATAGATGTTTTGTATCTATGTATATCGATGTGTATATGTGTGAATATGTAACAATATATCAAAAAAGTAAAGGAAAATGATTATGTCCGTGGGAAATATGTGTGTACTTTCCCACAGATTACCAACCAATTTAATAAATCCGTGGGAAATACGTGTGTAAATACCCACGGATTTCCCACATAAAATATCGTTTTTGTATTTTGTCTACTTACACATTCTCACATTATTTAATATGTCTTCATGTGTGTTTGTAGTTTCATATTATATGTGTTTGCCAATTAATGTAACTATTTATGTTAGTATCACAAGTGTATATGTAGGTTTAGGAATAACCTTTTTGTGTAACAAACCATTATATGTGTGTGGATATCTACACGTATATGTTATGTATGCTTGTTTCTAGCATTCATTGTATCTATAAATGTTTTGTATCAAGGTATATCAACGTGTATATGCGTGAACGTGTAACTATATCAAAAAAGTAAAAGAAAACGATTATGTCCGTGGAAAATATATGGGTACTTTCCCACATATTACCTACCAATTTAATTAATCTGTGGGAAATACGTGTGTAAATACCCACGGATTTCTCACAGAAAATATCATTTTTGTGTTTTTCTTACTTACACATTCTCACATTACTTAGTATGTCTTCACATGTGTTTGTAGTTTCATATTATATATGTTTTTCTATTAATGGAACTATTTATGCCAGTATCACAAGTGTATGTGTAGGTTCAAGTATAACCTTTTTCTGTAACAAGCCGTTGTATATGTGTGGATATCTACACGTATATGTTACATATCTATGTTTATGGCCTTCATTGTATCTATAGATGTTTTATATCTAGGTATATGGACGTGTATATGTGCAAACGTGCAACTATATCAAAAAAGTTAAAGAAAAGAATTATATCCGTGAGAAATATGTGGGTACTTTCCCACAGATTACCTACCAATTTGATAAATCCGTGGGAAACACATGTGTAAATACCCACGGATTTCCCACAAAAATATCGTTTTTATGTTTCTGCATTCTTCAAAAACTTATTTACCACTGTATAGCTTATTTAAAAATGTTGACTATTATATAGTGTACTTTCCACTTTTGATAATATAACTCAATTTTTTATTTATTTTTCATTAAAAACAAATTATAAGCCGTAAAGAAAAGGAAAGAACAAATCATGAACTTTACAAATTATAAGCCGTAAATGTGAATGATGCGACTTTTGTCAAGAATTGCACAAAAAAAATACACCCCGATAAGATTCCCGATTAATACGGGGCGGGTTTGGAGGAGCATCGCGCCTCAAAGGGGTGCCCCGATGGGGATCGGGGCGGGTTTGGAGGAAAAGTCTAAATTGGAGGAAAAAATTGAGCTTCGTACACCCATGAGTGTTGACCGACTATTCACAAAAGACTAGTCTCAAACAATATTAAGATGTTTCTTAAGAACTTGAGGAGTTGAGATTAGCGGTGGAAACGAACCGAGTTGCCCGTGAAAAGCTCGGGATCGGATTGGTAAAAAGCTCGAACGAGTTGAGCTTAAACGAGCTCGAGCCCGAGCTCGAGCCTAAGTTTGGGCTCATTTAATAATCGAGCTCGAGCCCGAGTTCTATACAAAAAGCTCGAGTAGGCTCGCAAGCCTAAACGAGCCCTAAAAATATATACATATATATGTTTTCTACACATATAAACGAGCTTAAAAGTAGTAAACGAGCTCGAGCCTTATATAATTAACGAACCGAGCTCCATTTGAACTTTGTTTTCTTTAAACATCATATAAATTAGTTGAGCTCGAGCTTATGAATATTTACACGCGCCGAGCTCGAGCTCAAAATGTAAGGCTCGAAACGAGCTCGAACCTGAGCTCGAGCTTTTTATATATAAACGAGCCGAGCTCGAGCTCTGGCAGGCTCGGGCTCGGCTCGGCTCGTTTTCAACCCTAGTTGAGATTAAACACAAACCTGCTTTGATAATGATTTGACTTATTTATTATATAAAAATCACAATATAATAAAATACGAAAATTAATAAAATTTTATTAACGTAATATTAAAGGGGTGATAGCAACTACAAAAGGATATGTATAACAACAATCTTTTAATATTAGGTTTACATATGCTTTTATTGCTTTTATCGCATGCGTGAACTAGAACATGAATCGACAAATAAAAAGAAAACTAATTATCATATCATATAACACTTCTCAGAACACACAACCATACTCTACACAAAACCACTCACAAACCCACTCATCTCACAACTATCAAAAACACATATACAAACCTTCTCATCTTTTCCACCACCACAGGACACCACCGCCACAAAAATCAACGCACCACCAAGTAAAGGGTTCTACCGCCGCCGGAACCACCAAGACCCGCGAAGACCCACGATCAACAAAAAGGTTTTTAGAAGATTTGAGGTATTTTTAAGTTTTTTAATAGATCTATGTATATTAATCAATTTTTGAAGATTTTTTTAATAGATCTATACATTTTTTAAAGTAAATCTACAGATTCTATTTATAGATGGGTTATGGTACACAAAAGTTACTAAAGTTTACAAAAAATTTGTCCTAAGGTAATATAGTTTCATTTTGTTCATCCAGGTTACTGAACTTTGAAACTTTGTTCACTCAGGTAACTGAACTTATAAAAGTGAATGTTCAGGTTATTGAATTTTGAATTTTGTTCACTCAGGTTACTGAACTTATCAAAAAATATACATCCAAGTTACTCGGACTAACACTGAATTTTCGAAGTGTATGCTTACCGAAAGTTTAGTAACCTAACTGAACAAAATGAAACTATATTACCTTAAGACAAATTTTTTGTAAACTTTAGTAACTTTTGTGTACCATAACCCTTTATAGATCTATTGTTTTTTTTATAGATCTATGTACGTTAACTTGTTTGGTATATTTATTTTTGTTAGAGCCGCCCAACTACCGCTTGCCGCCTCAGCCGCCGCCGCCATCCCGCCGGAAAATGTTGTCTTCACCGCTGATGTTGCTGGAAATCGTCGCCACTATTGGTATCATTGGAAGATGCACAATTCCTTTTTTATAATTTGTTAGGATATTTGTTTTATTGTGTAAATTTAGATACAAAGTTTATTAAAAGTTTTTTCTAAAATTTGTCTAACTTTTGTTATAAAGTTTATTTCTGTTAAAGTTTGGATATTTTGGTTTGTGAATATGTTTGCAAGTTTATTTGTGTATTTGTAATTTTGTTTAAATTGTTGGTAAATTTTATTGTATATGTTGTAGGTAAATTTGTTGAATAAAGAGTTTTTGATTTTTTGTTGCATCTAATAATATTGTTTTTTTGTTATATTTAAATAACTCTAATTTTGTGTATTTTTAGGTTTTTTAATTTTGGTTAAAAAAACTAATTTGGTTTTGTATTTTTGTGAACACAGGGCGGAGAGAGCTACTCATGGCTAAGATGGGAGAAATATAAAATCATAGAGGAGAGGCAACAAAAACTGAGTTGTGACCAAAAGATGAAATAGATCACACTTTTACTTTTTGTCAAAATTGATGTATTGAATATATTTGTAAGTTTAAATGTGTTTTGAAGGAATGTAATATTTTAGATTATGACTACATGTTCTTTACAAATGTCATTTTGAGTAATGGATTTGTTTATTTTGGTGATCTATTAATGGTTTTTTATTGTTTTAAATATTAGTTTTTTGTATTTACTGATTAGGAAAATCTTTTATAATAAAAATACCACGAAATTTAGCCACGTGTTTCCCACGATTAATCACAAAATTCCCACAGAATTGTTTGCGGAAAATCTATTTTTCTGTGGGAAATCTGTGATAAAACCGTCAAAAATTGTAGTGTGAAAATCGTTGGAAAACCGTAGCAAAAAAACCACGGATATGTGTGAAAAATGGCTACTAGAAACTGTGGGAAATTTCGTGAGAAATCTATGGGAGAAATTGTAGTGTGAAAATCATTGGAAATATGTGGCAAAAAAACCACGGATATGTGTGGAGAATGGCTACTAAAAACTGTGGGAAATTTCGTGAGAAATCTGTGGGAAATTAAACCCACGGATTATCCACAATGATATTCGTGGGAAATAAGTCAACGCCCCGTGGGAAAATTAGTGGGAAAATATTTACCCACCGGGTTTTTACAAACGGAATAATTTCGTGTGAAATCTGTGGAAAAGGGCGTTTTTCCACGGAATTTCCCACGAATTTTACCATGAGAAAAACCTGTTTGTGTAGTAGTGTTACATTTTCAAATACTTTTGTTGGATTTTCATTTTTATCATTTTTATCAACAAACAGGGGTTTGCTGGAGGTGCAACATTTGGGAAAACATCGGTTTGCAATATGATCATTGAGCAACTTCATGATCTGCGTGTCGTACTTGTGAAACAGGTACCTTTAATTCTTTTTACACGACTCGTATTACATGCGGTTGTTTTGAGTTTGATCCATCCAAGTACATGTTAGCTACTTATCTGGCTAGCTGCAGTTGGGTGATCCCAAATGCTTTTGGAAATGATCAACGCTAATAAACAAATGGTGTTTGCTTAATGATTCATTTATGGTTACCTTTTTTCTTTAAAATCTCATAGTGAATGTTTTTTTTCCATCAGGCACTTCCTTACGCTGTCTTCCAACCACAAGCACTGGAACTCTGCGCACGAGTGAGTACACCGAGCTTTCATTTATCTATTTATCTTTGTTGTTGACATCAATCTAATCATATAAGTCAATGGTTTTCTGTAGCCTGTTTAGACTGTCACTGCAAATATTAAGGACCAGTAAAAGTTTGTTTAGCAAATATTAATAAGACACATTTTGATTATTTGCAGCAAGTAGCTGTAGCATCTGAAGATATGAGGAAAGCTCCTGGTATTTGCATGTTGGCATGTATTTTAGTTACTTTATGAATTTAACAAACAACATACAATCTTCTGCATAAAAATATGATAATATTGGGATGGTGCAGTGATTAATCTTGAACTTTTTTTATGTCTCCAGGGATGCAATTGAAATGTTTGAAATTGAGCTTAGAGAAAAAACATGTACTTCAAATCTGAGTTCAATGGTATTTAGTCTATGATATCATTTAAATTCTTTCCCCAATTAACTCTATTTGGATCATGATATTGCTGTAATAAATTTTGTAAAATCAGGTACCATCATAGTGCTTATATTTACTTGAATTTGAGTTGTTTCAACATGTTTTAGACAATAAAATTACTTTGTAGTTTCATATATGCAATTTTCTTAAAAATTCATGTTTTACACAGTGGAAATCAGTATATAAAATGCAATAGCAATGGGAAAATGATTGTTCGAGACTTTTAGTGACAGAATAATTGTGTCAGTAATGAATTATTTTAAGTTTTCTTTCAGAACCTATAGTGACACATAATATTAGACATTAAATCTATCACACCTTTTCTGACTGATATTAAGTGTCAAGAAAGACTTTTAAGGTCCGTTTGGTTTGTTTGTGATTTTGGATTTGAATTTGGTTTAGGAGTTAGATTTGGATTTAGTTTAGGATTTGGTTTAGAATTTTGTAAAAGAATATAAAAAAAGTGTTTGTTATAAAAGTTGTGATTAAGAATTAGGATAAAACTATTGTGATTTTAAACTTAAAAATAAAAGTACCATTATAATATGTGGTGAGAAAATAAAAAATCAAACAAATCTGATGGCCAAAAATATGAGTGAGATAAAGTACTACCAAAGGCCCATTATATATTTGTTTTGTAGTTATAATCCCTTATGTGAGGTAAGGTTTTCTCAAAACCTTTACAGAAAGGATTTCTGACAATTTTTAAAACCGGTCCACACCAACCAAACAAAGGATTATGCACCTCTTTCAACCTAAACCCTCATAAACCCATATACCAAACGCACCCTTAGTGATGTATCACTAATGTCTCTTTTTCTTTCAATAGGAGAAGACCAAAATGTCTTTAGTGACTTATATTTTGCTTTTTTGACAATTTTTTTCAGTCACTAAATGACAAAATGTAGATAGTGTCACTAACAACTTAGAGCAAAGGGTATGGTGGCGATTTGCCTCGCCGTTTCCAACGTGGCAAGCTCGCCGGTTCGTTTCGTCCCTCGCCACCACACCATCACCCATCGCCACTTTGGATTTCGCCGTTGCAACGACACACTAGAGGACAAAACATATAAAGTTTACGTTTGAGATTGTTACCGTTTTAATTCAAACGGTCAAATATTTTATTTTTTATTTTTTTCTTTTTCAAACCCAAATATTACCCCACCCACTCTATAAATAATACCCATATTTTACACAAAAGTTCACACTTCTCATTCAAATATATTATCTTTACCATCTCAATCCACAACCAAAAATGTCCCAAGATCCAAACGAGATGTCGTTTATGAGTCTCCTTAACTCGTCTTCGTCAAATCCTTCCACCCCATCGTCTCAAAGCTCAAACACTTCTTCGCAAGTTGGATTTCAACCTTTTCAATATCCAAGACAATCACCACCGCAATTCTATCCATCACAACCGCAATTCTATCCATCACAACCATCACAACCGCAATTCTATCTGTCACAACCACCACCAACGCAATTCTATCCGTGACAACCACCACCAACGCAATTCTACGCTTCACGACAACATTACTTTAAATCACAATTCAAAGTACCTCAACCACCACCAACCGAAACACGTGAAGAACGTCGTCAAGGAAAAAAACCGGCCAAAGCGACAAATAAAAAAAAGAAGGCCGTGGTGAACTTGGACGCGGACGAAGAGGAGGAGGAGGAAGAAGAGAGTCGAACCACAATTCGTTGGACAAGCCAGGAAGAAAATGTTTTAGCCGAGTGTTGGGTCGAGGTATCCCAAAACGCCGCTATCGGTAATGACCGACTAAACGATGTGTTTTGGACTCAGATTTGGGAGGACTTCAAGGCTCGTAGTCCAGAGCCTTATCGTACAAAAAATATGTGCACGGGAAAATGGACTCGGATAAACGGTGATTGCCAAAAGTTTAATGGTTTTTACAAGCATTTGCAGCGTAGATCCGAGGAAAATGATGTTTATCACATTTAGAATGCAAGACTTGCTTTCAAGTATCTTACCGGGAAACAGTTTAATATGGTTCTGGCATGGAATGTTTTGAGAGAATATCCCAAATAGGACGCGCCGGAGGGGATCAATGAAGATAATATCGCCGAATTATTCGGCCCTGATCCAAGAGCTCGTCCCGCAGGCAAGCCTTGACCGGCAAAAAAATCTAAATCAGGGGAGTCGTCAACGAGCACCGGGGGGAGTCAATCGGCTGCTATTGCGGAAGCTTTAGCTCAAGAGTATAAACGTAAAGTTGACGGAGCCAAAGAAGTGTACGAGGCGAGGATAGCGAAAGAAAAGTCATTCCAAGAGTGCCGAGAATTGGAGTTTCTCATGTATGATATTGAAAATTTGCCGGAGCAAAAAAGAACGATCCTCAATAAGAAACAAGACGAATTGATAGCAAAAGACTACAAATGAAGTTGTATTATTTAAGTTTCGTATGATTTTTATTTTTCGTATTTTTTTTTTTCGTATTGTAGTTGTATTTTTATTTAAGTGAATGGAATGAAATTTATTTTGTTTGAAAAATATGGAAAAGAAAAAAAAGAGTGTGGGTGGAGCCTAAATGAAGAGGTTTGAGTTAGTTGTAATTGGGGGGTAATTTTAAGTGAGTGTATTAGAGTGATGTGAAGGTGATGTGGCAAAAATGGAACCTAAATGAACTTAATATAGATTGTGAGTGGGCAAATTAAATAATTCAATAAAATAATCATAGATTTAAGAATATGACACCAAGTGTGTAAGCTTAAAAGTAAATCACTTAAAGAGATTTTTGTCTAAGGTTATATGTGAGCTCGCTAACTTATTTGATTACGGCTTATATTTTGTAAGCTCTAATGTTTTCGCTTATTTTAAGATTTATGTGTTTATATAAGCATTGTATATCCTAATAAGTTTGTATAAGCTTATAAGTTTTAAACAAAGTTAGAAAAATTCAAATTAACAAAATTATAAGCCGAAAATAAAATAAATTAATTATAACTTTCATCTCACATTAAAATCATGTGTTTTAAAACCTGCCACGACGTACAAAAAAGCAAACCAGATATCGTAATGACGAATAACACGTTAGCGGTATGTCACCTCACCGCCATATTATACACCTCTTAATAACATACCAATAACTAAAAACATCCCCTCATAAAACACCACTAACATCACATGTAGGTCCCACAAAATACCCCACTAAATATATCACTCACTCACAATACAAAAAAAATAAATAAATAAAAACTGCATTTAGCGTGAGCCAATGGAGTGGCTCAAAACACAAAATAGTATTTTTGGCTCGTGAATAGCACAAGCGATGGAATGCATTCGACATGCCGTTTTTTTTTTTTTTTTTTTTTTTTTTTTTTTTTTTTTTGCGTATTAACAAGCTCTTTCACGTTGTGCTCTTATTTATACAATGGCGTCACTAAAATATAAGACAACAAAGTTAGTTACTAAAATTGCACCCAAGAAATTTACTCAAACATTTTATTTTTAAATCTCATTTTCTCAAATTCAGTGATACGGAATTACGGTTACGTAAAGTAGTAGATCATCTATCACATTATATTTGCAATAAATTGCGTAAAAACTATCAAGACTTGCATATATACCAAATACCATAAAGAAGTTAACAAGAGAAACGTTGATAAAGGGAGTATATCATGGGAACTCCAAATTCCATTAAATAATAACAATAATAAAAACTTCCATCATACCAAAAACCCAAACGTATCCTGCTTTCATTTCATTCCACCATTAAATTTTTATATAACTTGTTAGATAACTCATGTCACCCACACCTCTCTCCCTTCTCTGCGCTCTTCTTCTTACTCTTCCTCTTGCCATTCTTTTCACGATCAATACCAACACCAACACTACCCTCCTCCCACCACTTCTCACCACCATTTCACCACCACCAACGTTGAAAAAAACTGTTCATGCACATAGAAAGGTGGCCTTTATGTTCCTGACAACGGGGCCACTTCCACTGGCCCCGTTGTGGGAACTGTACTTCAATAGTACTAGACGAAAGAATTTGTACAACATTTACATACATGCAGACCCTAGTCTACGACACGACCTCATTTTTAACGGAGTGTTTACCAACCGTACAATTCCGTCCAAACCCACGCGCCGCCACAGTCCTTCACTCGCCGCAGCCCACCGCCGCTTACTCATGCATGCTTTACTTCATGACCCGCTAAATTACCATTTTGCCCTTTTATCACCCTCATGCATTCCACTTCACTCGTTTGATTTCACTTACAAAACATTAGCCAAGTCGAATAAAAGCTTCATCGAAATACTCGAAAATGAGCCTAGCGCGTGGGGAAGATGGGCGGCGCGTGGAGAGGAAGTAATGCTACCGGAAGTTGAGTTCAAAGATTTCAGAATTGGGTCTCAGTTTTCTATTTTGACACGTCAGCATGCCATGGTGGCAGTGAATGACACGTGTCTGTGGTCTAAGTTTAAGCTGCCATGTTTGCTAGAAAACATACGGACGTGTTACCCTGAAGAGAATTATTTGCCTACGCTCATGTCCATGGTAGATAAAGATGGTTGTGTGCCAGCTACGTTGACTTACGTTGACTGGAAAGGCGGATATGATGGTCACCCACGTATGTTTCATAGATCTGAAGTAGGTCCGGATTTAATCCGGACCATTAGAGGACGGAGACCGAGGTATGGTTATGAGGAGGTGAACGGGTCAGTTTCGTCTATGATTGTTAGACGAAATGACCCGTTTTTGTTTGCCAGAAAATTTGGCTCGAATACCTTGGGGGCGTTGTTGGATATGGCGGAGGATGTTATCCTAGGAGATTAGATAGATGAGGGTATATTTTGTAGATAAGTAAATAATTAAGAGCAAGTAAAAAAAGACGGGACCAAACCCGTGCTTTTAGTCATGTGTATTGCCTTTATTTTTGTTTTTCCTTAAATTAAGGTAGGGATGGGCTTTATAAAAAGTTACTAAGATTTCTATGCATATTTTATAAAAAGTTACAAACGTTTATCATAGAACATGGAAAAGGTAAAATGATCCTCATGCTTAATTATCGTGTTATCAAACGTATAAAACGTGATCATATAGCCTGGGATAAATCAAAATTATAAATAGTGTGAGGCGTAACGTGGCGTGGCGGTATGATCAAATCTCACGCTTTTGCGGTCAAAGCGAAATTTTTGCGTTTATAAAGCGTAGCATAAGGTGACACAAAATATGAAAATATTTATATATTTATTGTAACCACCCGCATTTTTAGGTTACTTTTCATTTTCGAGAATTTACTATTCACTTTTACTATTCACATTCACTATTCATCTCGTAAAATTTTTAATCCACATTCTCGTAAGATAAATTATTTTAGTAATAACCTGAGAGTTCGACCATCGTTAGATCATTTTCGCAAAAGTTATTAAGTAAGCATCGTTTTAAAGTTTCGTTTTAGACGGTCCACCGTTTAAACATCACACGTATAACGAAAATCAACTCTAACAATTTTCCTCGCACCAGATAAATTTTTAGATCACTCATGATTAATTTGAGAATTTTTAAGATTTATTATTTTTAATATTACCAAATAAGCCCAGCGCAGAACAAAACTAAACTTACGTTTTAAACAATTCTACTTACATCCAGACTTAACGATTCCTGCACTGTGTTTCTAATATGTTTTTGAAACTTTTACATTTTTTGGAAAAGTCAAACATATTTCTCTCCTCCTTTGACCATAAAGGAATTAACCTTGTACGTTCTACATTTTTGCTTAAATCGCGTAACTTTTAAACTTTACGAATAACTGTAAAGTTATCCCGCGTATGACGAAAACCACATTTTAACATCTCATATCATTTCTAGACTAATTTTAGTCTAATCTAAATAAATTCACGGTCGTTTCCCTGAAATTTCGTTCTTTTCTGATAAACTGCGAATTACGCGTTTTTGACCCGTATTTCCAGCTTTAAGCAGCGTTTTTGCACCCAATGAGACTTATCACCCATTTTATATTTTTATATGGAGTATAATGATGAGTCTCATCATTCCTACAATTTTCGTATTTTTACGATACCCGATTTTACGTTTTATGGCTTCGGTTGGCATTTAACGGAACCAAAACTCACTCCGTAACCAAGATAATACCAAAACTAACCACCTAAGTCATCTTATCTTCACTTGGCCGACCTAAGGGGGGGGAGTCATCATTTTGGTGGCAAAATCCCAACCATTGTTCATTTAGATCATTACAAGTGTCCTAACTTAACCATGGTTAATATTTAACCCAATATATGGTTAACCAAACTTACCCTCCTATAAATAGCAAGTGATATGCATCCTAAGAACCCTCACAATCTGTTTTGGGTCGTTCATATCACAAATCATACATATCTTCCATCATTTGATCCATAAACTCCAAGTTTATGCAAGGAAGTTCCAAAGATCAAGCTTCTACATCAAATCTCTAGCAAGTTTAAGTGATCTTCTTGAGTTTAAATCCACTCAAGTCACTTAGTACTTCATCACCAACTCTTCAAGTTTGCAAGGGTGCCAAGGTGTGGAAAGCTAGCTCAATCCAAAGTCTTTCGCGATCAATCAAAGTCCTATCCTTACTAAGTTACTCCTTTCTTATTGAAAGCCAAAAGTTGTAAGCAACTTATCACCACCATCATTTCATCTTTATTATTCATAATCTTAACTATTTCATGCTATATATATAGTTACTATGTTGATTCATGATGTACATATACTCAATCACTTGTTTTAATTCACATATTGTCATAAAAGTAACAAACTAGTAAACTAGTCATATTCTACACATGTGAGACCATTAAAAACAGTAACATAAGGACTTTCTAACTTACATAATATGGTAGGCAAGATAAAAAGGTAAACATAGCAATTTGAATCACCCTAAACGGACAAACGAGTCAAAAGTTATAAGCAAAAGAAGTTAGCGAAACCTAAACGCCGAAACTGCCAATAGCTTGTTGTTTTGAGTTCTGCCGTTTTAAAAATGGTACTTCTGGTCCGAATCATCAAAAAGTTAAAACACGAAAGTTGTCCGGAACGACGTTTTCCTTCAATAACGACGAAGCTCGGACCTTGAAAACGCATAAATAGGCCAAAATCTTTCAAAAACAGAAACTGCTGTAAATATAGTCTCATAACTATACTTTTGTCACAACTAAAAGCAAACCAAGAGGCCTAATGGCCATAAGCCAAGACCACGGCTACGGCTAAGGCCAAAGCTAAGTCTCAAGACTATGGTAGTCAAGACCAAAGTCACGGCAAGGCCATGGCTAAAGCCTTAAGGCTTGTTTACCCAAGACCGTTAACTAAGGTGATCATATTTATGAAAACGACGAGAACTTGTAAAAATTAGATACTTGTAAAAACATGATAAACTTATTTATATAACAATCTTCATTCAAAATCTATGTTTTATCTACTAAGTACTACAAAACTAGGGAGCTTCATGTGAGGGGTTTCATTTGAGTAAAACGTATCGACGAGTTGCTGGATTTACGATTTAAAGTGTCCTAGCTCCTCGAACGTTTACTACATGACCTCTGAATTGTGATGGCCCGAACGGTAGTACGATATATATATATACTAAACACGTTTTCACAACTAGACCATTTCTATAAACGACATACACAAAAACCATGTACTACATCATGATCAACATAGAGACGTATATAAGATGGTTTATGTTTTCCTAAACATTATTCCAAACCTAAGTCGCAACATTCTATTTTAGATTGCTCGTAGAAGTTCTCACGGCATATCCATCATTCTCATTATACATTTGATATCATTTACTCTGAGGTGAGTTCATAGCCCCACTTTCTATTACTTAATTGTTTTGCAAACCCTTGGGGGAGATACATGCTTTATTTTAAATCGAACACATTGCTTTCAAATTATACTTGAATATATTAGTTGCACTAAGTACCACTATTGCCAATCTTAAGTCCCTATTATCATGAACCATTAATCACTTGCGAGTGAACGCGAATAATGTGGATAGATCTATCGGGAATGACAAATACCGTTTGTATTACCAGGTCCGGTAAACAAACGCACTCTATTTGAAGATCCATAGGTTTAATGGCAAATTACCTATTAGGGCATCGGTTACTATTATATGACAGCTGTTAACGTTTTCGGTATCATGAGCTTAGTGCAATAATATCTGTTTTGTTTTCAACATTATGAGTGTATAACAACGTAACTCACACAATCATTATGTGTCCAACTGATTTCCTAAACTCTATGAATTCACTCAACCTTTGTGTTGACAGTTTTAAGCATGTATTTCAGGTCCATAATGTCGGAAGCTGACACGGAAGAGCAAGGACTAGATCAAGAAGGCTATAAATTTTATTATCATTCGAAAACCCATTTAATGTATTTTGTAAACTTGGAACCATCTGGGACCTCATTTTTGTAAACTCTAATATTTATATAAATCGAATGATAAATCTTTTAAAACGACTCCATTAGAGTACGTTTTCTATTGTTATGACTGTTGTGCCATGAAGTAACACCCAGTTTGAATTCCGCTGCGTATCATGAAATTGGGGGTGTTACAGATTGGTATAAGAGCCACAGTTATAGAGAAACGGGTCTAATTGAGACTTAAACTATAACTACTTTTACAAACAAAAACATTTTATAGCCTTCCGTTCTCCGTGCCTTCCATCCTCCGGACGATTATGTGACTTTTAGGCTCTTTAAGCTATACAAACATACTAGTATATTGATATATACACTTGACATAATTTCAATCATAAACAAAGTACTCAACATATCTCCGTATGCCTATTCTAAGGCATTACAGCATAATCATATTTTTCCAATCTCCCAATCATGTATCTACTCGTGCATTTTAGGATTACGAAACTTTATCCAAGACATTGTAACTGACTACAATGGTCTTTCCACCTTCCCAGACATTGTGAGATACAATGTTCTCATTCATTTTTCTCAGACACTGTAATCCTACAGTGGTCTCTATTATATTCTCAGACACTGTAATCCTACAGTGGTCTCTATTACATTCTCAAACACTGTAATCCTACAGTGGTCTCTATTACATTCTCAGACACTGTAAATCCTACAGTGGTCTTATTTATTTCTCAAGACATTGTGGGTTACACAATGGTCTCAACTATTTCTCAAACATTGTGAGTTGCACAATGGTCTCAACTACTCCTCAGATATTGTAAGTTATACAATAGTCTCTAAAAATTATCTTATAAATATTATATGATATTGTTTTACATGAAACCCGTCACAGTCTATCAATTTCCCTAATGGAAATACAAGAAATAGGATTTCTAAAGGACAAAGTGACTCATCATCTACAAAAGCTGAAGTTCAGCAACTTTCTCTACATTCATCAAAATTCTCTTTTGAAACCTTCATTGTTAAATGTCCGTGAATCTTAGAATTACTTAAGATTTCCTTTCTTTTCCACACGTATCTACCCATACTATCTTCTATGCAAAGGAATGTGAAAACATAGGTTACAAGTCTTTTATGGCCAGGACTTGCAACTGAATGGTTTGATATCGCCCTTGCTTAGTGGACAATTTCTCGAAAGCTATGGACATATCACAAGTATACCTAATTTAGGTATTTGAAAAATTTATCAAACCTCGGCTAAATATAGCCTAATCACCTATATTTAACCTTGGGATAATGGATCATAGTCTGATTAACTATGTTCGACTTAAATTTTTCAAACACTGAGAATAGTTATACAAGGGTTATATTCAGGTTAATTTCTTACTTAAACTCGATAAACCACCAGAATTCATTAAAAAGATCTAGAGACGCGATAGTGTTTTACCACTCAGCGAGATCTTAACACTTATGTATACTACCTAATTTCATTCTTGAAAGCTTTCATTTATGAAATAATCCTAACTACTATCTTAGGATAGTCATCAAATCTTCTCGTCATTTCTTAGAAGTGCTAGCCTGTTTAGGTTTCAAGGATATCATTCCGCCATAATACTTTAAAATTCACTTTTGATTTTAAAACAAACTTGACATCTCTACCTAAGAATAATGGTAAGCGTGTGCTACACTCTTCTAATCGTCAACATATCACATCATTATCTGAACCCCATTGAAAGTCAGTACGTAAAACTTCACAGTACCATGTTTCTTTCAAACACTAGTAGACATAAACACTATACGATATAACTTTCATCCCGAAACCACCTAAGACATGATCAACTTTGGAAATGGTTTGGATAACCACTTGCCACTAGCAATACTTTCCCTACAATGACAGTTTTCACATCATTACAAACCATTTAACATCAACAATATCTTACACCTTTGATTAACAACAGTTACCCAAACAACAACAAAAACTATTCCATTTGAGGCACTATATCGACAAAAGTGTTAGTTAACCATTTGCTAAACTAAGGTGTTTAGAGATCACCCACGAAACAACTAAGGAAACCATACAAATATAAATTAGGCTCCATGCCGTACACTATCACCAAAAACTCCATGTTAGAAATTAAGGTTTTATTGATAGCCTCGATATAATAAGATATGATTCGTTTTGAGAATCGGGAAAAGCCAAACTTTAGGTATATTGGACTCTATAAGATTTTAACAAAACCCTTTAGGTTATCAACTTAAGCCACATGGTACATAATACATTCTATGACCAAAAAATTGAGAACACAAAGATTAGAATTCGGCGCATACATCCACATTTCCTTAGACAATTCAACATCGGGTAACACACCCTGAATTCCGGGACGGAATTCCCATTAAGGGGGTGAGACTGTAACCACCCGCATTTTTAGGTTACTTTTCATTTTCGAGAATTTACTATTCACTTTTACTATTCACATTCACTATTCATCTCGTAAAATTTTTAATCCACATTCTCGTAAGATAAATTATTTTAGTAATAACCTGAGAGTTCGACCATCGTTAGATCATTTTCGCAAAAGTTATTAAGTAAACATCGTTTTAAAGTTTCGTTTTAGACGGTCCACCGTTTAAACATCACACGTATAACGAAAATCAACTCTGACAATTTTCCTCGCACCAGATAAATTTTTAGATCACTCATGATTAATTTGAGAATTTTTAAGATTTATTATTTTTAATATTACCAAATAAGCCCAGCGCAGAACAAAACTAAACTTACGTTTTAAACAATTCTACTTACATCCAGACTTAACGATTCCTGCACTGTGTTTCTAATATGTTTTTGAAACTTTTACATTTTTTGGAAAAGTCAAACATATTTCTCTCCTCCTTTGACCATAAAGGAATTAACCTTGTACGTTCTACATTTTTGCTTAAATCGCGTAACTTTTAAACTTTACGAATAACTGTAAAGTTATCACGCGTATGACGAAAACCACATTTTAACATCTCATATCATTTCTAGACTAATTTTAGTCTAATCTAAATAAATTCACGGTCGTTTCCCTGAAATTTCGTTCTTTTCTGATAAACTGCGAATTACGCGTTTTTGACCCGTATTTCCAGCTTTAAGCAGCGTTTTTGCACCCAATGAGACTTATCACCCATTTTATATTTTTATATGGAGTATAATGATGAGTCTCATCATTCCTACAAGTTTCGTATTTTTACGATACCCGGTTTTACGTTTTATGGCTTCGGTTGGCATTTAACGGAACCAAAACTCACTCCGTAACCAAGATAATACCAAAACTAAACACCTAAGTCATCTTATCTTCACTTGGCTGACCTAAGGGGGGGGGGAGTCATCATTTTGGTGGCAAAATCCCAACCATTGTTCATTTAGATCATTACAAGTGTCCTAACTTAACCATGGTTAATATTTAACCCAATATATGGTTAACCAAACTTACCCTCCTATAAATAGCAAGTGATATGCATCCTAAGAACCCTCACAATCTGTTTTGGGTCGTTCATATCACAAATCATACATATCTTCCATCATTTGATCCATAAACTCCAAGTTTATGCAAGGAAGTTCCAAAGATCAAGCTTCTACATCAAATCTCTAGCAAGTTTAAGTGATCTTCTTGAGTTTAAATCCACTCAAGTCACTTAGTACTTCATCACCAACTCTTCAAGTTTGCAAGGGTGCCAAGGTGTGGAAAGCTAGCTCAATCCAAAGTCTTTCGCGATCAATCAAAGTCCTATCCTTACTAAGTTACTCCTTTCTTATTGAAAGCCAAAAGTTGTAAGCAACTTATCACCACCATCATTTCATATTTATTATTCATAATCTTAACTATTTCATGCTATATATATAGTTACTATGTTGATTCATGATGTACATATACTCAATCACTTGTTTTAATTCACATATAGTCATAAAAGTAACAAACTAGTAAACTAGTCATATTCTACACATGTGAGACCATTAAAAACAGTAACATAAGGACTTTCTAACTTACATAATATGATAGAAAAGATAAAAAGGTAAACATAGCAATTTGAATCACCCGAAACGGACAAACGAGTCAAAAGTTATAAGCAAAAGAAGTTAGCGAAACCTAAACGCCGAAACTGCCAATAGCTTGCTGTTTTGAGTTCTGCCTTTTTAAAAATGGTATTTCTGGTCCGAATCATCAAAAAGTTAAAACACGAAAGTTGTCCGGAACGACGTTTTCCTTCGATTGCAAAGAAGCTCGGACCTTGAAAATGCATAAATAGGCCAAAATCTTTCAAAAACAGAAACTGCTGTAAATATAGTCTCATAACCATAGTTGTCAGGATCCCGATCCTGATCCTAGGATCTTACGATTTTACGATACTGCAAAGCAAAAACGATCCGGATCTTACATAGGATCTTCGTAGGCTTAAGATCTTATAGGATCCCGATCTTTACCATACGATCTTACGATCTAATCCGATCCGATCTTACTTTTCTCGGATTACAAACTAAAAAACTACAAATTTATGGGTTGTTTGTTTGTAGAATTCAAAAAACAACATGTTAATATTTTTAAATATTTTATAATCATAATTTAGGACAACATTTATATGAAACATTCATAGTATTTTATGGTTATAATGTATTTGAATTTGTAGATTTGTATAAAATTACATAAACTATTAAGAAATAATATTAGAGTGGGATCTTAAGATCCCGATCCGATCTTACGATCACGATCTTGCAAAGAAGAAAACGATCCTAGGTAGGATCCCGATCTTGACAACCTTGCTCATAACTATATTTTGTCACAACTAAAAGCAAACAAAGAGGCCTAATGGCCATAAGCCAAGACCACGGCTACGGCTAAGGCCAAAGCTAAGTCTCAAGACTATGGTAGTCAAGACTAAAGT
The DNA here is from genome assembly GCA_019973895.1 of Chrysanthemum seticuspe. Classification (NCBI taxonomy): domain Eukaryota; kingdom Viridiplantae; phylum Streptophyta; class Magnoliopsida; order Asterales; family Asteraceae; genus Chrysanthemum; species Chrysanthemum seticuspe. The sequence goes on from BPTQ01000005.1 coordinate 220,644,142, forward strand.
CACGGCAAGGCCATGGCTAAAGCCTTAAGGCTTGTTTACCCAAGACCGTTAACTAAGGTGATCGTATTTATGAAAACGACGAGAACTTGTAAAAACTAGATACTTGTAAAAACATGATAAACTTATTTATATAACAATCTTCATTCAAAATCTATGTTTTATCTACTAAGTACTACAAAACTGGGGAGCTTCATGTGAGGGTTTCATTTGAGTAAAACGTATCGACGAGTTGCTGGATTTACGATTTAAAGTGTCCTAGCTCCTCGAACATTTACTACATGACCTCTGAATTGTGATGGCCCGAACGGTAGTACGATATATATATATATATACTAAACACGTTTTCACAACTAGACCATTTCTATAAACGACATACACAAAAACCATGTACTACATCATGATCAACATAGAGATGTATATAGGATGGTTTATGTTTTCCTAAACATTATTCCAAACCTAAGTCGCAACATTCTATTTTAGGTTGCTCGTAGAAGTTCTCACGGCATATCCATCATTCTCATTATACATTTGATATCATTTACTCTGAGGTGATTCATAGCCCAACTTTCTATTACTTAATTGTTTTGCAAACCCTTGGGGGAGATACATGCTTTATTTTAAATCGAACACATTGCTTTCAAATTATACTTGAATATATTAGTTGCACTAAGTACCACTATTGCCAATCTTAAGTCCCTATTATCATGAACCATTAATCACTTGCGAGTGAACGCGAATAATGTGGATAGATCTATCGGGAATGACAAATACCGTTTGTATTACCAGGTCCGGTAAACAAACGCACTCTATTTGAAGATCCATAGGTTTAATGGCAAATTACCTATTAGGGCATCGGTTACTATTATATGACAGCTATTAACGTTTTCGGTATCATGAGCTTAGTGCAATAATATCTGTTTTGTTTTCAACATTATGAGTGTATAACGACGTAACTCACACAATCATTATGTGTTCAATTGATTTCCTAAACTCTATGAATTCACTCAACCTTTGTGTTGACAGTTTTAAGCATGTATTTCAGGTCCATAATGTCGGAAGCTGGCACGGAAGAGCAAGAACTAGATCAAGAAGGCTATAAATTTTATTATCATTCGAAAACCCATTTAATGTATTTTGTAAACTTGGAACCATCTGGGACCTCATTTTTGTAAACTCTGATATTTATATAAATCAAATGATAAATCTTTTAAAACGACTCCATTAGAGTACGTTTTCTATTGTTATGACTGTTGTGCCATGAAGTAACACCCAGTTTGAATTCCGCTGCGTATCACGAAATTGGGGGTGTTACAGATTGGTATCATATTTCATATATATTGAGTTTACGAAAAGATGTGACATAAGGTGACGTGACGGCATTGCGTGACGATATGATCAAGCCTCGTGACTTTGCGGGGTCTTTGCTAGCCTTTTAAACCATGGATAAATCTTATGTTCATGAGTAAACTGTAAATGTAGTTTGTGGTTCCATTCATGTCATAAAAGTTGGAACAATACATCTTTCATTAGTAAACGTTGGATAATATATATGTCCATGGATGATGGAAGCAAATATTTTTCCGTTATTTGCTAAAGCAGGTCTAACATGATTGATATTTTTGTCATTTTGCTTGTAACAAGGAAGCATTTTGCAGTTTACTTAAGGAGATGATTTATACACTTCACAATTTGATTGACACACTCTATTTTAGTGTGTATTGTCAGTTATACCCTTACGTCATTCATACTCTTTTTCACCCCTCTAAGGATATAAATGACAATACATATTAAAATATAGCGTGCCAATCAAATTATGAACTGTACAAATCACCTCCCGTTTACTTTTACTTGTATTACTGTTTTTTAAAATTTATTATTATTAATATTATTATTTTTATTTTTTTTATTTTTATTAATATTATTACATTTATTTTTTTATATTTATCTTTATTATTATTAATTTATATTTTTTATAATAATAATAATAATAATAATAATAATAATAATAATAATAATTATAACAATAATTTTACTTAAAGTTGAATGAGAGTCTAGACACAAGTTGTACTCTCACTCATTTCTAAATACAAAATCTTACTCTATGAAAGATAAAAACATCGCTTTTAGCATTTGAGTGGCTAATGGCTATAGCCTTAATACTTGAAAGTGTGTCCAAAACCTCCGCATCAAATTCACCAAACATAGAAAAAGCAAATGGTATGAACTTGTATCCGTTGTCCTCACATTTGGACTCCACAACATTATGCAAGGCTACTCATTTTCCCATGAAGTCGCCCCAATACTAGCAAATTAAGAGATTCCGGTTATAACCAAACATGCATCTTTACCATAGAGCCAATTAAATAATAACAAGCTTGGTTTAAAATTGCGTTTTGCGAACCAATGCGCTCAACGTCCCAGAGGCCGATGCGTGATGCGTGATGCGAATGCGAGCGCAATTTAGACGCGATGCGTTTAGTATTGAAAAAGTAAAAAAATTATCTATACATAGCATAAATACCAAGTAAATGCAATAAACTTATAAATAAATATCTTACATATTTAAACTCGGCCAATAATCCATTTAATAAACCATCTAGCCATAATTATGTTACTCGTGGTATCAAAATTATGTCATAGACTCATGGTTTTGAAATTCGTTTATGTCATGATGTTAGATTCCATTTTACAAATATACAAATATAAATGACATGATGTTAAAATATATTAAAAGTATCTTACGAGTTACAAGTTACATCAGTAGCAAAGAATCATAAAGTTTAGTCAAAGTTGAACAAATATGAGCTCTAGTGTTGAATTAAAGAAATTAACTCATTCTGTACCTAATGATATGACATATGTGATTATTGTAATCGAAGAAGAAATCGAGAACATATGAGTTTACAACTTGAATCACACAACAAGAGAAAGAAAACTATTCAATTATGCATTAAAGTAAAGAATTTACTCACTTTCTAGAATCAGTCCCACCACCGGGAGCTTGAATGAAATAAAAATGGGATAATTTGGATGAAGGGCAAGAAATAAGGTCCTCATGAAAATAGTTGGACTTTGTAAAAATGGTTTTATTTTAACAAATCATACCAAATTACAAATTGCGCTAATTGCGACTATTGCTAGCATTATACAAATGCGATAAATTGCAGTCAATTGCGAGCGCAATTTGGGATGACCTCGCATTAGGTACCATGATGCGAAATTTCAAATGCAATGCAATGATGCGTGCAATTTGCGCAATGATGCGTGCATTTTTAAACCAAGATAACAAGTTTGGACCCATCCTCCGAAAGGAACCCCATTGGAGCCTCCTTACGCACTATGATCCCAACATTTGAACATATATCAACAAGAATATCACGCACCAGATTATGCTTGAATTTCACACCCACTTCACTAGAGAGGTGGACCACATGATCTCCCCATTGATTCATACGATGCACATTATAACTCGGGAAAAGGCTACCTTCAGAGAACATAGGTACAATAAGCCTATCGAAATTGGCAATGGTTCATCCTCTATCCCAAGGCGTCAATAGTGATGGTGAAAATAAAATCCTATGCATGTTGGATCCACCTGTCGTGGACTTAGCGAGTACTTAGAAAAAAATTATTTCTCAATGACTCCAAAGTAACACTTTGCCAATGTTTTAAACATTTGGCGGGCAGAAGTGCCAGTAGTGACAGAGAGCATTTCTATGTTGCAAGTATCTAGATCATGCTGAAAAGAAGAACCTGGGAGACAATACCGGTCTTTGTCAGTATCTTGTCATGTTAAACGGTCGTTTGCATACAAGAAGCGAGAAAAGCACACCAGATAATGTCTCCCGCTGAAAGGATGCCAAGACCACCCAACTTGATTGGGAGAGTGGCTAGTATCCACTGCCAATCACCAAACCCCGACCCTAAAGCGGTAATAATCTTCTCTAAGGAGGCACGTAACGTCTGAACAAACTGAACTTGGGCCTCCAATAAATACATAGGGGAAAGCATAAGATAATTTCGCAACCCTAGCATAATTAAGAAGTAGAAGGAACTCACATTAGGGATTATTGAGTTTATGAATTGCCTCCATGGTTTTAGAGATCCTTTTCAAAGCCAAATCTCGCCAAAAACTTTCATTCAAACTACCTAAACCACCAATATGTTTGACACCATTGAGCGGACAAGAGATATTTATAGGAAAAACACCCTCCGCCTACTTCCAGGATCCCCCACAGGTCAGAAAAGTTCATTCTTATCAACATTCAAAAATAAACCACGAGTCAGACCATTCGTCTTGATGATGTCAATCGCCTTGGCAACCATAAGGGTATCTCCAACAATAGTATTGTCATCAAGATACCAAGCCTGAAGGGTAAGCTCACAAGACTGATTAATAGTCCGGACCAAAGGGTGCAAAGCAAGGGCAAGCAATAAAGGACCTAACAATCCCCTTGTTGAACCCATTGACAAGACCAAATGATAGAGTCATCATAATAAGGCCTAGCAGGTCGGGTATAACAAAACTCAGCCAAAGGAGCAATGTATAGGCATCACACCCTAGCTTCCTAAAGTAAGACGCTCCTATCGACAAGATTGAAAGCATTCTTAAAATCCACCAAAGGCATAGAATGCTCAAGCTCGTTACCCTTAGACTCAATGAGTCTATTCACAGAATGGAGAACAACCTTACAACCACCAGGAACACCAATACCAAATTGAAAGTTCTGTATATAAGTATTCATAGAGTTACCAATAGAAGAAGAAGCCACCTTAAAAATAAGCCTTTGCGATACAGTACCAACATCATTAGGGTGTATACCACCACCAGGCTTGACCAAGGGAGTCAAAGGGGCACTAGCGATATAGTCCCCCAGTTGAATAGGGCACTTCTCACTGAGAAACAAGTTGACAACTCCGGTAATAGATCCTAGTAGATCATCAGCAATAGCTGAAACAAACCCTCCCAAAATATACATTAAACATTATGCTCTAAGCCCATCGTGAGCATACAATGTCCTTTTAGGGAAGCTGCGTATCCTGGTCAACACCAAGTCCTTATAGACAAAAAGGGCATCTCCACCAAGTGGAGAAGAAGACGAAGTCGAAGGTGGGGCATAGGGTGTTTGGCCTCTAGCTCGTGCAGGGTGTCAGGAGTAGATGTGGCGACACCAGAAGAAGTGAGCACCTTAATAACAGTAGTGAAGTACCTATCTCCTAGTTTACGTTTGCATTGAACCAGGTTAGCTCCATCATGGTCCTTGGATTTCTTCACCCCACTGAAGGATGGAGTTACTTCAACCAAACAATCCATCACCAAACCAAGACTTTCTACAGGATCCCTCCATCTAAGAACAACACAAGAAATAAATTCAAACTGACATCGTTCTCTCTCACTAGATCATCGTTTAGCTCTGTTAGTTGGCACGAAAGTAATCATAGCACAACAAAGCAGGATAAGGATAAGGAGTGGCACCCACACCGATAAATCCCCCGGGCACGCAAGGACCTTGTTAAAATCAATACTGTGGAAAACTAGAAGGGGGAGGGGGTTGAATAGTTTTGCCAATTAAAACTTCCTTTTAACTATTTTGATCGACTTATGTCAATCTATTTGGATGTGTGTGTTGGATGTTGATAAACAAGCATATAAAGGTATGTAATGAAAAGATAAGAGTAAGAAGCACAAAACCACAACGCGAGTATTTATAGTGGTTCGGCTACAAGGATACCTTCCTTGCCCTACTCCACTCCCCGAGTCACCTACTCGAGAGTTCGTAATCACTACACCAATCTCCTTATGGCGGAGAAGCCTTCACAACGTCGCCTACCCTTTTTCCGGTGCTAGGCTAACCACCGGGTTCTTTCACTCCAAGGTGAACCACACCTACACAACGTCGCCTACCCTTTATAAGGTACTAGGCTAAGTACCTAGTTCTTTCACACCAAGGTGAACCACACCTACACAACGTCGCCTACCCTTTATTAGGTACTAGGCTAAGCACCTAGTTCCATTGCAATGGAGGAACTACTACCCAACACTACACCAACGACTAATCCCAAAGGAGATCAACTCCTTTCTACAACATCATCAAGGATATCAATATCCTTGTATCTAGTACTAATCTATCTTGTACATCAAAACACCCCATATCGAATGTACATCTAAGGCACCTTTCACTAATGCCTTTAACTAGATCTTCAAGACACCCTTCACTAATGTCTTGTGTCTTGACTTCTAAGCACCCTTCACTAATGCTTCTAGTCTTGAATTCTAAGCACCCACCACAAGTGCTTATGATATGGACGATAGATACCCTTTACTAATATCTTCGTCTTGACACTTGAGAAACCTTTCACGAATGTCTTCAACACTTCTTAGAAAAGAAAAACAATCATCAACAAGAAGAATTCAGTAGTCTTGATGATGAGGAAGCATGGCAACTCATGGACTTGAGCTTGCTCGACTTCAAAGGTGGTGATCTTGCCTTTAAGAGGAACCTAGAAGATCACACAAAAACAAAACTACAAACATAGATCTCTTGGATCTGAGGTTAGAGAGTTTTTAACTCTAGGGGAAAGTATGTTAGAAAGGGGTGAGAAACAATGAAGAAATGGCTCACTATTTCTAGAGGAAAAATTCTACTGTTCCCCGGATCCCACAGATCCCTTCCACAAGGGATCCGTCTAGCATAAAGCTAGGGATACGTGGGACGCTCCTCTTTACCCATGGGTATTTTGGTTATGGGTCATGGGTCATGGGTTGATCCATAGGTCTTTTGCTAGATACAATGTATCTCTTGAGTGCAATGCATTTAGTCACATGGGTATGGGTCAAAACCATGGGTTATGGATATTATCCATGTATGATATAAGCATGATGTCATGCAATGGGTTATGGGTCAAGCTCAACGGGTCATGGGCTTTGGGTTGTACCCAACTGCATTCAATGTATTTGCCCAATGGGTTATGATACTTAAGTTTCTACTCATTTATATTACCCAATATACTAGATACTAGTTATGTGTATATTTTACCCAAATATGTAAACACTATTTGTTGTACATATGTAATATTAAATCATAAAATCACTTATACTTCTTTTAGTGTTTTATGTGAAAATGTGAATATGTTAGAAACTATTAGTTCAAACCATCTACGTATTTTATTTGTTTCGTTAAAATGATTTTACGTTTGTTATCGACAAAACATTAGAAGATCATAAAATATAAATAAACGTTTTTACGGCTTATTTGTATTAACAATCTCCCCCTTTTTGTTGATGACAAAACATAAAATTATTTTAAGGAAAAGCTAAAATTCGTAAAAGTTTGAATTTATAGTTTTTACTTTCTTCTCCCCCCTTTTTGTCGAAACAAAAAGAGCTTCGAAAGGAAACTAACACATTATTTTTAGGAAAAACATGTGAAAGAAATGAAAAGAAATAGAGAGCAAGTAACGGGAAAGGATCTCGTCTTTACTCCCCCTTGACGAGTCCATCCCTATGTAAGGGCGTCAAGAAAGTAATACTAAGCTAGTTTGTTTGCAACTAAGTTTGCCAAAGATTTCGTCTAAGTGACGAATGTGCTCCCCCTTGATGATTGCAATTTTGCAAAGGGATCCTAATATTGCAAGTAATTTGCAATGTATTGCTTTGATACAAAGCTCCCCTAGCTTTATGATGTCAAAGTCTTCATGTGTAAATTGAATAACTACAAAACAAAGATTAGAAAACAAGTATAATGCACAATTTCCTGCATATGTGATCCAAGTTAGTAGAAAAATAGTTTTCTGTATCACGGATCCCACGGTTCCCTCCTAGTAGCGATCCGTCTAGGCAAATTAGAGGGATCCGTCTGACTGATGAATAAATTCAGCAAATAGTGGTATAACAAATAATGTTATCACAAAAGTGAGATATGAATACAACGTAATCATATACTCAGAAATATAGCAAGTAGCATGTAATTTCATTTAATAAAACTAGAGTTATGATATACATGACTCTAAAAAATAAGAAAATAAAAAAGTACATGACTAGGAATTTCTAGACCAACTATCGCTTGATGCTAGGACACCACTAAAATCTTCTAGCTCAAGTTTTGTTTAGGTTTAATCTCGTCTAAACATTCGAGGAGATGATAGAACATGAAACGTTGGTCTTCTCGTACTTCATGTATCAAACTTTCAACATGTTGACAATGATAACAATCTTTGTCATGGCTAGGTAGTGGTGGTGGAAGAAATGAAATGGCTTGATGCGAAGGATCAAGTGAAGCGGCTTGTGGAGTTTCAAATGACGGAGGGATTGGTGGAGGCGCATTTGAGAATGGCTCGACCAAGAAAGATGGTGGTGGTAGAGAAGTGTCAACTTCCATATGGTCGGGTGGTTGACTTTGATGATTTCTCATAATCCAAATAGGATTATATGATGGAAACGGCGAAAAGGAAGCCGGAGAAAATGTTGACTCAACACCTTGATTTTGTACCATTATTCCTCCTAATGAGGAGAATGTTGTCGGCGGTGGAGGATGAGACGGCCTAGGAGGCAAATCCTCTAAATTGTAGAGGTGTGGTGATGATAGTGGAGATGTAAAAGAAATAGCTCTAGGAACCAATGGTGATGGTTTAGTGGAGATGATATTATTTGGCCTAGGAGGTATGGTGGTGTTTGGCATAGGTAGTTTTGTGGCTACTATCTTTTTAGGAATTGGTTTGATTGGTTGAGAAGATATCTTTGCATTTGTTGGCTTGACCGAAGATGATTCGGTTGAAGAAATTTCGTGTACAACACGAGCAAATTTCTTGGGTGGTTCTTTGGTGGATAAGTTACTACTTGGAGTTTTCCTCATGATGAGATGATTTCAAGAAGCTTGTAAGGGATTATTAAGTGCTGAAAATTAGGATGAAGGTGATGACTATGAAAGTCCTAACAATGTGGTTTATAAAGCAAGGGATTTGGCAAGTGCATTTAAGCCTTAAGCCACTAAAATTCATTGGAATGTGATGATTAACATGCACAAGAGTCAACTTCAGAGTTTGTACTGATCTAGGAACTCATTTAAGATGAGATGGAGTGTTTAAGTTAGAAAGATGAGTTGAAATGATTGTTTTAGCAAGGTTTGACATAATCTGTCATCCGGATCCCACGGTTCCCTCCTCAGAGGGATCCGTCTAGGCTAATCCTAGGGATCCAGCTCTCAGCAGCTATGAAAGAATAGAAATGATGTTTCTAAGGTCTAAGATCTATATCATCTTTGAGTGTTTCAGTCCTCCTAAGTGTCTTAAATGAAGAGGTGCTTAAGTACTTGAGTGATGTAGCTAATGATTGCCTTTTATGGAAGGAATTGGAACTTTCATGAGTACCAATGAATGAACAAGGATGACACTAAAGATGAGAGTGTCAATTGAAGCTAAATGATCATAGAGATCAGATAGTGACTTAGATTAATCCTTTTGGAGAATATCCTAAAGGCTTAAGATGGAAAAACTAGAATTTGATCAATTTCGACCAATTTTGACGTAAGGATGATTATGATCAATTTTGCTTATAAGAGGTTTCCAACATTTAGATATGAGGGATCATGTGAAAAATGATGTGTGAGCTTGAGAGCGGAAGAGTAATGGATTAAAATGAAACAATAGATCTACAAGCGTCTTTGAGTGTGATCTAGGTAAGTTATGTATGAGTAGGAAGGATCTACTTAACTTGATAAGGACTTAATTTGCATTAAGATACTATGTCTAGCTTAGTGTGAGGTGTTCTAAGGATATGTTTGAAATACAATGTTTGCAATTGCATATTCTGTTTGCCAGATCCCACGGTTCCCTAAATGTAGGGATCCGTCTAGCACAAACTTTGGGATCCGTCCATCTGCTCAGCAGAACCTTTACTAAAGGTATGCAATGATCTTGACAATGAATTATATTCCAAGGTTAGTTTAAAGGGGTTCTAACACTAAGATATCAAATGTAAGATGTTTTATTTCATGAAGGAAATCGGATTATATTGATAAAGCACGAGTACAAGAGGATTGTTCCTATTTGAAATACTACTAGGTTCCTTGAGTGTTTTCGCTAGATGGATCATCAAATGGTTGATGAGTGTTGGCGGATTCAGGAATGAAGAACGTCTTCATGAGGGAAATGTTCAGCGGTTCCATCATCTTGTTCACAAGTACGTACAATGGACTTTGATATTGAGGATGAAAATGCATGACATTATGATAGAGGCGCGTCAAGAACATTCCATATGGAATGAGTTTATTCTTGGATCCTTGAAGGTTTACAATTCGCCTTGCAAAGAAATAGGCGAGATTGTATGGTTGTTGTGTTAGCAAACAATACATTATGTGAGCACAACAAGCGGGAAGGATTTCTCGATTTCCCCTAAGACTCCAAACATTTTCACGTAGGATGAGTGCAAGGGGCTTGTACTCTTCAAGAATATCCCGTGTGTAGATGATGTTTGGATTGGAGTGATGAGGTTTGCATAATATGCGAATTAAGTCTTGTGGGGAAGGAATGTGAGAACAATACGGACTATTTTCTTCACGAAAGTTGAAGAGAGAATCAAGAGACCAATCTTCGGTGAAGGCACATTGTCCATGATTTGGAATTCGGAGAATTTGAGCAAATTGCCCAAGAGTCAAAACAAACTTTTGGTTTTTGATCCAAAACCAAAGGGATAGAGAACGATCCTCATTACGAACGAGTTCGACTTGACGGAAGAATTCCAATACAAACCTTGGACATATTTTCTCGTTAATTTCGAGAAGACATTCTAGTCCTATGGCTCGGAAGGAGGTATTGATACCTTCTTCGAATTGTAGAGAGGTGTCTACAATACGTCCTTCATGGAAGTGATGGGTTTCGAGATTATTGAACCCACGGACATGATTGCTAGGTGTGTTGGGCTCAAGAGAGATGTTCGGAGTGTAGACGCTAGAGAGTGAAAAATCAAACTCATATACGTGCGGCATAGTTGAACCTATAGAAATGATGAGTTAATAAAAAGTGATGTTTGTGGTCAACCTATGATTATCTAACGTTTTTATTAGATTTTTATTAACAATGGTTTTTAACAAGAAAGACACTTAACTCACTTATGGTTTTGACATACTAGTGGAGTATTACTTTTAGAAGAAAAGTGGTTTTAATTTGCATGAAAAAATGTTCTCTAGTAGGACGGATCCCACGGTTCCTTTACAATAGGGATCCGGCTAGTATATCTTCCGGGATCCGTAGATCTGTAGTTACAGAAACAGATTTTATGATGAAAAGCATAGGTTTTTATATGTCATAGTTTTATATCAAGATATGTGTTTTAGCCTACATTTTCGTTAAACATGCATACATGTCTTCTAATGTATCACGAGAGAATGAAATAAAACAAAAAAAAAAATGATAAACACATTATGATAATAATAACCTAGATAACTAGACCATTAGTAATATTTTATTTTAATACTAAAAATGATACAAAGGATTGGGTATATAACCCCAATGTAGATTAACAACACAAAGTAAATGTCTCCATATGTGAACTTCATCATAGGGAACAAAAGTGCGATGAGTGTTAAGATGATGAGCACGAAGGAGATGTAAACCATGTTGAAGACGATCCTTCTTGGTTTCGGTTAGGATAAAATGGAGAGGAAGATGAAGTTTTGAATGAGAGAATTTTTTTGAAATTGGAATATTTGAAAAAGTGGGGGTTTGATAGAGTGGTCGACGGTGGGAGTATTTATGGGAAAAGAGGAATTTTTGATATTTGTGTTTTGTTTTATTATTAGAAAGATATGATTTTTGGATTAAGTAAAACAAAACACAAGTTTTATAAACCATGATTTTTAGACGAAAGAGTGACACGTATGTGAGAAAAAGCTTCCTCATGAAGCTACATGTAAAGCATGTATATGCACAAGAATTAATCAAATAAATACCTAAGTAATAACATTTATTTATTAAACTAATGTCATTTATAGATAAGTGGAAAGTCATACCTCAAATGCACTTAGGAATGTCTTTACAAATGACACAGCAAATGTCAGAAGACAATTCCAGCTCCTTTATGCTTAAGATACCTTCTTAGGGAAGGTAATCTTTATTATCAAGCGAATCCTATGGCTTGATAGATGTGAGCTTTGACTAATCAACATGACAAAGAAGATTAGTGCAATTAAATGAAAAAGTAAATAAGAAAAATGTTGTTATCAAATCAACATCCAAACATATAGTTTTAAAAGACATGGTGTTTGTTTTTATGAAAAACCTTCTTTGTAGTTTTCAATTAACCATGGATCGTATAAAGTTTTTAAAGTACAATATACTTCAAGAAACTTGGAAACGAAGCTCTGATGCCAATTGTGGAAAACTAGAAGGGGGGGGGGGGTTGAATAGTTTTGCCAATTAAAACTTCCTTTTAATTATTTTGATCGACTTATGCAATCTATTTGGATGTGTGTGTTGGATGTTGATAAACAAGCATATAAAGGTATGTAATGAAAAGATAAGAGTAAGAAGCACAAAACCACAACGCGAGTATTTATAGTGGTTCGGCTACAAGGAAACCTTTCTTGCCCTACTCCAATCCCCGAGTCACCTACTCGAGAGTTCGTAATCACTACACCAATCTCCTTATGGCGGAGAAGCCTTCACAACGTCGCCTACCCTTTTTCCGGTGCTAGGCTAACCACCGGGTTCTTTCACTCCAAGGTGAACCACACCTATACAATGTCGCCTACCCTTTATAAGGTACTAGGCTAAGTACCTAGTTCTTTCACACCAAGGTGAACCACACCTACACAACGTCGCCTACCCTTTATTAGGTACTAGGCTAAGCACCTAGTTCCATTGCAATGGAGGAACTACTACCCAACACTCTACCAACGACTAATCCCAAAGGAGATCAACTCCTTTCTACAACATCATCAAGGATATCAATATCCTTGGATCTAGTACTATTCTATCTTGTACATCGAAACACCCCATATCGAATGTACATCTAAGGCACCTTTCACTATTGCCTTTAACTAGATCTTCAAGACACCCTTCACTAATGTATTGTGTCTTGACTTCTAAACACCCTTCACTAATGCTTCTAGTCTTGACTTCTAAGCACCCACCACAAGTGCTTATGATATGGACGATAGATACCCTTCACTAATATCTTCGTCTTGACACTTGAGACACCTTTCACAAACGTCTTCAACACTTCTTAGAAAAGAAAAACAATCATCAACAAGAAGACTTGAGTAGTCTTGATGATGAGGAAGCATGGCAACTCATGGGCTTGAGCTTGCTCGACTTCAAAGGTGGTGATCTTGCCTTTAAGAGGAACCTAGAAGATCACATAAAAACAAAACTACAAACATAGATCTCTTGGATCTGAGGTTAGAGAGTTTTTAACTCTAGGGGAAAGTATGTTAGAAAGGGGTGAGAAACAATGAAGAAATTGCTCACTATTTATAGAGGAAAAATTCTACTGTTCCTCGGATCCCACGGATCCCTTATACAAGGGATCCGTCTAGCGTAAAGCTAGGGATCCGTGGGACGCTCGTCTTTACCCATGGGTATTTTGGTTATGGTTCATGGGTTGATCCATGGGTCTTTAGCTAGATACAATGTATCTCTTGAGTGCAATGCACTTAGTCACATGGGTATGGGTCAAAACCATGGGTTATGGATATTATCCATGTATGATATAAGCATGATGTCATGCAATGGGTTATGGGTCAAGCTCCATGGGTCATGGGATTTGGGTTTTACCCAACTACATTCAATGTATTTGCCCAATGGGTTATGATACTTAAGTTGCTACTCATTTATATTACCCAATATACTACATACTAGTTATGTGTATATTTACCCAAATACGTAAACACTAGTTGTTTTACATATGTAATATTAAATCATAAAATCACTTATACTTGTTTTAGTGTTTTATGTGAAAATGTGAATATGTTAGAAACTATTAGTTCAAACCATTTACGTATTTTATTTGTTTCGTTAAAATGATTTTACGTTTGTTATCGACAAAACATTAGAAGATCATAAAATATAAATAAACGTTTTTACGACTTATTTGTATTAACAAATACGAAACAACTTAGCAAACCCAATTCGCAACCTAGGGGGAATACATTTAACCGTACGCAACTTCTTCAAAAAAATCATGACTAAGAAGGTTTAGGTCAAAACAAATGGACCCAACACCAAGTAAAGACAAATGAGAAATGGCCCCTTCAACAGCAACCGCATTAGTAGCAAAAGTACCAGTCGGCTCAGCTGCGAACCATTCACCCTACTTAAATCTGGTCTATGAGGCACATGTATACCATGGATCGCTACTTCATCAAAACTAGGTGAGAGAACCACAACACCGTTGGCATGTTTACAATTCTTACTAAACATGTGGGTGCAAAAACACTCACCATAAAGCCAGATACCAGCCTGATGAAGTGCCTGATTAAATGCAGAAAATAAGGAAAAATCGCTCACAGCACGTGCTTTGTGGGAAGCCTTCAAAACATAAGTTTTAAAATGGAGAGTGCCAAAGTGGCCAATACAATATTTCTTAGTAAGCCCTTAATAAACCGTAAAAACGGTTATTAATATTTCTCGATCTCTCTAATTTTTTTTTATAACAACATAAAAATATATCAAGTACAAATCTAAAGATTACATGTGGCTTACTTATATTTGTTTAGTTATGTATTGTTTTGTAAATATAAAATGTATGTAAATGAGTTGGGTATAATTCATAACCCATAACCCATAACTTATGACCCATCTCATTACATCATGTATGACATCACAATGGTAAGAACCATAACCCATGACCCAAAGTACATGACCCATGACCCAAAGTCCATAACCCATGACCCAAGATGTCTATTGTATCATGCATGATATCACATGACCCATGGACCATAACCTATAACCCAAAACCCGGAATTGTAACCCAAAATCTGGACTGGTATTACCAGGTAGCCGGATCCCATGGTTTTCAATAGCTAGATCCCTTTTCCAAGGGATCTGGTGGATCCGGGTGAACAGTGGACAATAAGGTCTATAAATAGTGAGCCATTTCTTTCTTATTTCTCACCCATTGTTATATACTTCTTCTCTCATTATTTTATCTCTATGACCACTGATCCAAGGATCATTCTTGTAGCTTTCTTTATCTTGTGTTTCTCAAGGTTCTTATTTCAAGACGAGATCACGCTTCTTGCGTACGAGTTATTCATTCTTCAAAAGAAGAGTTTGCTCGAATTCATCATCACCTCAAGACCACTGAGCTGTTTCTTATTATTGATACATCTTCTTGTGTTCATAAAGTTAGTTGTGATCGAATTAGTTCTTCTGTTTGTGTTAAGAACCCGGTATTTAGATTTATACCAGAAAAAGTGTAAACGACGTTGTGCGGTTTCTCCATCGGTTAAAGGCAGCTTGTTGACATAGTGCTTAATAACTCTCGAGTTGGGTACTCGGGGAGTGGAGTAGGGAAAGAAAGGTGTCCTTATAGCCGAACCACTATAAATCATTGTATAACGCTTCTATCCTTTTATCTCTTTACTATAGATCATTGAAGAATAAAAACTCAAAATCGAATAACCGTTCGAAACCAAAATTGTGACGAATGTAACCAAACACCCACATTAGCAACGAAACCTTAAAACCCGTTCGGATGAATCAAACGAAGCCTTACCACTGTTTAGAAAAAGCAAAAAACCCACCACAACAACCGAAGAGAATCTGGTCTCAAAACGAAACCCCAAAAATATTGTACGATGATAAAAACAAACGAACTCTAGAAAAACATACCTGATCGCATCTTAACCCAACTGAATGTTGAATTGACGAAGAGGCGGGATCAAGACGATTATAAATGATGGGATGATGGTGAAACAGTAATTTATTTATTATTAATATGATTTTACTTTATTATTATTATTTTTTATTTTATTATATCTTATATCTTTTACTATTATTATAGTATTATTATTATTATTTTTTATTAAAACTCCCTTCTCATATTTTTAAATCGAGCTTCCTTTTTTTATCTTCTTCAAACCAAAAACACATACAAACTTCTTTTTAACAAAATCATCTTAATCCTACTCAATTCATTAACAAGATGATTTTTGATGGGATAAACATGACTTTGTTAAAAAAGGGGTTTGTTTGTGTTTTGAGTTGAAAAAGATGGAACTTGTGTTTTTTCTATAAATATCTTGTTAGCCTCGCTTTTTTATAAAGATAACGTCACTTACGTGAATTGGACTAGATGCATAGTATACTTTGCCCATAGGGACTAGTATCGTTTAAGTTGCAAAGTAATGGTTTGTTGAGCCTATAAATACCCCTCATGACTCTCCATGAGGGGTGAGGTTAATCATTTGGTTAGTGTGTTCTTTGTTTCATCAATAAAAGTATCTTTTGTTTCTCCTCTCTCTCACTACTTTCTCTCTCTAAAAGGATGAAGATATTCATCTTCTTCCACCAACCTAGACCTCCAAAACCACATAAATCTTATGTATTCACGGTCCTACAATTGGTATCAGAGCACAGGTTATTGTGTTTTATTGATTTATGTTGGTTTGAATCTTGTTTTTAAACTGATTTTATATAATTTTTGGTGTCGGAATTTTTTTCCCCATACTTTTTAATGATATCAGTGTTTAAACAAGTTTATGTATCTTTTTGGTCAAAATAGTCATTTAGTCTATGATTGTGTACAACTGGTCTTGTGTTATTTTCTTGTCCAAGTCAGATTCTGTATTTACTTTTGTGACTTTTTGATCCAAACCGTGAGATAGATGAGGTCAAATAGTGGTCAAACAGGCTATATGAGGATTCAATATACAGTTTTCTAGGTTTAGATGAATCTGGTCGGAAAAGTGGTCAGAATACTCCCCGGAAAATGGTCAAAACCCTAGTTTTCTACGTCTATGAACAATCTTACGCGTATGGAATACGCGTAAGAGCTTACGATCAAGCAATTTCCTACGCCTATGAAATATTTACGCGTAAGGGATTTTTTTACTCGTATGAAGTTACGCCTATGCAGATGGTTACGCGTAAGAACTCATTCTACGCTTAAGGATGTTATGCGTATGATTTTTCTACTCTTAAGAACTAAAATGAAAATGAGAAAACTTATGCGTAACTAAAAAAGACCATGACCATCGACCAAAACACCATATACCAATTGACCTCAGTCCTAGTCAAGACCTTCATCAGTCCAAGAATAAATCAAAAATGGAAATAAAAAAGACAAGCAGTATCATTCGACCCAATTCAAAAACAAACTACAAAATCTTAACCTACATCTAGACTCATCAAAGGACCCTCACAATCACTCCCCAACTCTCATTCATATCCACGACTCAACATAAAAACAAAGACACTCAAGATCTCTGCTTCGATTTAATTTTTTTTGCAATCTTTTTAAAGATTGTTTCAATTAAATCTATATCATCATCGACCGTTTTGGAAACTTTGTTTCCTTTTTATCCGAAACATAAAAATAAATTGATTGATAACAAAGGTGCTATAATCATTTTCTTGTTTCGTTCAAGACATCAAAAACGAAAATACAAAACGTGAATCTACCGTGACCCTCCAAAGGATCTTGAAGTCACAACACTGTGGTATTCGTGCCTTCTTGACTCGCGCTTAACTGACTAAATCAAAAGGGTGATGAGTTGTGTATGATATAAGGATCTTGATGTGATAAGATGAAGTGAGATCTAAGAGGACGGAGATGTGTTATTGAATGATTTGTGAAAGGAGTATTTTTTTCTCAGATCTATTCAGAAAGAGGAGCGTATTTTTGTGTTGAGATGCGAATATAATGGGTGTTTAGGGTTAGTCAATGTGTGAGTGTTTTTAGGGTTAAGATATATTTTATAACCGGTTTTAAGGAGTTAATTTGGATCGGGTTTTTGACTTAGGCTGCGAAGTTTAATTAACCGGTTATAAGGGATTGTAAAGTGGATTACTCTTGGGCTTAACTGATGGGCCGAGTTAGGTTGATGTTACTTGGACTTTGCCTTGGCATACATGGACAGTGATTCGTTGTGGTTATACGGAATTAAAATGGTTATCCAAATCTTTCACTAAAATTTGGATACAATTTTTTATACAAAGATTGGTATTTTGGTATTATAAAATTTCACGGGGGGATACAAAATTCACGGCTTGAACGAATATTTTATGAAAAAATGACTACGGGGTTTTTGTACGGTATTGCTTACGCGAAATTGAGGTGACATTTCACGGGTGAACTTCATTGTCTTTGAGACGTTGTTGGTTGATTGCAAGTCTCAAGATAACTTGTTGGGGCATAAATATCACTTTAAGTGACTATGAATTGACAATCTGGTTATTACTGATGTAAGGAGTTACGTTATAGTGCCCACAGTGTATAACTATCACTTTAAGGAAGTTGTAGTACTTAGTGTCACACGGCGTTGTGGAGTTGTTCAAAAATTTAGAACAAGCAGTAAGTCATAAAGTTGGGATGTTTACTTCCTTTTCAAGTTAGTCGTATCGGGTTTTCTCTAAATGTGGTCATTACTATTAGCCGGTGAATTCAAAGGAGGTTCGATTTAAGGTTAGTTTGAGAGAATTATTGAGAGTATTTTTGCGACATATTCTCACGAAAATTTGCTCAAACTAAGGATTTAAATATTGCATCAAGAAAAAGGTATACGGAATGTACGCAACATTATGATGATTCCGATAGCTCGCAACCATCAGGAGGGAGAAGTTGGTATTTCATCTTTCGTGATTGGATTGTCGAAGGGATTCGTACTTAAGACTGAAGAAGGAGAAGTAGTGTGTGTACATCGGGGCTTTTTACCAACTTAGATGCAATACTAAGTGAGTTATGTTGTTATGATGTTCCCAGAACGACAACCATTATGCTAGAATCAAGAGTCTACTTTCTTCGCTACGTGTTGGAAGAGTGTTGTCGGTTCAGGAGGGAGCAGAAAAAGAAAAAAGGCTCACTAGTTAGGAGGGAGTAATAACCTAACTAGACCGTCACAGTTGAAGTTCAGAGCTACAAGGATTTGTGCCGTCAGCGCCAAAGATCAAATGCCGAGATCATCAGAAGAGAGAACTTCAAGTTTGCCTCAGTATCTAGACTACAGAGACTCTGCGCCTCAACAAAGTCAACATTGTTCATTACTATTGTAATTTACTTTGTTTTGTATTTATAGGTCTCACTGTAACCATTCACGTGTGAAGATATCTTGGAGGGATATTGTTAGCCTCGCTTTTTTATAAAGATAACGTCACTTACGTAAACTGGACTAGATACGTAGTATACTTTGCCCATATGGACTACTATCATTTAAGTGGCAAAGTAATGGTTTGTTGAGCCTATAAATACCCCTCATGACTCTCCATGAGGGGTGAGGTTAATCATTTGGTTAGTGTGTTCCTTGTTTCATCAATAAAAGTATCTTTTGTTTCTCCTCCCTCTCACTACTTTCTCTCTCTAAAAGGATGAAGATATTCATCTTCTTCCACCAACCTAGACCTCCAAAACCACATAAATCTTATGTATTCACGGTCCTACATATGTCCCATCCGGCCAAGGGCGTCAAACTTCTTGGCGGCTCAGTTAGTTTGGATGAAAGCTGTTGGGAATTATCTGTTACCACAAATAGTTGTGGTTTACACTGCTTGGAATACACTAGCAGTGGAAACGTATTACCACTGCTAGTACATTATTACCACTAGAATAGATTTTGTGTATATTTTATATTGTTAGCTTTATACTTATATTGTAAAGGACTCCTTGTTGTATAAAAGGAGGTCCTAGGTCATTGTCTTAGGTACTTGTCTAATTACCTACGTATTACTCACAAAGGCTTCAAGGTGAAACCCTAGTGATAAACAAGATCACTCATATTATTCATTAATAATATTGGAGTTTAAGTTTTGTGTTTAATCTGTGTTTACTTACAATATATCATACAATCCGTCTTCTAAGTATTACTAAGTAAATTCCGCGTGCTTAATAATATTATACAACATATCATTGACACAAGGTGTGTATCCAGATCCATCAAGTGGTATCAGAGCGAAGGTTCTGATATTTTATTTTAGAAGATCCAAGGAATAAGCTTAACCTACTCACTCAATTCAATGGAGATGGAAAACAACCAGTCCAACTCTTCTACACCAAGGCTACCTAAGCTCAAACTTAATGAGTTTGAGATGTGGAGGATACTGATTGAGCAATACTTTCTCATTCAGGACTATGCTCTATGGGAGATCATTCAAACTGGTGATTCTTTCAAGTCTGTGACTAGTACTCAGAAGGTTGGTGACACAAATGTTTTGAAAGTTTATGTGCCTGAATCTAGTATTGAAAAGGCACTAAGGAAGAATGATCTTAAGGCTAGAAGTTTGTTGCTGATGACTCTTCCTAGAGACCAGATCATTGCATTTAGCAAGTTCACAACTGCTAAGGAACTGTTTGAAGAGATTTGCTTAGTGTTTGGTGGTAATGATGCTACAAAGAAGAAACAAAAGACATTGTTGAAGCAAAGTTATGAAAACTTCTCTGCTTCAAGCAATGACTCACTTGATAGCATCTTCACCAAACTCCAGAAGATTGTTACACAACTAACTGTGTTTGGCATTGAGGTAGAAAAGGAAGACCTCAATTTGAAGTTTCTAAGAAGTTTGCCTTCAGAGTTTCAAACTAATGTTACTGTCTGGGAAAACAAATCAGACATAGAAACAATGAAGCTCAATGACCTTTACAAAAACTTCAAACTTATTGAGCAAAGGTTGAAGAAGGCAGGGAAACTTGGTACAAGCTCTAGTAGCTTGGCATTGTTGTCAACCTCTGTTGACAGTGATGATTTTTAAGATGATAGTGATGATGATGTTGCCACTGCTGGTTCTAAAGTTTCCACTGGTAATGTTAGTGTTACCACTGCAGGTTCTAAGAAGAAGGTTGCTAGTATTGGAGATCCTACTTTTTATGCTTTCATCTCCACACAAGTAAATGGCTCTGTCTTAACTCATGAAGACATAGAGCAAATTGATGAAGATGACTTGGAGGAAATGGATATAAAATGGCAGATAGCTCTTCTTAGCATGAGGGCTAGGAAATTCTACAAGAAAACTGGCAAGCCTATTCACATCAATGGTAGTGAAACTGGAGGCTTTGATAAGAAGAAAGTGGAGTGCTTTAACTGCCACAAGTTTGGACATTTTGCTAGAGAATGTAGAAGACCAAAGACCAAGGACAACAGGTCTACTTGGTACAAGCAAAATAAGGAACCAACTGTGGAAGAACCAAAGGCAATGTTGGCTATTGATGGTGTGAGCTATGATTGGAGTTTCATGGCTGATGATCAAGAGGAAGAACCATCAGATGCTGCTCTTGTTGCTACTGAATTTGCTCTCATGTCTTTCTCTGACTCTGAGGTACAAAACTTTGAAAGTTTTTCTAAAACATGTAGGGCTGCTAGAGAAGTTGAAAGGCTTAATGATTTATATTCTAATGAAAGACAAGAGTTGTATACTGCTAATTATACTGTGTCAAATCTTAGGAGAGCTATAGCAGTATTAGAGAAACAAATAGATAACTATAGAGAAAATGAGACAAAATATAATGATGATATGATTCTTCTTAGAAGAGAGGTAGAACATACAACAGCTGTGAATGAAGCATACCAAAAGGAGTTTGAAAAACTTCAAAAGAAAAATGAAAATGTCAATTTAACTTTAGACACATGTTATCATCAGTCTAAGTCAATTGATAAAATTTGGAATGCTCAAGTACATAGTAAAGTTAAGTCTGGTATGGGTTATAATACTGTGCCTCCACCACTAAGAGGTGTTCCATCACCTCCAGGTATAGATTTAGCTCATACAGTCTTAGAAGAGTTTCAGGACCTTGAACGTGAATATGGTCCTTTAAAGGACACAATGGTGAAAAGTGAGGGAGAGATTAAGCATGAAAATGATGTTTTTGAGAGTGCTAGTGACTCATCTGTTATTGATGAGAATGTTAAAAAGAATGTAGAGGCTTCTATCCCAAAAGTTGTTAATGTTGTTACAGAGGAACCTAGGAAACCAGTTAATAAACCTAGATCAACTGTAAGGTATGCTGAGATGTATAGGAACAAGCCTACAGCTCCTAGGGGTAACCAGAGGAGTTGGAATCATGTTAAATCTCAACAACTAGGTAGTGATTTTGTGATGTACAATAAGGCATGTTATATCTGTGGTAGTTTTGATCATTTACATGCTTATTGTGACTATCATAATGGGAGAAGGGAAGTCCATGGGAATAAAAGGGTGGAGTCTAACAGGTTTCAAAATAATGTACACCCTAATTCACATTGCAAAATGGTCCCAAGAGCAGTTCAACTAAGAAGTGGTCTCAAAACTTTTGCCACTGCAAAAACAGTTAACACTGCTCACCCTAAGTCACATGTTAAAAGTGCAAAGTCCAAAACAATTTTTGCAAAATCTGCACAAACAGGGAAAAATACTTTTCAGAATAATAAGGTTCATTATAACCAACAGTGGGTACCTAAAAACAGACCAGCAGTTACCACTGCTCATTCAAAAGTTACCACTGCTCATTCAAAAGTTACCACTGCAAGGGTTGTAAACAAGAAAAGAGGGGACATGGGCAATGTTGTGAAGGCCTCAGCACGTTGGGAATGGAAACATAAAGGAACTACCTCTACAACCAATCCCAATGGTGTATCAATGACCTTTGATAGATTTAACTATATTGATACACAAGGCAGATCCAAGTCAATTATGGCTTGGGTCCCCAAAAGAAACTAACTCTTTTCTATTATGTGCAAGAACATCCAAGGACAAAAAGATCAGATCAAGGATATACAGATAGTGGGTGTTCAAGGCACATGACTGGCAATAAGTCCAATCTTTCAGATTTTGAACATTATGATGGACAATATGTCAGTTTTGGAGGTGGAGTTAATGGAACAACAAGTATGATGCAAGAACTCTAAAGATGAAGGACAACATGGATCATTATTATTATTTCACAAAACTGCAAACTGAGTGCAGTAGATACATCCATGGAATACAGATAACAGGCATCATTACATCAACTGAAAAACAACTAAACAACTTCCTACTCCAAACAAAAGCTTCACAACCTACCCCAACCATACTCCACTTAACCACCATCTACCATCTATGGATTCTTTGGGAAGCCCCACTTTGGCATCACCTTAGGAGCTCCATGCATATCAATCCACTTATAAACTCTAGGGCATGCTAATCCCCTCACCACTTCTCTGACTGGTGGAGAGGATGATGAAGGACCCGCTGGTGGTGGTGCTGCTCTTAAGGGTCTTGCACGTGGTGCTTGGAGCTCTTCATTAGGGAGTATTGCAGCAAGGGGAGGCACACTCATGGCTCTTGTGGAAGTCTCATCATCTGTGTCCTCATAGGGAGAAACATAAGAACTTATTTCTGAACTATCTCCCTTGGTCAAAGCATCCTGAGGTACTGGTTGCAGATTTGATGGACCAGCAAATGATGTAGTAATACTCATGGACATATGAGATCTTTTTCTGGTTGACACTTCTTCAAACTCTTCTTTCTCTACTCTGCTTGGGTTGTTCAACACAAAGTCATCCCATGCACTGTCAGAAAATGAACTGTCTGAGGAAAGATTGATTGGATTGGAACTGCTCATGGTGATCTTTTGGAAATCTTTTAAGTGAGAAGTGATTATGTGGTAGTAGTATGTGAAGTACAGTAAAACCTCTATAAATTAATAGTATTGGGACCAGAATATTTTATTAATTTAGCGAGATATTATTATATCGATAAATTAATAATTTATTAATTTAAAGAGATTTTACGTATGACTTTTAAAATTTGAAGTCTAATATAATAGCCAGTTACAATATATATATTCATTAGAGACGAAAAATAAATCTGAAAGTCAAATTTCAATTAACATTTTATGAATTCACATTTATATTTTATGAAAATAAAATTAACATCTTTTGTTGCAATACGAGAAGACAACGCACCAACTATTTAGTGCAATAAGAAGATTTCAAGATAAACTCAATATATATTTGAAGTTCAACAAAAAACAAGTGACTATTCATTTTTTACTAAACAATCTTAGGATTTTGAAGTGTATCTCTCTCACACACATATATACATATATATGTTATTTTTAGTAGTTATTAATTTATAGTTTCGTTGGGACTAATATATATACATTGGGGTTTCAAAAAAATTATTATCTTACTATTTTATCGATTGGTGTCCAAATTTGTACTGGTCCCAAGTTAGGACTGGACAAATTATTAATTTTATCGAGGTTATTAATTTATCGAGTATTAATTTTTAGAGGTTTTACTGTATGTGTGTAAGTTGCACTTTAATAGAGGTTATGTTGGAACAATAAGTTAATGAGGGGAAGATTTAAGTGGTTGAGAAGTAAATGAAGTCTTTGACTTTGGTGACCGGATTAATAACTTGGAGTGGACTTGTTGACTGTGTGGTCTAACCACTACATGCAAAATTGTTGCATCTAATTCTAGTTAATTTGCCTAACCACTGTCAATCTCAACAATGCTTTCAGTGTTTGGATTCTATGTGTGATATGCAGGATTGAAGGAGTATTTGTTTAAACCAAGATGTGGTTGTTTAGTTCTTGTATTTATGTTTGACCACTCACTTTTATATAGAATATAAGCCTAACAGTGGGAACTATAATGCAAGCAGTGGAAATATGTTATTCTCAAATGGGAAAAAGGAAAACAGAGAGAGTGCATTCATATAAATGAGTCATTACACACAGAGAGAGAGTCAACAATCACAATCAAAACACAAAAGATAAATTCCTACATTCCTACACCCTACATCAGCTACTCCATGGGCTTCTTGCCTTTGCCCACACAGTCATGCTTGTTTTTCTGTGCTCTCTTCCTTTTGTTCTCAAAGGTGGATTGCATTCTTGGACAAGGAAGACCAAGAACTTGTGGAGGAGGTTTTGGTAGCATTGCAGGCTTCGTTGGTATGGATATATGCTTCATATTGGAGACAGCTGTTTCCAGTGCTTTTGTAAGAGCTCTTGGCAATTCTTTGGCCATGGAATAGGTCTTATCATTTGTCTCATCCCTGATGAGCTGGATTAAACCTCAAGAGATGGTGCAGGTTTTGCAGCAGGTACACGCTTGGCAGTCTCTTTAGTGTACTTCTTGGATGAAGTGCTTCCAGCCCATGCTGGGAAGTATCCAGCCCATCCTGATGCCTCTGAGGAAGTCTCTGACTCGATCACATATTCTTCTTCTGAATCAGAGGAGATGTCAATGGTATTGGAAGGATTGCTCATGATTATTTTTTAGGGATTTTGTGTGTTTGAATGTGCTTTGATGAAGATTACAATAAGCTAAGCCTCCTTATATAGCCAAAGTCGGTTACCAGGGCTATTTAATGAGTATATTTACTTTTTCCTATTTTGGTAGGTTAAAGAGTAAATATAGATATTATCGGGTTGACTTTGGAAGATATTTTTTTTGGGTAATGGTTTGGTTAAAAGTACCTTTGGTTAATAACAAGTTGGTTATTCCTATCACATACATGTACATAACCAAGCATAAATGGGAGTTAATCTTAAAAGGTGTATAACTGAGATACACAACAAATGGTTATTGATTCACCATGTCTAATCCACATAAGAATCAACTAGTCCAGAGCAAACGACTACTGGTAAAGACTTGACAAATCCGTTTATGGTTGATAGTTTACCAAAAACTATATGGTTATCAACTCACTATATTCTTTATGATTAAGAGTTGGCTAGTCCATAGCAAACGGCTCATGGTAAAGACATATCAAATCCGTTGATAGCTGGTAGTTTGCTAAAAACTATGATAAAAGCAGTCTAGTTTTTTATGTTTTTATTTACCACTGCTCTTTGAAATTTTTGTGAAAAATTACCACTGCTAGTTCACAGTTTCCACTGAAAGTGTTATTTTACCACTGTTGTTCTAGCCGTTACAACTGATTATGTCAGTAACTTATTTTTTACTAGCCGTTGAAAGTAACCACTGATTTCCATATATATAGGGTTAAAATTTTAAGAAGATTATCTACTTTCCATATTGTTATTTATCCGCTTAAGATAAATACTTTCTAAAGATAGTTTTTCTTGCGCAATAATCTTAAACCCTAACCCTATATATCTTTCTCTCTCAATTGGCTAGTTATTCCTTCAATTATTATTGACATAATATCGTTTTTCATCAAAAGTTTCTATGGCACCATTAAAATTTGCAGATGAGCACAACCAAGTGGCCTACCTACAAAAGTCTAACGAGAAGAGTGGCCCCGTTTTTCATCAGATTGTGGACTTTATCAATACTACCCATATAAGGTATGCTTTGCTTTTAAAACCCACAATCTATATCTCTCAAATCAAACAGTTTTTCAAAATATGAACAAAGATGGCAACATGATTTTTACACCTCTCCTTCCTCAAATGCTTGCAAAGATTACAACTGAACAAAACACACCCGTAATCTCTGTTCCATACATTGATTATACTCCACCTGTTTCTCAGACCTATGAAAGGAGGAGCAAACAGCCACCTTCTTTCATGACAACACAACATGTTTCTGAACCTTTTGGTCTAGGAACAAGCAGTGGTGGTTCTAGACTTCAACCTAGTCTAACTAGGGAGGAATCTGAGCCAATGCCCCATGATTCACCTCTCCCAACAGGTAACACAGTTGGAAGTGATGAGGGCAGTGGGAAACAATTGGAATTGATGGTTTTGTGTACAAAGTTAGTCAAGCAGGTTGAATCTCTAAAAAATGACTTGGCACATGTCAAGAAGCAGCATGCCAAGGATATTACACATTTAAAAGAAGAGATTCAGACCTTGAAGAAAGAGTTGCAGGGGTTGAAAAAGCACAAGAAGACTGCAAAGTTGGTGATCTTATCTTCATCCTCACCTAATGATGGTGATTCAGCTGGTTTTGATCAAGATTTGGGTAATTCTCCCAAACAGGGGAGGAAAACAAGTGCTGAAACTCAGGGGAGGAAACTTGATTTTGAAGATGAAGGGGTTTCTAGTAAAGGAGCAAAGGAAGCTGATACTCATGGAGAGCAACTAGAGCAAGATATTTTCTGTACTGCAACTGATTTTACCACTTATTCAATTTCCACTGCAGAGCCAAATATTCCCACGGATGAACATAATGTTGCCACTGCAAGTGAAGAAATTGATAAACAGAAGAAAGACAAAGGTAAAGCAGTTATGGAAAGTCAAGAGCAACCTGGAAGAAAGATTTCAAAGAAAGAACAAGTTCAGATTGCTCATGATAAAGAAGTTGTTGAAAAGATAAATGAAGATGAAGTTGCTAAAAAGAAAAAGGTTGGATAGAATGGAAGATTCTCTAGAAGATCCACTTTCCAATGTTCAACCTACAATACTTAGAGAGAAGACTCCAGAGTTTAGCTATGTTACTTCTAAAGAAGATATTGAGTTCTTGATTGCTAATAATCCAATAATCAAGAAAAAGGCAATTGACCTTGTAGCTGATGCATCCTTAACTGAAGATCAAAGAACTGCTCAGTTGAAGGATTTCATTCAAATGAAGAACAATCAAGCACTTCAAGATGTGATTAGTACAGTCAGAAAGGGTCAAAAGAAGCAAAGACAACCAACCAAGGCATAAATTATTTCATACATGAAGACTTATTGTTGTCATGTTGGTGGTTGGAAAAAGCATCAATTCAAAGGAATGCCTGATAATCAAGTTGAAGGTATCTACTACAGAGTTCAAAAACATGATAAAGATTTTATTGCAATGGGCTCTGAAGAAGAAGAAAGAAGGTTTCCTGGATTGAAGAGAAAGGCCAAAGAAAGTGATTCTCAGACTGTTAAGAAGACTAAGGTTGCTGAAGAACAAGAAATTCCTACCGAGAAATTCACTGAAGAACAACTGACTGGAATGATTGTGATAGCAGAAGAAGATTTTTATCCAGAACCACTGCAAGTAAGACATCCTATCATTGATTGGGAGGTTTACACTGCTAGCAATTTTGCTTCAACATGGAAGATCACAAGGCTAGGTGGTGAAACTTCATCATTCATGACATTTGAAGATCTCATTAAAGCTTTTGACAGAGATGACCTTGACAAATTATGGAAGTTAGTTCGAGAAAGGTTTGATGCTCAAGATCTCAAAGATATGAAGGAGATGCAGTTATGGATTAATCTTAGAAGGCTCTATGAACCAGATGTTAATGATGATTTTTGGAAATTCTCATGTACATGTCCTGGTACTAAATGGTTTTATTATGACTAATGTGAAGTTCATCATGTTTCTACAGCAAATGGAGCTGATGTATTCATGCTTGCTGAGAAAGAATATCCACTCAGAGCTGGAACTCTCACAGTGATGTTATGTACAACAATAAGAGTTCATGAAGACAATAAGAAGGTTAGAGCATTGTTACATAGGCTTCAAGATCAATGTTCCAGAGCTATTCAGATGTTAAGAAAGAAGTAAAGTGTTTGATTGAATTCCCCAAATCCTTAAAGATGATGCAGATTGAAGAAACTTATTGATTTGCAGAGAAATCATAAGTTTAGGGGAGGATTGTTGGGAATTATCTGTTACCACGGATAGTTGTGGTTTACACTGCTTGGAATACACTAGCAGTGGAAACGTATTACCACTGTTGTAGGAGAACGCGTCTAGATAAGTATAGAATATATTTTGTGTATATTTTATATTGTTAGCTTTATACTTATCTTGTAAAGGACTCCTTGTTGTATAAAAGGAGGTCCTAGGTCATTGTATTATGTACTTGTCTAATTACCTACGTATTACTCACAAAGGCTTCAAGGTGTAACCCTAGTGATAAGCAAGATCACTCGTATTATTCATTAATAATATTGGAGTTTAAGTTTTGTGTTTAATCTGTGTTTACTTACAATATATCATACAATCCGTCTTCTAAGTATTACTAAGTAAATTCCGCGTGCTTAATAATATTATACAAAATATCATTGACACAAGGTGTGTGTCCAGATCCATCAAAAGCTTCTGCCAGGATCTGGCTCTAAAAAGGGTCTCTAAAACTATCTCGCCAATGGACGCAATTCTTAAACTTAATGATCCCCAATGTGAACTCCTCCTTCTTCATAATTGTGCTAGGATTACGAAATTGTCTTATGCTTTGAGGACATGTTCCCCTTTGTACGTGCGAGAGGCCCAGGTCTGGTTTGATCAAATGTTACGTGCTTCCTTGGAGAAGATTATTACAGCCTCTGGTCCAGGGTTTGGTGAATGGCAGTGGCGGCTTGCCACTCTCCCAATCAAGATGGGTGGGCTTGGCATCCCTGCTGCAAGTGACATTATCCAGTATGCTTTCCTCGCCTCCCGTTTGCAAACTAGTGACCTGCAGGACCAGATATTGGCAAAAACGGACATTAATTCTCATGGTCCTTTGTTTCAGTAGGCTTTTGATATTTTTAATAGTGCTTGTAACATAGACATGCTCTCTGTCACCTCTGACGCTCCTGCCCCCATATGATGAAAACCTTGGCAAAGCGTTACTATGGTGTCGTTGAGAAAGATCTTGTTTCCAAGTATTCGTTAAGCCCAAGGCAGGTGGCTATCCTCAGTTGTACCCGCGCCCCACATGCACAAGATTTCCTTTTCATCATACCTATTGATGGGTTAGGCAAGAGGATGAACCATCGCCAATTCTGGTCGGTATTGTGTTATAGGCTTACCATACATATGTTTTCTGAGGGTAGTTCATGCCCGAGTTGCAATACGCATCGTATGGACCAATGGGGAGACCATGCAGTTCACTGTTCCAGTGAAGTGGGGGTGAAGTTCAGACACAACTTGTGTTGGGTTCATTAGAGAAAGTATAGTTAACTTGTGTAATCACAAGAGAACTAAGGAGAACCTTTGCTAGAATTATGTTTACGCGGAAAATAAACACAAGACTCAAGAAGACAATAAACACCGAATACTTGATCCTCTATGGATCTATATTAATTCACTAAAAAAATGTTATTCAAGAACGTACATTAACCCTAGCCGCTGGTTTATTTTA
The DNA here is from genome assembly GCA_019973895.1 of Chrysanthemum seticuspe. Classification (NCBI taxonomy): domain Eukaryota; kingdom Viridiplantae; phylum Streptophyta; class Magnoliopsida; order Asterales; family Asteraceae; genus Chrysanthemum; species Chrysanthemum seticuspe. The sequence continues at coordinate 220,674,274 of BPTQ01000005.1, forward strand.
TAGTACAAGAAACCCTAATTGAGAAGCTTACTCATCACGTAAAAGATATGCATTATCTATTCCTAATTTAACTCATGCATATCCCAACTAAATACTAATAATACAAAAACTACATATCCACAAAAATAATAATAACTATCAGTGGCAACTGCACTATCCGCAGGAACCACACTATCAGTAGAAACTATAAAGCTATCAGCAGGAACCTTTATCAGCAGGAACCCACTGTTACAATAATTCCTAACAATCCTCCCCTAAACTTGAATTTAACTATGTTAACTTCAAGTTTCCAGATAGATCTTGAACGTGGAAGAGGATTGAAGATAAACAGCAACTGAAGCACAAGAAAAATAACCAGCAGAACACCTAGAACCACCAGAAACAGCAATGAAGACCATGATTCCATCAGCAACTCCTAGAACTGCAGCACCAGGAACCAGCAGCAATAGTAACCAGAGTAGATTTGATAAGCCTTTACCAAGTAGCTACTCACTCTTGGGCTAGCTGGTTCTTGAGTGGAATCATGACATCACCCTGGTGAACATGAATCAATGGTGTGCTGGAGTACCCTAATGGTTTTTGGCAAACCATCACAGCCATCAACGGATTTGATTTGTCTTTACCTGAAGCCGTTAACTCAGGACTAGTCATGGTGTTCCACTGCCTTTACCACAAGCCATGAACTTGTGGACTAGCCAACTCTTCATCTATGAGGACATGGTGAGTTGAGCACCATACAACTTATTGGCAAGTTGTCAACCTTCCAACAGATTTGAGAACTCTTTACCAGAGCCGTTTGCTCATGGAGTAGCCAATGTTTGGTGTGTGAGACCAGGGTACATTGATAACCCTCTGATTTTGAGTAAATCATCAACTATCAACGGATTTGAAAATACTTACTAGAGCCGTACCCCCATATCAAGTTAACCCTTTGTCACTAAAGACATGGTGAGCTAAAAACCATATATGAAGCACAACTATACAACATGATGCTCAAAAAAGAAAATTAGTAAACATAATAATATATACAAAAGATTTTTTTTAACACAAAATAAAATAAGAAATAAAGAATAAGAAATAAGAAATAAATATAACAACAAACCAGACATCAAGTGGATTTTATCATTAACACGTTTGACCCACTGTTCTGCATTCACCAAATCATTGCCAACTAGAGCAGTAAAGAAAGCCAATTTCTTTTTCAGCATTTGCTCCAACAAAGGTACAGACAAAGGATAGTCTTGATCTGAAAACATATACACATAAACCCCAGACCAGGTCTGCACCACATGCACACTAGACAAAGGATAGAATGTCCAACCATAAACCTTCCACTGATTCTGACCTTCCCAAATCCTAAACCCTGCACCATATTGATATTTGGAATCAAGCAACACATGAAGATCACCCAACAACATTAAACCAGCACCAGTTGCAGGATGAGATTCATAATGTTTGACACCATGCCATATAGTGCAATAAGATCTTGTCTGTCTAGAAAATTAAGGATCTCAGTAAGAAAAGTAAAATGTCTCACAGACCCATCATGTCGATACACAGTTGGGGTGACTTCCCATCTCACAAATTTAGACCAAACTACTAACTCCTCATCAAAATCATCCTCCACAAAGTCCTTTATAAAAGAACTCTCAGAAGCATGAAGATCAAAGGAACCCCTCTTCTTTCTTGCTATACTCTTTTGTCTGTGCCCAGAAGTAGAAGAAGGAGAAAAAGTAGTAGATGCATCAACAGTTTGGACCATAGGAGTATCAACCTTCTCTTGTTCAAGTGCGACCACTGATGGATTTTGTAGAAAGACAGGAGTAGACACATGATCTGTCTCATCAGTAGAAATACCCTTGTCTCCATCAGTAGTATTAGATGGCACAAAATAAGGAGAAACTGATGCAGGAATCTCAGCAGAAACCTTTGGAGAACTGTCAGAAGGAATAGATTGAGCTATATCAACTGGTGTCTCCTCAGCATAAACTGGAGCATCATCAGAAGCATCACCAGTCTTTAATCTCTTAGGATTAGGACCTTCCAGAAGAGATTGAGCGCGTTTCACCCTGGTATAAGGATTGAGACCATCCTTCTCCAACCTTGCGAGAATGGTGTTATACTCTTTGACCAACTGATCATCAGGCAGGGATTTCACAAAGGCCATAGTCCAACCTGTGTTGTAAACAGTAGAACTTGTATTCTTCACAAATTCTCTCATATGTTTCCTCTGTTCAGCTTGAGAGAGAGGTTTGTCCCCTTTTGCTTTAGCCTTGCATTCTGCATCTGCTTTCTTTCTTTGATTCACCAAGGCCATAATATCACCAACATAATTCTCAGAGTCAAAGGCACCACCTAATATAGATTGTGCAAGAGTTGGATTGTTAGAAACATCACCCGCTAGTTGATTCCAAGTGTCATCAATAAATTTGAGAGCAAGATCATCAAGTTCTTTCCTTCTCTGTAGTGTGACATTAGGAACTGTGTAAGACTGACTTTGAAACTCTGCATCATAAGTAGCCTGAGTCTTTGCAGCAATTTCCTTATCACGTTGTGAAATCTCATGAAGACTCAATAGCCTAGCTTGTTCAGCCTTAAATGCATCAGAGTCCATATCCTCATCTAGTACTTTACCTTTGCCCTTATCAACCTGAGAAGCAGGAAAAGACTCAACCTCAACTGAATAATTCTTTGGATCAGAGGGAATGGACTTAGGAATCTCAGAAGCAATAGATGAAGGATCATGCTTATCTGCAGCAACAGGAGTGTCAGTATGAGCTGATGCCTCTGATTCCTTATCCTCACCCACCTTGTCAGGAGGAATGTGTACATGATTAGCAGCAATAGAAGGTTCAGAAGAATCCACCATACTAGCTTTGAGGGCCATTTGACTCAGATAATTCCTCTTCCTAATCTGCCTCCTTTGAAACACTTGAACTTCTGGATCCTTTGGAGCTTGAGTCTCTCCTAATGAAACAGATGCCAAGACATGAAGTTCCTCAAGATTATGTGTCCTCTCATTACCCTGTTCCTCCTTAGAATCAGACAACACAACTCTGCTCCTCCTATTATTAAGCCTAACCTCCAAATCTGTCACCCTTTTCAACAACTTAACCAAAGCACCACCAAGAGTCTGCTTGGTCTCTTTAAGCTCATCCCTGGATTCTTGAAGCTTAAGCTCCAAATCATCAACCTTCTTGATATACCTGTTGAGTAAACTAGACATATTCATTTGTACATTAGGATCCTCAGCTCCACCAGCAGGATTACCTGTGGTATTTGGAGCTTCATTGGACCTTGGAGGAGACACATGAAAATCATCACCAAAAGCGGTGTCATCCTCAAAATAATGTCTAGGAGGACTAGCAGGTTGAACAAAAAGTTGGGCAGGATTGACCTCAGTCTCAACAGGAATTTGTTCCTGTGACTCAGAGGCAACCACTGGCTCCTCAGGAGCAACAATCTCTGGTGATGGTGGGGCAACAGGTTGAGATGAAGGTGTTTGATGGTCATCAGTGGCAACTGATGCAGAGGCACCAGCAGCAACATTGACACCAGGCAACATTGAGGGTAACAGAGGTCTGTGTTCACCAGCAAAATTAGTTTTCATAGTTGCAAATAATTTAGCAGTTAATTTAGTAATGACCCTTGGAGTTTTATCAGAGGTTTCAATGCCTAGTATCATTTGTAGAAATCTAGGATACATAAGAAATTTATGTTTGGTATCCTTTATATTCTTAAGCATTTCCTCAAAAATATATCTTGAAAAATTATACTCTCGACCATGAGCCAAACAGATTATAGCATTTGCAATAGAACTAGAAAACTGATTCCAACCCCCAAATTTAGGACTCAAACACTGAAGCAGGGTATGGACTAAAAACCTCCACTTAGGGCAAAACTTATTTTTATACCAAATGATTTTCCCATCCAAGGGATACCCTAAGCTGGTTAGACCAGCAATAATCTCATCTCTATTGTTCTCAAAGAGACCACCTTCATCATCAAATTGTAACTGAGTCCTAATGAGAGAATCAGTTATCACATACTCTTCTCCATCAATGGTAGCCATAATCTCCTTGGTAGAACCAGTAGGAGATCGCTGATGAGCAGTGGACCAAAATTACTTGACAAGAGAGTCATAAAAAACTGATGGAGAGAAAGTGAGAGCATACATGATCTTGGAACGCAGAAGAAAATCAATCATGGAGTCATACAAATCACTCCCTTTGCCATGTTCCAAGAAAGCAACTTTGTTGTGATCTCCTTTGTAATCGAGTGTTGCCATTGATACAGAGTGAGAAGATTGAAAATGAGCATGATTCAAATTAAGAGGGAATTGTGGTGTGGGATATGTCTGATTGACTATTTAAATGAGTTACCCAAAATAGTCGTTTAAATTGACAGCAGATTCGGAACAAATCTTTGACCAATTTTGACTTTAAATAAATCCCGAATTAAATTCCCAAATTTTATCAAAACCAACAGCAATGAAAAGTCAACCAGCGGAAACCAAGCAGTCAAACAGCAGAAACCAATTAACTTTTGTCCGAAGTTATCAATCCAAAGCTACCAGCAAAATCCACAACTCATCAGCAGAAACAATCACAATATCAGCAGCAATGAAGAAGGAATCAAATCAAATCTTTGACCCATAACAGTGCCTTAACAGTCTCCAATCAGAACTTTTAGCGATACAAATTCCAACCATCAATATTTACCATAACTTCTACCGACCTAAGATTCCATTAAGCCTATAAAACCAACCCCTTGCATCAGCAACCATACAAACAAACCACATAACCCTAATCAGCAAAAATGACTAACAACCAAATAACCATGAACAACTCACCAAACCATCCTATTGAGTTATCATCATCTAACAGTGAACCAGCCCATGATGGATGGTTGAACTAATTTCCCCCTGGTGCAAACAACAGTGTGACTTACATCTCTAGAGAGCCTCCTAGCAAGTCACCATTTGCATACACGTCTTCAGATGAAGATCTTCCTAATCCTCCTCCTCATGTGGAGTTTGAAGTACCAGTGTTGAGCTCAATGCCATGAATGAAGACACTGATGATGAGGTTAATGATCCAACCTACATGCCACTCAACAACATGCCACTCAATGTTGCTCCTCTTGCTGTTCTATCACCAATGAATTAGGAGCATTGATAACACTCAATTAGGAGCATTGATAACACTCAATTACGTACTTGTGTACTAAATATGTGTTTTCGGGTTATCTCAATAGGATGCTTTTTCTACTTCTAGTTTATTTTTCTTTTTCCTTTTAGAGGTCGAGATAACCGCAACTCCAAATAGTTTGCATATAGGCACACAATAGGCAAAAATGTTTCCAAAAGGAAAATTTTGTGCTGCCTGAATCACCAGACCCACGGATCCCAGCCTTCATGTTGGACGGATCCCTCAAGGGAAGGATCCGTGGGATCCGTGAGACATAAGCTGTTTTTTACCTTCTATTCTTCTCACTTTGGATGAAAAATCCACATTTGTTTTATTTTTTGGAGTATGTTCTTTAATGCTTGTGTTCTCATGATCACATGCCTTAAATTCATATCTAATCATTAGATTTTAATCCACATTTTGAGTCAAGCATTCATTACAATGCTTTGTTTTTCTATATATAGAACTCCCAAAATGCTTGCATAATCCATCTCTTCCTTACAAACACAATACACCATGTCATTGATCGGTTCCAAACCGTCAAGTTTATCACACAAGCTAACCACTTGTGAATGGTCAACCGTAATAAACTTCAAACAGCTCAGAAACAATGCAATTAAGATCTGGAGAGTTTAGTGTTTCCCCGGGTCGTTAAGTCCCAACGAGGTGTGAACACTGTAATACAACGAATCTGTGATCGGGTGAATATTGAACAGGAAAGGGGTTATGATTGATTACACTAAGGGAATTAAATCTAATAAAGACTTTGAAGTCATTTTAATTCTATATTTAAAATCGATTAAAACGCAAAAAACCGGGAACTCACCGAGCCCTGAAAGTGAAAAATATGCAATTTAAGTCCTACGAGTGCAAAACTAATTTTCCTACATTCTAAATGACCAAAAATAATTTTAGGAAAAAGCTGGGTATTTTTTTTGACTTTTATTTTATTTTCTACGAATTAAAAACTAATTTACACTAATTAAATGATAAAAAATACTAAACAAATTAAAAAAAATCTGAAAAATTCACTAAAAATACTTCTAATATTACTGAATCTATGAAAAATAAAAAACTACACTAGTGCTTAATGAAATAAGTTGTTAAAAAATGAAATAAGCTAAGTAGTATAAAACTGTGAAATGCCCTTAAAACATTAATTGTGCAAAGTAAAACCAGAAAAAGACCCAAGGGCAGTTGGACTTTGAGTGTGGTGTTGTGGTCGTGGCTATGGGGTCCAGGAGGTCCTGGGTTCGAATCCCAGCTATGCATTTTTTTTCAAACATTTTTTTTTTCAAATTTTCTTTTTGCGAATTAAAGTAGAGATGGAAATAAGTACTTTTTGTAAAAACTTTCTTAACAAAACCTTAAGAATAAGCAGTTAGCACTGCTTATTCACATCAGTTGATACAAAAGCAAATCGAACACACCCTTTTTGACAGATTTTTAAGCACAAATAAACAATGGAATAAGCTGTTTAAAAGGAGAACAAGCTAATAAGCATAACATGTAACTAGAATAAGCTAAAAACAGTAAGAACAGCTAAGTATGGGGGGACAGATAAACAGTTAAAGGGAATCCTAAGTTTATGGGAAAATAAGCATAATCAATTGATAATAAGCTAATCTAAAGGACTAAATAAGCATCAATAAGCAAAAGATAAGCTAAAAACTAACTCTCCTAATCTATGTCACCTAATAAGCACTAAGGTTCCCTAGATAAGCTAATGGGAGCAACTAATAAGCACAATAAAGGTGGGATAGCTGCTGTGGTGTTGCAGCAGTGGACAGGGCCAGGGGGTGTTTTCAAGGGCTAATTAAGCTGCTAATAAGCTAAATCTAAAAATTATAAAAATCACTATTGACTAGCCAACCCACTGAATACCATGCATACCAAATTTTAGCTTATAAGACCTAGTGATAAACAAATGAAACATCTAAAAAAAAACAAGCCACTTGGCCATTTAGGCTGCTGTTAACAGTTAATAAAGTGGCCACATGCAAGTTTCTAGTACAAATTTAAGCTAAATCTACTATCCTAATGTGCAAATAAGCTAAGGCTATATTGAAAGTGGTATGTGGAGATATAAGAAAAGCAAGTTTGAAGAGATTTTGACTGAAAGTAAGCTGCAAAAAGATTGGTTAAACACCAGCCAGTGGGCTGTTTTGTGCAAAAAGTTTTAGACAGAAAACTCCTTTTTTTTTAACTTGAGTAAAGATTGTTAAAACATATTTCGACCATTAAAACTAACTAAAGAAAGCTTAAAGGACTTTGACTTGTAGAGTCAAAACGGGTAAAAACCAGTTTGAGACCCCAAATACACTTGAGCCAAACACCCCTTAATGGGGTGAAATTGCTTAAACAGTTTTTTTTTAGAAACAAACTTGGTATTTTTACTTGTTAAAACTATATTGTAGCTTAAAATAGAACTTTTGACTGAATGATAAGGAGCAAATAACTAATAAGCACTAAAGTGCTTATTAGTGAAATAAGCAATAAAAAGATAAGTTAAAAAAAACTTTTTCATTCATAAAATAGAAACATTACAACTAAGTTAAAACAGAAATTAAACTAAAAACACTAAAAACCTACTGCCTTTCAAATGCTTATAATGCTTCTATTTATACTAAAAATGTCTAGGTCTTCAAATGCCCTTGTGTGTTTGTTTGCTGAGAGAAAACAGAGAAATGGACATCTTGTGCTTCTTTAGCTTCAATCTCAACCATCCAAATGATCTTGGGCACCAAGGTGAGCATCTGAGCCGTCCACTTTAAGAGCTCCAATGGGAGTTTATGGGATTGCCAACATGGCATTTGACCCATGTGGGTTGTGGGGCAAGCTTGAGCGTGGGAATCAGTGGGTGAGAGGTTGCAGGGAATGGGATGAAGGAATATGTCAGGGGAGGTTGGAAGAAGGGGTGTAGGTCTGGGTTTGCAGGAGAGTTGGTGAAGAAAGGAGGAAAAGGGGCGGTTTTAATTTAAACCGTGGGTTGGGATTGGATTCGGGTAAAAGGGGTATTGGATTTGTGGATTGGACCGGGTTGGGTGGATTGGGCTTGGGAGTTAATTATTGGATTTAGGATATAAGTTGGATCCAATTATTAATCTAGGGACCAAAAGTGTATAATTCGAATCTCCAGGGACCAAAACTGTAATTTCTGAAAATGTAGTGACCACTCATGTAATTTCTGAAAAATAATCCAAGGGTCATATCTGACAATCTCAAATAATAAAAGGACCATATTTGCCAAATTTGAAACTCCGGGGACTAAACTTGCAATTATCCAAATCTTTTGAAATTTTTCACCAAAGGACTAATTATGACAACTTATGATTTCAAAAGGACCTTTGGTGACTTTTCTTTTAAAATAAATGCCTAGGGACTAATTTTGACAAGTTTTGAAAGTTGAGGGACTGAAACTGCCAATTATGCAAACTTAGCTCGTTTTTCATCTGATTTTAAACATTTTGCATCTGAAACATACAAAATGCAATTTTAGGATATTTTCAGTATTTTGATGCATTTCTGAGCATTTTTAAATGTTTTGCAGTTCAGATTTGACCAAAAATGATGAGTATTTACACACTCATCAATCCCCCACACTAAACTATTGCTAGTCCCTAGCAATCTTTTGAGAAAACTTAATGGATTTGAATCTCTTTACCAAAAGCCTTTACTTCTGGAGTAGCCAAATGTTTCGGTTCAAGTAAGAACCTTAGTACACTGATAACCAAATGATTTTGAGCAAACCACCAGCTTTCAACGGTTTTGATTTGTCTTTACCAGAAGCCGTTTGCTTCTGGACTAGCCAACTCTTAGATAATATATACTATCTTTGGTGAGCTTATTACCAATTATGGTTTTCCAACTGCCTTTACCACAAGCCATAATCTTGCGGGCTAGCCAACTCTTCACTAATTTAAAGATATGGTGAGCTGAACACCATACAATTTTGGGCAAATTGCAAGCCGTCAACGGGTTTGAGATATCTTTACCAAGAGCCGTTTTCTCCTGGATTAGCCAATCCTTTTGTTTATTAGACATGGTGGACTGATAACCATAAGCTGAGTAAGTGCAAAACACTTACTCCAAAAAAAAAAATTGGCCAAAAATGGGGGAATTGTGTGGTATAATTACATGATAAAATTCGTGAGAATTCCCCCCCACACTAGAAATGAATATTGCCCTCAATATTCAAAGTACCGGCGGTTATGCCGAAACATAGAACGTAAAAGGGAAATACTACGGCCATTATTTGAATTTTTTTTTTTAATGAAAACTTATATACAAAAGCGGGGGGCAACTCCCCCACACTAGGGTGGTACACACGGGTGAAAACCCATGTTTAACTACTGTTTTTGATTACCGAGTCGCTAGCTTGACTCGACCCCGAATTAATTTGTTCATGGGGAAGTAAGTGGAAGAGACAATCTCCATCGGACTTTCATTCAAGATGTTTGTATAAACATTGAAGTACGTGAAAGTTCCACACCGATGAGATATATTCCCGGCTCAAGATAATGGTTCATGGAAATGCCGGGATCAAAGATAATGTCTTCATTCCCGAAGGAGTGAAGAACAGGAGAAGTGACAGAATATATGAAGAAAAGAAAGAAAATCATGATAAAAATCATGACTAACTCTTCATCCTCAATAGGAGAATTCATAGTTTCATGAATCTCATCAGTTAAGCTCGCTTGATCTAGACATATCCCGGGTGTGTCTAGATCAAAGTAGAAGTTATCATACTCCAGCGGAGATATGATATGAGTGAGTTCACCGGCGAACTCCTCGTGAAGAGAATCAATCACAAGATGTAAATCTGTGGATTCTTGTTCCACTGTAGACTCATCACTATCCTCAATCTGAGTATCAAAGAGTGGATTCTCAGAAATTAAAGTGAATTCAGAGTCGAATTCAAATAGAGGATTGGTGAAAGTAACTTTGAATGTTTCGGGAACAAAGTGATCAACATTCTCTATTGGACTGTTAGGGTGAGAAGTGAGTGAACGATCATTATAAGGGAGACTTTCAATCTCTCCCAAATCGGCTTCGAAATCAAAGAGACCATCGTCACTTTCTGATGAAAGTGGACTGATGTGAGTGAGTTCATCGGTGAACTCCTCAAGAAGAGGATCAGACTGTGGGAGTGATGCCTCAACATACTCGATGTTTCCATAGGAAGCACAATCGTCGCTAAGATCAGAGAAAGTTTCAAAATGATCATTTGAACACTCAAGAGGGGAAAGAGAATCACACATATGATCAGAAGTTCCCTGTGACTCTCTCGGGATTGGGACAAGGTTCTCAACACTAGACTTTATTAATTCGTCCGATTCCTTTTCAGGAACAGTGTCAAGATGCTCGTCCCCCATGCTCAGAGAGTGAGTGGGAGCTTTGGGTGTGATAGCAGTTGTTTGAGAATGAACCTCAACTGCTGGGATATCAACTGATGAACTTGATGAATCTTTATAGAATTGAAGGATATCAAGTGTATCCTCATCATCACTGTCATCAGGAATAAAACGAAATTGAGAGCTAGATCTGGCTGCTTTTTCTTTTGCAATTGATTCCCTAATAGATTTTTCAAAGGCAATCTGGGAATCTAATTTAGCAGTCCGCTCTTCAGCTAACAAAACTTCCATGGATTTTTGATTTGGATTATCTTGGGAGTGTTTACATTCCTTCAAATCTTTCACTAAATCAAAAAGATCAAGGAGAAGATTTTGAGGAAGTGGCTCAGGCTGAGGTGGTGCCTGATTCATTTGGTGCTGTAGAGGTTGGTCATGATATGAAGAGTCGTAATTGTTACAGGGAAATGGATTCCTTGTTTGACAATCAGAGCTAGAGTGAGGACCTCCACAATACTCACAACAGTAAAACTGATGTGGCTGTGAGTTATATGTGTTGTAGTCATAATTGTTATCAGGAACCTGCTCATAGACAAGCGTGTTTCCCGATTGACAATCAGAACTGTAGTGTGAACCACCACAGTACTCACAACAGTAAAACTGCTGAGTCTCACAGTGTGGTAGCTGATGGAATAAATTAGTTGTGTTATGGTAGGAATAGGGATCCTGGTTATAGACAGACCCGTTTCCTGATTCCACCATGCTACAACTGGGGCAATTGCCACCATTATAAGGACCACCACACCATTGACAACCAAGAGGGTGAGGATAAGACATAGAAAAGAATCAAAGGTTTACAGAGGGGTTGGGATGAAGAATCAAAGATGTGAGAGGGTAAAGATGGATATTTTTGGATTTTTGGATAAACATTTTGTAAAAATAAGAAAGAAAATCTTTTTGGGTTTTTGTGTTTGTTGAAAACTGATTTTAAAATGTTTTCGGGAACCGTTTTGTTTTTATATGATAATAATAAGAAAATATGAACAAGGATGGTAAATATACAATGGATGTATATTCAACAACACTGATGCTTCAAATTCGTAGTACGCAGCACACCTCCCCGGCAGCGGCACCAAATTTTGATCGGTTCCAAACCGTCAAGTTTATCACACAAGCTAACCACTTGTGAATGGTCAACCGTAATAAACTTCAAACAGCTCAGAAACAATGCAATTAAGATCTGGAGAGTTTAGTGTTTCCCCGGGTCGTTAAGTCCCAACGAGGTGTGAACACTGTAATACAACGAATCTGTGATCGGGTGAATATTGAACAGGAAAGGGGTTATGATTGATTACACTAAGGGAATTAAATCTAATAAAGACTTTGAAGTCATTTTAATTCTATATTTAAAATCGATTAAAACGCAAAAAACCGGGAACTCACCGAGCCCTGAAAGTGAAAAATATGCAATTTAAGTCCTACGAGTGCAAAACTAATTTTCCTACATGTTAAATGACCAAAAATAATTTTAGGAAAAAGCTGGGTATTTTTTTTGACTTTTATTTTATTTTCTACGAATTAAAAACTAATTTACACTAATTAAATGATAAAAAATACTAAACAAATTAAAAAAAATCTGAAAAATTCACTAAAAATACTTCTAATATTACTGAATCTATGAAAAATAAAAAACTACACTAGTGCTTAATGAAATAAGCTGTTAAAAAATGAAATAAGCTAAGTAGTATAAAACTGTGAAATGCCCTTAAAACATTAATTGTGCAAAGTAAAACCAGAAAAAGACCCAAGGGCAGTTGGACTTTGAGTGTGGTGTTGTGGTCGTGGCTATGGGGTCCAGGAGGTCCTGGGTTCGAATCCCAGCTATGCATTTTTTTTTCAAACATTTTTTTTTTCAAATTTTCTTTTTTGCGAATTAAAGTAGAGATGGAAATAAGTACTTTTTGTAAAAACTTTCTTAACAAAACCTTAAGAATAAGCAGTTAGCACTGCTTATTCACATCAGTTGATAAAAAAGCAAATCGAACACACCCTTTTTGACAGATTTTTAAGCACAAATAAACAATGGAATAAGCTGTTTAAAAGGAGAACAAGCTAATAAGCATAACATGTAACTAGAATAAGCTAAAAACAGTAAGAACAGCTAAGTATGGGGGGACAGATAAACAGTTAAAGGGAATCCTAAGTTTATGGGAAAATAAGCATAATCAATTGATAATAAGCTAATCTAAAGGACTAAATAAGCATCAATAAGCAAAAGATAAGCTAAAAACTAACTCTCCTAATCTATGTCACCTAATAAGCACTAAGGTTCCCTAGATAAGCTAATGGGAGCAACTAATAAGCACAATAAAGGTGGGATAGCTGCTGTGGTGTTGCAGCAGTGGACAGGGCCAGGGGGTGTTTTCAAGGGCTAATTAAGCTGCTAATAAGCTAAATCTAAAAATTATAAAAATCACTATTGACTAGCCAACCCACTGAATACCATGCATACCAAATTTTAGCTTATAAGACCTAGTGATAAACAAATGAAGCATCTAAAAAAAACAAGCCACTTGGCCATTTAGGCTGCTGTTAACAGTTAATAAAGTGGCCACATGCAAGTTTCTAGTACAAATTTAAGCTAAATCTACTATCCTAATGTGCAAATAAGCTAAGGCTATATTGAAAGTGGTATGTGGAGATATAAGAAAAGCAAGTTTGAAGAGATTTTGACTGAAAGTAAGCTGCAAAAAGATTGGTTAAACACCAACCAGTGGGCTGTTTTGTGCAAAAAGTTTTAGACAGAAAACTCCTTTTTTTTAACTTGAGTAAAGATTGTTAAAACATATTTCGACCATTAAAACTAACTAAAGAAAGCTTAAAGGACTTTGACTTGTAGAGTCAAAACGGGTAAAAACCAGTTTGAGACCCCAAATACACTTGAGCCAAACACCCCTTAATGGGGTGAAATTGCTTAAACAGTTTTTTTTTAGAAACAAACTTGGTATTTTTACTTGTTAAAACTATATTGTAGCTTAAAATAGAACTTTTGACTGAATGATAAGGAGCAAATAACTAATAAGCACTAAAGTGCTTATTAGTGAAATAAGCAATAAAAAGATAAGTTAAAAAAAACTTTTTCATTCATAAAATAGAAACATTACAACTAAGTTAAAACAGAAATTAAACTAAAAACACTAAAAACCTACTGCCTTTCAAAGGCTTATAATGCTTCTATTTATACTAAAAATGTCTAGGTCTTCAAATGCCCTTGTGTGTTTGTTTGCTGAGAGAAAACAGAGAAATGGACATCTTGTGCTTCTTTAGCTTCAATCTCAACCATCCAAATGATCTTGGGCACCAAGGTGAGCATCTGAGCCGTCCACTTTAAGAGCTCCAATGGGAGTTTATGGGATTGCCAACATGGCATTTGACCCATGTGGGTTGTGGGGCAAGCTTGAGCGTGGGAATCAGTGGGTGAGAGGTTGCAGGGAATGGGATGAAGGAATATGTCAGGGGAGGTTGGAAGAAGGGTGTAGGTCTGGGTTTGCAGGTGGGTTGGTGAAGAAAGGAGGAAAAGGGGCGGTTTTAATTTAAACCGTGGGTTGGGATTGGATTCGGGTAAAAGGGGTATTGGATTTGTGGATTGGACCGGGTTGGGTGGATTGGGCTTGGGAGTTAATTATTGGATTTAGGATATAAGTTGGATCCAATTATTAATCTAGGGACCAAAAGTGTATAATTCGAATCTCCAGGGACCAAAACTGTAATTTCTGAAAATGTAGTGACCACTCATGTAATTTCTGAAAAATAATCCAATGGTCATATTTGACAATCTCAAATAATAAAAGGACCATATTTGCCAAATTTGAAACTCCGGGGACTAAACTTGCAATTATCCAAATCTTTTGAAATTTTTCACCAAAGGACTAATTATGACAACTTATGATTTCAAAAGGACCTTTGGTGACTTTTCTTTTAAAATAAATGCCTAGGGACTAATTTTGACAAGTTTTGAAAGTTGAGGGACTGAAACTGCCAATTATGCAAACTTAGCTCGTTTTTCATCTGATTTTAAACATTTTGCATCTGAAACATATAAAATGCAATTTTAGGATATTTTCAGTATTTTGATGCATTTCTGAGCGTTTTTAAATGTTTTGCAGTTCAGATTTGACCAAAAATGATGAGTATTTACACACTTATCAGTCATCCACAAACCCTTTAGATGAATCACCTAGTACAAACAATCATCTTCATGATACCCAAAGCTTTGTACTACCACCATCCAAAATACCACAATCAAACTCTAGGATATCCGCACGGATTATTATCCGATCTTGTTGCTTAGGAAAACCAACCTCAAATGGTTCTTCATCAACAAACAACTCACCACAAGATGCTTCCTTTATAGCACCTCCCTCATCACCAACAAGTACACCAAATTCATTACCACCTAAAGTAACTCTTTTGGAACTCCTTAAGACTCCAACAAGATCTAACCAACCTAAAGAAAAAGAATTAGTCTTTTCAACACCCCCCACATCTCCAAATACTATATTTCAAGATCTTGAAACATCACCACCATTAGCTCCCATCACATTACAAGAACATCTAGGTTCTTTTCCACCACCATTTACAAACATTCCGGATGTTGATTCATATTTTCCTATTTTTCCACCACATCTTCCGCATAACTCTAATCAAAACAACCCGGAAAACTTCCGCACTCATTACCCACATCATTAACATTGTGAACATTGCCAATCCACTAGGGAAATCGCAATAGAAGTTAGGGAAGAAATGCGTTTCATACTCAACCTCATCCTTGATCGCATCAATACCATCACTCATTAAAACCTCCATCCATAACCTTATGCAAGCATGGAAGGAATCACTACTACTATTTTCTAATTTTAGTATTTTTTTTTTCTTTTGAAGTCATTTTCAAGAACAAGTCTTGTTCTTATTGTTACATGCTTGTACGTGGCACAAATACCACTACAATTTGTTGTTTTATTACAAGGTCTTGTTTACATACCTTGGCTCCCAATCTTGATTCTCGTCAATCACAAGATTATTTAAGCATGTTACTAACCTTTCTTTTTGTATGATTTTTATTTTTCTTCTCTTGACACCCCAAACAAGGGGGAGCTACAGTCAAGGGGGAGTTACTGTTTATTTCTTCCAAGGGTTAACTTTTTGTTTCGACAAAAAGGGGGAGAAGAAGTAAAACTTAGGGGCTTTCAAAACTTACATCTATTCTTAAGTTTTACTCATCATAACATTATGTTTTGTCATCAACAAAAAGGGGGAGATTGTTAATACAAATAAACCGTAAAAACGTTTATTAATATTTTGCGATCTCTTTGTATTTTGTTGATAACAAATATAATGTTGTCTTAAGTATAATCATAAGGATACATGTTATTTTTGTAAAGCATTTACATATAGCCATTTAAATACAAAAATGTAGTAATTAAGCATTTGCTGTAATAGTTTATTAGGATGGGTAAAAACCATAACCCATGGATCTTAGCCCATACCCAAGAAGACTAGATACAATGTATACTTAGATACATTGAATCTAAAGAAAACCCATGGACCAACCCATAACCCATGACCCATAACCAAAAAACCCATGGGCAAAGAGGAGCATTCCACGGATCCATAGGATTACACTAGACAGATCCCAAGTGGAAGGGATCCGTGGGATCCGGGGAACAGTGAAGAATTTTTCCTATAAATAGAGAGCCATTTCTTCATTCTAACTCACCTCTCTTCTTACTAAATCCCTCAAACACTCTCATTCTCTTCTAACATATAGATCACTTGATCTAGAGAGTTGGTCTTCTTTCTTTCTATTGTGATCCTCATATAGGTCCTTCTCTAAGGCGAGATCACGAGCATTCTACAAGTCATCCAAGCAAGGGGTCCTTGATTGATTTGTCACTCCGCAAGATTTCTGTAGTGAAGATCTTGTATTTGTTATTTCACATATTTGTTGTGTAATAGTTGTGTTGGTTTGGTCCACCGTGCTACGGACTCGGTATTTAGCTTTGTACCGGAAAAAGTGTAAGCAACGTTGTGAAGGCTTCTCCGCCAAGTGAAGGAGTTTGTTGACATAGTGCTTGAACTCTCGAGTAGGTGACTCGGGGAGTGGAGTAGGGCAAGGAAGGTGTCCTTGTTGCCGAACCACTATAAATCGGTTGTGTCATTTCTATCCCTTAACTTTATTTATTTGCTTACATTATCATTAGATCTATACGTTCTCAACATCCATAAGATCTCACATATTAACTAATCTAAAGTTTTTGAAATCAACTTAAAATCAGCAAAACTATTCAACCCCCCCTTCTAGTTTTCCACATTTTTGAACAATATTCCAGAGATGGATGTCCATGTTGGAGATATAATTTTCCATCTTCATAGCCCATATGTCATATTCGTCCTTCTTCAGGTAGGGAAATTTTGCATTAGTGTTGAACATGGTGGTAACTACCTGCTGAATAGTGGATTGGGTGTTTGATGGCTCAGGCTGTTCTTCATTTTCTGAATCTGAATGTTTTGATGATGTCATTGTTATGGTTTTGAGAAAGAGAGTAAGACTGTCTTCTAAGAAAGATTCTCACCAGGCTCTGATACCACTTGTTGGGTTCATTCCAGATAGATCTTATGAGCCTTTGAGAAAGTATAGTTAACCTGTGTAATAACAAGAGAACTAAGGAGAACCTTTGATAGAATTATGTTTACGCGGAAAATAAACACAGGACTCAAGAAGACAATAAACACCGAATACTTGATCCTCTATGGATCTATATTAATTCACTAAAAAAATGTTATTCAAGAACGTACATTAACCCTAGCCGCTGGTTTCTTTTATACTACAAGAAACCCTAATTGAGTAGCTTACTCATCACGTAAAAGATATGCATTATCTATTCCTAATTTAACTCATGCATATCCCAACTAAATACTAATAATATGAAAACTACATATCCGCAGAAATAATAAATAACTATCAGTGGCAACTGCACTATCCGCAGGAACCACACTATCAGTAGAAACTATAAAGCTATCAGCAGGAACCTTTATTAGCAGGAACCCACTGTTACAATAATTCCTAACAACCTGGCGAGGGATATTCTCGTCGACATATGTTCCAAGGTAGGGATTATAGTGAAAAGGGAGGCTCCAATGGGGTTTCTTTCGAGAGATTGGAAAGAGCTACGACCTGCCGACTTGCTATTATTTAATTGGATCCAAGGTAAGGACGCATGTTTGGATGTGACTGTGATCTCTCCTTTTGCGGGTATTGATGCAACAACCTCGTGGGCCCCAGGGGTAGCCTTACATAATGCTGTGGAGAAGAAGAAAAAGAAATATGTCTCCAAATGTGAAGAAAACAGTTACAAGTTCATTCCATTTGCTTTTTCCACATTCGGGGAGCTTGACGCGGAAGCTTTGGACACACTCTCACGCATCAAGACCGTTGTTGTTAGCAACTCGAATAATGTCAAGTGTGGTGCTTTTATTTTCATAGACTAAGTTTTTGTATCCAGAAAGGAGTGGGAGCCCAACTAGTGTCTAGGCTTCCCACCAATTTCTTGTAAAAACCCTTTTGGTTTTTTAATGAAGCGATGGTTTTTATAATAAAAAAATAATAACCCAAGTGAGATGGCTGCCCCCAAACTTATGAAGAAACTGGCAGATATATATTTCACACGTGTTATTCAAATGGCTGAATCCTCTTTTTCTCTATCTACTCGACAAATGGCTTTATGGAAATCTCAGATGGAGGACTATACTTCTGATTGGCTTAGGGTGGTCCCGATCTCTGGGTTGGGGCAGACTATGAATGCTAGGACCTACCGATGTGTGTTATGCTATTGATTGGGTATTCCTTTATTTTCTATTAAGATGCCATGTCCAGCTTGTTCCAGGGTCTTTACCGGAGATATTTATGGTGACCATGCTATATCGTGTGTTGGCATTATTGGTATTGTGGAAAACTAGAAGTGGGGTTGAATAGTTTTGCCGATTTTAAGTTAGTTTCAAAAACTTTAGATTCGATATTATGTGAAATCGTATGGATGAAGAGAAAGTATAGATCTAATGGTAATGCAAGTAAATAAAGTAAAGTAAAGGATAGAAATGACACAACCGATTTATAGTGGTTCGGCTACAAGGACACCTTCCTTGCCCTACTCCACTCCCCGAGTCACCTACTCGAGAGTTAAAGCACTATGTCAACAAACTCCTTCAACTTGGCGGAGAAGCCTTCACAACGTTTCTTACACCTTTTTTCGATACAAAGCTAAATACCGAGTCCGTAACACGGTGGACCAAACCAACACGACTATTACACAACAAGTATGTGAAATATCAAATACAAGATCTTTGCTACATAAATATTGTGAAGGAACAAATCAATCAAGTACCCCTTGCTTGGATGACTTGTAGAATGCTCGTGATCTCGCCTTAGAGAAGGACCTATATGAGAATCACTAAAGAAAGAAAGAAGAACAACTCTCTAGATCAAGTGATCTTTTGTTAGAATAGAATGAGAGTATATGAGAGAATTAGTAAGAAGAGGGGTGAGTTAGAATGAATAAATGACTCTCTATTTATAGGCAAAACTTGCCACTGTTCCCTGGATCCCACGGATCCCTCCCTTTAGGGATCCGTCTAGTGTAAACCTAGGGATCCGTGGGACGCTCCTCTTTACCCATGGGTTTTTTGATTATGGGTCATAGGTCATGGGTTATGGGTTGGTCCATGGGTATTTCATTAGATACAATGTATCTAATAGATGCAATGCATCTAGTCAAATGGGTATGGGTCAATACCATGGGTTATGGGTAAGATCCATGGGCTGTGTTTTTTACCCATCCTAATAAACTATTACAACAAATGATTTATTACAACAATTTGTATTAAGTGACTATATGTAAATGCTTTACAAAAATAACATGTATCCTTATACTTATGATAACATTATATTTGTTATCAACAAAACACAAAGAGATCGCAAAATATTAATAAACATTTTTACGGTTTATTTGTATTAAAAATCTCCTCATTTTTGTTGATGACAAAACATAATGTTATGATGATTAAAACTTAAGATTAGATGTATGTTTTGAAAGCCCTAAGTTTTACTTCTTCTCCCTCTTTTTGTCGAAACAAAAAGATAAACCCATCGAAGAAATAAAATGTGGAAAAATAGTCCACGTATCGCTTACTCTCCCTTGATGGTAGCTCCCCCTAGTTTGGGGCGTCAAGTGAAGAAAAAGAAAATAAAAATAAAATTCTACAAAGAAAAGGTTAGTAGTAACATGCATAAGCAATCTTGTGATTGAAGAGAATCAAGATTGGGAGCCAAGGTATGTAAACAAGGCCTTGTAATAAAACAACAAAATGTAGTGGTATTTTATGCCACATACAAGCATGTAAAAGTAAGAACAAGACTTGTTCTTGAAAATGACTCAAAAGAAAAAAAAATACTAAAAATAGAAGATAGTAATAATGATTCCTTACATGCTTGCATAAGGTTATGGATGAATGTTTTGATGAGTAATGGTATTGATGCGATCAAGAATGAGGTTGAGTATGAATCGCATTTATTCCCTAACTTCTATTGCAATATCCCTAGTGGATTGGCAATGTTCACAATGTAAGTGATGTGGCTAATGAGTGCGGAAGTTTTTCGGGTTGTTTTGATTTGTGAGATGCGGAATATGTGGTGGAAAAATAGGAAAATACGGATCAACGTCCGGAATGTTTGGAAGTGGTGGTGGAAAAGAACTTAAGTGTTCTTGTAGCTTAATGGGAGCCAAGGGTGGTGAGGTTTCAAGGTCTTGGAAAATTGTGTTTGGAGAAGTGGGAGGTGTTAAAAAGGCTATTTCTTTTTGTTTTGGTTGTTGAGATCTTGTTGGAGTCTTAAGGAGTTCCAAAAGAGTGACTTTAGGTGGTGAGTTGATGTATGATGAAGTTGGTGTACTTTTTGGTGATGAAGGAGGTGCTATAATGGAAGCATCTTGTGGTGAGTTAGTGGTTGGTGATGAGCCATTCGATGATGGTTTTGCTAAGCAACAAGGTCGGATGCTAATCCGTGCGGATATCCTAGATTTTGTTTGTGGTATTTTGGAAGGCGGGAGGACAAAAGTTTGGATTTATTGAAATGGATTGTTTGCAATAGGTGATTCATCTAAGTTGGAAGATCTTTTGGAAGACATGGTGGTGTTTGTTTGTGAGAATGAGATGAATAGCAAGCAATGTTGGGAATCCTACTTATAGAAATTTTTTTGCATTGCAATGAATGCTTGACCCAAAATATGGATTAAAATCAAACGATTAGATATGAATTTAAGACATGTGATCATGAAAAAACAAGCATTAAATCACATACTCCAAACTAAAGTGAGAAAAATAGAAGTTAAAAATAGCTTCTGTCTCACGGATCCCACGGATCCTTCCCTTGAGGGATCCATCCAGCATTAAGGCTGGGATCCGTGGTACTGGTGATTCAGGCAGCTCAAAATTTTCCTTTTGGAAACATTTGTGCCTAGTGTGTGCCTATATGAAAACTGTTTGGAGTTGCGGTTATCTCGACTCCTAAAAGAAAAGAAAAATAAATTAGAATTGAAAAAGCATACTATTATGTGAGATAAACCGAGTGCTCCTAATTCATTGTTGCTTAAATGAATGTACCTGAAAACACATATTAGTTATGTTTCCTCTTTAGCATTCAAAGACATGAGATGCAATGAAAACGGGTTTTTTCTTTGTATTAATAATGAAAAAGCGATTTGTCCTAGACGTGAGAAATTGCTTTTGTGAAATTGATACGGGAAGAGGTATCATTTGAAAAACATTTTGAAAAGAGATTTTTATGTGCGAAAAAGCGTTTATTCTTTAAAAATGTGTATGTAATTACGTGTTTGCAACTTGTACTTATTTTGAAAGAAAAGTAATAGAAAACTATGAGTTATAAGTGAAAAACTTATCTTGGGTTTTGAAAATTCCCGTATTGCTTGTGAGTTGTGCGTGAAATAGAGATCCTAGACTCAGAAAGAAGAAGGCTAGTGTTTACATACCTTGTAGAGTTAAGAATTAAATTACGACGATTGTTCCATGAGACCAAGACCAAGACGAAGTAGGTTGAATTGTTCCCGCTTCAAAGGTTTGGTGAGGACGTCATCTATGTTGTCTTCGGAAGCTACCTTCTCAATAGAGATGTTCCTCTTTTGAACATTGTCTCTTAAGAAGTGATGATGAATCTCTATATGCTTTGTGCGAGAATGTAATACCGGATTCTTGCTTAAATCGATGGCACCTTTGTTGTCACATAGAATGGCTATGTCACTAAGATGAATGTCGTAGTCAACTAACGCTTGTTTCATCCATAGTGCTTGTTGGCATGCTTTGCCGGCGGAGACATATTCGGCTTCGGTTGTTGATATTGCTAATGCCGTTTGTCTCTTAGAAAACCAAGATGTTAAACAACATCCCATAAAAGTACATACCCCACTTGTACTTTTTCGGTCAACATAATCACCTGCATGGTCAGAATCTGCATATACAATTGTTTCTACTCCCGTACCCTTTGGATACCATAATCCTAATTGTGTCGTACCCTTAATGTATCTAAAAATCCTTTTGACGACTTCTAGATGTGATGTTTTAGGGTCTTCTTGAAACCTAGCACATAGACAAACACTAAACATGATATCCGGCCTACTAGCCGTGAGGTGGAGAAAACTACCAATCATGCCACGATATTTTGTGTTATCAACGGATTCGCTGTCTTCATCTTTTGTAAGTTTAGTGTCGGATGACATTGGTGTCCTAATTGGTTTTGAATCTTCTAAACCGAATTTCTTTAACATCTCTTTATGTATTTAGATTGATTAAAGAAGATACCATCTTCTACTTGTTTGATTTGTAGACCAAGAAAGAAACTAAGTTCTCCCATCATACTCATCTCAAACTCGTCATGCATGATTTTAGATAAATCATCACACATGTCTTGACAAGTGGATCCGAATATAATATCATCTACATATATTTGAACAATGATTATGTGTGACTCTCTTTTCTTAGTAAAAAGTGTGTTATCAACTAACCCCATGGTGTAGTTGTGTTTGATTAAGAATGACTTGAGTCTATCATACCAAGCTTTTGAAGCTTTTTTAAGACCGTAAAGGGCTTTCTTTAATTTATACACATGTTTAGGTTTTTCAAAATCGATGAAGCCCGGAGGTTGAGCTACATATACTTCTTCATTAATAAAACAATTTAGAAAAGCACTTTTGACATCCATTTGATAAAGCTTAAGATCATTAACACAAGCATAAGCAAGAAGTATTCTTATAGACTCTAATCTAGCCACGGGGGCATAGGTCTCATCAAAGTCTATTCCTTCTTGTTGGTTATACCCTTGGGCAATAAGTCTAGCCTTTTTTCTAGACACTACTCCGTTTGCATCTAACTTGTTTTTATAAACCCATTTGGTTCCTATTATGGTTTGATTACTAGGTGGAGGGACAAGTGTCCAAATATCATTAGAAACAAATTGATTTAACTCTTCTTGCATAGCCATAACCCAACATTCATCTTTATGGCTTCTTGTGTATTCTTAGGTTCTATGGTTGAAATAAAACAAAATAGGCTACTTTGGTTTTGAACTTGAGACCTTAAGGTTCTTTCGTTTAACTTTCCTATGACCTTATCTACAGGGTGATCTTTGGACTCTTTAATATTTATGAGTTCATTATTTGAAGATTCTTCATCTTCTTCATTTATCTTTTTCTTTATTACAATAGCTTCACTTTCAACAATCTCGTCATCGACAAGAGGTGGAGAGGGTTTGGGTGGACTTTCATCAAATTTTACATTTAGTGACTCTTCTACCTTCATTGTTTCTTTATTTAATATGACGTAAGCTTTGCTATTAGGAGAGTAACCTAGAAAGATATTTAGGATCAAATTTTGTAAGGAAATCTTTAGTGTTAAGAAGAAAACATTTGCTACGAAAGACTCTAAAGTGATCTAACGTAGGCTTTTTGCCTCGAAGTAACTCGTATGGAGTTTTACCTAAAATTGGTCTAATTAAGACTCGATTAAGTATGTATGTTGAAGTATCAACGGCATTGCACCAAAACTTTTGAGGTATGGATTGCTTATTTAGCATGGTGCGACTCATTTCTTGTAGGGTTCTATTCTTTCTTTCAACTACCCCATTCGATTGTGGAGTGCGAGGAGCCGAGAAGTTGTGAGTAATACCATTAGCATCACAAAAAGCTCCAAATTGCACTTCATTATCGAATTCCCTACCATGATCCATTCTAATAGGCACTATAGGACTTCCTAGTTGTCTTTGGATTTTCTTGCTTAATATTTCAAAATAATTAAACGTTTCCGTTTTGTTCTTTAAGAATTTAGTCCATGTGTACCTAGAGTAATCATCCACTATAACCAAACTGTAGTAGTTGCCTCCATAACTTTGGATAGCGGATGGACCAAATAAATCCATGTGTAGTAATTCTAGACACTTAGTTGTAGACACCATGTTTTTAGCTTTGTGACTAGAGTGGACTTGTTTTCCTACATTACAAGCACCACAAAAGTGATGTTCATATTTTAACTTAGGTAGATCTCTTACTAGATCTTTGGATGATAGCGATTGAAGAAGTCGCATATTGGCATGACCCAATCTTCGATGCCATAAGATCGAAGTATCATCCATAGAGGTAAGACAAAGTTTGTCTTTAGGTTCATTACCAATTTTAATGACATAGACTCCATGTTTCCTAATTCCTCTTCCTAAGGTTATGCCATTTTTTAATATCTTACTACCGGTTTCGGTAAAAAGTACATTGCACTTTTTATCACATATTTGTCCTATACTTAAGAGGTTAAAGTTTAGGTTTTCTACGTGACACACATCGTTAATGGTTAGAGATTTGTTAGAAATCGTACCTTTACCGATGATTTTACTTTTGCTATTTCCAAACACCACATTTCCTCCATTGAAGGATTCATATGTGGAGAATAGATCTTTATTGCCGGTCATGTGCCTCGTGCACCCGCTATCCTTAACCAATTCATCCGGATCTAGGTCGACCTTTAAGCACACCTAAGAAAACAATTAACTCAAAAGTTTGGTCCCCATTTGTTTATGGGTCCATTAGTGTTAAACATTCCATTCATGTTAGACATGTATGGATAAGGTGAATATGCATTCCATGGTGCAAAGTTTTGAAATGGAAAGCTATTTTGCATATTTGGGTTCCATCCAATTTGATGGTTGCTCCTCGGGTAAACATTATTAGGTCTCCTAGATGTGTTTGGTTTTGAAAAAGATAGAGCTTTGTTTCTTGCAAAAACTGAATTATATTTTGGGGGTGGTTGTCTAGTGGTAATATGAGTTGGTTTCTTCTTATTAACAATAACAAAATCAGTTCTAGAGGAAGAAGCTATGTTATTACCACTGTTTGCTTCAACAGACCCACGGATCCCTGGCTGTACACTAGCCGGTTCCTTTTTTGTGGGATCCGCCACAACAGTGGCCTGTTTTTCTATTGCTTTTACGAATTATGTTTCTTTGTTTTCACTAGTTGACGTATCAAGTTGTTGAATGCCTAAACCTTTTTGGTTGTTTCCAGTTTTAACACTATCTAGTATCATATCTAAAGTATTAGTACTCATTCTAGCAATCTTAGAATCTAGTTGATCAACTAGTGTTTAAAGTTGAACACAAAGTTCACATTCGCCACTTGCTATTTTACCCTTTTCTAAACGTTTCAATTTTGCTTTTAGCTCTATGACTTCCTTATCTAAACGTTGGTTTTAATTTTTCAAAAACTTGTTTTTGTTAATTACTTTGAAGGTAATTTTGCAAAGTTTGTCATATTCATTATGCAATGAGTCATCATCTAGTGATGAGCTACTATAGTATTCGTGACATACCTCGTCATTTGTCATGAGATAAATTTCTTCGTCCTCCTCCTCGCTCATTCCCCACGAGCCGCTTACGAATGCTTTTTGATCATCCCGTTTGGGACACTTACTAATAAAGTGGTTTGGGTCCCCACATTTAAAGCAAGCACGATCATCACTTGGCTTCTCATCCTCTTTGCTTTTCCGGAATCATTTCTTGTCGTCATACGGTTGTTTGACGTTTCTTCCCTTCCTTCTAAAGAACTTTTTAAAGTCCCTTACTGCCATGGCATACTCCTCGTCGTCACTATCCGAAGAGGAGTTCTCTTCATCGCTTGAGGCCTTTTTGGCTTTAAGGGCAAGAGATTTGTGTTTCTCTTTCACCTTTGAGGCTTCGGAATCTTTAGCAAGGACAAGCTCATAGACCTTTAAGTTGTCTATGAGTTCATCAAGGGTGAGGATTGTCAAATCTTTTGACTCTTCGATTGCCGTCACCTTGGATCTCCATTTGGATGGAAGTGCCCTTAGATATCTCCTAACATGGTTAGGGCTAGAAAAAGATTCACCAAGTGCTTGTAAAGATGTAATAATAGTATTAAAATTTGCAAAAGAATGATCTATAGTTCCCTCATCCGATATTGAAAATTGTTCGTATTGTTGAACAAATAAATCAATTTTATTATTTTTAACTTGTTGATTACCTTGATGAGTTACAACTAAAGAATTCCAAATTTCTTTAGAGGTAGAAATTCTTTCGAATTCCTTTTTGGGTAAAGCATTATATAAAACCATTTTAGCTTCACTATTTTTGGAAAGCTTTTTCTTCATGTCATCGTTTAGTTTATCATGAGGTATGTTAACTAAATTTCATTTATCATCTTTTGAGGTAGCCTCAAAATCGCCTTCAACAATAATGTACCAAAGATCAATATCTTTAGACTTCACATACGTTTCGAATCTATTTTTCCAATATATAAAACCATTAGTTTCAAGTAGTGGTGGTCGTTGCATAGATTGCCCTTCCTTGTAGTTTTCAGAACCCATAGTGATCAAAAAGTTTTTAAAATACGGTTTACTTTAAATCTTTTATAAACTTAGCTCTTGATGCCAATTGTGGAAAACTACCAGAGAGGGGGGGGGGGTTAAATAGTTTTGCCGATTTTAAGTTAGTTTCAAAAACTTTAGATTCGATATTATGTAAAATCGTATGGATGAAGAGAAAGTATAGATCTAATGGTAATACAAATAAATAAAGTAAAGTAAAGGATAGAAATGACACAACCGATTTATAGTGGTTCGGCTACAAGGACACCTTCCTTGCCCTACTCCACTCCCCGAGTCACCTACTCGAGAGTTTCAAGCACTATGTCAACAAACTCCTTCAACTTGGCGGAGAAGCCTTCACAACGTTGCTTACACCTTTTTTCGGTACAAAGCTAAATACCAAGTCCGTAACACGGTGGACCAAACCAACACGACTATTACACAACAAGTATGTGAAATATCCAATATAAGATCTTTGCTACAGAAATCTTGTGAAGGAACAAATCAATCAAGGACCCCTTGCTTGGATGACTTGTAGAATGCTCGTGATCTCTCCTTAGAGAAGGACCTATATGAGAATCACTAAAGAAAGAAAGAAGAACAACTCTCTAGATCAAGTGATCTTTTGTTAGAAGAGAATGAGAGTATATGAGAGAATTAGTAAGAAGAAGGGTGAGTTAGAATGAAGAAATGGCTCTCTATTTATAGGCAAAACTTTCCACTGTTCCTCGGATCCCACGGATCCCTCCCTTAAGGGAGCCATCTAGTGTAAACCTAGGGATCCGTGGGACGCTCCTCTTTGCCCATGGGTTTTTTGGTTATGGGTCATGGGTTATGGGTAGGCCCATGGGTATTTCATTAGATACAATGTATCTAATAGATGCAATGCATCTAGTCAAATGAGTATGGGTCAATACCATGGGTTATGGGTATGATCCATGGGTTGTGTTTTTTACCCATCCTAATAAACTATTACAACAAATGATTTATTACAACAATTCGTATTAAGTGACTATATGTAGATGCTTTACAAAAATAACATGTATCCTTATAATTTTACTTATGATAACATTATATTTGTTATCAACAAAACACAAAGAGATCGCAAAATATTAATAAACGTTTTTACGGTTTATTTGCATTAACAGGTATTAAGCATCAGCATAACGTGGTGTGCGATACCTTGGTTGACATCTGTTCTCGATCTGGGATTTCAGCTCGTAAAGAAGTTGACATCGGGCTTAGTGGAGAAAGGGACAAACTCTTACGTCCGGCTGATATGTTACTCTATTCATGGGATGGAGGGCTTGATGTATGTGTTGATTTGAGTGGGTCATCGCCCTTGACGCAAACTGGTATGGTTGATTTTGTGCCTGGTCGTGCGGTGTCTGTGGCTACACAACGTAAACGCGTCAAATATGTGGCTAAGTGAGCAGATATTGGATATGGGTTTCTCCCCTTCTCTTTCTCTTCTTTTGGGGAACTTGAGAAGGATGTTGTGACCTTACTGAAGCGAATCCGAAAGTTCTCGATGACCTAAGACATTGGAGCACGTGATGCATCTCATATCTTTAGTATGATTAGCTTTTGCATAGCTAGAGGAGTGGGAGCCCAGTTAGTATCTCGGCTTCCCACTAACTTCTTGTAAATCCTTTGAGTTTCTAATAAAGTGATGTTAATAAATAATAATAATAATAATAATAATAATAATAATAATAATAATAATAATAATAATAATAATAATAATAATAATAATAATAATAATAATAATAATAAAAGTGATGCTGCACGACGTAAACGAGTCAAATACGATGCTAAATGTGCGGATATTGTATATGGGTATCTCCCCTTTTCTTTTTCTTCTTTTGGCGA
The DNA here is from genome assembly GCA_019973895.1 of Chrysanthemum seticuspe. Classification (NCBI taxonomy): domain Eukaryota; kingdom Viridiplantae; phylum Streptophyta; class Magnoliopsida; order Asterales; family Asteraceae; genus Chrysanthemum; species Chrysanthemum seticuspe. The sequence continues at coordinate 220,702,673 of BPTQ01000005.1, forward strand.
ACTTGAGAAGGATGCAGTAACCTTGCTAAAGCGTATTTGACAATTCTCTATGACTCAAGACATTGGAGCGCGTGCTGCTGTTCATATTTTTAATAGGATTGGTTTTGCTATTGTTAGAGGTGTGGGGGCCCAGTTGGTTTCTCGGCTTCCCACTAATTTTTTGTAAATCCTATTAGTTTTTAATAAAAGTGTTGAAAAATAATAATAATAATAATAATAATAATAATAATACAGAAGCGGATCCAAAAATTGTTTGTGACTCAAGACATTGGGGCTCGTGTTGGTGTTCATATATTTAGTAGGATTAGCTTTGCTATAGTTAGAGGAGTGGGGGCTCAGATAGTATCTCGGCTTCCCACTAAATTTTTATAAATCCTATAAATTTCTAATAAAGTGATGATAATAATAATGATAATAATATTGATAATAATAATAATAATAATAATATAACTATGAGTTTAAAATAATAATAATAATAATAATAATAATAATAATAATAATAATAATAATAATAAAGTGATGTTTTATAAAAAAAAATTGTTTGTGACTCCCTACTAATTTCTTGTAAATCCTTTGAGTTTCTAATAAAGTGATGTTTTATGAAAAAAAAATAATAATAAAAAATAATAATAATAATAATAATAATAATAATTATTATTATAATAATTATAATAATAATAAGGATAAATTGCAAAACTGATCCCTAAAGTAGCCAAAATGCGCAAGAATCACACCGAGACGAATTTTGTTGCAAGAAACGACATTAATGTTTAATTTTTTTTGCAAAACAGCCGCTGAGAGGCATTTACTAACTTTTGTCATTTGTCTTCGTTAAGTGACACACGAAATGACTAATATACCCTATTCCTCTCCCCTCCCACTTTAGGGATGTAATTTGCAATTTACTATCTTCTTTGTTTTTTGGATTGGAAGCCACCACATCACAAACACATCCACCACCACCACCACCCTCTACCACCACACAACCAACACCACCACCCTCTACCACCACCACCACCACCACCCTCTACCACTATACAACCACCACTATTAAAACAAATAAGAAGAGCGAGGGCTCTTTGTTCTCATTTCTATAGTCTGCGCAGAAGGTTTGATGCCTAATGGCCGCATGCATGAAATCACCGTGCTATTTTGAGTTTCAATGACACAAAAGCCACTGTATGAATTCTTTAAGAGAATGCAGATATTAACATCCATCATCCACCTTTTTCGCATTTTTTTAGGTTTGCCAGTTAGATTACAACCTAGACTTTTGGTGAAATCACGCACGTTTAATGGCTCATGAGAAGCTCTCCGGGATGGTATATGTACCTAGGAAACAAAGTATGATGTTGTATTAAATTGTCTTAAGCTCAATAACTAACCGTTTGCTCGACATACAAATATCTATAATGAGGGAGTTAATCTATTTTTCCTAAGCTTTGACCTTGCTTGATATAACACTTTAATCTTGTGTGGGTATGTTCATATTGATAAAAGTTGTGACTTTTTTATAATGTTTTCAAGGTAGTTAAATTGATCATTCAATATACTTCATTTTTAGAATGGAATAAAGGTAGCTCTGCGATGGATTCTGAATAAACCTTATTTAACTTTATTAATAAAAAATCCTTTGACCTTTCTAATCGTTGACCAAATCATCTTCAGTTCCACTCAAGATTGGTTTTATGTAAATCTTTCATTCATAGTTGGGATATATGGTAGATTAGTGGTGAAAGTAATTATGTTCCACTACGTATCTAGATGCTAAGTTGACGAACTTTTTGGTGTTTTGTTTAAATGCTTCTTTTGAAAAAAAGCAGTTTGAGACGTATGCTAATTTGATTCTCTTCTATTGTTTCTTTTGAGGTGTTGATAAACAGGGTTTAAAAAAGTTGATCCTGATCGTTGGGAATTTGCAAATGAGGGATTTCTACGAGGTAAAAATCACTTGCTTAAAACTATAGTTCGCAGGAAATCAGCTTCGGGACACACTCAACCGCCGCAACAACCTCATTCAAGTATCTTTCGACGTTTTATTTTTGTCGTAAATATCTTTCAATTACCAGACTTTTATTGCAATGAGATGCATACAAATATAAGTGTCGTAAATCTTTTTGTTTTAATGGTGATGGTTGTGTGGTGGTAGAGGGTGGTGGTGGTGTTGGTTGTGTGGTAGTAGAGGGTGGTGGTGGTGGTGGTGGTGGTTGTGTTTATGATGCGGTGGCTTTCAACCCAAAATAGAAGAAGAGGGTAAATTGCAAATTATGCCCCTAAAAGTGGGGGGAAGAAGAGGGTATATTAGTCATTTCCTGTGCCACTTAAGGAGAAAAATGATGAAAGTTAGTGAACAGTGCCTCTCAGTGGCTGTTTTGCACAAGAAGAAAACATTAATGTCGTTTTTGCAACAAAATTCGTCTCTGTGTGATCCTTGCGCATCTGGGCTACTTTAGGGACCCTTTTTGCAATTTACCTTAATAATAATAATAATAATAATAATTATTATTATTATTATTATTATTATTATTATTAAGGGTTCAACCCTTCTCTTTCTCTTCCTTTGGTGAACTCGAGAAGGAAGCGGTGATCCTGCTGAAGCGAATCCGAAAGTTCTCGGTCACTCAAGATATTGACGCGCGTGGTGCTAACTATATTTTTAGTAGGGATTGTTTTGCTATTGCTAGAGGAGTGGGAGCCCAGTTAGTTTCTCGGCTCCCCACTAATTTCTTGTAATTTTCTATGATTTTCTAATGAAGTGATGTTTTTATTATTATAATAATAATAATAATAATAATAATAATAATAATAATAATAATAATAATAATAATAATCTTAGATGGAGGACCATACTTCTTACTGGCTTAGGGTGGTTCCGATCTCTGGGTTGGGGCAGACTATGAATGCTAGGACCTATCGGTGTGTGTTATGTTATCGATTGGGTGTTCCTTTATTTTCTATTTAGATGCCGTGCCCAGCTTGTTCCAGGGTCTTTACTGGGGATACTTATGGGGACCATGCTGTATTGTGTGCTGGCATTATTGGTATTAAACATCGGCATCACATGGTGCACGATACCTTGGTTGACATCTGTTCTCGATCGGGTCTTTCAGCTCGTAAAGAAGTTGACATCGGGCTTACTGGAGAAAGGGACAAACCCTTACGTCCAGCTTATATGTTGCTCTTGTCATGGGATGGAGGGCTTGATGTATGTGTTGATTTGACTAGGTCTTCGCCCTTGACGGAAACTGGTATGGTTGATTTTGTGCCTGGTCGTGCGGTGTCTGTGGCCGCACAACTTAAACGCGTCAAGTATGAGGCCAAGTGCGCGGATATTGGATATGAGTTTCTCCCCTTCTCATTCTCTTCTTTTGGGGAACTTGAGAAGGATGTCGTGACCTTACTGAAGCGAATCTGAAAGTTCTCGATGACCCAAGACATTGGAGCACCTGTTGCTTCTCATATCTTTAGTAGGATTAGCTTTTCTATAGCTAGAGGAGTGGGAGCCCAGTTGGTATCTCGGCTTCCCACTAACTTTTTGTAAATTCTTTGAGTTTCTAATAAAGTGATGTTTATATAAAAAAAAATAAAAAATAAAAATAAAATAATAATAATAATAATAATGATAATAATAATAACAAAAAATTTTAAAAAATATTAATAATAAAAGTAAACTATAGGATACATTCCAAAAGAAAAATAATAAAATACCCTTATGTTAGAACCACGTTAGCAAATAACGAAAAAATATTTACGTCGTTCGTCCTTAAAAATGTATATTGTGTAACATTTGTTGACACAAAAATGTAGATGTCCTATTTTTTTTTTACAGGAATGTAACAAAGAATGAGACGATAGAGGAATTTTCAAATGCTTACTCTTATTTTGGTGCTTACCAAAAGACAAATCCCCACTATCCATCTAGTTTGATCTAATAGTGGGGATAAACCTAAAATTTAATATGGAAACCTAAGTCCATGTTTTTTTTCTCCTTTTTCTTTGTCTTTTTGTCTTTCTTATTTATTAATTTTTTTTTTTTTTTTGGAATTCACGTTTTTTTTTTGTTTTTTTTTTTTTGGAATTCACGTTTTTTTTCAGCTCTTATGTTTTCATCTATATTTATACGTTTTCGTTCGTTTTTATATGTTTTCGTCCGTGTTCATATGTTTTCGTCCTTTTTTTTACGTTTTCATCCGTTTTCGTAAGTTTACATCCATTTTCTGACGTTTTTATACGTTTATATACGTTTTCGTCTGTTTTTATACATTTTTGTCCGTTTTCATACGTTTTCGTCCGTTTTTACGTTTTCGTCCATTTTAAGACATTTTCGTCTGTTTTCAAACGTTTTCGTCTGTTTTCATACGTTTTCGTATGTTTTCTTACGTTTTCGCCCGTTTACGTCCGTTTTCTTCTGTTTTCTTACGTTTTCGTTTGTTTTCATACGTCTTTGTCCATTTTCTTACGTTTTCGTTCGTTTTCATACGTTTTCGTCCGTTTTCTTTCGTTTTTGTCCATTTTCATACGTTTTTAGACGTGTTTTTACGCTTTCATACGTTTTCATCTGTTTTCATCCATTTTCTTACGTTTTCGGCCATTTTCATACGTTTTCTTAGGTTTTCATGTATTTTCACCCGTTTTTAGACGTTTTCGTCTGTATTTTTACGTTTTGATGTATTTTCGTCCGTTTTCAGACATTTTCATACGTTGTCATCCGTTGTTTTACGTTTTCGTCCATTTTTTGACGTTTTCGTCTGTTTTATATGTTTTCATCCGTTTTTATACGTTTTCGTCCGTTTTCATACGCTTTCATCCGTTTCTATACGTTTTTGTCTGTTTTTATACGTTTGTGTCCGTTTTCAGACGTTTTTGTCCGTTTTCATATGTTTTTATACGTTTTGCATTCGATTTTATACGTTTTTGTCCGTTTTCATATGTTTTCATTTTGATATTTGCAAGTGACACTTATTTATCTCTTGTGATATAACACTATAAGGAAGATGAAAAGTATTACATTCTTCATCATGTATGTGTTATCAGTTGTGATACTCAACTAAGAATGTGTTGGTTGTGTTTTTGAAAATATTTAGGAAGATTTTTGTGTTTTATGATATTATAAAATATTAGAAAATTTGTTCAATTGAAAACAAGAGATGTTATGATACTTTTGTTAGACTTGTGGTGGATTTTTCTATTTAATGGATACCTTGTGTATGTTTCAATAGGTTTTATAGCGGGATTTGAAAATATCTATGGTTGAATCAGTAAACTAAATAAGGTATGGTTGAAGATAACACACATCTTTATAAACAAACTGAGGAAGCTCAAACACTTGTGATATCACACGTGATATCATGTGTGATAACACCGTTGATATCACCTATGATATCATGTGTGATATTACCGGTGATAGCATGTGTGATATCATAGTTTATATCACTTGTGATATCACCAGTGATATAACTTGTGATATCACCAGTGATATAACTTGTGATATCATCAGTGATATCACCTGTGATATCATGTGATATCACAAGTGAGGTGATATCACCTGTTATATCATGTGTGATATCACAGGTGTTTGAGGTTACTCAGTTTGTTTATAAAGATGTGTGATTTCTTCAACCATAACTTCTTTAGTTTGTTGATTCAATCATAGATATTTTTAAATTCAGCTATAAAACCTATCGAAACATGCACAATGTATCCATTAAATATAAAAATCCACCACAAATCTAACAAAAGTTTCATAACATATTTTGTTTTCAGTTAAACACCTTTTCTAATATTTTATATTATCATAAAACACAAAAATCTTTCTAAATATTTTCAAAAACACAAATAAGAAAAATGAACAGAATCATCACAGTAATATAATAAGTGATGTTTATTATCATTTCTTTCATATATACTTGGTAAAATACTAAATTCTTATCACATTTGGTATGAATTTAATATTTCACATTCTTAGTTGAGTATCACAACTGATAACACATATATGATGAAGTGTGTAATACTCTTCATCTTTCTTACAGTGTTATATCACAAGAGATAAATAAGTGTCACTTAGAAAATATTAAAATGAATAAAAAAGAAGCAAACTATGAAAATAGAGACTTGACACATTCTCAAAATCAAACAAGTGTTGCATTAAATTAGCATTTTTTTGAACAAAATAAGAATTCACTTAAAGAGACTTTAACCCTTTTATTTCTACTAAGAGTATAATATCACAAGTGATAGATAACATTGGTTGCATTAATAAAATATGCGCTTGTCGATTGCGATGAAAGGCACAAAAACTATCTTGTAACTGAAAATTATAATGTTGGGAATAATACTAACAGTTACCACTGATAGTCTTGTGGTTAACACTGCTGATGTTTACACTAGCAGTGGAAACACATTACCACTGCCAGTACAAATATTACCACTGCTATTAGGATAAATGTTATGTATCCGTGTATTGATAAGTATAGAAAAGATCTTGTGTATATTCTATATTGTTAGGTTTATACTTATCTTGTAAATGACTCCTTGTGCTATAAAAGGAGATCCTAGGTCATTGCTAAGCATATGCATTATTCATATTAGCTTCAAGGTGTAACCCTAGTGATAAGCAAGATCACTCGTATTATTTCTTAATAATATTGGAGCTTTGTGTTTATTGTTCTTACTTACATTATAACATATAATCTGTCTTCTAAGTATTACTAAGTATATTCCGCGTGCTTAGTAATATAACTCAAAATATCACTAACACAAGGTGTGTGTTTAGATCCATCAAGTGGTATCAGAGCGAAGGTTCTGATATTTTGATTTAGAAGATCCAAGGAATAAGCTTAACCTACTCACTCAATTCAATGGAGATGGAAAACAACCAGTCCAACTCTTCTACTCCAAGAATTGCTAAGCTCAAACTTAATGAGTTTGAGATGTGGAGGATACTGATTGAGCAATACTTTCTCATTCAAGACTATGCTCTATGGGAAATCATCTTAACTGGTGATTCTTTCAAGCCTGTGTCAAAAACTCAGAAGGTTGGAGACACAGATGTTGTGATAGTTTCTGTACCTGAGACCAATATTGAAAAAGCACTGAAGAAGAATGATCTAAAGGCTAGAAGTTTGTTGCTGATGACTCTCCCTAGAGACCAGATCATAGCATTCAGCTAGTTCAAGACAGCTAAAGAACTTTTTGAACAGATTTGCTCAGTGTTTGGTGGTAATGATGCTACAAAGAAGACACAAAAGACATTGTTGAAGCAAAGTTATGAAAACGTCTCTGCTTCAAGCAATGACTCACTTGATAGCATCTTCACCAAACTCCAGAAGATTGTTACACAACTGACTGTGTTTGGCATTGAGGTAGAAAAGGAAGACCTCAATTTGAAGTTTCTACGAAGTTTGCCTTCAGAGTTTCAAACTAATGTTACAGTCTGGGAAAACAAAGCAGATATTGAAACAATGAAGCTCAGTGATCTTTACAACAACTTTAAACTCATTGAACAAAGACTGAAGAAGGCTGGGAAACTTGGTACAAGCTCAAGCAGCTTGGCTTTGATGTCAACCTCTGTTGACAGTGATGATTCTGAAGATGACAGTGAGAATGATATTGCCACTGCTGGTTCTACTGTTTCCACTGGTAATGTTAGTGTTACCACTGCAGGTTCAAAGAAGAAGATTGCTAGTATTGGAGATCCTACCTTTTATGCTTTTATCTCCACTCAAGTTAATGGCTCTATATTAACTCATGAAGACATAGAGCAAATTGATGAAGATGACTTGGAGGAGATGGATATAAAATGGCAAATAGCTCTTCTTAGCATGAGGGCTAGGAAATTCTACAAGAAGACTGGCAAGCCTATTCATATCAATGGTGGTGAAACTGCAGGCTTTGACAAAAAGAAAGTAGAATGTTTCAATTGTCACAAGTTGGGGCATTTTGCTAGGGAATGCAGAAGACCAAAGATGAAGGAAAACATGTCTACTAGGTACAAGCAAAAGAAAGAACCAACTGTGGAAGAACCAAAGGCAATGTTGGCAATTGATGGTGTGAGCTATGATTGGAGTTTCATGGCTGATGAACAAGAGGAAGAACCTTCAGATGCTGCTCTTGTGTCTACTGAATTTGCTCTCATGACTTTCTCTGACTCTAAGGTACAAAACTTTGAAAGTTGTTCTAAAACATGTAGGGCTGCTAGAGAAGTTGAAAGACTTAATGATTCTTATGAAAGTCAAAGAACATAGTTGTTTGCTGCTAATTATGTTGTGTCAAACCTTAGGAGAGGTATAGCTGTATTAGAAAAACAACTAGAGCACTATAGAGATAATGAGTCAAAATATAATGATGATATGATTCTTCTTAGAAGAGAGGTAGAACATACGACAGCTGTGAATGAGGCTTTCCAAGAAGAGCTTGAAAAACTTAGAAAGAAACATGAGAATGTCAATTTAACTGTTGACACTTGTTATTATCAGTCTAAGTCAATTGATAAAATTTGGAATGCTCAAATACATAGTAAAGTTAAGTCTGGTATGGGTTATAATACAGTGCCTCCACCACTAAGAGGTGTTCCATCACCTCCAGGTATAGATTTAGCTCATACAGGATTAGAAGACTTTCAGGAACCTATTCTTGAATATGGTCCTCCTAAAACTGTGAAATGTGAGGAAGAGGTTAAGCTTGACAATGATGTTTTTGAAAGTTCTAGTGACTCATCAGTTGTTGATGAGAATGTTAAAAAGAATGTAGAGGCTTCTATCCCAAAAGTTGTTAATACTGTTACAGAGGAACCTAGGAAACAAGCTAATAAACCTAGATCAACTGTAAGGTATGCTGAGATGTATAGGAACAAGCCTACAGCTCCTAGGGGTAACCAGAGGAGTTAGAATCATGTTAAATCTCAACAACTAGGTAGTGATTTTGTGATGTACAATAAAGCATGCTATATCTGTGGTAGTTTTGATCATTTACATGCTTATTGTGACTATCATGTTGGGAGAAGGGAAGTCCATGGGAATAAAAGGGTGGAGTCTAACAGGTTTCAAAACAATATACACCCTAATTCACACAACAAAATGATCCCAAGAGCAGTTCAACTAAGAAGTGGCCTCAAAACTTTTGCCACTGCAAAAACTGTTAACACTGCTCACCCTAAGTCACCTGTTACAAGTGCAAAATCCAAAACAACTTTTGCAAAATCTGCACAAATAGGGAAAAGAACTTTTCAAAATAAAAAGGTTCATTATAACCAACAGTGGGTACCTAAAACCAAACCAGTAGTTTCCACTGGTCATTCAAAAGTTTCCACTGCAAGGGTTGTAAACAAGAAAAGGGGGGACATGGGCAATGTTGTGAAGGCCTTAACACGGTGGGAATGGAAACCTAAAGAAATTACCTCATCAACCAATCCCAATGGTGTATCAATGACCTTTGATAGATTTAACTATATTGATACACGAGGCAGATCCAAGTCAATCATGGCTTGGGTCCCCAAAAGAAACTAACTCTTTACTTTTATGTGCAGGAACATCCAAGGACAAAAAGATCAGATCAAGGCTACACAGATAGTGGATGTTCAAGGCACATGACTGGCAACAAGTCCTATCTCTCAGATTTTGAACACTATGATGGACAGTTTGTCAGCTTTGGAGTAAAAAGTTTAACACAACCAGAATGACGCAAGGAATTTAAATTAAAAGACATGGATTTTTATTCATATTTAACAAATCTGCACTCTGAGTGCAGAGGTTACATCCATTGGGTTCATACTACAAGCATCATTACATAAACTGGAAAACAGAACACATCATCAAACTACAAACTGATCACAAAAGCTTCACATACTACTCCAACCCTACTCCATCTATCCACCATCTACCACCTATGGCTTCTTTGGTATGGATATCTGCTTCATGTTGGAGAGAGCTACTCCCAATGCTTTTGTAAGAGCCCTTGGCAACTCTTTGGCCAAGGAATATGTCTCATCATTATTCTCATCATCATCTGATGAGCTGGAGTAGAACTCAAGAGAATGTGCAGGTTTGGTAGCAGGTGCACGCTTGGCAGTTTCTTTTGTGTACTTCTTGGATGAAGTGCTTCCAGCCCATGGTGGAAAGTATCCAGCCCACCCTGATGCCTCTGAGGAAGACTCTGAAGCAATCACAAATTCTTCCTCTGAATCAGAGGAGATGTCAATGATGTTTGAAGGATTACTCATGATGATTTTTACAGACTACAATATGCCAAGCCTCTTTATATAGGCAAAGTCGGTCACAAGGGCTCATTAATGAATATATTTACTTTTCCCTATTTTGGTAGGTTAAAGAGTAAATATAGATATTATCGGGTTGACTTTGGAAGATATTTTTAGATAGTGGCTTGGTTAAAAGTAACTTTGGTTAAGAACAAGTTGGTTATTCCTACTCTTTGTATTATGCTAACACATGTAGATACATAACCAATCTTGGCTGGGGGTTGAACTTAAAAGGTGTATAACTGAGATACACAACAAATGGTTATTGATTCACCATGTCTAATCTACATAAGAATCAACTAGTCCAGAGCAAACGGCTACTGGTAAAGACTTGACAAATCCGTTTATGGTTGATAGTTTACCAAAAACTATATGGTTATCAACTCATCATATTCTTTATGATTAAGAGTTGGCTAGTCCAGAGCAAACGGCTACTGGTAAAGACTTGACAAATCCGTTTATGGTTGATAGTTTACCAAAAACTATATGGTTATCAACTCACCATATTCTTTATGATTAAGAGTTGGCTAGTCCATAGCAAACGGCTTATGGTAAAGACATATCAAATCCGTTGATAGCTGGTAGTTTGCTAAAAACTATGATGAAGGGCAGTCCAATTTTTAAATGTTTTTCTTTACCACTGCTCTTTGAAAATCTTTGTGAAAAATTCCCACTGCTAGTTCACAGTTTACACTGACAGCGTTATTTTTACCACTGATGATCTAGCCGTTACAACTGTTGTGTCTGTAACAAAATTTTTACTAGCCGTTGAGAGTTAATTACTTTCCATATATAAATAGGGTAAATTTTTAGAAGATTATCTACTTTCCTACTTATAATTTATCTACTTAAGATAAATCTTTTCCTTAGATAATCTTTCTTGCGCAAAACTCTAAAACCCTAACTGTTTATATATTTTCTCTCAATTGGCGAGTTCTTTATACAATTCATACTGACACAATCTCTTTTTCATCAAAAGATTCTATGGCACCTATCACTTTTTGTGACAACTCGTAATTTCAGGTCATTTTACAAACTTTAAAAGTTTCACTATTTCATCATTTATCGTAAATTACGTTTACGAGTATCAAATTCGCGTAACCTTAATGGTTTAGCTGCGAATTCATGAACAGTTCATCAAGGACATTTCATATAGACTAGGTTTAGTCTACATATCATTAGCATCGTTATCATCATATTAATTCATGCATGGGTTTTGCATATTTATTCATTTATATTTATTATATAAATATACACTTTCACATGATTTTTTTTATCATGAACAATATACCCAATACTCCTACTAATATCTTTTTATACATTCCTACACCTACTAGAGTACTACAATAATTCAAGTAATACTTTCCTTCACCTTTTGGTATTTATTTTATTATATATATCTTAATGATATATAATTACTTTAAATTAATTAATGACTAGACAATACTTATTTTAAATACATAATACCTACCCAAATGAAAATATAACATTTTTTTTTCTACCACTTACACTTTGTTTTATTTTATTTTGCCACACATTTTCTAGTCTTTTTCTACAAACTAATGCAAATAATATGCAAGTAACTAAACTTTGGAATACAACTAACTACTTTGGAGACAACAACAATTAATGAAGCATGTCTCCCCATCTCTTTTCCTCATTTTCGTCCAACCTAAACTAGACCAACACTCCTTTGAATTTTTACTACCTAAACAAGTGTACTAAATTATTATAAATCTTAAAATATCTATACATTTTATTATAAAAAGGAAGTATTATCTAGCCTATCCATTGGAAACTTAAGAAAACATTTCCTTTCTCTTTTTCTTCTCTGTATATTCGGTCAGGGGAGAATCAAAAGGGCAAATTTGTAGTTTGCTTATTTAAGGGTTTATAAGTGTTATATTGGGTTTATTAATTAGTATTTTGGAGATTTGGAGTGCTAATTTGGGTCATATTGTTCTTGATTATACCATAAATTCATCATCTTCAAGTAAAGTTTTAAACAATCTAGTATACACTCTTGTCTAGGTTTTGAAATAAAAAACTATGGTGTTTAAGTTTAATCCCTTGTTCTAGTCACCTCATCAAGTAACTAGTAAGCATATCATCTTCATTTTTTTCATCTTTCATTATCATTTCATATTTATTTCATCATATTTTAGCAAAACATGCAAGACTTATGGATATTTATACCACTTTTTACATTGTTTTTAAGAGTTATACATATATAAGTCATCCTATAATTATCTCTTGTATTATATCACTTTTGGTGATGTCTAGGAACCCATGACACCCTAAGAAGGTGTATGGTAGGATTAGAATAGCTTCGGAGTTGTTTTGAATGGATTGGAATAGGTTTAGCACGAGAAAAACTCATTTCGACAAGTCTTAAAAAGGGTCTGTCCGTATTTTGTAAATCTGGAAAATCCGACAGTATATAAAAATATTTGGCCTAGATATTTAGAAAATATACTTTAAAACGAAACCGTGGCCGCTTGAACGGATTAAAACGGAGCTATAACGAAGGAGATATGAATTTTTCAAGTTGGACGACGAAATATATTAATCCTAAAAATTTCAGCATGTTAATTCTAGTTTGTACGAGTCAAAAACGAGCCTTAAGCGTTATAAATTATTTCGACTTATCAAAAATATAATAGTATACTTTGATAGGAAGCTAAGTACGTATAATACGTAGAAAACGGATTTGTAGAACTTAAACTATACACGTTTACACAAAATTGCCGTAACTTTATTATTTAAGAAAAACTATATTATTTTTATTAGACAAGTGTTACGGTAAACAAGTGACCATATTGAAGGCTATTTATAACGTTGACGTAGAACTTTTTGTAAAGAGATGTTTTCTAATAAAATTGAGATCACCAAGCATATTTTCCAAAATGACCAACCGTTTGTATAGCGGAGTTGTAATGAATTAACTACGGTTGCTTAAAATTTGCCGAAATTCACTTTTAAACTACATTTTGGACACAATCACCATACTTAACCTATATTTTTCTCTATGAACGAGACCTCTAGGATAAAAACTTAAATGCCAAAACTTTGAGATTTTGATACAAGCTTTCCAAAAACGTTGAGTTCGTTTCCTAACGTTCGACGTACACCATTTTACGACTAGCTTTTCGAGGCCATTTTAGTCACTTTCATGAAATTTCCAACGACATTATTTTACGGCGAAAAGTTATAATTTCACAATAAATCATTAAGAAACTATTGTAGGATGACATTTTGACGTAAATACTTGCAAAGTAATTTAAGAATGGTCAAGACGTCAAAAGGAGTATTTTTTGACGAAGAGTATTATTTTCAAAATTCACAAGTGGTATAAATATCATCCGAATTGCATGCATAACATTACATCATAACTCATTACGTATCATAACATTCACAATAGGTTACGGTCAGAGGTTGCGCCTCATTTCAGTATTGCCATTATATCATCATAATCATTGCAACAGGTGAGTTTTCATAGCCCCGATTTATTCAAGTTTTACTTTATTTCAAACCTACGGGGGAGAATACATTGCACACCATTTTTATTACGCTACCAAGTATGTCAAATTCATTATATTGCTTAAGTTACCTCATTGCCAGTTAAATGTCCCCATTTCATAAGCATGAACCGTTAATTTCCTAGAAGCGTGGGTGAGTGGATAGATCTATCGAGGGTGACACCTCCATCCGGGTTGGTGGATCCCAACTAGTCATACGGATGCATTTCATTTCATAAACATTATTTGAGTTGTTTGGCAAGACACTCTGTTGGGGCGAACATCAGTCAGAGCTTCGGTGTCATGCGCTTAAGAAATTGTATCATTTTTGTGACGACATTGTCATACATAATTTATACTTGGGGTAGTCGTATTAATATTTACATAAACTCTATGAACTCACTCAACCATTGTGTTGACACTTTTAGCAATGTATTTTCAGGTAACTAAGGCATTCACTTCATGGCATGCATGTGGACATATCATAGAGTCGCGGTGACGACGCGTCTCACATGTGATTTATACACTTTAAAAACATCGTTTGACTTGTACCAAACTTACTTTCCGCACATAGTAACTTTCATTTGGGACCTATACTTTGTAAACTCTGATTGTTTTATTAAATCAAGCGATGTATTTTCGAAACGACACTTTAGGTCGTTCAATATAACTGTGATTGTGATGCTATGACAGTCAATCCCCAGGAATTCCATTCCGCTGCAAAACAGGTAATTTGGGGGTGTGACAGATTGGCATAAGAGCTTCGGTTATAGAGAACTAGGTTGCATCATTGACCCTAGACTATAACTACATCATCATAGCATCTCATCATTTCATCATAAGTGCATATTCACTATACATGCGGTTTCGTACGCACTTTTTGCGAGTTAGTTACTTTCATTTCAAAATCGATTGTCACATAGATGCCTTTAGATACCCATCCCATCATACTCACATCAGACTTTGACATGGAGAATGCCCTGTCATTCCCTATCACAATTTTAACATCAGTTGACTCAACACCGATAACATCAGATGATGAGACTGAACCCTTTTAGGAGGACGAAGTTGCACCTGCACCATCACAATCACAATTGATTCACTATAGGATCAGGACAGTTTTTATCATTCGGCTGGGACAGATTATACCATTTGGTAGAACTTATAGGCTTAGTCCTAATGAACCTATTTTCTTATTTCACCACAAGGATTTCCATTATCATCATTGTCATTATTTTCATCATCATTATCATTTTGAGCACCATCCGTACCATCGCATCTCATACACGATACTCATACATCTGACTTGCAGCTTGGGAAGCATGCATGAATTGACACACCATTACCATCTATCACTAAGACTACAGAAACTACACTATCTTATAGATTTAAGGACTGTGAGAGTTTCAAAGCCGTTGTTATTAGACAGCCTACTGCTCCTACACTTGAGACATGATTAGACCATCAACAGGAACAGATAATAAGTACATTTCTATTTAGTGTAATCTTTATCATTTATTATCTCCACGATAATCACAACCTTTGTTTATTTCATTCCTTCTTCCAATTGCCCAATTCTCAATCATTTCACGATGATACCTCACTATCTTACTAGGGTTAGGCCAACTTTGTTCTTGACCAATTAGAAGACTATTACAACTCTATGAGGTTCTCCCATGTATCCTACAAACCATTCCTCAAAAAAAAATTTTTTTCAAGTTACTTTGCTACTACTTCATAAAATTATTTCACTTAATTTTATTTCAAGCTATTCTACACTATCTTAGAAACATTGTTTCATAAAGTTTTAAAACAAGTTGTTTCTTTACCACCCTATCAATTGGCCTTCAGTCATTTTATCAACTATTTAATACCATCATGCGAAACGATTTTCATGTTACTCTGAAAAATTATTGAGCCATCATCTTACAAAACAAAACGTTGAATACCATCTAAAACTTCGGAGGAACATAATATCATTTTAACAAAACCAAGCATCACATCATTTGTCCTCGATTATACATGGCCTGATCACCTATGTATAATCAAGGAAGAATTATGTCATGAAAACAATTTTCACTCAAAAGCAAAGCTTTGTAATCAGATAAATTGTTCATAAACATTTCTTTTGTTAACACTCTATAGATTCCTATATCATTCATCACTCACGCAACCAATAAGTTAGAATTTGACGAGTTACCTTTTTAGGAAAGGCTATCTATACGATCTATGAGAAGGATTCCTTGATACAAGAAAACAATGAAGGGATTTTGGAACTACCGACAAGGGCTAGAAGTAGGTAGCGAGATCTTTCAAAACTCAATAAAAATCTTAAGCCATCACGGGACAATCCGAACCACTATCTTTGGACTAGAAGCCAAATTCTATTATTTCAAAAGTACTAGCTAGACCGAGTTACGAGATTTAGTACAAATCAAATACACACTAAGCGACACTATAGAAATAAACCAATCCTCCTAATTGAGACTACATAACATTTCATTAAACAAGGCTTCAACAATATGTGAACTTCCCTACAACGAGTTTCCCTTAAAGGAAAATTTGGTTAGATTAAGGTTATCTATATAAACTTCCTTTAAGGCATTGGGTTCTCTAGAAATTTCAGATAGCCTCACTTTCATATCAAGAGATGCAACGGGCATGAACATATAGGACAATCAATGACTCCCCATCTACAAGTGAAACTAGAACAAACATTCTTCGACATAGTATGAGCTGATATCTATTTTCTTGCTAGCATGATAACAATATTAGTGATGAACTATTTTTTTTTAGAAGCACCCAATATCGGAACAAATCTTGAAAATCAACCACTACACCACGTCACTTAAATATATAAGGTTTGTGACTTTACAACATAGAGCATGGAAACACTTCGATAATCAAACAATAAACATTTTAGTCATAGAGACTAAGCACCTTAGGCAAGTAAGACTCAAGTCATGACATTCGCTAGGACGAGAAACGCGAGGAATCACAACTGTTACCTATATTCTATCCTTTTTCAATAAGGTCCTTTCCGACAGAATTAACATTTTGAAATCTAACACGAGACACGTGGTATCAAGTCCAGTTGTACCTATTATAAGCTATTCGATTCACCTTAGGCTGCTGTCAGTCATTTCAAGATTTCCATGGAACCTACTAGGACATGATTACCACCTACTATCCTCAGCTCAATGGTTAGAGCGAGAGAACAATTCCCATATTAGATACTATGCTCAAGCAAGCGTGACTTTCTAGAAATGGTTAAGCAAATCATTCTTCATCGACAAGTTTCTTTACAACAATAGTTAGCTCATGAACATATTGACTACACCATTTGAGGTACTCTAAGGTTGAGGTATCAATCACTTATTCACGGGTTAAAATCAGGAAAGTCCAACTCATTAGTACATGACTTATTCATGAAACAACAAAGAAATAGTACAAATCAAGAATCAGTTACAAGTCACAACACATAGCTAGATAAGCTACGTCGATATACAACGCAAAATATTAGAAGTATGTTCCATAAGTCGCAAACCATTAGAATTTCAAGTTGGCAACAGATTTATGTTCAGAGTCCCGTCTTGGAAGGGCGTGGTACGATTCAGAAAGACATTGGACGACCCAATGCGACTCAAATATCCTCACCTTTCACCGATAACAATGTAGAACCTAACATGGACTGAATTCAGGGACTGAATTCCTTTTTGGTTGGGAGAATGTGACAACTCGTAATTTCAGGTCATTTTACAAACTTTAAAAGTTTCACTATTTCATCATTTATCGTAAATTACGTTTACGAGTATCAAATTCGCGTAACCTTAATGGTTTAGCTGCGAATTCATGAACAGTTCATCAAGGACATTTCATATAGACTAGGTTTAGTCTACATATCATTAGCATCGTTATCATCATATTAATTCATGCATGGGTTTTGCATATTTATTCATTTATATTTATTATATAAATATACACTTTCACATGATTTTTTTTATCATGAACAATATACCCAATACTCCTACTAATATCTTTTTATACATTCCTACACCTACTAGAGTACTACAATAATTCAAGTAATACTTTCCTTCACCTTTTGGTATTTATTTTATTATATATATCTTAATGATATATAATTACTTTAAATTAATTAATGACTAGACAATACTTATTTTAAATACATAATACCTACCCAAATGAAAATATAACATTTTTTTTTCTACCACTTACACTTTGTTTTATTTTATTTTGCCACACATTTCCTAGCCTTTTTCTACAAACTAATGCAAATAATATGCAAGTAACTAAACTTTGGAATACAACTAACTACTTTGGAGACAACAACAATTAATGAAGCATGTCTCCCCATCTCTTTTCCTCATTTTCGTCCAACCTAAACTAGACCAACACTCCTTTGAATTTTTACTACCTAAACAAGTGTACTAAATTATTATAAATCTTAAAATATCTATACATTTTATTATAAAAAGGAAGTATTATCTAGCCTATCCATTGGAAACTTAAGAAAACATTTCCTTTCTCTTTTTCTTCTCTGTATATTCGGCCAGGGGAGAATCAAAAGGGCAAATTTGTAGTTTGCTTATTTAAGGGTTTATAAGTGTTATATTGGGTTTATTAATTAGTATTTTGGAGATTTGGAGTGCTAATTTGGGTCATATTGTTCTTGATTATACCATAAATTCATCATCTTCAAGTAAAGTTTTAAACAATCTAGTATACACTCTTGTTTAGGTTTTGAAATAAAAACCTAGGGTGTTTAAGTTTAATCCCTTGTTCTAGTCACCTCATCAAGTAACTAGTAAGCATATCATCTTCATTTTTTTCATCTTTCATTATCATTTCATATTTATTTCATCATATTTGAGCAAAACATGCAAGACTTATGGATATTTATACCACTTTTTACATTGTTTTTAAGAGTTATACATATATAAGTCATCCAATAATTATCTCTTGTATTATATCACTTTTGGTGATGTATAGGAACCCATGACACCCTAAGAAGGTGTATGGTAGGATTAGAATAGCTTCGGAGTTGTTTTGAATGGATTGGAATAGGTTTAGCACGAGAAAAACTCATTTCGACAAGTCTTAAAAAGGGTCTGTCCTTATTTTGTAAATCTGGAAAATCCGACAGTATATAAAAATATTTGGCCTAGATATTTAGAAAATATACTTTAAAACGAAACCGTGGCCGCTTGAACGGATTAAAACGGAGCTATAACGAAGGAGATATGAATTTTTCAAGTTGGACGACGAAATATATTAATCCTAAAAATTTCAGCATGTTAATTCTAGTTTGTACGAGTCAAAAACGAGCCTTAAGCGTTATAAATTATTTCGACTTATCAAAAATATAATAGTATACTTTGATACGAAGCTAAGTACGTATAATACGTAGAAAACGGATTTGTAGAACTTAAACTATACACGTTTACACAAAATTGCCGTAACTTTATTATTTAAGAAAAACTATATTATTTTTATTAGACAAGTGTTACGGTAAACAAGTGACCATATTGAAGGCTATTTATAACGTTGATGTAGAACTTTTTGTAAAGAGATGTTTTCTAATAAAATTGAGATCACCAAGCATATTTTCCAAAATGACCAACCGTTTGTATAGCGGAGTTGTAATGAATTAACTACGGTTGCTTAAAATTTGCCGAAATTCACTTTTAAACTACATTTTGGACACAATCACCATACTTAACCTATATTTTTCTCTATGAACGAGACCTCTAGGATAAAAACTTAAATGCCAAAACTTTGAGATTTTGATACAAGCTTTCCAAAACCGTTGAGTTCGTTTCCCAACGTTCGACGTACACCATTTTACGACTAGCTTTTCGAGGCCATTTTAGTCACTTTCATGAAATTTCCAACGACATTATTTTACGGCGAAAAGTTATAATTTCACAATAAATCATTAAGAAACTATTGTAGGATGACATTTTGACGTAAATACTTGCAAAGTAATTTAAGAATGGTCAAGACGTCAAAAGGAGTATTTTTTGACGAAGAGTATTATTTTCAAAATTCACAAGTGGTATAAATATCATCCGAATTGCATGCATAACATTACATCATAACTCATTACGTATCATAACATTCACAATAGGTTACGGTCAGAGGTTGCGCCTCATTTCAGTATTGCCATTATATCATCATAATCATTGCAACAGGTGAGTTTTCATAGCCCCGATTTATTCAAGTTTTACTTTATTTCAAACCTGCGGGGGAGAATACATTGCACACCATTTTTATTACGCTACCAAGTATGTCAAATTCATTATATTGCTTAAGTTACCTCATTGCCAGTTAAATGTCCCCATTTCATAAGCATGAACCGTTAATTTCCTAGAAGCGTGGGTGAGTGGATAGATCTATCGAGGGTGACACCTCCATCCGGGTTGGTGGATCCCAACTAGTCATACGGATGCATTTCATTTCATAAACATTATTTGAGTTGTTTGGCAAGACACTCTGTTGGGGCGAACATCAGTCAGAGCTTCGGTGTCATGCGCTTAAGAAATTGTATCATTTTTGTGACGACATTGTCATACATAATTTATACTTGGGGTAGTCGTATTAACATTTACATAAACTCTATGAACTCACTCAACCATTGTGTTGACACTTTTAGCAATGTATTTTCAGGTAACTAAGGCATTCACTTCATGGCATGCATGTGGACATATCATAGAGTCGCGGTGACGACGCGTCTCACATGTGATTTATACACTTTAAAAACATCGTTTGACTTGTACCAAACTTACTTTCCGCACATAGTAACTTTCATTTGGGACCTATACTTTGTAAACTCTGATTGTTTTATTAAATCAAGCGATGTATTTTCGAAACGACACTTTAGGTCATTCAATATAACTGTGATTGTGATGCTATGACAGGCAATCCCCAGGAATTCCATTCCGCTGCAAAACAGGTAATTTGGGGGTGTGACACTTTTGCAGATGAGCACAACGAAGTGGCCTACTTAAAAAAGTCAAACGAGAAGAGTGGCCATGTTTTTCACTAGATTGTGGACTTTCTTAATACTACCCATATAAGGTATGCTTTACTTCTTAATCCCACAATCTATATCTCTCAAATCAAACAGTTTTGGACTTCTGCTCAGTCCATAACCATTGAAACTAGAGATACACATGAAACAGTGGATGCTCTTAGAGCCACTGTGGATGGGGTAACCATTGATGTTACTGAGGCATCCTTGAGGAGAATTCTCTAATTAGATGATCTCAATGGTATCATCACATTACCCATGCCCGAAATTCATACACATCTTTCATCCATGGGGTATGATACCATTGACAAAAAGGCTACTTTCAAAAAGAGTGGTTTTTGTCCCCATTGGAGATTTTTGATACATACTCTTTTGCATTGCCTAAGTCCTAAGAAAACTTCTTATGAACAATTCAGTTCAACCATGGCTTACCCTTTGGTTTGTCTAGCTTTAGATAGGACTTTTAATTGGTCAAAATATATTTTTCAAAGTATGCAAGGCAATGTAAAGAGTTCAACAAAATTTTTGATGTATCCAAGGTTTGTGCAAGCAGTGCTAAATGAGTTTCAACTGCAACCCCACACTAGAGTTTACAAAATCCGTTTCCTTAAGCCTAAAGTTTTTCAAAACATGAACAAAGATGGCAACAGGACTATTACACCTCTTTTTCCTCAAATGCTTGCAAAGATTTCACAGGTACAAACTTCACCAATAATCACTGTTCCCAACATTGATTATACACCACCTGTTTCTCATACCTATGAGAGGAGGCACAAACAGCCAACTCCTCTCATTACAACACATCATGTCCCTGATCCTTTTGGTTTAGGAACAAGAAGTGGTGGTTCTAGACTTCAACCTAGTCCAACTAGGGAGGAATCTGAGCCATTGCCCCATGATTCACCTCTCCCAACAGGTCACACAGTTGGAAGTGTTGAGGGCAGTGGGCAACAAATGGAATTGATGGATTTGTGTACCAAATTAGCCAAACAGGTTGAATCTCTACAACAAAATCTGGCACAAGTAAAGAAGCAGCATGCCAAGGACATTACACACTTAAAAGAGGAGATTCAGACCTTGAAAGAAGAATTGCAGGGGTTGAAAAAGCAAAGGAAAACTGCAAAGCTTGTGATATCATCTTCATCCTCACCTAATGATGGTGATTCAGCTGATTTTAATCAAGATTTAGGAAATTCTCCCAAACAAGGGAGGAAAACAGATGCTGGAACTCAGGGGAGGAGAATTGATTTTGAAGATGAAGGTGTTTCTAGTAAAGGTGCAGAGGGAGCTGATACTCAAGAAGAGAAACTGGATCAAGACATTTTTAGTACTGTGACTGATGATTTTACCACTGATCCAATTTCCACTGCAGAGCCAAATATTCCCACTACTGGACATGATATTGCCACTGCAAGTGAAGAAATTGATAAACTGAAGAAAGACAAAGGTAAAGCTGTTATGCAAAGCAAGGAGCAACCAAGAAGAAAGGTTTCAAAGAAAGTACAAATTTAGATTGCTCATGATGCTGAAGTTGCAAGAAAGATTAATGAAGATGAAGTTGCTGAAAAGAAAAAGCTTGAAGAATTGGAGATTGCAAGCTTTATGGAGGCTAAAAGGCTGGATAGAATGGAAGATCCAATAGAAGATCCACTTTCCACTGTTCCATCTACAAGATTAAGAGAGAAGACTCCAGAGTTCAGCTATGTACCTACTAAAGAAGAAATTGATTTCTTGATTGCAAATGATCCAGTGATCAAGAAGAAAGCAATTGACCTAGTGGCTGATAAGTCTTTAACTGAAGATCAAAGAACATCACATTTAAAGGACTTTATTCAGATGAAGAATAATCAAGCACTTCAACATGCTATTGTTTCAGTCAAGAAGGGCCAAAAGAAACCAAGACAACCAACAAAGGCACAGGTGATTTCAATGATGAAAGATTTTTGTTGCAAGGTTGGTGGTTGGAAAAGACATCAATTCAAAGGAATGCCTGATGATAAAGTTGAAAGTATCTACTACAGATTTCAAAGACAAGATAAAGACTTTATTCCAATGGACTCTGAAGAAGAAGCAAGAAGGTATCCTAATTTGAAGAGAAATGCCAAAGATAGTGAATCTTAGACATCTAAGAAGACAAAGTTTGCTGAAGAACAAGAAGTTCCAACTGAGAAGTTCACTGAAGAACAACTGACTGAGATGATTGTGATAGAAGAAGAAGATTTTTACCCTGAACCACTGCAAGTCAGACATCCTATCATTGACTGGGAAGTTTTTACTGCTAGCAACTTTGCTCCAACATGGAAGATTACAAGGCTAGGTGGTGATACACTATGGAAGTTAGTTCAAGAAAGGTTTGATGCTGAAGATCTCAAAGATATGAAGGAGATGCAGTTATGGGTTAATCTTAGAAGGCTCTATGAACCAGATGTTAATGATGATTTCTGGAAATTCTCATGTTCATGTCCTGGTACTAAATGGTTCTACTATGATTCATGTGAAGTTCATCATGTTTCTACAGCAAATGGAGTAGATGCATTCATGCTTGCTGAGAAAGAATATTCACTCAGAGTTGGAACTCTCACTGTGATGTTGTGTACTACTATAAGAGTTCATGAAGATAGTGAGAAGGTCAGAGTATTGTTACTCAGGCTTCAAGATCAATGTTTAAGAGCTATTCAGGCATTGAGAAGAAGATGAAGTGTTTGAAAGAATTCCACAAATCCTTGCAGATAATGAAGATTGAAGAAACTTATTGATTTGCAGAGAAATCATAAGTTTAGGAGAGGATTGTTGGGAATAATACTAACAGTTACCACTGATAGTCTTGTGGTTAACACTGCTGATGTTTACACTAGCAGTGGAAACACATTACCACTGCCAGTACAAATATCACCACTGCTATTAGGATAAATGTTATGTATCCATGTATTGATAAGTATAGAAAAGATCTTGTGTATATTCTATATTGTTAGGTTTATACTTATCTTGTAAAGGACTCCTTGTGCTATAAAAGGAGATCCTAGGTCATTGCTAAGCATACGTATTATTCATATTAGCTTCAAGGTGTAACCCTAGTGATAAGCAAGATCACTCGTATTATTTCTTAATAATATTGAAGCTTTGTGTTTATTGTTCTTACTTACATTATAACATATAATCTGTCTTCTAAGTATTACTAAGTATATTCCGCGTGCTTAGTAATATAACTCAAAATATCACTAACACAAGGTGTGTGTTTAGATCCATCATATAAAAATATTAGAAAACGCATAGGTGATAATACATAAAAATATACAGAGCAATGAAATATCTCAGGTGATATTAAAGGTTAAAAAACATACTTATTTGTTTATGAAATATCACAAGTGATATTAGATATTAACTTTTTTTATAATAATATATCACAATTGATATTATACATGTAATATAATAAAGTTTAATAATAAGCATGAAAACATATGAACATAAACGAAAACGTATAAAAACTGCAAAAAACGGATGAAAATGGACAAAAACGCCATAAAAACGAATGAAAACCGTATAAAAATGTACGAAAACGTATAAAAACCGATGAAAATGGACGAAAACGTATGAAAACGGACGAAAACGTCTGAAAACAGACGAAAGCGTCTAAAAATGGACGAAAACGTAAAAAAATGGACGAAAGCATATATAAACCAATGAAAACCGATGAAAACGGACAAAAACGTAAGAAAACAGACGAAAACGTATTAAAACGGACGAAAACAGATGAAAATGTATTACAACGGACAAAAACGTAAGAAAACGGACGAAAACGTAAGAAAACGAACAAAAACATAGGAAAACGGATGAGAATGTAAGAAAACAGGCGAAAACGTAAGAAAACGGACGAAAACGTATGAAAACAGACAAAAACGTAAGAAAACGGATGAAAACGTATGAAAGCGGACGAAAACGTATGAAAACGGACGAAAACGTAAGAAAACGGACAAAAATGTAGAAAAACAAAAGAAAAGGTAAGAAACAGACGAAAACGTAAGAAAACGAACGGAAACGTAAGAAAACAGACAAAAATGTATGAAAACGGACGAAAATGTAAGAAAACAGACGAAAACGTATGAAAACAGATGAAAACTGACGAAAACGTATGAAAATGTAAGAAAACGGACGAAAACGTATGTAAATGGACGAAAAAGTATGAAAACTGACAAAAACGTTTGAAAAAGGACGAAAACGTAAGAAAACAGACGAAAACGTAACAAGACTGACGAAAACCTAACAAAACGGACGAAAACGTATGAAAACGGAGGAAAACGTAAGAAAACAGACAAAAAACGTAAGAAAACGGACGGAAACGTAAGAAAACAGACGAAAACGGACGAAAACGTATGAAAACAGACGAAAACGTATAAAAAGCGGAAAAAACAGACAAAAACGTATGAAAACTGACGAAAACGAAAAAAAAAAAAGTGAAATTAAAAAAAGTGATTAAAAAAATACAAATAATAAGAAAATAAATAAGAAAGATAAAAAGAAAAGAAAAAGACAAGAAAAAAACATTGATTTAGGTTTAGACATATTAAATCTTAGGTTAATCAACACCATTAGATCAAACTAGATAAAAGGTGGGGATTTATTCCTTAGTATGCAAAGATTTTTGAGTATGCAAAATAAAGTGCCTCTGAGACGATAATTGTTTATTTTATTGGTTACAAATGAAAGTAGATACGTAATCCAAATTAAACTACCTTTGCTTGCTATAGCCTAGCATGTATTCACCATAAGGAAATGATAAAGAGGTCTAATTGGTAGGTTTAAAAAGAGGCCTAAACTGAGGTGTTATCTTTCGGTTGGTTATATCAGAATGACTCACTTTTAATGTCATCAATCAAATGATGACACCCCAGTTTAAGCCTCTTTTTAAGCCTACTATTAGATCCATATATCATTCCTCTTCACCATATATGTACTATAACAGGCACAAGCCATGTTCTGTTTTCCATTTTAGGCCTATTTCATGGTCCCAACAAGTCATGTTGGTAGTCCCATTTAGCTTTAGCCCATCATCTTAATAAGTCATTTTTTTTCTTCGTTTTTCCTCTTAGGCCTTCCCCATAAATTTTGTGTGTTAAAGTGACTCAAGTCTATTGCCCTTAAACACTATGAAACCATATTTAAAAGACTAAAGTACTACACAATAACAATTGATAATAAGGTTAAAGCTAAAACTATTTTATGTACTTGTACATTTAATTCATTAATAAAAATCTCATTATGCATAATATTCATTACACATTTTTTTAGCTATGAAAAGTGAATATTTTATGAAACATATATTTTTTTGAAACAACGGTGATGTCTATATAAACTAAAAGAAATGTGCAACCTAGCAAGACGTTAGGAGCCCAAACATACAACAATTAGTTTCATAAAGCAGTATGTGGGTTATCGAACCAAAAACTCCAGTTTAAGCTAGCCTTTCTAACCCTGCAAGAGATCCAGTTAAAAGATGCAAGCTTGATGTTGTTAAAGATATGATCTTTTGTAGGACGTTTAAGTGAGGCCATCTCATTTCGAAACCAACCAAAGTGGGTCTAAAAAAACCCGCACACCTGAACGATTAGGCCGGTCTCAAAATTGCCCCTTTCTTTATTTATGTACTACCTTGATCCAGCTTTCACCATTTGATCCAACAGATAAGAAGAAGAAGATTGTCATTCAATACCGTGTTATCGAGTATAATTAGTTGGCTAAGAAAACTTAGAGCTTAATGCTTAACTGATAAGTGAATAAGCTTTCTGGATTTTCTCAAATTATGTTATATAATTTACGTTTTAGATTTTTTCATCTTTAAGATTTGAAGGGAAAAAAAAAAAAAAAAAAAAAAAAAACTTTGCATGCAGTCGATCTTTTTTTTTGAACAGAACTTTGCATGCAGTCTGCGAAGGTATTTTACCAACATTTAATGGTCTGTAAATGAAGAAGAAGAAATATGTTAGTTACTATGCTCCAAATTCTACTCCATACAATGTTTTTTCAATGTTGGAAGTATTGAACCTGCATTTTTACTTCAAAAGTTGGGGATTCTGTTTGGGTTTGCAAAAACTAAAACACGTACTATTTTTACATTTTTTATTTAGAGAAAATTACATCGTTCGTCCTTGTGGTTTGCGTTGACCGCAGCCTTTGGTTCTTTGACAAAAAAAAATGCACCGTTCGTCCTTAAGTGGCAAACGTTATGCGCCGTTTGTCCCTCCCTCTAACGAACATCACTAACCGTCGTTAAGTTTACACATGTGACACCCATGTGAGGGTATTTCAGTCTTTTCCACCCATATTTTAACTTCATTATCTTCTTTTATACATCATCTAATCTTCGTGTACATCTTCTTTCATTCTAAGTTAAAATTTTAAAATCTCTAAACACACTTGAAAAATGAATCTAAATAAAATCAAAACACTCAGATTCAAGAACCATTGAATTTTAATTAAAAAAACACACCAGCAAAGTTGGGCACAAAATATATATAACGACGTGTTTTTGACCCAGTTTGTTTGTAAAATGGATAGCAGCACCAGCAAAATCCGACGCACCAGCAGATTCCGGCGTATATTGATTTCAGAAGTTATACTCAGGTTTCAAGTTCTTAATATCCATAACCATAAAAAATTGAAAATCCTTACAAACTTATAGCAAATCCCTTACAAACTTATACCCATAACCATTAAAAAAAAAAAAAAAAAAAAAAAAAAAAAAAAAAAAATCCTTTCCAACAAAATCATAATACTACTGATATTTTATATTAAATCCAAATAATTCAAACCCACTGTGGTGAAAAAAAGAAGCATTAACAATATTCGAATTCAAGATCTCGGGTTGTATATTTCAAGAAAATATCTTTGAAGATCTAGACAAACCCATCATCGATTTGCATAACGAAAACCTTACCCGTGACATTTGTTAGATCACTGAGTCAAACTTGACGAATGTAAAAATCTAATCTTTGTTAAAAAAATTTCCCCAAATTCATAAAACCATCACTAAATTCTATAAACCTCATCAGGTACGAAACCCAAGAACCAGCCAATTAGTCACACCATCGCCGCTGTCGGATTTTTTACAACCACCACACTCACCGGATTATATCATCATCCACTTTTGGCGAACCACCACCTCCACCATCAAACTGCATCCACCACTTCCTCCACTCCCCGTGTGTTTGTTTGTTTTGGTTTCAGATCTGGTCTTTTTTATTTGTCTTGGTTTTCATGTTGTGTTTAAGATTGTGGCAGTTTGAAATGGGTTTGTGTTTGAAATGGGTTTGTTGAAAGGTTGCGGCGGTTTGATGAACTAACGGAGGTGATGGTGTGGTGTGTGTAAGAAAGATTTGTGTTTATAGTTTGTGTTTTTGACTTTGAAAAGAAGATAAAACCATCAAACCCCATGGATTAAAGTGTGTTAGACTATTGAGTATTAATGTGTTTGGATTTATTCTCTACATATGAAAGTTTGAGTGTCATGAATCTGTACATATGAAAGTTTGAGTGTTTTAGTGTGTTTATTTGAAGAGAGAAATAAGTGTTGCGAAATGACGGGTATACCCTCCTGGGAAAACAAGTTAACAAGAGTTAACGAAAGTTAGTGGGCCCTGTTAGAAGGAGGGACAAACGGCGCATAACGTTTGCCACTTAAGGACGGACGGTGCATTTTTTTGGTCAAAGGACTAAAGGCTGCGGTCAACGCAAACCACAAGGACGAACGATGTAATTTACTCTTTTATTTATAAAAAAGCACATTCCATTAGAGCATTTACAATCATAACGCAAGTTATAGTTTAACATCGTCTACATCAGCGCCACATCAGCTTTAACATTTCACCTTAACATTCCCAAAAAACACCAACAATAATAACATTCACAAGTTAAACTTTAACACTCCAACAATTTACAAAAACAACCCCTCATTTAAGGGCATAAATGAAAAAAGAAAAGAAAAAAAAAAGAAAAGAAAAGAAAAAAGAAACAAATAACGGGCGTTGGGGCTTTAACGCCGCCCCTTTAACACCCATTTAACACCGGCCTTCCATCAATAACACCAAATAATGTCGGGTAACGCGGCAATAACGCTGGTTCCGCGTTATTGTTGGACATGCTCTTACTCACTACACTTTATATTGTTTGTCTTATTCTACTACAACATTATAATCGTCTATATATTTGGTCTTTGTGTTATAAAATAGCTTTTTGTTAAATTTTAATTCAATCGATAGGTTGATTTCATAACTTTTATAATTGTGATTGGTTAATGTGGTTTCTGTGTATCCAACAAACAAAGTAAGAACTGGCGAATACATATGATATAATTTTCTTCAAGCATAATAAAAAAAACTAGCCCGTTCATCTGACGGGCCTTAGATCTAGTAATAAAATAAAATGAAACCTTTAGCGACGACTTTATTGTAGCTAAGGGTATAATTCATTTTTTTTATTACTAAAAATATGCGTTGAAAGTCAAAGCCAAAGTTTGAAACAGGTGGTCGCTAAAAGTGATTGTCAGAGTCAAAGGTTAAAAATCGATTATTTTGTTGTTTAGTGGACATTAGCCACAACCTTTCGTACGTGGCTAAAAGACCCGATTCTTGTAATGCCATCCTTTTCGTTCTTTGTAAAGAAATCTGGATAACACGGCAATTCTAAGCGGAGTAGTTTCCCTGCCTTCTCGACACGCATATAAGAACAAACCTTGAGAACAACATGTCAGCAAAAGGAGGTTAACATGGAAATGAGGTCGGTTAAGTACTTAAGTTAAGATTAAGCTTTCTGGTTGAACCACGTATGAGACATTAATATTTTCCGAAACTTTAATATTGAATCGAAACGTAAACATTCTCTCTATTGTTCCTTTCATCTTACAAAAACGTGATTCGGTCATCGGTGATTATAAGTTGAGGATAGGGGTGTTCATGGGGTGGGTAATATCTGAATAAATCGAAAACCGAAACCGAACCGAACCGAAAATAACTGAACCGAACTCGTAACCGAACCGAACTTGCCAAAACCGAACCGAACCGAAATAAAAGTTCGGTTTTCGGTTCGGTTATGGTTTTAGCAATCCAAACCGAAAACCGAACCGAAAACCGAGTTTAATTAAATATATATTTTTTTTATATATTTATATAAAAAAATATATTAAAACTCTTTTATAATATATATATAATATTTTTGAAGCTTGATAATTATTTTTTTTTTCAAAAAATATATATAAATTAATTAATAAATTATTAAATTTGGGTAATTCGGGTTATTCGGTTCAATTTTCGGTTATTGGGGGTTCGGTTTTCGGTTCGGTTTAGTCAAATTTGAATTCGGTTCAGTTTGGTTTTCGGTTATACCTAGAAAAAAAAAATTAACCGAACAAAACGAACTGAACAAACCGAACAAACCGATAACCGAACCGATTAACACCCCTAGTTGAGGAAACCAAAGTCCATATCACTGGGCCATCGAAACTGGGCTCCCATGTTTTAAATTAATGGATTGCTAACCGTATCTTGCTTCCTTTAGTAAATAAAAAACTCTCATTTTAAAGTTTTATTTCTTTTAATAATTTTTATCAATTCCTCATTTTAAAGTTTTACTTATTCACACATTTTATTTAGAAGTTTTCAGAAAAGACATACGAATTTGTCA
The DNA here is from genome assembly GCA_019973895.1 of Chrysanthemum seticuspe. Taxonomy (NCBI): domain Eukaryota; kingdom Viridiplantae; phylum Streptophyta; class Magnoliopsida; order Asterales; family Asteraceae; genus Chrysanthemum; species Chrysanthemum seticuspe. Next base: position 220,733,166 of record BPTQ01000005.1, read on the forward strand.
AAAACATTCACACTTATAAACATCTACAAAAATAGTATTCTTAATCTCAAAGACAAATATAAAAAGATATATCTTAAATTGTGCCCTTAAAATTGTATATAGTTAAGAATTCACGACCAGTCACACTTAATTGTAAACAATATATTTGTGCGCATTTATATGCAAATATGTTTTATGTATCTATATGTGCGGGAAAAAAATTAATGATTTTCTATAACTTTAATTAAGCTCTATAAAAGTTATAAAGGCGAAAAAGATGCGCAAGCGTTACACACATTTTTAAAGTACGTAGGAGAAAGTACGAATGCAATTTTTCTCATATTTCCATATATGTTAACTTATGTCATAAATATGAGCCAAAATGCTGTCTGAACGCAATAAACTAGTTGAACTGTTGAACACGTAAAAAGTAGGACATATGTTAACTAGCTATATATTTTCTTAGAGAAGACATCATATGTTAACTAACCTATTAATTACCCTTACGTACTTAACATTTTTTTGGCATTCAGCCCCATGAATCCCTTTAATTTTTACTTGTGTCATGATCTACTTATACATAATTCCTTGTTAAAATTACTAATTATGTTCTTTATTACATATTACTGTGATACTATTCAGTTATTTATAACATCATGTACATATATTTTATGCGTTGGATTAACAGGCATACTTTTATTTGTTTAAAATAATTATCTTTACTGTGTGATAGAATACAGCACCTTAAAAGTTGTAAATACAAAATGCCTACACCTCCCTCAGCAATGCATCACACTGAAGTAGCAATCCCAAAAAAGAAAACAAATAAACCATAAGAATATTAAAAAAGGGTCCCAAAAGAAGTATGTGTGATATTGGGGTATAAGTGGTAGCTCCACTTAGACACAGGGTAGCCTCTATTAGGGAGAAGCATTTGAATTGAAGGCAACAACATGCCATGCACTTTAGAAGCTAAACAAGTGGTGTTGACTTAGATAGGGCTTTTCCTTTGATCCTTTTTCTTGATGTGGATGCACCTTGTATTGTTAATGTAATTAGCTTCACTCAAAAGTTACATGCTTGCCCCAACAATCATCACTTTTCTTAGTTTGCTTCTCTTTACCAACATCATTTTTATATGCTTGTAATGCAAATGGTTATAAAGTGGCAAAAGTTACTTTACATTTCTTGAAACTTGAATCCCTTAGGGGCCGTTTAGTTGGTGAAAAATTTTCCTGTTTTTCCGTTTCTAAATTCCTAGAGAATGGAGTGGTTTTTCTTCTCTAGAGAAGAGTTGAGAAATGTGAAAATCCGTTTAGTTAGAGTTATATTTTTCCTTTTTTCTAAAATGAAAAGTTGTTTAGTTGAAGGTGGAGGATGGAGGATGGAAGATGTGTGATAAAAGGAAATGGTGTTATTATTTTGGAAATGAAAAAAGTGAAAAGGGTGTAATGTTATTTTCATTTTTTCTATTACAAATTGGAAAATGAGAATTTCATATTTTTGGAAAATTATTGGAAAAAAGTGCGACTAAACGGATTTTCAATTTTTCTCTTTTCATATGGAAAATTTTCTGGAAAAATGGAGTATTTCTCTCCAACTAAACGGCCTCTTAGCTTCTTTTCTTTCTTTGTTGAATAGAATGATTAGCCTCCACCTACATGCTTTTTTTTATGTATTCTTGTGACAAGGAATTCTAACACTGAAATCCTCTCCGAAAGGATAAGTGAGACTGATAAGTAGAGCACATATGCCAATCCTATTACAACCAAATCTTGAATAATCTTTTCTAAGAAAGGCATGTCAATGACTTCTTTTTGTTCATATGCATGGTATGGTGTACGAATCTGTTTAAGGTAAACGAGGGGATTCAGTTGAAGACGTAGTTGGTGTCCAAATCCCCAATCTTGAAACACATAAAAATGCTAGGTTAGTAGGTTTAATATTAAGATTAGAAACACTCTCCATCCAAAACTAATTTGTAGTCTAACACATTAATTACTGCATTAGTCAATGGCCACGGCATATAATCTCCCTTCATACTAGTGTTTATATCATCTATACGTATATCTCCATAACTATAATGTCATTAATAAAGAGGTATTAAGAAACTTTATGAAGAAGCTCAAATTGGGCCATAAGAGGGGGCATGTCTTTTGCAATGATAATACATGCCTATTTGATGTGGCAATTCTAAGCAAAAGTCCAAATCAAACACACCCAATGCATTTACAAAAAGGGGGTTTCTTATATATGGGTGACTTTAGACACAATTAAGATTGGTCAGACTGTGCTCTCTTCTCTCTCTTATATTCAAATGCATGTTCTGTTATTTGAATATGCAAGTAATTCCTGCACATGTATGGTGTAGTTTGAGATGATTATGACACTTGGTGCTTACGAGCTAACAAAGCAATCAAACTATGTTACTTAGGCACATGTAATAATTTGGTGAAGCTTTCTTTCACTACTTCCTTTTATATTTTTTTTTTATTTCTCTTTGCTTTCCATACACATAAGATGAAAGCAGATAACAAAATCCAAAAATAGTCACTCTTTTGTTTGTGTTGTTTGGCGGCGTCTTTGTTTTTGAATATGATATTTATACTTCTTGTTTATACTCCCTCCGTCTCAAAATTATTGTCAGGGGACAAGAATCACAAAGTTTAATAAAAGTGGGACCCTTATAAATCTCAACCACTCAAATGGAATATTCCTCAATTATATTCTCTTTTTCTTACTAAATATGGAAAGTGGACAATTAATTTGAGACATCCATAAAAGGAAATATGGACAATAAATATGAGACGGATGGAGTATATAACTACTAGTACTTCTTTTATTTTTCTAAGTTTGAAATTTCACTCTTATATTTGATAAAATCATAAAATTAAAACATTCATTCATAAATTAGTTAATACTAACACTACTAGGAACATCACTATTTCCGACGGCAAAATATGTGTGAATTCCATATGTTCCAAAGTTTTTGAAACGAAAGAAAAGAAGAGAAGTTAAAAATGGACAAAAAAGAAGAGAAGATGAATGTAATTTTATTTTTTATATCATGTCCCAAGTTATGAGAGAAAATAAGAGATAACCGATGATTTTACAACCATACCATTTATTATATATAAAAGTTATGATTTATATTAAGTCATTTAAGTAATTACATAAGCTTCCTAAAATAACTTCTCTCCAAATCATCCCACTTTGAGAAGAAAGTTTTGGAGTGAAGTTTAGCCAAATTTCCTCTTCTCTTCTCTTCTTTCTTGAAAAAAACTCTGGAACACGAATTCATTTTGTTTTCTTCTCACTTCTTTTCTCTTCTTTCAAAAATAAAACTCGGGAACGCAGATAGTCAGTTCAAATAAGAAAACAAAGAGTTGAAGTATATGGAGACAGCAAAACGGAACCATCCATAACTTAAGAACCTAGACTTGAGTTAATGGTTGAAATAGATATGAAAATGGTTGTCTAATTAGTGGGATATACACTCTTTTACATTCAGTGATGTACGTAAGATCAATGTCACCATTATAGTTAGACATGGCCATGCAAATTTTCTTAACCATGTATATTAGTATTAGTGACCATCAATTTTGATCTTCTTTTAATGCATGGTACTATCACAAATAAAGATACATTCTGTGCGGAAATTGACATCTTACTTGCTAATAATGATTATTGGTAGTAGTTATATGTGTCAAATATGTGACAAAAAGGTTGATACCACATACTAATTCCAAAAGTAAACAAGGTTCATGCTAATAATGTGTCTAAAAGGGTTACATCAATTGGCAATCTGAATATTACATTTCATCTACGATATTAGATTCTAGTGAAACGACATAACATGTATGGAAGCATAAGTGTTCGATGCTTGCATCATATGTGACTCATGCTATCCTAAGCAACAACCTGTATAAAAAGAAATATGAACTTTTTATGTTATATATGGTGTCGAGGATTAAACTTGAAACAACAGAAAGTAGTGTAATTGAGATTGACAAAAGGGGGAAAAGTGATAGCACAATCATTGACCTTTTATAGGAAGCATTTCAAAAACAAAGTTATGGGCTTGGTTCTTGCCTAAAAAAGATGTTTACAAGCCTCCTTGCCATAATGGAGCAAAAGACGGTACACGCAGTTGTATGTTCGAAACCGTGTAGGAAGTACATCATGCGTTAGAGATATCGTCAAAACAAGAATTCAAAATAATGAAGATTAAGGTTCCACAAAAACAATGTATTATGCACTTTATCATTTTGGTAACTATAAGTTGGTGACAAATGAAGTTAGCAAATATATTTCAGATGAAAGCAATGACGACCCTAGTACAAACAGAAAGAGAGATCCACCCATCAGAAATGAGATACACAATTTTATGGTCCATTCTCAAGATCCATTAATTTTGCTGTTAGGTTCAATGATTAATTAACTGAACTTTTAGGTGAACCAAAATGCAAACACTTGTAATATTTAGAACATTATTTTTGTATTCTATAGAGTAGTATGTTTGTGACTTTATTTGTAATCATTTAAGCTTTAATATTAAAATAAACAAGGTTATAGTTCGGATAACAACTTATTTGAGCTATTGAAAAAAAATTAACTATTTATACATAAAGCTTATTGAAATACTTTTTCTAAAAAAGTTGTAGACTTAAACTTATTATATAAGCTCCAACTAAGTATGCCAGCCATAGTTGTCAGGATTCCGATCCTGATCTTAGGATCTTACGATTTTACGATACTGCAAAGCAAAAACGATCCGGATCCTACATAGGATCTTTGCAAGCTTAAGATCTTATAGGATCCCGATCTTGACCATACAATCTTACGATCTAATCCGATCCGATCTTACTTTTCTCGGATTACAAACTAAAAAACTACAAATTTATGGGTTGTTTGTTTGTATAATTCAAAAAACAGCATGTTAATCTTTTTAAACATTTCATAATCATAATTTAGGACAACATTTATATGAAACATTCATAGTATTTTATGGTTTTAATGTATTAGAATTTGTAGATTTGTATAAAATTACATAAACTATTAAGAAATAACATTAGAGTAGGATCTTAAGATCCCGATCCGATCTTACGATCACGATCTTGCAATAACTAAAACGATCATGGGTAGGATCCCGATCTTGACAACCTTGATGCCAGCAATACCTTATAAAAACACGTGACACACCTAAATACGAAGTTATTGGTAACCAACATATATCATATATTTCTTTTCAAGAAAAATTCATCCAAAAGTTTTTCATAAATAAGATGTATAGACAAAGCTTAACTGCCATGCATTAAAAAAAAAAGAACCATAACATTTAGCAATGGATTTTTGTAGCAATGGCTATTGATTGTTGTCAAAAGTTTGTCTAGTACCACATACATGAATTATTTGGTCATCTTAAAAGATAGCCAGTAGGGATTTGGTCATCCTACGGAGATATAGGAATAGGATTTTCTTTGATTAGAAGCCTCCTCGTAAGGATACTCTTGTAGAAAAAATTATGATCCTCTCACATATCTTTCACATGTTTCGCTAACATATCTCTGGAACTGTTTGTTTTTGTTAGAAAGGATAATGGAGAGGTTTACTTAGAGTAGATTTAGATGTGTCACTGTCAATGATAATCCATTTTAGCGTTTTATCACATTACCAAAGTGCCGCCTAGCCAATTTTTCACTAACAACCATTCTGTTAGTTTGTAAGGATCCGATGTTGTTTGATCATAGCTTTGAATTCGGCGTTTTATAAATTGGCTATCAGTCTTGTGATCGAGAGATATTGATGAAATCCGAATTATTTGGGTCTGAAAACTGTTCCATGAAAAAGTATCGGAATTCCCAACGAAGACTTTCATTCACAGTTTCACACCCAAAACTAAGGTTGGATCCATTTCATTAAATAATGATTTTATGGTGGGGATGAAATTTGGTGTCATTCCACCACTGCATCACTTTCCGGTGTTGATTATAAACAAAGAAAGACGAAATCTGCCATTGAAAATATCAGTGTTGCAAAAAAAAGGTCTACAAGGCCGATTAATCACCGCCTACGCGCTACAAGGCCACCAATCTTGCCGATTTATGTAACTGGGTCAAACCTATAGGTCAACCGTGGTCAACGGCGATCAACGGCGGTCAATAATGGTCAAACTTGCCAGAAACCTATAAATCTTGCCAGAAGTACCCAAAATTCACCGTAAACTTATTTTGATCACTTATAATAACCGTTTTAATCTATTGTAAGTTGTTTTTTTAGAAAAAATCTTGCCGAAAATACATAAAACTCGCCAGAAGTACACAAAACTTGACAGAAATACCCAAAATTTCTATAAAACTCGCCAGTCGAACTTAATTAAATGAGAACATATATTTATATATTGTGACTTTTAAGCTTGGTTTTAAAGGGCGAGCAAAGGCTTTGCAATGGCGTGAGGCTTGATAATGTCATCACGTCACGTCTTATTTCACGTCTTTTTGTAAACTCGATATATATGAAGTATGCTATAAATATATAAATATTTTCATATTTTGTGCCGCCTTATACCGCGCATTATAAACGCAAAAGCTTCGATTTAACCACTAAGAAGTGAGGCTTGATCATGCCGTCATGCCACGTCTCGCACTATTTATAACCTTGCTTTTAAGTTTGATTAATGTTTATTATCATATAAAAGTAAAATACGTGTATAATGAATTGAGCGAGATATGTGACCACTAGCCACATATATAAGGAAATTCATTTGTAGTTAAACTATTGTTTCATAATACTCCCTCTATCTTATAAAAACTGATAATTTTGATTTTTCTAAGTTTTCCTTTCAACTTTAACTTTAAAATTTTTGTTTGCGTTATATAATAATTGATGAAAATTATACCAATAAAAAAAATTTAAATCACAATCCATTCATATATTTTTCATTAAGTGTTATATAACGCAAACCTAAATATTTAAAGTAAAAGTTGAAAAGGAAACAATTTAAAAAGTCAAAGTGGACAGTATGAGACGGAGATAGTAATTGGTTACAAACTTTGATAAGTAAACTAACCAAGTAACATGTCTAATAATATGAGTTTAGGGCCCGTTTAGTATATAGGTGAGTATAGGATTTGAATTCGGATTTTTGATTTGGATATGATTTAAGAGAGAGAAAAAATGAGGTAAGAAAAAAAAAATTAAATTAGAAAAGAATTTTTTAATAATTAATAAAAGTCTTTAAAATAGATTTTATTAATTTATAATATAAAAACAGAAATAATGTAGAGAGAGCAGTCAAAAGTTGTCCCTACAATGTCAGTAAACCGACCCTTGTGCCCGACATTTCAAACAGTGTAACTTTTTATGTATGAAATCAAAATCCTAAAGTTAAATTATCAACAAAACAGCTATTAAATGTCTTTTAATAAGAAAACCCGGCCTAAATACTGCAACCAAATGGGCTTTTACTCTTTATGACAAGTTATATACGGGGTAAGATAAACATAAGATAATTTTTAACGTTTAAATTCTTATTAGAAGTATATAAAAGAATTTAAACTAGTTTGTTTGCGGAATAATAATATAGATTGAATGACAATGTGTGGCAATCTCCTTACTAAACTTAAACAAAAACCAAAGTTAATGTTTGATTAAGAACTATGCTATGACTAAATGATTTTATTATCAGGGACTTGGTTCTATTTTGGAGGAGTAAATGCTCTTGAATGGTTTTCATATTAATTACAAGAGATAACATTTACTTCTATTACAACATTCTTATTTATAGGCAAATAAAATATGAATCCCCGTAGGATAAAAGTAACGTGTCAATATTTGATAGGCAAGAGTACATTTATGCTTTTGTGTCATTGAATATGCTTTTGTGGCATTGAATGCTTGTATTCCTAGGACATGTACAAACATGCTTTATGGAACAGTTATGACAACTGTTAGTACCTTTTTTTAATCAACTATAGCACATCTTGACTTTTTGATAAGTGCTTTACACTTATCTTCTCAAGATGTTTCCTGCCCATATATCCAGTGACTTAGATATCCTACCAAAATATCTAACTCTCAGAATGTATTGTTTTTTTAGGAGATCTTCAGGGAGTTATTATCATCACTCGCTGACTCCATCATCTTCTTCTTGGTTCTAAACTTCACTCTCCAAGTCCCGCCTTAGGTTGTGTTGAGTCTTTTCTTAGACTCTGAATAACTTCTTGAAGATGACTCCCCAAATGTTTTCATACGTTTAGGGACTTGTTCTAGTCTTAGGTTATTTTTCATTCCAATCCTACACAAGAGATCAGTAGCACCTGGATTGACCCAACAATCTCCCGCTATTCAGATATAAAAAGACTAAGTGATTTTCAGTGTAATTGAGCAAAACAACTTCTTCTTACGACTGAATGAATGTAAAGTTAATACTTGACTGATACTGAGACTTAAAAGATAGATATAATTCAGAGTTAAATACAACAAAAAGGAAATTGCAATACCTATCTATACATACATCCACATCCTCCATTCCTATCGTTTCCAATTTTACTCTCTTTGATAAGAGTATATGCATGTCCTTTCTTTGTTGAATCAGTTTATCATGTAGTTCAACAAACCTATCTCCTTCAGGGGTTCTGTTAGCTACCGCTTTAATCATGTAGAAGAATAAAGTCTGAGTGTTCACAATCTCAATGTCTAAGACCATTTGAAAAGCATGCTCGTTGAAGGCATCTATGAAGAAGATTTTGTGATCAGGTTTTTCAATCACTACAGCATCTCTGAACCTGACTCCCTGAGGAAGACGTATGTTGCGATGAAGGCCATAAATGAATTGTTCGGGCTCAGATCTAATAGGTATTTCCCTTTTATTTTACACAAAAGATGGTTTTGAGGGATCCCAAAGGGTCAGTGGTTTCCTTGGATCAATCCTTAGAAACTATTCAACCTTTCTTACTTCTTCATATCTTTGCCCAAGAGTTTTCATCAACTCAGCAGCATTTGCACCACTTTTCTTCTTCAGGATTGGAAGCATGATATCCCATTCCTTAACCCCAAACATGTTCCACTTGAAATCCTTGATGGTTTCATAATTTGCCTCATCATTTTCCCTGATGAAAGTTACACTGAGAGGCTTTTGACTGAGATGGATCCTAATGTCAGTTATGATGCCTTCCTTTGTTTTGAAAGACATATTCCTGTGGTACTCTTCTTGAATCTTCTTCTTCTTTCCAGCTTTGGATTTTAACCTTTCTTGTGCAGCAGTCATTTGCTTATGCAGAATTACTTTGAACACTTTGCCAGTCTTAATGGGCTGCTCAGAGGTTTGAGATTCTTCAGTGCAAACCTTTATAATTTCAAGTCTTAAGGCCAGTTCAAGCCTTTTCTTCTCTTGAACTTCACAAATGTGACTGATCTCTTTAGCAGTGGCATTGATCCATTCCCCAAAATCAAGTTAAAAGGGAACTAGTTCAGGTTCTGAAGACGATTCAACAAATGTTGTCTAGAATGAAGGACCTTCATGGATTGAGAAGGATGGTTCTTTAGGCTTTGCTTCAGAGTCAGAAAGTGGTGTTTCAACCATTTTAACATCTTCTGCTTCATCCATACCATACATCATGTTTTTGCCTTTGTCTTGTTCACATGATAGCTCAATGACACAGATGGACTGAAGAGGGATGAAAATAACATTATAATCCCATAGTTTCTCCCTCTAAAGTTCTGAGGAGGATCCTTGATTTAAAAACCAATATAGTTGTATTTAGGATGGGTTCATGGCTATCTATAAATGGTGATATCACGTACTCTTTAACTTTAGCAGACTTTGATGATTTATCCCCTAGTAGTTGTTGTATCTTCAGAATGTGGAATTGATGTAGCAGGAGCGGAGACTGAAGACTTAAGATAGTTGCACATGTCAATGAGTGTAGTCTTTATCTCTAAAACATCAGTTTTCAAGGATGATGTCAGAGGCCATGGATGCTTGGTTTTCTTCAATATTAGAGAGCCTTGTGCCAAAGGACCATGTCAGTGTTTTGTATGAGGAGGCCTAAGAGTTGATTTTGGTACGGTCTCTCTGATGGATACTTGGAATTTAGGCACATTTAAGTATGATAGGCCCTTTGTCAGCTGTTTATTGGCTTGGATAAGGGACTGAGTAGAGGTGCCCATATCTTTTAGATCTTTCTTCAAGACATAAGGTTCTGTCTCGAGGCTATCAGCTATGGAGTGCAAGTCTGATTTAGTGGTTGTAATAAAAGTTTTTAAGTTCAGGATCCTACCTAGGATCGTTTTCGTCTTTGCAAGATCGTGATCGTAAGATTGGATCAGGATCCTAAGATCCTACTATAATTTCATTTTAAAATGATCTTTGTAATATTATTCAAATCTAAAATTATTATAAATTTTTAAACATGAAACTATATTAATGTTTCATGGAAAAGTTTTCATAAATTATGAATATAGAATGTTTAAGAAGAATGACTTGTTGTTTTTTAAATTATATATAAACATAAACTATAAATTTGTAGTTTTTTAGTTTGCAGTTCGAGAAAAGTAAGATCGGATCGGAGTAGATCTTAAGATCTTATGGTCAAGATCGGGATCCTGTAAGATCTTAAGCTTATTAAGATCCTATGTAGGATCCGGATCGGTTTTTTTTGTTGAATTGTAAAATCGTAAGATCCAAATATTAGGATCGGGATCCTAACAATTATGGTTGTAATGTCCGCAGGCTGAAGTTGCCGAAGCTTCTCAGTTTCTTATGCCAGATATTTAATGGTATTCTCTGTTTTATAAATGATCTTCTTAGTATGATGAAAACTTTTCTTGACGTGGTGCTTCAGGTGAGCATAAGAAGCTCCCAGTCCATAGTGTTTGTCATCAACTTCTATAAAATATTCATGAAGAACATAGTCTCATAGAGACTGAAGATTTTCAGTGAACCATGCATCAGTGGACTGCGTGTTGGTAGTAAATTTAGGATGTGGAGATTCATGCTAGGAAGAAAAGACGTGGGAAATTATGAGGAGCTTCTTCTCTAGTGTCTTTAGGAGGTGATGATTGTTCCTCAACATTGATCAATACCTTATCAACAAGGTGAACTTCATCATCTTCATCAATAAAGTCTGGTATATCTGAATCTGATTCTTCATCAAGTATTTTCTGAAATGTACCAAGGGTTAACTATGATGTGTATTCTTGTTCCTCATAAGAGGAGTGAACTTGGCCCACTAAATCCTTTGGATCTTTTGTTTGTCCCTCAGTCAAAGATTGGGATTCACTAGTGCAATCCTTGAGATCTTTTATTTTCTGTGATTGGTTTGTGTCTCTCTCATCAGTGAATTATTTATAGATCAATGAGTCGTAAGGATCTTCTCGATGTTTTAAGGGCACTGATTGTGATGTATTAGCGTCCTTAATGTTATCTTTGGATTTTTGTAAGGTATTTTGATTGTCCCATTCCTCACCAGGGTTGAGAATTGCCTCCTGGTCAGTAGGATCTTCTCGTTGTTCCGAGGGCATTGACTGTGATTTATCAGTGACATCTGAGGAATCTTTTAATGGGGAAAAGAGGAGGGTCTTTTGTTTAATGGTCTTTTTTTTAACCTTAACCTTTTTAGAATAAGGTTGTCCCCTTAAAGGATCAGAAGTTTATGCCTTGGGTTTAGGCACTTTCTCACTTTTTTTAGGTTTATTCATTGTTTCCTGAGACTGGGGAGATAAGTGTGTGGCCTACTCTATCACACTGAGCATGTAGGTTGTTAATTCAACCTCAGTTTCAGGGTTGGGAGTTGCGTACTTTTTATCACTCAGGATAAAGGGAGTAGTGCCCTTCTTAGCATCCTCAGAATACTAGTAAGTGCTCGAGAACCAGAGAGACAAATCGAGGATAGGCTATGGTTGGTCATCGATTGTCCTCTAAAGCTTACTTAAAAGATCATTATAGATGATCTTCCAATATTAACTTTCGTCCCTGTGAGTAGACTGAAAGTGATCATCTGTTGACTTGAATTTAATTTATCAGTACTAGATTTATTTCCACCCAAAATTTGAGTGACAAAAGGCACGAGGATTCTCCAAGTTGGCGAGAACCAATGTTTGTAAAGAGGTTTTTGGCTAACTAGTTCATGAGACCCCAAGTTAGAAAATTTTGAGGTAGAAAGACCCAATATTTCAAGTTCGTGTTTTTAGTTCCAGTATCTATGTTTGGAGCATAGTTAGAAGATTAATCAAGTCCTGTCAATGTGACAAATTCATCATAGCCAAAGGAAAGGGGTTTAGACCCTTCATTGATTGTGAAGTTTATTTTGGACTTGTTCTCATTGTCAACTTTCACATTAGCAGTGTACCAAAACCCTCTAAGACAGTTTGGGCACAAAACTATTGTAGATTTTGTAAAGGCTTGTGACAAGAAGCAATTTTTTTTTAATATTTGACAATCCTTTCGTAATGTGAATGCTTCTTGGGAAAATCATAAATGCTGTTGCAAATGATGGCTATTATCTTCTTTATGTTTTAGTGAAGACAAATATATATTAGAAGACATTTAAAATCATTAGCGATGGCTCAAAACTAAAAGCGCACGTGTCCAAACCTAGCATCCTGGCCCCATGCGGTGGCGCGCCAAGACCAGCATGTCATGTACTGTTACGCATGCACTCAGTTTTCAAAATTGGCTTTCCTTTTTACTCGACTGAGGTTGATCATTCAATACAGGTTCATACATGATATTTAGGATGTTTTATAATATCGCAACAAGTTTCGGACTTAGAGAGATTACCAAAATACCATGACCCATTTTATAAAACACCATCTCAAGACCTTTTTATAAAACCCAACTTAAAGCCATTAGCCAACTCAAAATATTTTATCAAACAAGGAGATTCATTTTTTTACAAAACCATCAAATGAAAACATATAAATGGTTATAATCTTTACACTTGACTTAGCCTAATCACGTAACGGGTTTACTCCCTTACTGGTCTTACAAGTTAAGGTCACTTTGCATAAATACAATTCTCTCTTATAGGTTAATGCTTTACTAAGTATGCAAGACACTTAACTCTGTAACACCAAGGTGATTAGTTGACATACCTAATTGGTGGATTAACAAGGATTATAACCCTTAGCTTTTGAATTTGATATTTGAAATAAGAATCTCCTTTGCCTTGTTAACACTCAAAATCTTACACAACTCTTCATTCCTCACCTTTATCATTCTTTAATCACCATGCCTTTGTTTATCTTGTTCCCCATTCAACAACATATGCTCCCTTAGTGAAAACACATTTCCTTAAAACCCTCACCTTATGTTCTTTGTGGTTTTAGTGGTAGGTCAAATCGCGAGGTTCTTGTGGGTGGCTCCAAGGGCGGAACTCTATTAGGTAGTATATCTTTCTTAGTGAGCAACGATCTTGGTGCATATCGACAGAGTGAAGATTTTAACAGTTTAATCCACCGTAAGGATTGTACTTGTGCGGCATTAAATGCTTCTATTCCTATGACATGTACAAACATGCTTTACGGAACAATTATGACAACTGTTTGTACCTTTTTTTTATCAACTATAGTATATCTTGATTTTTTGATAAGTGTTTTACCGTTATCTTCCCAAAATGTTTCCTGCCCATATATTCAGTGACTTAGATATCTCACCAAAATATCAAAGTCTCAGAATATCTTTTTTCTTGAGGAGATTTTCAGGGAGTTAGTGAGTTATTGTCATCACTCACTAACTCCGTAATTTTATTCTTGATTTCAAATTTCACTCTCTAAGCCACACCTCAGGTTGTGTTGAGTCTTTTCATAAACTCTAAAAAACTTTTTGAAAATGACTACCTGAATGTTTTCTTACACTGAGGGACTTGTTCTATATTTAAGTTATTTATCATTCAAATCCTATACAAAAAATCAGTGGACACTGAATTAGTTCGACATAAACATTTCTATTACCCATTAACAAAATCATTACACACGAGTTGTCATATTCTTTCTTGGGGTAAACATAGTGTCCAAAACTTTGCCAAAATAATTCACAGGACTTTAACTCACTGCTAATGCTAATGAGATCGATTTAAGCAATTTAAATTCACCCATTCAAGGAGGGTAAGACACATTATTATCATGGTCTTCTTGGTATTCTTACTTTACAATGTAAAAGCTGCAGCTTGAAAAAAAAAACTTGTTTGTATTGAATTATTGAAATTGTTCATGTATTAATAAAACCATGAATGATATTTGCTACTCACTTGTTGTTTTAAAATGATTTATAAGCACCAAAACGTTATAACCATCTAAAATATTTAATCATTTGAGATATACTTTATTCGTTCGTTTATCTATCAAACACCTGTTAAAATAACATGCATCATCTTGAATCATTATTTTTTCATTTGTATCTTTTAAGCAAGGTTGTAAAAATCGCTAGGCGCTAGTGAGGCGGTTGGGTAGGGCCTAGCGATTAATCGATTAAGCGGGGATTAATCGGGGATTAATCGGATTGGAATTTTTATATACAAAATTGTAATATTATATATTATATTATATTATATGTATCAGAAAAGCACAGGGGCATCAAAGTTCAAATAATTCAAGTGTTCAAATATAAACATAATACATAATTATTCAAAGTTTAAAGTCAATCATAGATATTATTCGGTTTGTTGACCATTTTTAAGCGATGTTTGACTGATTTTGTCCGATTAATCGGTTTGTTGACCCATTTTTAAGCAATTTTGTCTGATTTTTAAGCAATTTTGTTGTCCGATTTTTAAGTGATTTTGTCCGATTAATCCGATTAGACCGATTTTGTCCGATTAATTAGTTTGTTGACTCATTTTAAGCGATATTTGACCAAACCGATTAAATAGGCCGATTATGATAAATCAAGGCGGTTAGTGAGCGATCACCGATTATGCGGGGATTAATCGGCCGCCTGGACCGATTTTTACAACAGAGCTTTTAAGTATCATAAAGTTATCAAGTGAAAGGAATGTACAAGCAAAGTTGGCCACAAAAGCCATCAATTTGAGGACTTTGGTGGGCTTCCTTGCATGGGGGGATCTCATTCTTCACATTTTAATGTATTCGATTACACGTATATATATTATGCATAATCCAATTGGAAATTGATTTGTATTTTATCCTCAAGTTGTCACTACAACATGTCATTTCTTGATAATACTAATAAGTATCATTTTGGATAAATACAATTAAGGAAAATTTACATAAGCAAACTATATTAGCTCCTTGTGGGCCCGTCGATTGATATCCTTCATGTTCCTTCATTTTTCTTCCTTAATTTGGAAAACTAACATCGTCGAAATCGTCCAAGGATAGAAAAACTTCATCCAAACACGAAAGCTCTATTCCGTCATCATCATCATCGTCATCATCGTCGTTGTCACAACTATGCTCGAACACTCGACATATTACCCACTTGCTGAAATCCTAGATATGGTCAATTGGAACATTAAGAATATAGTAAGAGACATATAATATTGTTTTTATCAAATACATATAATTATACACACTTGCAGCTCCTAAGAAATGTCACTTGAAATGTTGTACATGCATATATGGTAAAAACGTGTAGATATAAAGTTAAAAAAGTAAACATGCATATCATCAACTGGTCGGAAATAGATATCATCCGCGATCAGTTTCTTTTACCCAAAAACTGGAACTAGATATCTACAAAGGCACCCTTTGAATCTTAATAAGGAAAATTTGTAAGCAAAGAACGAATTCAATATAACAGTACGACTCGACCATCGATCATTGTTTGGTTTGTTTGAAAAAACTTAAGTGATCGATGTATTGTCAATTTGATTGCTAGTCGACGTAAAAGAGAAAGCTTTAGGTGGACTGACTAGATCATCGACCCATGTAACGTAGTCTATCTCATTAGTAATTAGTGTGTCATAGTGTGTGGGTTTGGTTTCTGTATGTACTTCTAGCTTCTCGCCGTAATAATATCTTTAAAATTATCTACAAAACACTATAACTAGTTATCTGTTACTGTAAAACACAATAATTGTACAATCATTTTAGACTTGCAATACACAACCGTTCAAAATGTGATGATAACTAGTTAGAGAACTAATGCTATGACTTACAGTTTTAGAGTGGCCTTTTCTTTTGGATCTACCGCTACTACTAGATGAACTACTGCCATCAGAAAGCCTAAATTCCTGCATTATCCAATTAGTTTTAACACCTTCAGGAGCTTCACCAATATGAAACACATAATATTTCTTCACACCAACTCGTTTGCTACTACTTGAAC
This sequence comes from Chrysanthemum seticuspe, assembly GCA_019973895.1. NCBI lineage: Eukaryota > Viridiplantae > Streptophyta > Magnoliopsida > Asterales > Asteraceae > Chrysanthemum > Chrysanthemum seticuspe. The sequence continues at coordinate 220,749,433 of BPTQ01000005.1, forward strand.
TCATAATTTGTTCATCACATCCCAATGATTGCCAATACCCGTTGGTCGTTATTCTATTTTGCGTCCTCCTGCTATAATAATACCACTTTTTTCCTTCCACCATTGCTTTACCTACAAGCCAAGCAAAGCCATGCACATATAAATATGTTTATTCTCTTTGGTTATATCAATATATAAACTCCATGTTAATAAATAATAAACTCTTGAGTACAAGTAGGCCATATTTGGCCTACTCGTATCAATAGTACCCCCACCAACCAAGAGGTCGTGGGTACGAGCAAATATGCATTATAATTATACGAGGTTCATAATCAAAAGTAACGTAAAATTGAAAGTACCATCCAAGTCCCATGGATCAAAAGGATATAGATCAAGATCAGGGATGATATCAGGGTGGTATGGCAAGAGAGAGGCCTTGCGTTGTAGAAAATGAACTACGAGTTCTTCATCCGTAGGACAGAAACGAAAACCAGGTGGAAGATTGACATTGTTGTTATCAGCCATTTTAAGATAAGCTAGTGGATAAGTTGATGGAGATATTGTTTAAAGAATCAACAAGATTAGGACTAAGGAGTTGAAGTTGTGTATCATGTGGTGATGTGGGGTTTGAAAATGTTGTAATGGAAGATTTTGGATGTGGGCATTATATATATACAGTGTTACAGAGAGACTAACGTGAGATAGAAGTTTTGCGAGTTATTATTTTAATGGTTTGTTATTTGTTTTATGCGGCTTTGTACTTGCAGTGTTAGAACGGAATGTTTGGATACTAAACACGCAACAGCATCCGTTAGACTCACATACATGATGCATATATTTAAAGATTACTTAAAAAGAAACTAGAAAAGAACATGCACTAATATTTTATGGCTAGTTTCTAAAAAGTGATTTATAATATGATCTACTTTTTAAATGTTTAGCAATTATCGATATCTTAAGCTAGTATACAAAACATTAAAATGAGATTAGTAAGGTGTAACATTTTCAATACACAAGCTTAACAACTAGGATTTATGTCCATTGTCTGATGATTATCTTAGATCGGCCGTTGGTGTATCAGAGTTTGGTTGAACCAGTTTGTGGGACGATTTATAGTTTGTGGAGTCAGATCAATTCAATATAATCTGTCTTGTTTTTAGGATCCACTGAATTAGAAATTACTGGTATTGATTCGGCTCAGAGAAAAATAATGCTGAGATTCACATCTCTTCTAGCCTGAAAAATTTCGAGGGATCGTAATGAGCATGTCTTTAAGAATAACTCATTTTACTCTACAAGGAGATATATGAAATTAAAGTCATACATGATTTTTCAGATGTAGAATAGTGGTCAGACCCGGAATCCAAGCTATAGGCAAATTGGGTTTCTAATTACCCTGTGTATTTCTTCAAATGCTGTAAGTTAGTGCTAATTAGTTTTTGGATTGAAGTTGTCTACTTTGCCTATAAAATCTTATTAATTTGTAATTGCATTTGTACCTTGGTTTGCTAGCTCCTTGCTAGGAGTGGTTCAATAAAATTCGCGTTTCCAGAAATTAGGGGGATAGTTAATGGTAAAAGCTCCTATCAAAATATCTATGTGTTGAAGCATAAGCTTATCATTAGTATCAATTTGATTAAAGCTTGCGACTGTTACATGTACGCACCTCATTCATCAAATCTTGCCTATGTAGATTCATCATTCTTTGGAAAAATATACTTGCTGTCTTTATGAGTCTAAGCGCGTGTCTCGTAAAACCAGTTGGCAGCTACATTTAATTTGGCTGTAACGTTTAGTGGCTTGTGATATAGGAGCTTATTTTCCAAAAAGGTCTCATAAGGTTTTTGAGCCAATGAAGCTTATAAAGTCTAAGCTTGCATTGTCTTTAATATCCAAGGTTTCGCACAAAACATGCTCTAAAAGTTGTAGTTAAAATGTTGTTTCTATTATATGACTAAGAAATACCATCCAAGGTTTTAATATAGTGTTTACGGTAATGTGGGTCATCGTTATATCAAGATTGAGTTGTTCCAGCTCGGATGAGCTAAAAGAAGGTGCTAAGGTTATAATTTGTGTAATCAGTAATATAATGTTCAGAACCATTTGCACTGCATCATTCGCTTAATATTACATGTACTGCATTCATCAAGAGTTGTACATCTAATATACCACCCATATAACAATTTTTGAATGCATCATCATCATATACATCATGCTTATATCATCCATAAGTTGTGGATGGTGATTCAGATGACCATATGATATGGGTAGGTGGGGGGATATCCATAGTCTTGTGCATCTTGTAATCTTGCCAACTTATGTGACCCACAACTTGGGAGTGCCCATAAAAACCATAATTACCATGATCAAACAATCTACAAGTAAATGGCTTCCTTTTCTTTTGGTTGCCTTTTTTTTAATTGTTTTATCTTCCAAAACATGCATCCATAGTTACTTAATTTTCAATGTTGCTTCAATGATCACAACTATATGTCTATAAGCATGTAAACATTATTTATGTACTACATATGTAAGTACACGGTAATAAGTGTGCGCACACAGACACATTTTCTTTGGGCTAAAACGTGTGGATCGTTTTACAAATTGTGTGTGGGTGTTATGCCTGCTAGTACATATGTATTCATTATCTTTTTGTATCATCAAACAAACAGAATACGAATGAACGGCTAGCAAGAAGCGAGCAAAGATATTGCATCAAAAAGTTATATGTACTTTTTGGATATGAGATCGAATGAAACAAATCTAGAGAGGACTTCCTACATCTATTTGTGATTTATAAAAACAATATGAAAATTACATCGTCAAAGCAGGTGAAGTTTCTTTAGTTATTCATAGAGAAACAAGTACATGTTAAGTTTAAGCTCACCTTGGTTTTTTAAAGTAATAAAGACCTTACATAACCAAGTCAATTAACATTGAATTATAACCAAGGGTGTAAAATTTTGGGCCAAATTTAGTGCCCAACAATTTTCGGCTATAATTTGAATACAAAATATCCTAAATATAAATGAGTCTCTTAATTAAAGAACATTCAAGGAGTTATCTTCAGAGTTCTTCAGAGGCTAAAGATAGTCTCATCATTTCCTGAGGCAGAACTCGATAAGTGAAATCTGAACTAGAAAGAAGATGATGGAGTCAGTGAATGATGACAATAACTCACTGACTTATCTTGATCTCCTCAACAATCAAAGGCAATCAAAGGCATTTTGAACTTAAAGAAATATATAAATGCCTGAATGATTAGGCGAGAACTTTTTTTAAAAAATAAGCGAAAAGTACTTATCAAAGAAAGTCAATTAAGTACAAGAGTTGGTAAAAAAAATAAAAAAAAAATAAAAAATCTCAGCACTGTTCCCTAAAGTTGGATTGGACACATTCTAAGAATAGAAACATTAATGTAGTAAGACAATAGTGTACTTTACTAGTTAGATGTTTGGCACGTCGCTATTAACCCACGAATATCCACCTCGAACTTTTTATATATGAGAGAATGTTGTAAAGGAGTAAAGGTTATCTTGTACAACTAATGCGATACACATTTACGAGAGCATTTACTCATCCTAAGAACTAAGTCCTTGAGTACTATCAGATTGTTAGCATAATTCTTACTTAAACACATAATTTAAGTATTTTTAAGTTAGTGATGATACATTGCCATTCAACTTTGATTGTTATTTCACAAACAATCAGATTAAACTCTTTGTTTCATTTCTAATAAGAATATAGACGTTAGAAAAATTTTGTGTAATTTCTTTCTTACTTGTTATCTTGTTTAAATGTTTTTATACTTCACTTTTATGGAAGTTGGTTAGTTAACTTAGTTATATCTTTATAACCAACTAAAAGGGTACAACAAGTTGTATCAGAGGAATTTGATTTCTAAAGCGTTATTATAAAACCATTCAAAAAAATTTAAATCAAGATCTTACCATGTCTTGTGAAGTACCGCAACTAGTTGATCCTAAAGGAGATAGTTATGTTTCTACTGCCCCTAAAATACAAGTTGCCAGATTTACAAAATGGAAAAAGAGAATGCTTTGTTATCTTGTTGGAATGAAACCTTATCTAATTAAATGTCTTAAAGAATGTCCATAAGTTCCATTAACAATAGCAGGTCTCTTAAAACCTGAAAACCAATGGTTAAATAATGTAAGGAGGGTGGTCAATCAAGACCAACGCCTTACAATATGATCATATCATGTCTACCAAATGATGGAATGGAACCAGTCATTGGATGTCTCATTGCCAAACAAGTGTGGATTGACTTGTTTATTAACTTTAAAGGCCCCTCTAAGGTCAAGGAAAACAGAGTCATGAACTTAAACTTGCCTATAATACATTCAAATCAACTGATGATGAAAAAGTATCCTAGACCTTAACCATATACAAAGTTCTCATGAATGAACTTAAAAATGATGGTGTCAATCTCTCAATCATGAAATAAAAAGTTAGTTTTGTGAACAGTCTTCCAAACATGTGGCTATACTTTAAGCACTGTCTTAGAAACTCCAATCATGACAGAGATCTTGACCTAGCCACTCTCTGTGGAAAATACAATTATGAAGAAAGAATTATATCCAAAATGTATGCATCTGAAAACAAGAAAGCCCTGTCCATCTCACCCATATCAATTAAATTTATTTCAAAATTTGTTGTTCAGGACTTTCAAGATGATCCAAATGATGAAATGGATGTAAGAAGCAGCCAAGAATACTTGAATGATCTTAATGAAGAATTTCATGAATAACTTTACTAGATAATTCAAAGAGATTCTTTGAAAATAACTTATCCAGGTTCAGTAGACTAAGGGTAATTGAAAAGAAATGCAACAAATGTGGTAGACCTGGTCATTACATAAATCATTCCATGTCAAAAACATCTTTACCCTCATATCCATCCTCAAACAACACTAGTTTCCAGCCCAAACAAATCACCTCAGCTCCAACCTTTTCAAACAATCATCTGAACCCAAGGCTGAGAAAGAATATAGAGTTGAATACAAAAAGGCCAAAGCAAAACTTTACCTTTTAACTACTGGTAGCTTTAACTCTCAACCATCACCCTCATCCCACTCCAAAAACAAAGGACTTGTTGCTAAAACTTATGAATAAAACAAAGAGAAAATCATCCTCTGATGATGAGATCATGGTAACTGTCAAGGTACAGATGGCATTGGCAGATGATGAAAAAGTAGTTGTTAGGAAGGAGAATTAAAGAAATGGTGAATAATTGACATCACAATCAAAAAGGTGCACACTTTCTTATCAATGGATGGTAATAAAGATAGACAAACCTTTTTTGATTATACTTGTTTAGACCTTAGGTTTATGGATGAGAAAATATAACAATTCACATTTTTAGGTCATTATTTAATCAACTACTTTTAATTTCGTGGAAATTAACTTTTACGAGTAGTCGGTTAGGTTCGCTCGCGTACGTTGGTACACGTACATTTAATTTAAACAGAATCTAGATTATGCTTAGTCTACATGTTTTATGATTTGTGGTTTCCTTACAATCATAATTTATATTTTCTATTTTTACTTTTCCATTTTTACGTAAACCTTGCACCTTTTACGTTTTACGCATTTACAACTTACGTTTTTAAATTTAACAAACGTTTAAATACTCTGTTAAAATTTTGTCTCATCTAAAATACTAAAATTAGTTATTTTGACAAGTCGTAACATTTTTATAAGTTTTAGATTTTTATATTACCCGGTTTTACATTTGATGTGTTTAAAAACTTTATGTTTTCAATTACTGGGATCAAAAGTACACACTTTTAACTAAACACTATCAAAATAGACCAAATATTAAGCGAAACCACCTCTAGTGCCACACCTAGAAACCATGAAACACACTTGTCTTATATTTGAGACAAGTGTAAAATCTACATGCATGACTAATACACTAAGATAAGATCTAACCAAATTAATACTTTCACTTGATAACAATTTTTTTTTACAACTCCCTCTTGGTTCTCCTCTTGTGGCCGTGGCATATATAGCCCCAAAACGCCATCATGATTATTTTTCACTTGCTCTTGTATTCATTAGGTGAAGATCTTGGTACACTGGTTGTTAATCCTAGATCATTTTCACTAAAACATAATCATAATCTCATCAATCCTAGGGTTAAGTGGAAGGTTTTTACGAGAGTGTTCATGGAATATTTTGAAAGGGTTTACAAGTTATTGGGTTGTTTGAACTAAGGTTTGAAAGAGTTGGTGTTTTTTATTTGGAGTTTGAGTAAAAGCTAGTTGGTGATTAGAAGACTTGTTGTGTGTTCTTTGTTTTGGTGATATTGTTCATTTTATCACCATATAAACCTTGTAAGTTCCTATATGTTCGGTGTTTTCATATTTATTTTGAAATGTACTTGCATTATTTTGAGATATTGTATCTTGTACTTAGTGAGAAAGATTAGAAAAACATGTTTTGATCTTGATTCTTTGGGACATTTCAATCAGTAGCAAAAACTTAACTACTGGGAAAAAATTAGTGGTTTTAGAGTCTTAGGTAAACATATAGGGTTATAGTACATGGTCTTGTGGTCATTTTTCCGGGTGGCTTATTTCGTAACTCCACCCGATGATTTCATTAGAAAATAAATACTCCCTCCGTCCCGTATTAATTGTCCTATTTGACTTTTCAAAGTCTTTCTTTTCTAATTTTGACCTTAACTATATCTTTTTGTTTATACAATACTTGATGCAAAATATATGAATGGATTAAGTTTTAAATATATTTTTCTTTGGTATAATTTTCATCAAGTTTTATATAATACAAACAAAAATATTTCAGGTCAAAGTTGACAAAGAAAGACTGCAAAAGTTAAAATAGGACAATTAATGTGGGACGGAGGGAGTAGTAAAACTATGACAGATTTGGTAACCAAATTTCAATGACAAAAAACTCTTAAAAATTATAAAGAATTTCCTGTTGGTATTGAAATAAAAGTTTTAATAGACCCTTTAACTTAAACATTGACGCTTGAACAGAACTAAACAAAGTTGTAGTTTGTAAGATAAAGCCATTTCCGCGTGACTATTGTAAACTGGTAATAAACAGCTTTGACACACAAGGGTATTTTGGTAATTTAAAACTGGTTTTGTAAATTTTAGGATTGTGGAACCCCCAAATTTGGTAAATACACTCAATTATCTTTCCGCATACGTCAAAATAGAGTAACTACTTAAAAACTAAACCGCAATTAATATCTGGCTTATTAAACTTACTAAACTTGTCATAAAAATTGTTCCAATTGTTTATAAAACTTATAAACGCTAATTACAATGTACAATCTATACATAAAACTTTATAAAAGCTCATTTGCATATTCACATTACCATTTTGGAAACCAAAGACGCAACATATTATTTTAGGTCACTTTAGTTGCACGTTTTCTATCATTTTTACATAAGGTGAATTTATAGCCCCACTTTTACTCAATTAATTGTTTTATAATTTTACTAGGGGGAGATACGTGCTATAATTTTTACGGAGACAAGTGCTTTAAAATTGTATGCTAAACTGAAATTATTATTGCCTAAGTACCACTAGTGCTAGCAAAGTCCCTTGTTAGGATTCAATAAATCCATATAGAAGAGTCGGTCACTCAACTAATTATAAAGTCTAGCATATGTTAGGTCGTAGACTTAACGTTATTTAGTAGTTATAAATTAGCGTAAGTATGTTTGGAATTGGAAATTCCATGAGAAAGTGTCGGTCACCCCAATTATAGTCTAGCATATGTTAGCTTGTAGACTTGTAGTTATTTACGTTGTTTAGTAGTTTATTAGTTAGTTTGTAGCATAGAATAGTTTAGTGTAACACCGTGGAGGAAGGACGGGTCTTTACCCACTGTATACCTGATCCACAGGCCGTCAGGAGGTCGTGTAGTTTGTAAGTATAAATACCCCTTCCATCCTTGGAAGGGGTGGTGCTTTTCTAATCTAACCTTTCATATTTTGTTCATCAAGTCTCTACCAAGAAAACACCCAACTCTCTACTTTCTCTCTCTAATGGCTAACATATATTTTGATCATCCAAGACCACCCGAATCATCAAACACAATAATATTACGATCCTACAATTGGTACCAGAGCCAAGGTTGTTGTGTTTTGATGATTTTTTATGGCTCGAATACTTGTTTTTTTAACTGATAATGTACCATTTTTTTATTTCTGGAAAAATATTTTTTCTTACTTCTTTGTGATATCAGTTTTAACTTGTCGTGTGTACTCTTTTTTTGGTAATATCAGATTTTAAACTGTCAAGTGGTTTATTGGTGATAATATATGTTTTTGTGTCAAGTCCTTGTCCAAACAGTGTTTATTCATTCTTTTGTGACTGCTTTTGTACCAATATATGTGTATTAACAAATGGTCAAACCATCAGCTTTTGTGGTCTATGCAGTCAAACTGGGTCAAAACTGTTGTTTCTGGGTAAGTATGAAAATGATCGGAAAACTTGGTCGGAAAACTCATCGGAAATAGTCATATTTCAAGCTAGCAACTTGTCGCAAAACTGTCCAGATGCAATGAATGTATGTAGCGACTTGTCACTATTTTGATAGTGACTTATGTTATGTAGCGATTTGTATTAGCGACTTGTACCTGGTAGCGAGTTGTTGACTATTGAGTCAACAACTGAAGCGAGTTGGCTTAGCGACTTGGCTTAGCGACTCTGCTAGCGACTTGACAAACTATGCTAACGACTTGACTTAAAAGATATAGCAACTTGACTCATAAAAGACTGTTAGCGACTTGCCATAAGTACTTACTTATGGTAGCGACTTGACTTGACAGAAATGAAGAAGAAGAGTTTGACTGTTCGACCACTTGACCAATACCGAATACCTTCGACTCACGACATCAGGTTGTTAAACCTTCATCTGTCCTAAGTAAAAACTGTTTCCAACTGAATATGATGAAAAGAAGAAAGCAACTTCAGCCATATCAAATCTAAACCACTTCAAAATCATCATTCAATCCTTGTCTATCCTATATATTCTAATCCCAACTCCAACACTTCATTAAATCAATAACTCAAAACGGTAAAGGCTAATTATTAATAGATCTCAGTTTCCTTGTTGTTTCGTGATACTCAAAGATATCATCAAGACCACGAGGGTCTAAACAAGCAAAAGTATTCACATCACAGATCTCACTTTATACAATTTGTGTTTGTTGTTCGAAAATCAAAGCAAGATTAAAAAAAGATTGTTTTATCTTGTCTTTCATTCAGTGGAAACAAAAAACAAGTATCAAAGTAAAACCTAACCGTGTACGTCCGTCTCTAGCCATCCCTGTGGCCTCGTCATGACTCTCTTGCCAACCCTGTGGCGAGGTCATTATGAATTGCTCAAATCCATTTTTCTGTGGATGTATGTTAACCAATGGAATGACGTTATGCGTTGTGTAATGGCAAGTTTGCTTGTGTTAAGACGAAAGTACTTTGGGTTTGAGGAGGATTAGGGATGGGGGCGGTTATCACAAGAGATGAGACTTTTTAGGGTTTGTGAGATCTTGATTAAGTTGAGTTATGAGATATGAAGTGAGAGAGGCAGATTAGTTGGTAGGCGTTATGTTTGTGTGAAGTCTAGGGTTATCTAGTGTGAGATTTGGGTGAGTTTTATACCCATATATTTAGGGTATCATACCGATTTAGTTCATGGGCTGGAGCAGATCATGTATTTGACTCCTTGGGCTTTCAGTATGTTGCTTGTAATGGATCGGATCGTGGCATATATCAACTCGTTTATGGTCAGGACACTCAATGATATGTGTGGGCTACATGGTATTGTTGACTAAGTCTCAAGTAGTCCTCTATGTTCGCATATGTTTTATCATATAGACGTGGTCATTGGACTTATAAGGTTTGTCATGAGTATTTGTGAGCACTCACATTCCCCAAAGATACTTTGTGACTAGAATGGTATTTTGGATTATATGTTTGGTTGAGTATGAGTTGTGAGCTGAACTATAGTTATTTTGAATTGGGCCGAAATGGTATGACTAAGCTTAACACCAGTAACGGGCCTGATTTGATGAGTTGAGATTTGAATTTTTATGAGATTTGTTGAAAAGAATTTTTGATGATCAGTTGATTATATGAGACTTGGACTTTATGAGGCTTTGGATAATGAGTTTTGATTATGTGATCTGGGTTATGATATTTGATGATAGGTTTTGATGTTGAGATTTGTTGTAATGTACGGGTTGATACGTTGGCACTTTGGTGTATTCATTTTCACGAAGAATATTTTGTCACGGCTTGAATTGCTATTTTAAATGTTGACTACGGAGTTGTTTGGACGGTATTTCTTATTTGGATTTGAAGTGAGGTTTTCAAGGCGTGTTTACTTATTTCACCTTCCCTCTTTCTACCCTTCCGCGAAGATAACTTGTTTGGGCATATAAAGAAAGTGATAAAGACTTGGCTAATTAGTTACTCTTGTGATTCTTTCTCGCTGAACTCACAACGTAGCTATCACTTCGGATTAGTACACTGGGTACACCGTTTCTTTTTCACAAGGATTAGTACAAGTTTAAGTAAAAAATCTGGGGAATTTTACTTCATGATCAAGTTTGGCATATCGGGTTTACTTCATCTTGTTGTCACTGCTATAGCAGACAGTATATGTGGAAGATGTGCTTACAAAGTGTTTAATGGTTGATGATAATGTTGATGCTGGATAATGAACCGTTGATGAACCGCTGCATATTCCCCTTAAAAAAATATTCACTGAAACCAAAGATGTCATAACACATTCAAGCTAACAATGTTTACGGTTCTGTCTTGATTTTGTAAAATCCCGCGAAAGAATCTATTTCTCAGTTTAAATCATAGACTTGTAAAATCCCGTAACAATGGAAACATCCTGGTAAAAGTAAAGTGCATTTCCGGATCTATCTCTCGGTTTATTCTTGGTTTTGTAAAATCTCGCGAAAGAAACTATTTCTCGGTTTAAACCATAGAGTTGTAAAATCCCGTAATGATGAAACCATCTTGGAGAAGAGAAAGTGTAATTCTGGATCTTACTTGATGCTGGTGATACAATTTCTGCTTCGAAGAAGGGATAAAAGGGTGTACTTCATGAATTGGATGTAGTTTGGATTTTCGTCATGACTGTTTGGTTATTACATTGTTTTACGGGGTTATGTGCTTTTAACCATGGTCGGGATGGAAACCATTATCAGAGTTCACTTAAATCGTCAAAGGAGGCTAGATTTGAGGTTTTAACCAGAAGATGTGACAACGGCGTTAATTCACTATTATTTATTTGAGGTTGAAGTGAATTATCATGGGCAAGTGTACTTAGTATCTGTAGGTATCGGGGATGGTTGGATGAAGATTCTTCAAGATCCTTGTTCAAGCTTATTATCAAAATAAAGACTTGGAAATCTAGTTATTGTTGGGTAACTTTTACCTTTTCTTTTACCACTTGTGGGAATTGGGCTCTTATCACCTCAAAATAACTATCACTTTAAGGAGTTATGTTGTAGTGCTCAGTGTCACATTCAATTGTGGATTTTCAAGAGGTAATGTACGTCTATTACTTGATGGTTGGTTGGTTGAAGAGTATAGAGTACTTAGAGATTCAATGGTGGATGAAGTCTCGGCACCGCTCTTTGTTACATATGTGCAAGTTTAAGTCACGAGTTCGGGTTAGTTTACTTCAGGCTCAAATTCATCATATTGGGTTTTCTCCATCAGTTTTCACTACAAAGAGCCTACTGAATGATAATGGGGTGGATTACATGTTTTGCCAAGAAAGCTGAAAAGAGAGAGATTATGACGTTTGAGCACAACAGTTCAAGCCTCGTTCCTCAAAGAAAAGAAATGTGTACGCTTCAGTGCGCATTATCTTCGGAAGAAGAGAAATCTTCTTATTATGACCATTCTCATCAACATGTTTCATGCTTTTTCCATGCGCTTTCAATTATCAAGTGAAACGGGCTACCATTGATTGTTTTCTTATTCCACTTGCTCAACTATAATGACGATGGCGACATCATGTGCTAATTTTGCGAGGGAGAAGTGTGAATTGAATACATTTGGATGATTTCACTTATTTAGTCAAGAATGGCAACTTCGTCTGCAATTCTTGAGGGGGAGAAGAAGTGTGATAATTCTGCATGGTTGATTGATATTTGAGAATAAATGGTCAAACGGCTCCAAACTCATGTAAGAACCGAGCTTCTTCTTATTAGGTCATCTTTACATGGAGTTTTCTCTGAGTCGTTGGTTGACATCTTCTCACGGACTAATGAGTTTAATGACAAAGTGCTTCCAGTTAATGCTTCACGTACACATCAACATGATGATTCCGAACGATCTCTCTGTTCTTGTTTGATGTGATTGGTAGTTTGGTGTTACCATTTAGTGTGTTCGTTGCGGGCTGACTGCTGATTTCCTTGATGGACATCTTTCTGTTCTTGTTTGATTGAGAGAGATTTTAGTTAAGGGGACTTGCAAGATGTAAGTTAATTGGGATGCTTTTTGGTGATGTTCTTGTTTTTTTTGTGAGATGAAGATGTTAACTATCTATTCCCCAACTGGACAATCTTGAAGAAGGTCGAGTCTACAGTCGGTTCTACATTCTCTGCTACATGTTAGAAGACTAAAGACGAGTTACATTTGATTATTTAAAGACTTCTTCTTAATCTGGGCATTTATTAAATAGATTGTCAGTTTAGGGGAGAGCACTAATTGGGGGAAGGTGAAATGCCAAAGTTAATCCCCAATTAGACTTGCTCACATTCTTCAGCAAGTTGATTCTCACAAAGACTTCAAGCGATCTTCTCAACAGATTTCAAGTATTTGGGCTTATAATATGTTGCTGATTCTGAAGTGTCAAAACCAGCAAGGGGGAAGGAGACTCACATCTAAACACAAAGTGAGTAAACTTGATGAACTTAATTCTTCTAAGTGATTGAAGACATCCAGGGAAGACAAATGTCATGACCGCAGAGAAACTCAAGGTTTTACTCATCAAGGCTTTTAGTGTTATTAGTCCAACGACGTGGGGAAGTGATGTAGTAGTTAGTTTCTGGTGATAAAAGAGGTATACAAGTGTGTGATGATTTCGATGCTATCACAATCATCAGGGGAGAGAGATTGTGTACATTGAGGATGCTCAGCTATTTTACTTGAGGGCTTAATCAGTTATTCAGAGATATAATCACTTATTCCGGTGTTGACATCCGCAGAGATTGTCACCCGCAGAGATAATCAGTGATTCGGCCTGCTTCTTCAATGTTATCGGTTATTCTCTCTTTGGGCATTCGGGTACTTCGGGTTCTTGAGCTTCATACACTTTCTTCAGGGGGAGAGAAAAGTATACATCGGGGTTATTCTTTGGCCATTGGACTTAATCTGCTACTTCGATGGTATAAGTTTCTTTGTCTTCGGGTATGTGTATTCGGGTTCGTGAGCTCTATTCTAAGAGAGTGACTGCATCAATTCATCTACTTGGGGGAAGTGGTCTCTTGACAACTTGTTGGGGATGCATTGCTTCAGACTTTAGTGGTAATGAAATATGAGAAGAAATTTAAAGAGTGGGATGATACGTTGCTGCTCTTGTTGATGATATAACCCCGAACGAAGAATCTCGATTTTCGTTCTTAAAAGGAGCAGCGGAATTTATGATAACGGTGTGCTTCTCTGTGCACCTGGCTAAGGCAAGCTTGAAATAGAGCTTCGAATCTGCTCATCTAATGGATTTTCGGTTTGGGGGGAAGCTGCCAAAGTCTCTCTTTCTCAAAGGCTCGGGTTCTCTCTTCTATTCTAGAGCCTCGGAAGCTTTGGTGGTGGAAGTTTAAGAGATGACGAATTCTATCTTCTACGACGTGCTGTTCGATATCCTTATCTCGGTACTCGTATCATCATCTTCTTAAATTATATCATCTACTCTATCTTTGTATATATTTATCAAAAACCAAATACAAAAATATAAAACCAGCAAAACAAAATAGAAAAATATAAAATCAACAAAAACCCTTAAAAATCAAAAAATTTGAAAATGACCAAAAATATGTTTTATCAAGACATGTCTTCTGGTATCGATAACATCTGCGGTCTTAGAAATGTCATTCAACAATGGCACAGGACCATAGATGAAGTTCAAGCAGGAGGTGTAAATATTCTTTTTCCAAAACATGTCTAAAACTATGGCTTGCAGTTACTTCAGACTGTAACCCGTGCTTAAACCATGGTTTGCTATTATTTCAGATAGCAACCCGTTCTTCATGAAAGGAAAGTGCTGCGCTAAACCAATTTTCAAAATTTCGTGCACTTATCCAACACAAAATGAGGAAAGTATGTCGAAGGACTGCTGTTCCTACACAAATATTTTTCCGTCTAAAATTCTTCAGAAAAATATTTGTTGTTCAAAAATTGGTGGAAAATGAGTTGCTTGAAAATCAATCAGATTAAGAGCTTTTGTAAAATTTGAAAACTCAATCAATGACTTCAGCGCTTTTAATCTTTTCAAAAATGAGTCATTGATTGAGGGGGAGAATGTTTTCAAATTTATATCATCTATCGGACTTATCAAATTATCCTAATATGCTTAATTAAAAGTGATGTTAACCTATGTTGAAGGACTAGGTGCCTAGGATAAGATTGTTAGGATTAGATGATTAAAGTTTGATGAACATATTATTCCCATGCCTTATATGAACTGATTGATATGTTGAATTGACTTTTATTAGTCGATTGTTGTATGGGTGATGTCGACCACCATATATCTGTATGTGTGTTCACTAACGTATGCAGGTATATTGGTATATAAGAATGTTCCCGATCCGGATCCCACATAATATGATGATTGGATGCCGAAAGGAAAGGGTAACTATATCTTGGGTTGACAAATGAAGAAACGGAGCTTAATTGGACTTCTATGGAGAGTTGGCATAAATGCAACGTAAGAGGTCTCACTGCATCAGCAGATGGTTTTCTTCATCAGCAAATGAAGAAACGGAGCTTAATTTGACCTCAGTTGGCATTAAAATGCAACGTAAGAAGTCTCACTGCATCTGCAGACGGTTTTTCTTCCAAGCCCTACAGCAACAACATAAGCTTCTCAACCACCTAATGTATCTTTGTGCAGGAAAATTGACACCATTTTTTGAACAATTTTGAAAATATTGTTTTGAAAAATGGAAAAATATTGTTTTTGAAAATATATCGGACTTAATTTGTAAAAATCACCGGACTTCATCTTTAAACATAAGACACTTAATCAATGACTACGGTCATTGATTGAGGGGGAGAGTGATTTAAAATAAAGTATTTTCAAACAATATATCTTCAAAAGAGTCCGTTTGTACGTTATAATGTGGTGATCTAAAGATTTAATGTTATGTCATGGTATGATTTTCTTTAAAACTCAAAGATTTTTCAAAATGAAATTTTTTCTATTCTTGTTTGATTGTGAAATTGTTTTGTTTTACTTAAAAGATCTCTTAAAAACTATCATACCTGACACTAACAATCTTTAATGTCTGTTATTGGTCCTTATAAGTCATTTTTCAAAATTAAATCTTGCCACGTCTTTCTCCTAAAATTTTTCAAATGATTTAAATCAATCGGGATCCAAAATCTCAATTGGTTTGAAATGTTTGATCGGGGGAGAGATCATGATTTAAATCTCAAATCTGTTTTAATGGAATCGGTTTTAGTCCTTTAAAGGCACTCCTGCCTCCATGTGCCAAACGATTTCAAATATACAATGCACATGTTGAGGAGGAGGATTTATCCAAAAATAAGATGAGTATTTAAACCTGGCCACATATTCTCCCATGTTTTCTAAACCTTATTAAATCACTTGGGATCCAAAATCTCAAAGGGTTTGATATTTTTGATCGGGGGATAATTTGTGATTTAATAATGAAATTTGATAAAAGGTGATTGTTTTGATTCAATTGTGCAGGCTGCTCTCTCATATGTGCTAAACGCTTTCAAATCTCGAAGCACATATTGAGGGGGAGCATTTCAAAAGAAAATAAACTTTCAAGGTACAAGATTTCTATGTTTCAACATACGTACCTTGATTGATTTTCTAAATGGTTTCTTAATGGCAGTGTAATCGTGGAAGTGCTTCAAAAGAACTCTTTCCTCTATGTGATAAAATGATTTAAAATATCCTATGCACATATTGAGGGGTAGAATTTACCAAAGAAAATCAAAAGAATTTTTCTAAGGAAATTGTGATCAAAGAAATTATTTCTAAAGAACTCTTGCCTCCATGTGCTAAACAATTTCATAATCTTATGCACATGTTGAGGGGGAGCATTTCTAAATGATCAAAACAATTAAGGTACAAAATGCTTTGATATTATATCACAAGTACCTTGATTGATTTTCAAATGATTTTTCAATTGGTTTCATGGAAGAATGAACTATACCAAAAGACTGACCATTTTACTTTATAAGGATGGTTAGGTTAGGTATTAGTTCCCACGATCCGCCAGAACCGGAGGGATCTTCCCAAGGACAATCCACTAGATAGTGTAGAGTCCTTAGGAACGTTGAAAAATGAGAATATGGGAAGAGTGCGGACTGAGACAGAGCTAGTACTGGAATAAACCCAACAAGGTTCTAGTTATGAAGTCTCGGTAAGCACTGAAGGGGTTGAAGAATGAAAAAGAATTAAATGAGAAAATGGTGAAAAGAAACAGCCCTCCAATAATTCAACCTTAGGGCAGTAACCGGGTTCAATACATATGCTACTGGTGGTTACTAAGGTAACACTGGTATTGAAGACAAGACGTCATGGACCCAGTGACGCACTGCACTAAGCTTCCCAAGCTACTCAAGTTCCTCTTAAAAGGGCTTGTTTCATTCTCACGGGGAACCGACATTATCTATCGACTCTCTCTTAGAAATTGTTGATATTGAAGAAGGAGACCCTCTCCCTAGTCTCCGGCATAGGAACGAAATGAGCACTTTTGAGTCTAGAGCTAAGAGATCATCCACAATATCTCATTAGGACACAAAATTAATGAAGACTTGCTATTTCACACAATGTGGAAAGTAAGTATATATTGTGAGTCTTACGCATTATCCTTGTGGTATTGCCAGAACATCCGAGTGATATGCAAAGTATTCACGATGAAGATGTAAATCCTTCTAGAGTCATCATCAAACAAGCTTTTGGTGGGTGACATGTGAGATCTTGCAAAAGATCAAGCTTGTGACAACTGGATAGAAACAATGGGGCGATTCAATCTTGAATCAACCTTGGTCCAGGAAAAGGATTGACGGATACCTTTGAAAAACCGGTCGTTGTGCTCAAAAAATCTTTTCTCTAGCACTTCGACTGTTTATTATGTTTTCAAAATAAAAGGGTATTTATGATTGAAAATTGATTTCTTCTACTAAACCTTTGTCGTATTGCAAAACTCTTTCTTCAAGCAATACACGATTGTTTTCAAATCAATTTTTCATCAATCAGTGAATCTCAATTCGCTGGTTCACTCACTCCGTGTTGTCTTCTTTAAGACGTTTCGGTTTGAGAACAGCTAGAGCAGCTGCGAAACCCTGTCAAAGAGATTCTTCGGAATCATACCTGATCACAGGCAGTACTTGTACTGATCAACGGGGAACCGTGGGCCGTGTACCTCAAATCAACGAAAGTGATCAAAGACACTTTCGTGTGTTTTATTGCTAACTGTTGTTTGCAGGTACATTTGGACGGTTGCAGCTGATCAGAATTGAGAAGTCAATCCAAAGCCGCATGCTCACAGCATCCACACTTAATTGAAGAAATCATGACTGGTGCATATCTACATAACCTGACTCTGATATTTTTATACTATGCTTCTGCTTCGCTGCTGTAAATATCATGAACCAGTAAAGCTTCCGCTACTCTGATGGAAAGATGTCATGATCCAGAAAGTGAGAGCATGTCGGTCCGAAAGTCACAACATCACATGAAGGCAACACAACAAAGGGTGATCCAGAGATTTGCTGTGGCTGATGATCTCAATGAAAGCTCGAAGATCATCAAAGATGTGGATCAGTTCAATGACCTCCACATAAAGTACAAAACTATGCGGTCTTTGAAGAATCGTTACTAATGCACAAATATTGCAGAAGTGAAGAATTCAAGTCTACGAGCTCAAGAACGAAGTCAAAGATAGAATGCTAGGAAGCAAAATGTATTTCATGGGGTGACCTCCCTTAGGGGGAGATTGTTAGGAATTGGAAATTCCATGAGAAAGTGTCGGTCACTCCAATTATAGTCTAGCATATGTTAGCTCGTAGACTTGTAGTTATTTACGTTGTTTAGTAGTTTATTAGTTAGTTTGTAGCGTAGAATAGTTTAGTGTAACACCGTGGAGGAAGGACGGGTCTTTACCCACTGTATACCTGATCCACAGGCCGTCAAAAGGTCGTGTAGTTTGTAAGTATAAATACCCCTTCCATCCTTGGAAGGGGTGGTGCTTTTCTAATCTAACCTTTCATATTTTGTTCATCAAGTCTCTACCAAGAAAACACCCAACTCTCTACTTTCTCTCTCTAATGGCTAACATGTATTTTGATCATCCAAGACCACCCGAATCATCAAACACAATAATATTATGATCCTACAAAGTAACATCGTGGAAGAAGGACGGGTCTTTACTCACTGTATGCCTGATCTACAGCCCGAAGGAGGGCGTAAGAAACTTGTATAAATAGCCCTCTCCCCACAAGGGAGAGGGTTGGATGTTCATTTGGAATCTAACCTTCCATATTTTTGTTTCTCTCTCTAGCATCTCATTCTCTCATCTCTCTCTCTCTACCTCACAAATCTATTTTCTAATCCATTGTGTGTTATGATATCAATAATCTTACATTTGGTATCAGAGCCCATGGTTTGATTAGCTAGGTTGTATGTGCGTTTTCTTGGTTGTTTGAGATTGAAAAGTTGGTTTTGGAAGGTTTTTGGTCTTATATTTGGAATCCTTTGATTCTCACGTTTGTGGTGTTAAAGTAAGTATTTTTAGGGTAGTGATAACCTTCTAGGATCAAGTTGTGCAAAAGAAACCAAGAAAAAACCTTCAAAAGGGTAAATTTTAGGTGGTTTTAGGTAAAAAAGTAACTTGGTTCTTCATTGCAATTTGTCTCTCGGAGTGTGTTCTTCACTATGATTTGTATGCTTCTTGGTTGCAATTTGACAGAACTCAAGCTGCGATTTGATTATTTTATTAATATTTGTTTGCGGTTTGATAATAGGACAAAAAATGCGATTTGAACTTTAGCCAAAAGAAAAAACAGGACGATTGTGACACTTGTACTTTGCGAAAGTGACATGCGGTTTGTCCTTTTGCTCTTGCGGTTTGTGTCTGCGGTTTGATACTTGTGTTTTGTGTCTGCGGTTTGATACTTGCATTTTGTGTCTGCTGTTTGTGTTCTGCGGTTTGATACTTGCGGTTTGTGTCTGCGGTTTGAAGGTTGCGTTTTGGGTTTTCTGCGGTTTGACTACAACTGCGATTTGAGAGTCTGCGATTTGAAGGGTTGCAATTTGAGCTATTTGAATACAAATCTTGAGTTTTGTCTAAGAGACACCCTGCCCAAAATTTTATCTGGACTGTAATTTGATTCAAACTTTACCAAATCACAAATAAACAGCAATTCACCTAATCCAAACACTCCAGTATCCCTTTTAACATACAATCACTAATCATTGCACGATCTAACTGTTATTTTAACACGTTCAACTTAACAATATTTCACGGTCTCTTACTGATTTTGTTAAATTTCATTAACATCAACATCATGCCTAACACTCCTGATTCAGTGATATCTGAAGTACTTAAATTGTACGATGTTGTTGATAACCATAAGAGTCCTAACTATATAGAACGGTTAAACACGATTGAATCAGCCAATGATAATGTGAGATCGTCGTGCTCGGATTCAGAAGAGATGGAAGTGCACCAATCACAGCAACAACATGTTCATGCAAAGGAGAGTTGCATTGAACCTTTTCGACAACTTCATTCACACCTCTCGGTACTTACAAAAGGAAATAGATTCACGATGGGATTCGAACGAGCATTTAATGCACTTTTCCGTCATGATGTATCTACATTCACGGGCACATTATTCTTGAACTTAGGAAAACTTGAACAACAACTTGATAGAGAAATTTTCAAGAAGCCGGATCCAAAGCTGCACTTCAGGTGATCAACAAACAATTTAAGTCATTCTTCAATGGTGAATACACTTGGGATTACGACGATCATATGACTGAAAGGTGCTTTACTAGTCACACTGGAATGGAAGCTAATGTGTTCAGAGAAACATTAATCCAACACATGGATAATGTTAAAAAGTACATTGAGGAAAGAGCATAGCATGATGAAAAAGTGAATGAGTGTCGGGTGCAATCAAGAGATAGTGGTGTTGAATCGGGTAAAGAATCTGTTGAAGGATCAGGTGTGGTTGAATGTGGAGGATCAGGGATAGATAAGATTGACACAACCAGCTTTTCAGTGACTCCTGTCACACAAGATGCGGATGCAACAATCAGATCGGTAAATGAACATGTGTCAGGTGCCGAGGTACTCTTAACTGTTCAACATGATGCATCTGCTAATATATTTGTACAAACTGATCATGATGCTAAACATGATACTGAATTATGTTCTTTGGTTGAAGCTGAGACTAATTATTTCAAAACAAATGACATGATTGATAAATAAGCGCTTAATGAACTTTCAAACAAATTCTCAAAACTTGAAAAACATTGCATTTCTCTTGAAATTGAAATACAAAGAAAGGAAGAAAGTTTAGAAACTAAGAAACCATGTAAGAATCCAAAATTACCTGAATTTCATGAATTTTTTGAAATTAACGAGTTAAAAGCTCAGCTTCAAGCCAAAAACTCGACAATCAACAACCTAAAAAAACATATCTTTGATATGAATGAGAAAAATAAATTAGTCAAAACTAATCAAGACAGTAATGCAATTAAGACAAGAAATATTGAAATGTCAATGTATGTGGCTAAATTACTCAAGGAAAATGAGTCTTTGAAAAGGCATCAAAAGAATCTAGATGACTCTATCAAAGAAATTAGGACTAAAACTTTAGAACAAACAACATCTTTGATGGTCAAAATTGATGAGTTCAAGGCTCAACTTCAGGATAAGAGTTTCACAATAGTAGCTTTAAAGAACGAGCTCAAAAAACTGCAGGAAAAAGTGTGAACACTAAGTTTGCAAAACTATCAATATTGGGGAAACTAGTTTTACATCCTAATAGGAACCGGTCTGTTGTTAGACAACCGACTGCGTTTATATCTGAACAACCAAAATCTTCAAAAACAAGGTTTGCCTCCCAAGTTGATGAGAAAGACATTTTGTCAAAACCAGTCACTTCACAAGCTAATCCCAAGAATCTGAAAGAAAATGCTCATGCTAAGGTTCAACCTTCGTAGACTAGGAATAAGAAAAAGTCTTCTAGTGCGCAGAAGAAGCCTCATATAACTAATCCCTCTCCTAGGAAAACACTTAATGATAAAGCCTCGGAAAATAGGAATAAGGATACATCTTCCAGTGTGCTTAAGAAGTCAAACACTCCTAAATCTTGCCATAAGTGGATGCCAACTGGTAGAATTTTTAAGAATATTTGACTTATATGGATCCCTACCAGCAAGTTGACCATTGATGGCAACACCAAGGTTGATTTTGAAATTCCCAAAAGTTTGGATACAGTTGTTGCTAACCACATAAATGAAAACATACTCGTGATGATAGTGCAGGTGTTCCTCACTTAATTGCAAGTACATTAATCAATTCTAAAAAGAAAAGACTCATGATCTGGGTGCCTAAAGAACATATATCTCTTGGTTCAGGAGCTCCAGAATGTTAGAATTGATGTGCATGTACTATGATTCCTGAACACTTCAGCTCAGGACTCGTGCCTTAACAAATCTCATATGAGAGTATACCCACCAC
Organism: Chrysanthemum seticuspe; assembly: GCA_019973895.1. Classification (NCBI taxonomy): domain Eukaryota; kingdom Viridiplantae; phylum Streptophyta; class Magnoliopsida; order Asterales; family Asteraceae; genus Chrysanthemum; species Chrysanthemum seticuspe. The sequence continues at coordinate 220,771,394 of BPTQ01000005.1, forward strand.
TGGTATACTCTACACAGTTTCCCACATTGTACATATCTTAATCATTAAAAAATCCATATAAATTTGAAAAACTGAAAAAAAAATACCAAAAATAGTTTCCAAGGAATGTCTTATGGTATCAATAACATCTACGGTCCTAGAAATGTCATTCAATAATGACACGGGTTTTTAGATGAAGTTCGAGCAGAAGTTGATATGTGTTTTACAAAACATGACTATACAAATATTTTTCCATAAATGATGCGGAAAACTAGAAGGGGGGGGGGGTTGAATAGTTTTACCAATTAAAACTTCCTTTTAAAATATTTTGATCGACTTATGTCAATCTATTTGGATGTGTGTTGGATGTTGATAAACAAACATATATAAATACAAATATGTAATGAAAAGATAAAGAATAAGAAGCACAAAACCACAACGCGAGTATTTATAGTGGTTCGGCTACAAGGACACCTTCCTTGCCCTACTCCACTCCCCGAGTCACCTACTCGAGAGTTCGTAATCACTACACAACACCGACTCCTTATGGTGGATAAACCTTCACAATGTTGCCTACTCTTTTTCCGGTACTAGGCTAACTACCGGGTCCTTTACACCAAGGAGAACCAATCCTATCACAACGTCGCCTACCTTTTATCCGGTACTAGGCTAGATACTGAGTTCCATTACAATAGAGGAAATACTACCCAACACTACACCAATCACCTAACCCTAAAGGAGATCTACTCCTTACAATATCAACAAGGATAACAATATCCTTTGACCCAATACTACTCTATCTTGTACATCGAATCACACCATATCGAATGTACATTTTAGGCACCTTTCACTAATGCCTTTGACTAGATCTTCAAGACACCCTTCACTAATGTCTTGTGACTTGAATTTTAGGCACCATTCACTAATGCCTACAATACGGACGATCGACACCTTTCACTAATGTCTTTGTCTTGACACTTGAGACATCTTTCACTAATGTCTTCAACACTACACTTCTTAGAAGAAAGAAAAGAACCATCAACAAGAGGACTTCGGTAGTCTTGATGATGAGGAAGCATGCCAACTCATGGACTTGAGCTTGCTTGACTTCAAAGGTGGTGATCTCGCCTTTAAGAGGAACCTAGAGAATCACACAAAAACAAAACTACATACATAGATCACTTGGATCTGGGGTTAGAGAGTTTTTAACTCAAGGAGAAAGTATGTGAGAAAGGGGCAAGAAACAACGAAGAAATGGCTCACTATTTATAGAGAGAAAATGTCTAATGTTCCACGGATCCCACGGATCCCTCCCTCAAGGGATCCGTCTAGTGTAAAGCTAGGGATCCGTGGGACGCTCCTCTTTGCCCATGGGTATTTTGGTTATGGGTTGATCCATGGGTATTTTATTAGATACAATGTACCTAATGGGTGCAATGCACCTAGTCAAATGGGTATGGGTCAATACCATGAGTTATGGATATGATCCATGGGTTGTAGTTTTTACACGTTATAATACATACTAGTTATGTATATATTTTCCCAATATGTAAACACTAGTTGTTGTACATATGTATTAATTAAATCATAAAATCACTTATACTTGTTTTAGTGTTTTACGTGAAAGCGTAAGTGTGTTAGAAAACTATTGGCTCAAACCATTTGCGTATTTTATTTGTTTCGTTAAAATGATTTTACGTTTGTTATCGACAAAACATTAGAAGATCGTAAAATATAAATAAACATTTTTACGGCTTATTTGTATTAACAATCTCCCCCTTTTTGTTGATGACAAAACATAAAATTATTTTAAGGAAAAACTAAAATTCGTAAAAGTTTGGATTTGTAGTTTTTACTTTCTTCTCCCCCTTTTTGTCGAAACAAAAAGAGCTTCGAAGGTAAACTAACACATTGTTTTAATAAAAACATGTGAGAAAAGAAAAAGAAAAATAATAGAGAGCAAATAACGGGAAAAGATCTCGTCTTAACTCCCCCTTGACGAGTTCATCCCTATGTGAGGGCGTCAAGAAAATTAATACTAAGCTAGTTCATTTGCAACTAAGTTTGCAAAAGATTTCGTCTATGTGACGAATATGCTCCCCCTTTATGATTGCAACCTTGCAAAGGGACGTCATGAAATGTAATCCTAATATTGCAAGTGATTTTGCAATGTATTGTTTTGACACAAAGCTCCCCCTAGCTTTATGGTGTCAAAGTCTTCATGTGTAAATTGAGTAACTACAAAGCAAAGGTTAAAACAAACAAGTATAATGCATAATTTCCTACAAATATGACTCAAGTTAGTAGAAAAATAGTTTTCTGTTGCACGGATCCCATGATTCCATCCTTTGGGGGATCTGTCTAGGAAAATATCAGGGATCCGTCTGGCTGATGACTAAATTTAGCAATGGTGATATAACAAATAATGTTAACATCATAGTGAGATATGTATTATATAACATAATCATATACTCAGAAATATAGCAAGTATCATGTAATTTCATTTAATAAAAACTAGAGGTATGATATACATGACTCTAAAAACTAAGAAAATAAACGATACATGATTTGGAATTATTAGACTTTATCTAAGTAACGCTTGATACTAGGACACCACTGAAATTCTCTAGCTCAAGTTTGTTTAGGTTTAATCTCGTCGAAACGTTCGAGGAGGTGATAAAACATGAAACGTTGATCTTCCCGTACTTCATGTATCAAACTTTCAACATGTTGAAAATGATAACAATATTTGTCATGGCTAGGTAGTGGTGGTGGAAGAAAAGAAATTGCTTGATGCGAAGGATCAAGTGGAGTGGGTTGAGAAGCCTCAAACGACAGAGGGATTGGTGGAGGCGCATTTGAAGATGGCTCGACCAAGAATGATGGTGGTGGTAGAGAAGTTTCAACTTCCATATGGTCGGGTGGTTGACTTTGATAATTTCTCATAATCCAAATGGGATTATTTGATGGTGATGGCGAAAAGGAAGCCGGAGCTAGTGTTGATTCAACACCTTGATTTTGTACCATTATTCCTCCTAATGAGGAGAATGTTGCCGGTGGAGGAGGATGAGACGGCCTAGGAGGCAAATCCTCTAAACTATAGAGGTGTGGTGATGATAGTGGAGTTGTGAATAAGATAGCTCTAGGAACCAATGGTGATGGTTTAGTAGAGATGGGATTGTTTGGCTTAGGAGGTATGGTGGTGTTTGACATAGGTAGTTTTGTGGGTACTATCCTTTTAGGTATTGGTTTGATTGGTGAAGGAGAAATCCTTACATTTGTAGACTTGACCAAAGATGATTCGGTTTAAGAGATTTCGTGTACAACACGAGCAATCTTCTTGGGTGGTTCTTTGGTGGATGAGTTACCACTTGGAGCTTTCCTCATGATGAGATGATTTTAAGAAGTTTGTAAAGATTTCTAAGTGCTGAAAATGAGGATGAAGATGATGACTTTAGGAGTCCTAACAATTTGGTTTATAAAGTAAAGGATTTGGCAAGTGCATTCAAGACTTAAGCCACTAATATTCATTGGAATGTGATGATTAACACGCACAAGAGTCAACTTCAGAGTTGTACTAATCTAGGAACTCATTTAAGATGAGATGGTGTGTTTGAGTTAGCAAGATGAGCTTGAAATGATTTTTTTGGCTAGAGTTAACATAAATCTGTCAGACGGATCCCACGGTTCCCTCCAACGAGGGATCCGCCTTGGCTAATCCTAGGGATCCGTCTCTCAGCAGCTAAGATAAGATAGCAATGATGTTTTGTAAGGTCTAATGCCTATTTCTTCTTGAGTGTTTCAGTTCATCTAAGTGTCTTAAATAAGGAGGTGCTTAAATACTTAAGGATAATGAGTGATGTAGCTAATGATTGCCTTTTATGGAAGAAATTGGAACTTTCATGAGTACCAATGAATGAACAAAGATGACACTAAAGATTTTGAGAGTGTCAAATGGAGCTAAATGATCCTAGAGATCAGATAGTGACTTAGGATAATGCTTTGGAGAATATCCTAAAGGCTTTAAGATGGAAAAACTAGAATTTGATCAATTTTGACCAATTTTGAGGTACGAATGATTATGATCAATTTTTCCATAATTGAAAGATTTCCAAAGCTAGATGTGAGGGATCATGTGAGAAATGACGAGTGAGCTTGAGAGCGAAAGAGTAATGAGTTTAAGTGAAACGATAGATCTACAAGCGTCTTAAGTGTGATCTAAGTGAGTTATGCGTGAGTATGATTTTACTCAAATTTGAAAAGGACTCAATTTGTCTTAAGGCACTATGTCTAGCTTAGTGTGAAGTGATCTAAAGGCATGTTTTGAAATACAATGATTGTATTTTCATTTTCTGTTTGCCGGATCCCACGGTTCCCTAAGAGTAGGAATCAGTCTAGCACAAACTTTGGGATCCGTCTATCTGCTAAGCAGAACCTTTACTAAAGGTATGCAGTGATTTTGACAATGCATTATATTTCAAGGTTAGTTTAAGAGGTTTTAACAATAAGATATCAAATGTAAGATGTTTTATTTCATGAAGGAAATGAGTTACATTGGTAAAACATGGATACTAAGGTTTGATCCTCTTTTGAAAGAAAGCTAAATTCCTTGAGCGTTTTCGCTAGATGGGTCATCAAATGGTTGATGAGTGTTTTTCGATTCAGGAATGAAGAAAGTCTTCATGAGAGATGCATTTAGAGGTTCCATCATCTTGTTCACAAGTACGTACAACGGACTTTGAAATTGAGGATGAAAGTACATGATGTTATGATAAAGGCGCGTCAAGAACATTCCATAAGGGATGAGTTTATTCTTGGAGCCTTGAAGATTTACAATTCGCCTTGCGAAGAAGTAGGGGAGATTGTATGGTTGTTGTGTTAGCAAACAATACATTATGTGAGCACAACAAGCGGGAAGAATTTCTCAATTTCCCCTAAGACTCCAAACATTTTCACGTAGGATGAGTGCAAAAGGCTTGTACTCTTCTCGGATGTCCCGTGTAAAGATAATGTTTGGGTCGGAGTAATATGGTCGAGGTTCGCATATTATGCGAGTCAAATCTTCCGGAGAGGGTATGTGTGAACACTATGGACTATTTTCTTCACGAAAGTTGAAGAGAGAATCAAGAGACCAATCTTCAGTGAAGGCACATTGTCCATGATTTGGAATTCGGAGGATGTGTGCAAATTACCCGAGAGTTGAAACAAACTTTTGGTTTTTGATCCAAAACCAAAGAGATAGAGAGTGATCCTCGTTACGAACGAGTTCAACTTGACGGAATATTCCAATACAAACCTCGGACATATTTTATCGTTAATTTCGAGAAGACATTCTAGTCCTATGGCTCGGAAGGAATTATTGATACCTTCTTCGAATTGTAGAGGGGTGTCAACAATACGTTCTTCGTGGAAGTGACGGGTTTCGTGATTATTAAACCCACAGACATGGTTGCCACGTGTGTTGGGCTCAAGAGAGATGTTAGGAGTGTAGACGCTAGTGAGTGAAAAATCGAACACATATTCATGCGACATAGCGAAACCTATATAAAAGGTGAGTTAATAGGAAGTGATGTATTGTGGGCAAACCAATGATTACCTAACGTTTTTACTAGATTTATATTAACAATGATACTTAACTCACTTAATGTTTGACATTCTAGTGGAACATTACTTTTAGGAAGAAAACGGTTTTTATTTTGCATGAAAAACTGTTGTCCAGGAGGACAGTTCCCTTTCATAAGGGATTCGGCTAGTATACTTGCTGGGATCCGTGGATCTGTAATTACAGAAGCAGATTCTTTGGATAAAAACATAGGTTTTATAGTTTTATACCAAGATATGTGTTTTAGCCTACTTTTTCTTTTAGCATGCATTCATGGTTTTTAATGTATCACGAAAGAATACGAAAGATATAAATCAAAAGAAATGACAAACACATTAAGATAATAAACTAGCTAAACTAGAATATTAGTAATATTTCATTTCAATGCTAAGAATGATACAAAGGATTGGGTATATAATCCCAATGTAGATTAATAACACAAAGTAAATGTCTCCTTATGAGAACTTCATCATAGGGAACGCAAGAGCGATGAGTGTTAAGGCGATGAGCACGAGAGCGATGTAAACCATATTGATGACGAACCTTCTTGGTTTTGGTTTGAGATGAGATGAGATGAAGAGGAAGATGAAGTTTTGAATGAGAATTAATTTTTGAAAGTGGGGATTTGATAGAGTGGATGACGGATGGTTTATTTATGGGGAAGGAGGAATTTTTGAGATTTGTGTTTTGTTTTATTATTAGAAGGATATGATTTTTAGATTAAATGAAATAAAACACAAGTTTTATAAACCATGACTTTAGACGAAAAAGTAACACGTATGTAACAAAGGCTTCCTAATGAAGCTACATGTAATACATGTATATGCACACAAAAAATAATCATATAAATACCTATGTAAGCATACTTATTTATCAAGCTAATGTCACTTAGAGATAAGTAGAAAGTCATACCTCTAATGCACTTAGGAATGTCTTTACAAATGACACAACAAATGTCAGTAGACAATTCCGGCTCCTTTGTGTTTAAGATACCTTCTTAAGGAAAGGTATTCTTGTTACCAAGTGATTCCTATGACTTGGTAGGTATGAGCTTTAACTAAGCAACTTGAAAAAGAGGATTAGTGCAATTAAATGAAGAATAAATAATAAGAAAAATGTTGTCATCTAATCAACATCCAAACAAAAAGTTTTAAAAAACATGGTGTTTGTTTTTATGAAAGACCTTCTTTGTACTTTTCAATTAACCATGGATCGTATCAAGTTTTTAAAGTACAATATACTTTAAGAAACTTGGTAACGAAGCTCTGATGCCAATTGTGGAAAACTACAAGGGGGAGTTGAATAGTTTTACCAATTAAAACTTACTTTTAAAATATTTAGATCGACTTATATCAATCTATTTGGATGTGTGTTGGATGTTGATAAACAAACATATAGAAATATAAATATGTAATAAAAAGATACAGAGTAAGAAGCACAAAACTACAACGCGAGTATTTATAGTGGTTCGGCTACAAGGACACCTTCCTTGCCCTACTTCACTCCCCGAGTCACCTACTCGAGAGTTCGTAATCACTACACAACACCGACTCCTTATGGTGGAGAAACCTTCACAATGTTTCCTACTCTTTTTTCGGTACTAGGCTAACCACCGGGTCCTTTACACCGAGGAGAACCAATCCTATCACAACGTCGCCTACCCTTTATCCAGAACTAGGCTAGATAGCGAGTTCCATTACAATGGAGGAATTACTACCCAACACTACACCAATCACCTAACCCCAAAGGAGATCTACTCCTTACAATATCAACAAGGATAACAATATCCTTTGAACCAATACTACTCTATTTTGTACATCGAATCACACCATATCGAATGTACATTTTAGGCACCTTTCACTAATGCCTTTGACTAGATCTTCAAGACACCCTTCACTAATGTCTTGTGACTTGACTTTTAGGCACCCTTCACTAATGCCTACAATACCGATGATCAACACCTTTCACTAATGTCTTCGTCTTGACACTTGAGACATCTTTCACTAATGTCTTCAACACTACACTTCTTAGAAGAAAGAAAAGAACCATCAACAAGAGGAATTAAGTAGTCTTGATGATGAGGAAGCATGCCAACTCATAAACTTGAGCTTGCTTGACTTCAAAGGTGGTGATCTCGCCTTTAAGAGGAACCTAGAGAATCACACAAAAACAAAACTACATACATAGATCACTTGGATCTGGGGTTAGAGAGTTTTTAACTCAAAGAGAAAGTATGTGAGAAATGGGCAAGAAACAATGAAGAAATGGCTCACTATTTATAGAGAGAAAATGTCTACTATTCCACGGATCCCACGGATCCCTCCCTCAAGGGATCCGTCTAGTGTAAAACTAGGGATCCGTTGGACGCTCCTCTTTACCCATGGGTATTTTGGTTATGGGTCATGGGTCATGGGCTATGGGTTGATCCATGGGTATTTTATTAGATACAATGTACCTAATGGGTGCAATGCACCTAGTCAAATGGGTATAGGTCAATACCATGGGTTATGGATATGATCCATGGGTTGTAGTTTTTACCCATTATAATACATACTAGTTATGTATATATTTGCCCAATATGTAAACACTAGTTGTTGTACATATGTATTGCTTAAATCATAAAATCTCTTATACTTGTTTTAGTGTTTTATGTAAAAGCGTAAGTGTGTTAGAAAACTATTGGCTCAAACCATTTACGTATTTTATTTGTTTTGTTAAAATGATTTTACGTTTGTTATCGACAAAATATTAGAATATCATAAAATATAAATAAACGTTTTTACGGCTTATTTGTATTAACAAATGATTTGTGAGAAAAGTATTTGTTTTTCACATGGTTATCAAAGAGTATCGTTAAATCAATTGGACTCTAGTGTGCATAAAGTTTTCATACTCAAGCAATGACTACACTTGTTTTTCTTGAAATTGGGTCATTGATTGAGGGGGAGAGTATTTTTTTTTCAAAATTTAGGATCGTATGTCAAGATGCTTCAACTCATTGAGTATTATCATGGCTTTCATATTTGATGGGGTGTGTATCTTATATGGTCTCAAGTGTCAATTATGTGTTAATTCAGGGACTTTTCTACTACCTGATAAATGTTTCCTAGAATTCCGTATATATTTGAGGTCCATTCGTGTTTATTATCTATCTTGATTTGCTCCCTAGTGTCTCTCGTATCGTTAAGTGTTCAGATTTTAAAAAGTGTGAGACCAATTTGGATTAAACATGATGCATATAAATCTTATGAAGTATGAATGACCAAATCTACCAATAGATGAACGTTTTAGAACAAACGGTATTGTGATGTGTCAAACTAAAGGGCCAAATCTTCCCATTGATGAACCTTTTAGGACATATGATATTGCAATTTGTCAATCTAAGGGGCCAAAGTTGCCAATAAGTGAAAGATAAGTGTGGTAGTATAAAAAGCCTTGCGGTTTGACCAGTCAATACTTTACCAAACCTGTCAAGCTTTCAAAATCTACTTTTTGTATCTCATCTTTGCGATTTGTCCCCTGTGATATTTGTGAGAAATCATTCTAGGTATGTGATGAGTTATAGGTTCATTATATAAGTCAGACATCTGTTATCTTATCATCATGACCTTAAGTCTCATCCATTGATTGTTTTGATTAGATTTTCTTGCCGATTCAGAATCATCTCATAGGTTTGTGATCCATATCGTGTTTATTTTCTTGGGTTAGTATCTATTTATGGTGTTGATTGCATGCATGTTGATTTTAGTTGATCTCCCTTTGATTTTGATTATGGCCAATTGATTAGTGGTACAATCGTAGTGATCTTGTAGTTATCGTTCCATGGATATAGTCTTAGGACTGCTCTAGAATGCATTTGGGATTGTCAGTAGTGTTAAGTGTTAGTTTTTGATCTGCTTGTATGAGATCTGTTGGTAGTAATGTGTTCTGGATCGCAGTTTTGATATTCACATTCTTGGTTGTGTTTTGTTATTGTTCTTGGTTGAGATTTGTATGCTGTTGCTTAGTTGCGTTTTGATTGTCAAATCTTTTCTTTGTTGTGTTTTGGTAATACTGCTCTTAGTTGCGAGTTGTTATGGTTGTTCATGGTTAAGATTTGTGTATTATTCTTGATTGCGTTTTGTTAATGTTCTTGGTTAAGGTTTGGGTAGTGATTCTTAGTTGCGACTTGACTGTCTTTTTTAGTTGCGTTTTGACTAGTTTGGCTATGTTGCATTTTGATTGGTTTGGCTATGTTGCGTCTTGAGTCAAATCTCAAGTCTTGCAGTTTGATAATTAAAGAATAATTTAATATAAAATGTAGGACCCACCATTTCAAATTTTTTAATACATTTCGATTTGTCAAATGGTTATGCGTTTTGTCATTTGCGACTTGGCATGTTGCGTTTTGTCTAGATTGCGGTTTAACCAACTGCGTTATGCGTTTTGACCTACTACGCTTTGCCATTTGTGATTTGTGTCCTTGCGTTTTGTCATGAGTGTGCGATTTGTTTTGTTGCATATTGATGTTTGGTAATTGGCTATTTTTGATTTGTTCATACATGAGTGTTGTTATATATTGCGTCTTGTCCTTTGAGTTTTGTCTAGTTGCGATTTTCCCTTTGTCACTTGAGATTTGATCATCACAAGTTGTCAAAACTGAGTTTTTTCTATCTTGTAATGTTGATCAAAGTGTCATAATCCCAGGATTGTACCCTATCTCATTAAGTGCTTTCATGTTATCTTGGTGTTTTTTGTTTCTCAATGTCTTGGTTTTTGGTCATTCTTGTCCAAAGCGTCAAAGTTGTATCTCATCTAACGTAACCATTCTACATATATCTCTCTTTGGGAATTTTTTTGTACAGATATAATGGCTGAAATGAATACACCAGTTGACCAAGCAACTACTATCCCACCACCCACTCGTACTGATGACGAGATCCTACCGTATACCGAGTGGGTTAATATTGGAAAGAGCAACTGCTATATAGATATGGAAAAATCTCAGCCAAATCCTATCTACAAGATTGAAGTGGATATCCTAAAGCACATGAACTTCTTTAGTGCATTAACTTCATGCTCCACGATTCCCTCAATCTACCTTTAGTAGTTCTTGGATACAGTAAAGTGGGATAAGATCACCGCGGTATACAGTTGTCAGCTAGATGAAGAATGGTATGAACTCTCAAAGGACACCATTAGATACGCTTTACAAATCACACCAGTGGATGAAAACAACCCTTTCACCCCTCTACCAACTACAAACAAGTTACTCAATTTTGTTAATGACTTGGGGTATCCTTCAGTTGTCAAAACCGTATCCTCAATAATCACCAACGAAATATATCAGCCATGGAGGACAATCATCACCATTCTAAATCTGTGCCTCACTGGAAAGAGTTCTGGGTTTGAGAGACCAAGGGCTCCAGTGCTGCAAATCTTGTGGGGAGTGGTAAATCAAGCCAACATGGATTATGCTGAAAGAATTGGGGAGGAATTCATGCAATCAATTCACACTTTCATCAGTGACAAGGAAACTAAAGCGCAAAAAATCAAAGGCAAGAAGAAATTGCATGTGCGTGTGATTCTGAGTATCATATCCTCCAAGCTAATCATCAAACACCTTCAGGCCAAGCACCAATTCCACCCAAGAAGCGAATCTGCACTTCACCTGGCCTCAGTGGAGCATGTCCTTGGTTATCTCAAATTTGCAGCTAAAGGTTATAATCATGAGATCCTTGGCAAGGCTATACCGGATGCTCTCCTTATAGATGACATTGTCTTGGCCTCATATTATCAAGACTATCTGAATAAAGTGACCAAGTCTCTCACCGGTGAATCACCAACCCCTACCCCAACCAAATCAACAAGCAAAACAAAACCAACTCACAAGTCCACCAAATCCTCTTATGCTACTTTCCCCAAGAAACGTTAAGACAAGTCTACTTTCGATGATCCAGTGACTCAAGTCAAGAAGAAGAGAAAAGGAGAAAAGGGAAAGGGAAGAGGGTCAAAGAAACCAAGAATCGAGCCTACCCTAAAAGATATTGATGATATTAACATTCAACAAGGCATAGAAGCAAGTTTAATGGAACACGAGGAGTCAGCAAGACGTTCGAGGAAGGGTGTAACCATACAAGAACGGACTCCAGGAAACATCACTCTCTTCCAGAAGTTGAGGGTAAGGGTAAGGGCATTCAGGAAGTTGAGTAGGTTGCTCAGACGCTATTGAACATTTCCTCTCCAGCTCACAAGACCACGAGCAAATACATACTCCAGAAGCGAAGCACATAATCACCACAAGCTATGGAGTTAGTTGAATCTGAAGAGAAACATCCTCCAAATCCTGAACTCAATGTCGAGTCTAGTGACGTTGAGTCAGAATTTCAGGATACCGAGGGTGGTAATGTAGACTTGAATGAGCCAGAAATCCAGACTGAGTCTCATACTGAGGTAGGTAAAAATGAAGGGCCCTGGTTAGGGAATATAGAAAAGTAGGTTGCTTCTTAAGATAGCGGTTTTGTTGCGGATGAATTTGTGTCAACCGCCTACCCAAACGTTCAGGAAAACCTCAAACAAAGAACAAACGGCCAAACACGCCTGAAGGAACCTTCAACTCCACTAGAACCCTTTCATCCTATCATAACCTTGAACATGATCTCACCTTTGGAGACCAATTCATTGAAGACAAACCTACTAATGCTGAAGTTGAAAAGACGAATGATGAGAAAGAGGTCGTGTCAATGGTATCTGTCACGATTCAACAAGACACATCTACATTTCCTACGATGTCTGTGCCTACACCAATAACCCTAACAGCAACACCATCTACAACAACAACTCCAACAACAACTACAACTACAACCATCACTACAACAGCACTCCCTCCACCACCACCACCTACAAATACTAAGGTAGAGTTGCAACTGGAAGAAGCTCTAAAATGGATTGAAGCCCTGGAAAAGTAGAACCTGCCAAAAATGGTTAAACATCATGATATTCGTTTGTCCAAGCTGGAAAATCTCAATTTGGACTATCAGGTGACGAATGCAATTGAAGAACATGTTAAAGAGGTAGTTGAATGGGCAACGAAAGCGCCTCTGCATGCAAGGTTCGGAGATCTCCCTACCTCCGACATGAAGAGATTCTCCTCCAACGCATGTATGAGACAGAAGAATACAAGGAGCATGATGAACACAATCAGTTGTATGAAGCTCTACAAAAGTCCATGGATCATGATAACTATGATCAGTATTTGAAGGATATAGCTGAAAGAAAATGAAAGAAGATGAGGAGACATGATTCCCCAAAGCCACCATCTAGGTCTCCTCCACCGCCACCTCCTCCTCCATCATCCGGTGTTGCAGGTTCATCAGGAGCTGTTAGAACTTCTCGTACTTCATATGCTTCCAAGGAAACTCTACCGCCTTCTCCTCCACCATCATCGAGTCAACCTGGATCTTCCACTGGCCCTAACTTCTCAAAGAATGCCAGTTCTAGTGTACATACCGCATAGACTGCATTTGACACCAGATACAAGCCTTCAGTTTCTCCCATTACTAAAGATCTTGCAGTGAATGAGGAGTCCACTATTAACCTGGATTCTGATTCAGATGAAGAAAACATTTCTAACAAACATATTCCAAAGGTAAATCAGAATAGGGACTGGTGTAATAATTTTGTGGGAGAAGATAGAGCTGAAGCTTCATCCGATCTGGTCAATCATTCCAGAACCAACCTGGTCAATCCCATCATCCGATCTACATACTCCTGAACAAAACTAGACAAGTGCTATTGTTGCCAACCATGTAGCTCCACCAGAGAGCTCACCTCTTAACATTACCAGTGACATAGGAAGCTTTATCCAATGGTACTGTGAGTAGCAAGGGATCACAAAGCTTACACCGAAAGATCTGGAGGGTTCTGGTTATGAAATTGTCAAGGCTTTCCATCCGGACGTGGTTCACTTGCAATACCACATTGAAGAATGTTACAAGTTGTTGATTGATCAAGTAGACAATAATGTGCTTCAGTACGATTTCAGCAAACCTCTCCCACTAGGAGGTCCACCGGGTCAAGTCACTATACAATCCGAGTTCTTCTTCAACAAGGATCTAGAATATTTGGGCTTCGGTAACAAGGGTAGCAGGCCTGCACTATCAATTTCCAAAATGAATGCTGCACAGTACCCTGATGCAGGTTTAGAGCAGATGGTTCCTGATCAGTTTTGGGTTGAAAAGGAGTACGAGTACGACATCGATGCTTCTTATGGTATCTCACTGATAAGGATTTAAAAGGTACCTTTTTGAGGGGTTATTTAAGCCCTTAATTGATCACTTTTGTATCTGTTACTACTTAATTTCGTTCCTTTTCACTTTTTAGGTCTCTTAAAGGCAAATTGCTAGAATGGCACTTATTCGGACGAAAAAGCGCGAATATACGAAGAAAATGGCCAAAGTCAAGAATCGAGACACTCAGGCTGCTGGAACTGAAGGGGACGGCATTAGGTTCTACTTGTGACGCCGTCGGAACAAGTTTTGTGACGACTCAGTAGCCAAATTGCTTTGTTAATACAAATAAGCCGTAAAAACGTTTATTTATATTTTACGATCTTCTAATGTTTTGTCGATAACAAACGTAAAATCATTTTAACGAAACAAATAAAATACGTAAATGGTTTGAACTAATAGTTTCTAACATATTCACATTTTCACATAAAACACTAAAACAAGTATAAGTGATTTTATGATTTAATATTACATATGTACAACAACTAGTGTTTACATATTTGGGTAAAATATACACATAACTAGTATGTAGTATATTGGGTAATATAAATGGGTAGAAACTTAAGTATCATAACCCATTGGGCAAATACATTAAATGTAGTTGGGTACAACTCAAAGCCCATGACCCATGGATCTTGACCCATAACCCATTGCATGATATCATGCTTATATCATACATGGATAATATCCACAACCCTTGGTATTGACCCATACCCAATGTCTAGATACATTGAACCCTTGGTGAGCACTCAAGAGAATGTCTAGATACATTGAACCCTTGGTGAGCACTCAAGAGATACATTGTATCTAGCTAAAGACCCATGGATCAACCCATGACCCATGACCCATAACCAAAATACCCATGGGCAAAAAGGAGCGTTCCACGGATCCCTGGCTCTGTGCTAGCCGGATCCCAAGTGTAAGGGATCCGTGGGATCCGGGGAACAGTAGAGAATTTTCTCTATAAATAGAGAGCCATTTCTTCCTTTCTATTTAATGACTTTACACACATACTTCCCCAAAGTATTCTAACCCTCTAACCTCAGATCCAAGTGATCTATGTAGTTTGTCTTTTGTTTTTGTGTGATCTTCTAGGTTCCTCTTAAAGGCAAGATCACCACTTCTTGAAGACGAGCAAGCTCAAGTCCATGAGTTTCCATGCTTCGTCATCATCAAGACAACTAAGGTTCTCTTGTTGATAGTTCTGACTTTCTCCATAGATGTTGGGTTGAAGGCATTAGTGAAGAATGCCGAAAGTGTCAAGATGAAAGCATTAGTGAAAGATGTCGATCATCCGTGTCAGAGCATTAGTGAAGAATGCTAAAGGTGTCAAGACGAAGGCATTAGTGAAGGGTGCCAAGCGTTGTGTCTAAGGCATTAGTGAAGGATGCCGAAGAATCAAATCGAGTCACATTTGGGAAGAATGCCTAGGTCGTATAATCGATGAGGTGCATCGTTATACACATAAGTAATTGTTTATTTCCAAGGATGGTGATATCCTTGATGGTATTGTAACAAGGAGTGGATCTCCTTGATATTAGGTGTTGTGTTGTGAAGGGTAGTAGTTCCTCCATAGTAACGGAACTAGGTGCTTAGCCTAGTACCTAATAAAGGGTAGGCGACGTTGTGATAGGATTAGTTCTCCTTGGTGTGAAAGAACTCGGTGGTTAGCCTAGCACCGTATAAAGGGTAGGCGACGTTGTGTTAGATTTGGTTAACCTTGGAGTGAAAGAACCCGATGGTTAGCCTAGCACCGAAAAATGGGTAGACGACGTTGTGAAGGCTTCTCCGCCATAAGGAGTTGGTGTAGTGTTTACGAACTCTCGAGTAGGTGACTCGGGGAGTGGAGTAGGGCAAGGAAGGTGTCCTTGTAACCACTATAAATACTTGTGTCGTGGTGATGTGCCTCTTACTCTTTATCTTTCATTACACATTTATATATCTATCTATCAACGTCCAACATAAACAACCAAATAAATTGACATAATTCGATCTAAATATTTAAAAGGAAGTTTTAAATTGGTAAAACTATTCAACCCCCCTTCTAGTTTTCCACAATTGGCATCAGAGCTTCGTTACCAAGTTTTTTTTTTGTATATTGTACTTTGAAAACTTGATACGATCCGTGTATGTTTGAAAACTACAAAGAAGGGAATTTCTTAAAATAAAAAGTCATGTTTTTAGAAATCATCATATGTTGGATATTGATATATCATTCTAACATTTTCCTTTGAGAAGTCTTCATACTAGGATTTGAGTATCTTAGAAGATCATGAAGTATTTCGCGTCTATGGTTTCTAAAACCATAAAAAGGGAATATAGCAAAGGATTGGGGTATCTTAGAAGATCATGAAGTATTTCGCGTATATGGTTTCTAAAACCATAAAAAGGGGATATAGCAAAGGTATGTTTTCTTAGTTACATTTTTTTTTCAAAAATGTGCTAAATTGCTTGTGGACAAAATGGTGATATATGCTTCTATCTTATAATAAGCATAATATGAAAAGTGTTTTAGTGATTTTTTTTCTTTGAAGTTTTGTTGTTAGATATCTTGTTAATCAAGCTTGAATAAAGGTAAAAATGGGTAATATAACTTCACTAAAAAGTCTACAAAGACTAAACCTTTTCGTCGGGTCAAAACGTACATTTTTGTAATTCTGTGTCAGATCCGCGGATCCCTCAGGTTACACTGGACGGATCCCTCAAGCAAGGGATCCGTGGGATCCGTGGTACAGAAGACAGTTTTTTGCTGAATTTCAAAAATTCATAACTTTTTAACCGTAAGTCGTTAGAAGTCGTGCCACCTATCGTTTTAAAGGTATTTGAGTCTACTTTCATTTAAAAATGATTTTATAAACTGATTCAAAACAATAATTTACAGAATCATTGATTTATAATAGAAAGTCATTTTTCGGTCATATCTTTTGCACAAACTTTTGATCTAATTGGAGACGGATGTTTTCGCTTTTAAATAACAATGTGTCCTCTATTGAAATTAAGATTTTGATCATATTTATAAATATAAAAGAAACTAATCAAGCTTGGTATACATGTTTATATTTAACATAAAGCGATGAAAAGAACTTTCGTATGCTATGCTAAATAATAAATTGTCTTCTTTGCATTACTTGATTATTTGCTTATCTCAAACAGCTTTTGTGCTTGTTTGATTGAATAGCATATGTGGTTTCCTTACCTTGCTATTCATTCTCTTGTTTGTCGATTAGTAATATTCTACTAATCAATGTGCTATTTGAAGGAGTGTTTGGGATAACATCTAGTTGTGTCGAAAAAGTTAGTTTAGATATTTAGATAAGTCATATAGGTTGAAAAATGTTTAAAACATATAACACACTAAATGGATTTTTGATTGAGTTTGTCATATGTGCTTATATGATTTCCTTTGTTCTTGTATCATTTTCTAAAAATAACAAGAATGTACATCGGATCATAACCTACACTTGTGTTGATGATGTACTCTCCCATTTTCCTTTTCATGATCGCTCTCCAAGCTTCATAGTAGGATTGACAACTTGATTATTTCATCCGATATACTCAAGTAAATTATTTTGCAAGACAAATATAATTGTTCATATCCGAAAGTCCAATCTCAAAGCTTTCCAACAACATATGTTGAACTAGCTCATCCAACCATTTTTTGTTGTTTACCATATGGACAACTTTTAAACTTATTTTTAACATGACGCCTTTGTCACCTTAGTTGTCTCAAGTATAATATTAAACGAAGCAAAGTATCATCATTGTTACTCTTCGATAGGCCATTGTAGGAATATAAATTTTCCTAACTTGAGAATGAATACTGGATAACTTATTGCACTAGAAACTCAATTTGACCTAACGGTTGAATTGCTTCCTTGATAGAAGTTAGGTATGTGGAATCACCCGTAAAAATGGTCGTGTTTAGCCGTAATTGAGCACGCTAGTAACAGTCTCATATTCATTCTCTCACTTGGGAAATTTATACTCCTATGTTTTCCTAAAGTAAGTTTACAATGGAAATACTTTGCATTGTCTTAGGATTACTAATCAAACAAGTTGTAAAATAATATTTTCTTTTAGTTAATCACAACCACTTGCCTCATCAAGCGATTATCTTGCTTTGATCGAGAAGAGCTACATGGCTTCATGGACGAAGTTCATTGTATGCTAATCACCATCCGTAATGACTATACATAGTTCATTGCTTCCGTTGGCCAAAACAGCCCTATTGTCTTGAACACCATCATCTACTCTGCACGCCATTGTTAATACAAACGATTTACTAATCTAGATCGTAAATCTATTTTGAGCTTCTTGAATAACGGTTGTTAAGTTTGATAAACCTATGTGTTACTTATGAGCTAGATCTCATTTAATTGCTTATGTGCTATTTCTACATGCTCTTAGTATGTTTTACTTGTATACATGTATACTTACTGTAGAGATCATTAGCTTCTAAGTTCGATACTTAGAACAAACGCTCACTGTTAAGTAAAACTGTCCCAAATACCAGATCCCTAGTTTGTAACTATCCGGATCCCTCAAGTGAAGGATCCGTGGGATCCGGGCGAATAGAAGTGGAATTTCAATCCTTTACACCTCAAACCATGTTCCTAGACTACTTCACACTAGCTGAACTTAATACCTTAGGATCTCTTTAAGTCCTTTTCATAGCTCATTAAGGATCACACTCATAGTGCTTTTCGATCTATCGTTTCACCTAAACTCATTACTCTTCCGCTCTCTAGATCACTCATTATTTCTCACATGATCCTTCACATCTAGACCTAGAAATCTTTCGATTAGGCAAAATTGATCATAATCATCCTTACCTCAAAATTGGTCGAAATGGATCAAATTCTAGTTCTTCCACCTTAAAACCTTTAGGATCTTCTCCAAGACAGTATCCTAAGTCACTATCTGATCACTAGGATCATCTAGCTCCATTTGACACTCTCAAGATTTTAGTGTCATCTTTGTTCATTCATTGGTACTCACGAAAGCTCCATTTTCTTTCATATAAGGCAATCATTAGCTACATCACTCATTGCCCTTGAACATTTAAGTACCCTTCCATTTAAAGACACTTAGGAGAACTGAAACATTCAAAAAGGTATAGGCTTTAGACCTTTCAAACATCACTTCTATCCTTTCCTAGCTGCTGAGATCCGGATCCCTAGGATTAGCCTAGACGGATCCCCCATTTGTGGGAACCGTGGGATCCGGGTGACAGATTTATGTCAACTCTTGCTCGAACAATCATTTTAAGCTCATCTTGCTAACTTGAACACTCCACCTCATCCTAATTAAATCTCTGAGGTTGACTCTTGTGCATGCTAATCATCACATTCCAAAGGATATTAGAGACTTAAGTCTTGAATGCACTTGCTAAATCCTTCCCTTTATAAGTCATATTGCTAGAATTCCTTAGTCATCAAACACAACATAATTCTCAGCATTTAGAAACCTTTTCCTTAGTCATTTCATCATGAGGAAAGCTCCTAGTCCTAACTCATCCAACCAAGAACCACCCAAGAAACTTGCTCGTGTTGTACACGAAATTTCCTCAACCGAATCATCTCCGGTTAAACCCACAAATGGTAGGACTTCCCATCCACCGAATCATCATCCGTAAGAGATAATAGTGCTAGAATCTCACCTCAACAAACCCAATCAACAATTTCCAAGAGAACCGCAATAATTAGCATTAAACCTCTTAGGTTAGAAAAGGGATCATCGAGCTCTAAACCAAACGTACCTAGTTCTAGCAAAACATCTAAACCTTCATTCCTAGAGTATGGACTACACTCCTTTACCGAGCCTCTCTCTATTCATTAGAGCATTCACCACCGAGAACTTCCCATTCACCAACCTTCTCGTTAAAATAGGAACCACCTACATCACCAACTAGTCCATCGTTGGAAACAAGGAACCACCAAGGACTTGATCATATGGAGGAATTTCCATTACCACCACTCTCATTCCTAGTAGAACCTCATCCTCATTAAATCCTACTCCAAGATGATCCTTACTCTCACCACCATTACCTTTAAGGAGGTATACTAGTTCAGGAACCACCAAGGAACAAAGGTTGCTACCTGATCAACCACTACATCCACCAAGGATAAAATTGCTCTTCCAACCACTTACCCTTCAAGAGCCACCACTTACGAGATTACTTATCTCTCTCCGAGCCATTTCCTCACATCAGGTATGAGATCCTTACTTCCAAATCTACAAAACGATCTTGATCCATGCAAACCAAATCTCGAGCTACTAGGGAAAAGATTGGATTCTCCAAATTACGATTAATAACGCCAAGAGAACCTTTAACAACTAACCCAAACA
>BPTQ01000005.1:220796249-220873963 GCA_019973895.1 Chrysanthemum seticuspe
CTATTTCTAGTTACCTGATTGTGAGAGAAATAACGATTTACGTTGTTAGACGAATAATTTAGTTATAAGAGAAAACGTAGATGGAACTAATTATAAGATACTAAGGTTAGTAAAAGTAATTACTACGAAAATATATAGTATTTTTATTATTCTTTCCCCTGTCAAAATTTCAAAATTGTTTCTTTATTATAATCTAGGGTACGTGTAATGTTTATAGTGATGTTACTGGACTAAACCGGGTTGACTATCTTGTATTGGTTTGATTTAATGTTTTTTAATTCTTCTTTTTTGGTTATTTTATCGTGGAGATGTAGATTTTAGGTTTAATGGGTTGCGGGATAAAAACCCGTTTTCTTAGATTTTTTAGTTATTCTTGTTTATTTATTATTATTAACGCTTAACAAGAAATCGCTGAACAGTCGAATCGCTAAACCACGCAATCGCTGAACACAAATCGCTGAACCAAGTATCGCTGAACACGAATCGCTGAACTAAGTGTTGCAACCAAGTCGCTAAACACAAGTCGCTAACGCACCAAATCGCTAAGCTGACAAGTCGCTAAAGAACAATTCGCAATTATTATTATTTATTTGTTCTTATTGATTTTTTAGATTCTTTTGCCCAAAAATAGGGCGTTGGGTAATTTGGATTTTAGATGTAGAGGTGCTATTTTATTGGTTTTTTCTTCTTAATTTTTTGTAATTTAGTTTGGTTATGTTCTATCAGTTGGGCCAAATCAGGTCATTGTAGTGATATTTGTAATGTGCATGGGATCTAATATTATTTCTTTGTTAAAACTTTAAAACTGTCCCCTTTCTTATTATTTTTATGATATATAAAAGCATCATTAATGAAAATGATTGGAATCATAGAATATTAATCAAGGTAGATGCAAAAGAGAATATTGATTTAATAAGCAGATTGTTGCATTTAGCAATAAAGAGAGTGTTAGTCCATTGATCTTTATCTTCATCGCAGGTAATGATAATATTAATTGGCAATGTGCTTCATATCATGTTTGACAATGAAGCTCGATTGATATCTCAATAGTCCATAACGGTCATATATTTTCCTTCCATTCAATTTATTCACATTAAATGGTTCATATTAATTTTAATGGTTCATTGATTGTTTGCTATTAGTGATTCGTACGAATGTTAATATATGATCGTTAAGTATTTAGTATGAGTTTCCATCATTTGTTGATAATTCTAATTAAATGATCGTGTTGTTTTTTGCCATTACACGCCTCAAATGATGACAACAATCAAAAAGCAACTTTGATAATGCATCATCTTCACATGCCTGTTGCACAAACCACAAACGCATACAATCATGCAATTTAGATGATCCTGAAATATTCATCAAATTCTCTAACAACTCAAAATTTGCCATTGAAGAGTACAAATAGTTATATAATTCAAATAACAAAAGTCACAAATAAATAAGCAACAAAACACTTATGTAACTTACTCAAACTAAAATACTACATATGAAAAGACTATGTTAATAAAAACTTTTAATGAAAATAAAATAATATAAATACAAAAGTAATTATAACATTATTAGGCATCTAAATATAGATTCCACTAAAATAATATAAACTAAAGTAATAATAACATTATTAGCCATCTAAATAATAAATACAATGGAACTTCTCTAATAGGTATCTAAATACCATCATATACAACATTATGGATAAAAACATTACCCCTCAACCACTAGACCGGGCATCGCACGGGTTGAGGGAAGCCTCGTGTTATAAATTGCTAAGAGTAAGGACATTAAGAGTCCGTTTTGTTTATAAATGGGTTTAGGATTTGGATTTGGATTAAAATTAAGATTTGGATTTTGATTTGGGTTAAGAGAGAGAAAATATATTATAAAATATATAAAATATTATTTTGTAAAGGTTATAAAATAAAATATATTTATTTTAAATTTTTTAATAGAGATAGATTGAGAGAATTAATGCTTGGTCTCACAATATTCTTTTAAACCGGTTAATATATTGAGGATTTCAAATAGTAGCTTTTGATGGGTCTCACGCCAAACCTCTGAAACAAAAAAAGTAACCAAACATTTGAATTCAAAAAGAATTCCAATCTTTTATTCCACGACCCCCAACCAAACGGGCCCTAACATTCTCTCATTTTTGAAAGCATTTTAAATTTCATGTATCAAAGTTGCAATCTTGGGTCCCATCATGCAATAAACAAATGCATACTTTCAAAATTTAATATTTAATAACATATAAATTGGCTAGAAACTTGACACCATGCAATTTTTGGTCCCACCATGCAATAAACAAAAACATTTTAAATTTTCGATATTAGAGCATTGGGTGTGGGTGTGTCGTGGCTCGCCGTGGGTTGAGGTGGATCCTCGCCGTGGCTCGCCGCCATACCGGCACCCCATTTCGTGGCTCGCGATGATCAAGTTCTTCGTGGTGACAACGAGGGCAACGTTCTGACAAACATCCACATAAGTTTTTTCTTTCATTTTCTTTTTTCAATATATATTGTGTATGTGTGTAATATGTGTGTGTGTGAATGTGCAGGAAACGAAGAAGAAGACAATGTATTTTTTTTTGTTGGAATTGGGCTGCTAATGACTTGGAATTGGGTTGAAAAAAAAATTTATTAGTTAAGTTTTAATTGTTAGTTTTTTTTTTTTTTTTAAATTTATAAAAAATGTTATTTATATTTTTTATAAAAAATGACTAGTAAAATGTTTAGGTTTCTTATTATTAGTATGTGTAGTATTTTTTTCCCGTGTCGTTTTTTTTACGTATCGTGTTTATTTTTATTATTATTGTGTTATGTGTTGTATTTTTATTTTTAATGATATGAATTTAGTTTATTTGGAAATTTGAATAAAAAAAAATAAAGTGGTAGTGGTGGGCCCCAAATGAAATGGTTGAGGTTTGTTATGAGGGAGGGGGTTTGTTGTGATTAGTTGTGGAGGTTTGTTATGCTGATGTGGCGCTGAGATGGCGGTACTTAAGAGCCATGGCTAACCTACCACACCAAATGCTCTAATGTAAGATATTGGATTTCACATACACATCAAACCATGACACAAAGTAGGCGTACAAGAGGTTTTAGAGAGAGAAAGTTAGAGGTTTGGGAACTTTAGTGAGAGAAAGAAAAATCTTATTATGAGTTCCAACTCTCTACCTTGGAAGGTAGAGAGTATTTATAGTCTTACAATAAAACGCCACACAACGGGCTGTGGATCAGGCATACAGTGGGTAAAGACCCGTCCGTCCTCCACGGTGTTACTTAACTAAATACTACTTAGCTTAAAAGAACTACGACTACGAGCTTTCTAACGATTACATATACTTGAGGTGACCGACTCTCTAATACCTGGAATTTCTAATTCCTAACAATCTCCCCCTAAGGGAGGTCACCTCAAACATATACAAAAATTACATTGAATACAAACAGATATTACATTAATAATTGTTCTTGCATTCTTGATGTAGTACTTTGCTCCGAAGCTCGTAGTCATTGATTCTTCTCATTGCATGTCTGGTTAATCCAAGTGTAGGTCTTTTTCTAATTCACGTGATAATAATTTTGAGCCACCTTTTGAGATCATCAGCTAACAAAAATCTCTGAGACATCCATTGTGTTGTTGGTATTATGTGATGTTGTGATTTTCGGACCGTCATGCTCACATTCTGGATCATGAACTATTCTCATCAGAGTAGCGGAAGCTTTTGTTGATTCATGATATTGGTAGCAGCGTAGCAGAAGCATGGAGTGAAAATATCAGAGTCATTGATGCACTAATCATGATTTCTTTTGAGATGAATGTGTAGTGTGAGCATGCGGCTATGGATTGACCGCATCATTCTGACCAGCTGCAAACGTAGGGCGTACCTGCATAAAACAGTTAGCAATAAAGCGCATGAAAGTGTCTTTGATCACTTTCATTGAATTGAGGTACACGGCCCACGGTTCCCCGTTGATCAGTACAAGTACTGCCTGTGATCAGGTATAATTCCGAAGAATTTCCTTGACAGGGTTTCACAGCTGCTCTAGCTGTTCTCAAACTGGAACGTCTCAAAGAAGACAACACGGAGTGAGTGAACCAGCGAATAGAGATTCACTGATTGATGAAAATAGATTTGAAAAGCAATCGTGTATCGCACAATAGAAATTGTTTTTGCAATACAACGAAGGTTTTAATGAAAATCAATTATCAATCATAAACATCTTTTTGATTTGAAATATTCGTACACGGTCGAAGTGCTAAAGAAAAGAGTTTTTAAGCACAAAGACCGGTTTTTCAAAGGTATCAGTCAAACCATAACCTGAACCAGGATTGATTCAAAGGATTGAATCGCCCCATTGTTTCTGTTCAGTTGTCACATGGTTGATCTATTGAATAGATCTCACATGCCACCTACCAGGAGCTTGTTTGATGTTGGCTCCAGAAGGCTTTCCATCTTCATTGTGAATATGTTTGCATATCACTCGGATGTTCTGGCAATACCACAAGGATAATGCGTAGGACTCAAGATATAATCTCTCTTTCCACATTGTGTGAAACAGAGAGTCTTCATTGAATGTGTCCTAATGAGATTTATGGATGATCTCGTGGCTCTAGACTCAATTTGTGCATATTTGGATCCTGTGCCGGAGACTAGGGAGAGGGTCTCCTTCTTCAATATCAACAATCTCTAAGAGAAAGTCGATAGATAATGTCGGTTCCCCGTGAGAATGAAACAAGTCCTTTTAAGAGGAACTTGAGTGGTTTGGGAAGTTGAAGTGCAGTGCGTCACTGGGTCCATGACGTCTTGTCTTCAATACCGATGTTACCTTGGTAACCATCAGTAGCATATGAATTGAACCCGGTATCTGCCCTAAGGTTGAATAACTGGAGGGCTATTTATTTTCACCCTTTTCTCATTCAATTCTTTTTAATTCTTCAACCCCTTCAGTGCTTACCGAGACTTCATAGCTAGAACCTTGTTGGGTTTATTCCAGTACTAGCTTAGTCTCAGTCCGCACTCTTCCCATGTCTCATTCTTCTTCTTTTTTTCAATATACCTAAGGACTTCTACACTATCTAGTGGATTGTCCCTGGGTAGATCCCTCCGGTTCTGGCGGATCATGAGAACAAATACCTAACCTTATCATCCTTATATCACCATTCATAAAGTAAAGTTGGTCGGTCTATTTGATATTGTTCATCTGCCATTGGAACCAATTGAAAACCATTTGAAAATCAATCCAGATACTTATGATATATTATCAAAGCATTTTGTACCTGAATTGTTTTTTATATTTTTAGAACAAGAGCTCCCCCTCAACATGTGCATCAAGTGTTTGAAATCGTTTTGCACATGGAGGCAAGAGAAAGAGTTAACTTCTTTGAATTCCATTTTCTAAAATATATCAAAATCACTTCCCTAATCAAATCAAGTAGATAAAGCATTTTGGGGAAGGATGAGGTTTTCAAAGTTTTTCTCCCTCTCAATATGTGCCTCGAGGTTTGAAAGGAGTTTTGCACATACTAGAGGGAACCTGCATATTGAGATAAATGATCACATTTCAAATCATTGTGGTTTAAGATAGATGCTCCCCCTCAACATGTGCATGGAAAATTTGAAATCGTTTGGCACATGTGGGAAGGAGAGTTTGTACATCCTTATAAAACCATTTACCGAATTATCAGTTTAAATCCAATTTAAATCACAAATTCTCCCCCGATCACAATTATCAAATCATTTGAGATTTGTGATCTCTGTAGATTTAACTTGATTTTGAAAGCTTTTAAGGAGAATTGTGACTTGATTATGAAAGCGTTTTATCTGATAAGGATTGGATTTTAAGACTTTATACTCCATTGAATTAAACATGCATGATTATCTTTTGAAAACAATTGAATGACAAATAACCTTTTAATTTAATTGAAATCATTCTCCCCCTCAATCAATGACAAAGGTTGTTGATTGAGAGATAGATATTTTGACAAATAAGTCCAGATGATTATTAAAAATAGAGTACTAGTTATTTTTCAAAGCAGTTAGTTTTTAGCAGATAAATGTTTATAGAATCAGAGCATGGAATTTTGAAAACATGATAAAGTGTGGCTATGTTCTTTCTTTAAAAAGCGGGTTACTGCCTGAGATGACAATAAACCGTCATTTCTCTTTTTCCCAAAAATAATTTTTTTTTTTTTTTTTTGAAAATTCGAACAACATCTAAAGTCCCGTATCATTCTTTGAATGACAACATCAAGACCGTAGATATTATCGAATCGAGAAAAACATGACAAAATGACAATATTTTTTGAGGATTTTTCGATTTTTTTTTTTTTTTTTTTATGGATTTTGAAAGTTTTAAATTTTTCTATTTGATTTTTAAAGGTTTTATAATTTTGTATTTTGTTTTTCGAATAGATATATACAAGAGATAGATGAAGGAAACCTTTTACTCCTCTTCTTCCTCTTGAAGACGTTTGAGTGTTTCTGGTTGAAGGCTTTTAAGGCCAAGTCGTGGAAGAATAAACTCAAAACGTTCTAGGAAGAGCTTTGGTGAAGATGTCTGCTAACTGGTATTCAGTCCTCACAAAGTAAAGTTCCACCACACCGTTTTCCACTTGTTCCCTGATGAAATGATGTCGAATGTCGATGTGCTTTGCTCTTGAGTGTTGTACGTTGTTGCATGAGAGAGCAATAACACTTTTATTATCACAGTACAAAGGGATTTTGTTAAATTCAAAGCCATAGTCAGATAATTGGGATCTCATCCATAGGATTTGAGCACAACAAGATGACATGGCTATGTATTCAGCCTCTGTAGAGGAAATAGAAGTACTCATTTGCTTCTTTGAAGACCAGCTCACAAGCTTATCACCCAAAAACTGAGCACCTCCAGACGTACTTTGACGAGTATCTTGACATCCTGCATGATCAGCATCTGCATAGTCTGTTAGTGACATACCGGTGTCCTTCGGGTACCAAAGTCCCATATTGATGGTTCCTTGGAGATACCGAAAGACCCGTTTAACCGCTTCAAGGTGCTTTTTAGTAGGCTTAGCCTGGTATCTAGCACACATGCAAACAGCGAACAAGATGTCTGGTCTACTAGCTGTGAGGTACATCAGGGATCCAATCATACTACGATATTTCGTTTGGTCAACCATGATCCCTGAGTGGTCCTCATCTAGTTTAGTACGTTCAATCATGGGAGTGTCAACAGGGTCACTAGAATCGAATCCAAATTTCTTTAAAATCTCATTTGCATATTTTGATTGATTTATGAAAATGCCTCCGGGACTTTGTGAAATTTGTAGTCCTAAGAAAAATGACATTTGTCCCATCATTGACATTTGAAATTTAGAACCCATTTCATTTGAAAAACGGTCACACTCATTGGGGTCAGTCGAGGCAAAGATGATATCATCAACATAAATTTGAACATGAATTAAATGTTTGCCTGACTTCCTGGTGAACAATGTTGGATCAACTGCTCCTTTGCTAAATCCGGTAGATAGAAGAAACTTTGATAGCGTATCATACCATGCCCTTAGAGCTTGCTTTAAACCGTAAAGAGCCTTCTTCAAACGATAAACGTGAGTAGGATGCTCTTGATTCATAAATCCTTCCGGTTGGCTGACGTAGACGACTTCTTTAAGATCTCCGTTCAGAAATGCCGTCTTTACATCCATCTGATAGACTACCATGTTCTTACTAGCAGCATTAGCCAAAAAGATTCTGATTGCCTCGATTCGAGCAACTGGAGCAAAAGATTCTTCAAAGTCAATACCCTCCTCTTGACGGTATCCTTTAGCAACTAATCGAGCCTTGTTCTTCAACACATCACCATGCTCATCAAGTTTCACTTTGAAGATCCATTTTAGAGCAATAATCATAGCACAATCTGGAGCAGGTACTAACTCCCATACATCAAGTCGATCAAACTCATGAATTTCATCTTGCATGGCATTGAACCAGCTGTCTTCATTCATGGCAGTTTTAACATCTTTTGGTTCGATCTTAGAGAGTACGGAGTTGAAGAAGCACCATAAGGCATCGGTTGCAAGTTGTTTCCATGTGGATACTGGACGAGAGGGATTTCCAATGATGTTGTCTAATGGATGATCGTGAGTCCATTTTCTAAGGTGTTCATGTGGCAGTTGTTGAGGGACTGAGGTAGCAGAGTCGATGTCTCCTGAAGAAGATGGTTCTGATGATGATTCAGGAGCAAATATGTTTTCAAATGGAGCATCTTCAGGAGTAGCAAAGGGATTAACTTCATCATTGATGCCAGAAACAGTTCCATGATGTACATTCGAAGATTGATGATTTGTTGATGAGACTGAGAGATCAACAGTAGGCGCTTCTTGATTTAATGATATTGAGACTGTAGGATTGACTTCATTCTCAGGGATATGAGCAGCCTCTGTTGTAGGAATTGACAGTTCAATAACACTTGGCTCATAGAGTTCATCAAACATAGGATCAAACAATTTCTTTAAATCATCCTCAGATGGAGGTACATATGGAGTTGCTGGAGAAGAATTTGGTACAAGGGATGAACCAATGGGACTGTTTTGAAGAGCGGGTCCTGAACTGGATTGTTCAGGAGCCATTTGACCGGTCAGCTCATCAAACGTGACGTGAATTGTTTCCATGATATTTCGGGTTCTCTTGTTGTAGATTCGGTATCCTTTTCTATTTGGTGCATAACCTAAAAATACTCCAATGTATGCTTTAGCTCTAAGTTTGCCTAAATCTTGGCCCTCATTAGTTGGATAACACAATGCACCGAACACACGAAGGAATGAAAGATTAGGTTTTCTGTTGTGGACAAGTTCATATGGAGTTTTTCCATGAGCAGTGTGAATCAGGGATCGATTTTGGGTGTAGCATGCAGTGGCGATGGCTTCACCCCAGAGAAACATTGGAACTTTTGAGTAAATCAGCATTGTCCTTGCGGCTTCCACAAGAGTTCGATTTCGTCTTTCAACTACACAGTTCTGTTGAGGAGTTCGAGGAACACTTCTTTGATGACTGATTCCAATATTTTCATAAAACTCACTAAGTTGTTTGTTAACAAACTCAGTTCCATTGTCTGTTCGGATGATTCTGACCGTTTTGTTAAGACGAACCTGCAGCTGTTTGATGAGTTTGATGATGATATCTGGAGTTTCATCCTTTGTCTTTAAGAACTTTACCCAGGTGAATCTAGAGAAATAATCAACCACAACTAACACATATTTCTTCTCAAAGATATTCTGCACTCTCATGGGTCCACATAAGTCCATGTGAATTGTATGAAGAACTTCTGTGACAGAGTTAGTAGGTTTGGGTTTATGGGCATACTTCTTGCTTTTTCCCAATTGGCATGCTGAACAAAGATGATCCTTTTCATACTTAAGTCTAGGTAAACCTACAACTAAGTCCTTTCTGGAGAGATCATTGATGGTGCCGAAGTTCAAGTGATTGAGACGACGATGCCATAACCATGACTTTGTTTTTGAAGCCTTTGACAACAAGCAAATTGGAGAAGACTTCATCATATCTTTGATAGAGATGGTGTATAGATTTGAACCACGTGAACCTCTCAAAAGTTCCTTACCATCAAGTTCTCTAACGAAACAAGTATGTTTTCTGAAGGCTACTTCTAGATCAGAATCGCAGAACTGACCAACAGAGAACAGGTTATGACCAAGACCTTCTACATAATATACTCTGGAGATAACACTTTTACCAACAACATAATCTCCATAACCCATAATTGCACCGAAATGATCATTCCCGAATCTAACTGTCCTAATGAATTTGCTCACGAAGTTTATGAGCAGCGACCGGTCGCCAGTCATATGCTTGGAACAGCCTGAGTCCAGGTACCACAGAACGATTTGAACGATCTGCAGTTGAACACAGACAAGAATGGATAACTGGATAATTGGGATCCCCATGCAAGAATGGGTTCCATTTGGTTAGTAACAATGGTTGGAACACCCACATCAGAAATAGAAGCATTCATATCATAAATTGAATCAATGGAGTTATTATGAATAGATGCAGTACTAGTGTCCGTATTTGCCCTATTTAAAGTATGTTCACTTCTTAAGGGAATAGTTCTACCAGTAGGCATCAATTTTCTAGTGGGCATTGTCTGATTAACCTTATGGCTAACAGGTATCCATTGATAACCTAAATGTTCTTCCTGTGGGCTTCCACTATTTTCTAACTTTCTTTCGCCTTTGCCTTTTTGCCTTCTTAGCATGATATTTTGCATTAACAGTGTTAATTGGGGATTTGACAGCATTAGACAAGACATTCACACCACATTCATGATTAGAAACAGAATTCAAGCAGACATCATTACAAGGTTTGCAAATAGTATCAGAATTCGAATTAATTACAGTACGCCTATGGCTAATACTAGAATCAACATGATTCGTTTTATTCGGCTCAAACTTAAAGTTCCTAGGTTGGTCTTCTACTCTTTTCCAATGCACATTCTTAGCTTGCGAGGTCCTGTCATTCCTTGTATTGTCTTGAGACTTTGACCTGCTCGCTTTAATGTCACTGATTACTTCTGTGGAAGGAATGGGAACATTAGTTGGTTTTGCTACTCTTTGCTTCTCCTGTTTAGATGTGCTGGGATCTGAACTACATGCAGACATACTAAGGTTCACTTTCTTAACACTAGAAGTGCTGGAATTTGTACTTCTAGAAGGCACACTAGAGTTCGCTTTCTTAGCATTAACATATCTGGATTCTGAACTACTTGAAGGCACACTAAGGTTCACATTCAAAACATCGGGCATCGAATGAATATCATACTTGGCACTAGGAATAGAGCACGGAATCAAAGGATTAACTCTCTCACCTAAGGACTTAGGGCATATTGTGATTAAGCATTCTAGAATTTCTTGAGATCGTTTGGCATATAAGCATGCATGCCCAATTGCATTGTCAAGTGGTTTCTCTAACTTATCCTCTTCAACAATCTCACGGAGACATTCTAGACAATCCTTAAGGTATGAGAAATATGTTTGAATTGCAAGTTTGTTATTCCTAAGATGAGGAGGAACATATTTCACAGACAAAGCATATTTATTTCAAACATTTACCTTTGATCCACCATTCTCCCCATTGGTCATTGGCATTTTCCCTTTTACCTGGCTCTTCAGATTCTCAATTTCCTTTTGCAATGAATCTATTTGTTCAGTATTTTTGTTACGAGTGACCTTTATTGATTCAAATAACTCATTGAAATGACGTTTAATCTTTTCATTTTCTTCAAGAAAGTTTTCGTTTTCCTTTTGTAATGCATTTACTAAGTTTTGAAGATGAAACGTTTGAGAATTCTGAGAATCTAAAGGAGGAGGCATTTGGGAACCAGTCACATTGTTCTTTTGACCCTTTAATTGAGATATTTGGGCTTTCAACTTTCTGATCGTGTTACAATGAGCTTGAATCTGTTCATCCCGTTTGTTAATTTGAAAAACTGCATCAAACTCTGGAGCATCTGAGGATGTCTTGATATTTGAAGTTTTGACATTTTCTTTAAGATGTTGATATTTTAGTTGTAAATTAAAATGCTCAACCTCTAGTTTAGAGAAATGTTTAACCAAATTGTCGTGATCATCCAGTTCAGTTTTCACATTTAGTTTAGAATTAGTCTTTTCAAGCTCAATGACACGATCATGGGAGACTTTCAGGGCAACAGATAATTCATGAAATTGAGAAGCATTAATAGAACAATTTGTAGCCGTGAAAAACACATCTTGAGCAACACATTCAGTAATAAGAGTCTCATTCAATGTATGCAGGTTCTTCCTCTCAATCTCATTATATTTTAGTGCTTGTTCATAGTCACTAACCTCAACTATCATTGCATCAAATTCCTTTTCCATTTCTTTAATGTCTAAATTCATTCCCTTTTTAAGACTTTTAAAATGATCTTTTAGTTGTTTAAAGAAAGGCATGACTTCAGTTAAATAACATTCTTTCGTTTGCTCAAAACCCCTTTCCCCTTCAGTTATACCAGTGGGAGTGATCCTTTTCTTACAAGTTTTCTCAAAATCAACAAATAGTTGAAAAATAACATATTGACTGATTAAGGTCTTGCTTTTAGTGGCAATAGTCCTAGGAACTAAATGCATTGGTGTATTGGGAGGATACACAGTCGCTGAAGGCAATTTCCTAAAAGGGGGTTTGTTACAACAAGATTCTCTGCTTTTTGCTTATCTAAATCCTTTTCTCAGAACACTTGTTCGGGAGTCAACAACGTTTGAGGCTTAAACATGTTCAAGGAGATCCAATTCTCCTTTTTGTAGTCATGGGGTGTGATAATTATTTTCTTCTCTTTACATTTAGGATCATCTAGTTTCTTGTTCATCTTCTCCCTAGTGACTTCATCTGATTTCTTATCTTCCTCTGTGCACTCAACGCAACTAGGTTTTTGTCTAGGTTTAAGAATCTCATTGCCATCATAGATTACACTTTGAGCTGCTTTTGCTATCTTCCCGTACTCAGGGTTGGATTTATTTATAATGGGAACACTATGCTTATTGAAAAACCCTAAAAGTATAAAACGCATAACAAGACTATTTTACCCTTTAAAATCAAAATTATAAAATACGTAAAATATATTAACGCCCATTTAATGAAATTAAAAATCTAACTTATGAATGTTTAAAACCTAACGTGCACATTAAATAATCGACATTTGGTACGACGAAAATAAACATCACGAGTATAAATAAATTGGGTCGTTTGTTCTTGTGTAATCCGAATACCTTTGGGTCGTTTTTCTTTTGTGCAAGCCAAGTATACACTTGAGCCCATGGAGTCCGGTTTGGTTTAAAATCCGATTGTACACCATAAACCATGTCGGGCCTCATTCTTCTTTTGCAAGCCGAGAGCCCACAAAAAGCCCCAAGCCGATCGGTTTGGTATAAAAGCAATGCACACACATAAAATTGAAACCCTAATATACAAAAGATCACGGCACAATCTTTCTTTTTCTTTTTCCCAACCGGCCGCTGCTCATTCTTTTGGTTCGGTGTGTGTTTGATCCGCGTGTAGCCAAGGTATAACCATTTTCCTTCCGTCTCCATTATACGTCGCATGCTAACGTTTAAAACATTGAAACTGTGAGATATATAATAAACCATACGAATGAACATGAATAAATCAAGCCCTAAAAATCAGTTATGATGGCCATTAATATGTAATCACAAAGGTAGAAACCCTAAGTCGTTATAATCATGGGTGTTTATGATTTTATGTGAAGAGTTGTGTGCGTGTTGGCTCATTAATTAGTATAAAGGGTGTGCATAATCTTTGTAAGACTGAATTATGAAATTTTAGGCATGCTAAGATGATATAAAAACATGTTGTGTGGCTTACATGGGTCATGGGTGCGTTTGGGTAGGTTAAACATGTGCTTATATTGGTTTTAATAAACCCTAAAACTGGACAGCATCATATGTCGAACTTGTGTGTGTCATAGATCGAATTTTACAAGTGCAATAATCTGGGTTTTTGTTGGAAAAGTTTATTTTATGTCTTAGTTAAGTTTTACAAGTGGTTTGGTCGAATTTGGAGTTGTCTAAGTCGTATTTTTGAATTTTACAAGATCAAGTGTCAAAGCTGAGAAGACGGGTCTGAAATTTAGGTTGGATTCATCTAAGTGTTATCTGATGATACTTGTATGTTTTTGGGTGATTATTGAGCCTAAATTGTAGTACTTTGAAATAGATTTCTGGAAAAATAAGTCTTGTATCATTTGCAAACGTGGAAGTATGATTTTTATATTTTTGGAGTTAGGGTGTCAAAATCTGAATTGCTGAGTTGAAATTTATGATGTAGTAAATGATTTTTAGTATTTAATCTATGAGTTTCTGGAACTTTTCCTTTGGTGGATATGATATTTATATATGATGTGACACCTGTAGCTTTTGGTTTGATGTGTTGAGTAGGGTAAGTGTGTTTGTTGGGGCCATACTTTCGGTGTGTGTAAATCTGGGTGAGTTCTGGACCGGTCTGGACTTATGATTTTCCGTAGGCCATTTAGCATGGAAATAGAACCCACCAATTTTTGTAGAGTCTCTTAACTCATATGGGAACCCCTGGGATTTTGCTTGATTTCATTTGAGCTAAGTAAGTATTTTATAAAAATCGCTAAAGTCTGGTCCGAATATGAGTTTAAGAAACTGAAAGATAAAATATGATATCAATAGGTAACACACTTACAAATGCATAAGAAGCTTATAAAATGAGAATATACTTATAACTCTAAGAATGTTAATGCGATAAATCCGTTATAACTTAAAGGATGCTAATAAGTATTAAATAAATCATAATCCGTGTAGATTCGTTGAAGGAGACGCGACGTTATATCTTCGTGATTCACTCATTCGTTTGCTTTTCTCTCATTTGCGTTAAGGTACAGATATTCTGACCTTTTTAGTAAAGGTTTTCTCATGATCTCCTTTTCTTGTCATTTCCTTATGCTTAGTAGGATTCCCTATGCCATTGCTATGATTCCCTTCTGTTTATGTGAATCTCTGTTTGTCTATACTTCTGTTTGTTGAACCTTGCTATGTTTGAGTATGAATTTCTGATTATGAACCTCTGATTATGAACGTATGATATGTGACTGTGATATGAACCTTTGATTTCTGAACATTTGATATGAACCCTTTCTGATTTGTTTGATCCGTTGCTTATCTGAAATCTCTGTTTATTGAACCATGAAACATCTTATTTGAACTTATGATATGAAAACTCTGATTTGTAAATCTGTTTGACCTTTATGATGAATTATGATCTGTGTCATTTATGACAATCTGTTTGACCTAAGTTAGTTTGACACCCGAGCCAATATTTCACTAGTCATGGGGGTTCCATGTCCGTGTCAGTGATGCACCTCTGACATGACTCTAGGGCAGTAGAGTGATGTTCTGCCACGTCCCTTTCCGTTATCTGTTTATTGATAGTATGGCCACTATCCGTCTGTTGGGGCGTATGGATGCATCCTAGATCTGATCTGTTATTTGATATGATTTCTGGTGAATGATGTCGTGTGCAATACCCGTCTTCACAAAATTCTGGGAGCTAGCTACTCCAATTAATTTCTGAGGTTACTTTCTGGATAAGTAGATATTTCTGATATGATATGTTCTGGGCTCGTGGTAGTAAACTAAATCCTTATCTGTTATGTCTGTGTTAAGTATTCTGTTTATGATTCGGTATTTTCAAGTGTTTATATTTATGTATTAGGTTTATTATATGTTATTGTATGTGTTTATGCTCTTATATGATTATGTAACTACCGTATGCCATGCTAGGATATGATTAATATGTTTAAATATGATTCGTATGTTGTCATCTGATGTTATGTTAGTTTATCGTTATGTGAATTCGTTGATCTGTGAGGTGAATGTGCTAGTGTGAAATTGAGTATCCTGAAAGTTTAGTATGTATGATTGTTCAGTTAATTTTGTAAACTTGCCTATCCGTTAGTTATCTGTCTGCTTATGATTGATCTGATATGTTTAGACTTTGCTTATGTTAAGGTTTGATCTGGGAAATGGTTTAATTATGATATCTGTTTTGATAATTTGCTAATTGCTATGCTATGTCTTTTGCTTATTTAGTTATAGTTTTCCTACTGTGTTTTCTATTTGTATGTGTGACTGCCACGTTTGACTGCTATTGTTCCGCTGCTACGATATTGGATAAGTGTGTTAAATGTAGATTAATTGACTTGTGTAAAGGACATGTTTACTTCTAGTAGTTGTTTCTGCTAGCTTTCGGTATTTCGTTTGACTTATATGTACTTAAATTGCCTGATTCATTAATTGCCTGTTGATTATGATGTGCTTCAGTTTGTGTCATCAATATGCTATGTGTTTGTTCTTATTTGTTGTTTGTTCTTCCGGATTTCTGTGTGTCTGTGTTTCCGCAGAATCCTCAGTGATTCATTATCCTCATTCCGCTGTGACTTCGTTATTCGTTTCTTTATTTCATTTCGTATTTCTGTTTTGTTTAGTTTTCGTTTTGTTATATCTGTTCACTGGGCTTTGTAAGCTCAGCCGCATTTTCTTTTCCTGCGGCAGGTATTAAGCATTCAAGATGAGCTTATGGGATAGCTGATCTGGGTTGAGAGTAGAGATGAGAGCAAGATTTGAAATAGGGATCTTAGATTTATTTTGATTATCAGGTTATTTATATTTTCTTTTGTAAGTTTTGTAAAGGCTTCCGCTATTGTATAGTACTTAAGGTTCTGATATGAAACCGTATTTGTGATATCTTTACCCTTGTCGGGTTGGGGTGTTACACTTATCGCTTAAAACTCTATGCTTAGTGACCATGTGAGCAGTTTGAATGGTATTCCCTTGTACGTACAACTTATTTTCAAGCTTGTTTTTCAAGGTTTTTAGATTAGAAAAATCATTCAAAATTTTTGATTCCTTAGCACTGAATTCTTGCTTAAGCATTTTAACATTTTCTTGAAGTTCTTGTTTTTGCTTAGCCGTTTTAGAAAGTTTTTCTTGTAAGGAGTTTAACTCTTGTTTTATTACTTCTTCTCTAAACCTACTTTTTCTAATAGTTGTACGCATTTGGTCATCCATTTCCTGCTCACGGGTGGTCAACTCAAATTTTGCACGTTGTTCATAAATAGCAACACGTTCTTTATAGGCATTCAGTTCAGAGATGACAGAATCATCAGGGGCACATGCAGTGAATTCATCAAAAACATAATCATTATTGACTGCAGAAGATACATCACTTGGTACAATCTCACTTTCACTTTGTTTCACATATTGATCATATGGGACAACATTGATATTACCCATATTTTCAATATCTGATTCAATAAACACAGTTGATTGTACTTCGTTATGTATCTTTTGCTCATCAACTTCATCGTATAATTTTAATACCTCAGAAATGATTTTGTCTTTGGATGGACCAGCTTGTGGTGATGGAGAGACTTTAGGGGAGACCATTGGAGAAATGCTAGCCATGAAGATGGTTTGTGCAGTGGGTTCTTCATCAACATCAGAGTCGTATGCATCACAATCAGCTACTTGAAAGGCATTCTGATGATTATGGCCTATCTCCTGAATTGGTTGCTCATCCACATCTGCATCATATGTCTTAGCATTTCCCTCAGCCAAGAACAACAACTCCTCTTCATCCAAAGCTGCACCATTATCCTGAGCTTGCACAAGCAACATCTTATCCCTGAAATACTCGGCATTCTGAGGGCGTTTTGGTGATGTACAGTTCCTTGCAATGTGTCCCTCACCTCCACAATTGTAACATTTGATTGGCTTTGCTTGACCTTGATTTCCATTCCTTCCTCTATTCTGATTTGCAGCATAACCTCTACCAGCTCCACCTCTTGCTTGTTCGTACTGTCGTTCTTGAACTGGCTGCACCATAACCTTCCCATATCTGACAGTGGCTTGATTATGTGGATTGGAAGCAGTTCTGAGATTGTTGTTGGTGTGTGGAAGAGAGTTCATGTTTTGACTAATCAGGAGAGCTAGTTGATTAATGAAGTTTCCCACGTGTGCATCAGCATCAGCTTGTTTGAACATAGGATCAGGAATGAGTTTGTGATTACCATTACCCATGGGTATGACTTGTGAGGCTTTGGTTGTGATTCCGATGTTTGAGTAGAATGCAGTTGAATCATTTGATGAGCTTGTCTCTCCCTGGTTGGTTTTGAACTGATTAAGAATCCTTTTTTCAAACATAGCATGTCTCTCATTCTGAAGGAGGAAGGCATAGAGTTGCTCATAGTTTGTATTCTTCAATCCTTTGGTTAGCTTCATAGAGGTGACAAACTTGTGCCATTCGGGATTCATGTTGTTCACAAACTTTGAGTTCAGCTGAATGTTTGGCATAGTCATTCTGATGTTCCTCATATCATTAACAAGCTTGTGGAATCTCACATAGTACTCATAAACACTCTCATCTGGTTTCATCTTGAAGTGTTCAAATTCATTATAGAGTTGTGATTCTCTGTCTTCCATAGTTAATTCAGAGCCTGAGAGAAGCATCTTGACATTATCCCACACTGCCTTGGCTTCGGTGTTGTGATTGATCAGCTTGTAGATATCTTTTGGAAGACCTTGAAGTACGATGTTAGAAGCCCTGATATCAGCATCGAATCTCTTTTTCTCCTTATCATCGAGCTCATCATATGTCTTTGGTCTGTCAATTCCATAGATCATTGTTCCATCTTCAGCTGTATCAATTAAGTCTCTAGTAGTATCAACCCGATACGGTCCTTCATCAATGGATTTGAGAATGTTGACTCCATTTTCCTTTCCAAGACAGTACAATCTGATTCGTTGAGCCCAAGAGTCGTAGTCAGTTCTGTCAAGCATGGGTGGACGAGTATCTGAACCAGCTGCTTGAACATCCTCGGCAACAGTGGAGATGATTGTAGGAACGTTGGTAGACATGATGACTGATTAAACGGGATTTTATAACTCTATGATTAAACCGGGAAATAGATTCTTTCACGGGATTTTACTAAATCAAGAGAAAACCGTATTCAAAGGATATCACCCAAGTCGCTAGGAAACCTTGAACCAAGTCGCTAAGTGCCAAGTCGCTATAGTCCCAAGTCGCTATATAACAACTCGCTACAATCCAAGTCGCTAGCAAAATTTTGACAGCAATTCGCTAAGCACCAAGTCGCTAAATAGCAACTCGCTAGGTACCAACTCGCTAATACCAAGTCGCTAACAATATAAAGTACAAGTCGCTAACTTACACCAAGTCGCTACGTGTAGTGGAGAATCCACTACGTGTACTTTTTGTCGGCTTGTCTCAATAGACAAGTCGCTAGGACCAAATCGCTACCAAATACCACTCCAACTCGCTAACTTTTTATGAAGCAAGTCGCTATGATGAATATCACACCGAGAACCAAGTCGCTAACTAGAAAATCACAAAAACACCACCTTTCAATCCAAAAACAACCCAACCACGATGATTCAAGCCTTCAAAATCAAAACCTAAACACTTGTGATGATTCTAAACACAAAAGTACTATCAAAATCCAAACTTTAACACTAGAAATCACCCAAATGATGCAAAAACCACTAAACTTTTTCAACCTCAAAAACCACTAGAAATTCAAAGATATGTAAGAGATGATCTAACCATGGCTCTGATACCAATTGTAAGATATTGGATTTCACATACACATCAAACCATGACACAAAGTAGGCGTACAAGAGGTTTTAGAGAGAGAAAGTTAGAGGTTTGGGAACTTTAGTGAGAGAAAGAAAAATCTTATTATGAGCTCCAACTCTCTACCTTGGAAGGTAGAGAGTATTTATAGTCTTACAATAAAACGCCACACAACGGGCTGTGGATCAGGCATACAGTGGGTAAAGACCCATTCGTCCTCTACGGTGTTACTTAACTAAATACTACTTAGCTTAAAAGAAGTACGACTACGAGCTTTCTAACGATTACATATACTTGAGGTGACCGACTCTTTAATACCTGGAATTTCTAATTCCTAACATCTAATTAGTTCCAACATCTTGGGTCTCACATTTATTTTTAATAAACTAAATTTTGCGAACCAAACATGCTAAAATATCTTAAATTCAAGAATTTTGTATTGCAAGTAATTTTAAACCTCCCAAACATTCAAATTTCATTATTTAAAATCGGTGAACCAAATGCCCCTTTAGATTTTTCTCTTTAACCCTTTAATGTACTAATTAAAGTATTTTGTGAATGTGTGCAACACACAATTATGTGTAGCTAATGAACACAAAGTTTTATTTTAAAAAATAAAATTTGTTTAATGAATTTGATATGATATTATTTTTAAGGGTTTTGCTAACAATAACCTTATGAGTTGTGGTTAAGCGTTTCATAATTAATAAATTAGCATTAAATGAACTAATATATTTATAATTATATACATTTATTCGTTTTAAGTATGTAGTGTGATGTTAAACATGATATGTTTGGTGTTTATTAATTGTAATAAACATGATTTGTTCGACAAGTGCCATGAGAACACTTTTAATATATATTAGTGGAACCATAATTACTTTAGGGCTCGTTTAGTTTATAAGTGGGGTTGGATTTGAATTTTGATTTGGTACAGGATTTGGATTTATAGTAGTTTTAGGAGAGAGAAATTATATTTATTTAAATATATTTTATAATTTTTTTTAAATAAAATATATTATTTAAATGATAAGATATTCACATGTATAGAAAGAAACAACTAAATATGACACACAAAGTACACCAAGTTGAGACTCACCAAAGTGCCTTTCTATCATGGGATGAGTTATCCATACCCTCCCATAAAGAGGGTATGCAATCATTAGATGCATTATTAACTTGTACGGTGTGCATCGCTGATTGTACGGTTTGACTAAAAACTTTTGTTGTGACAATATAGAGAAGGTATGTATAGTGTATCCCCTTCTATCATTTTTGATTTCATCTATCATTCTATTTTTTAAAAAAACAAAACAAACAACTCACCAATGTCATTTCAACTTAAAACCCATTCCAA
The DNA here is from genome assembly GCA_019973895.1 of Chrysanthemum seticuspe. Lineage (NCBI taxonomy): Eukaryota > Viridiplantae > Streptophyta > Magnoliopsida > Asterales > Asteraceae > Chrysanthemum > Chrysanthemum seticuspe. The sequence goes on from BPTQ01000005.1 coordinate 220,816,814, forward strand.
AGTGTCAAAACAAACGAGGCTAACAAAAAATAAAGTTTCCCCTCCACGGCTCCACTAGATACAGTTTGTCTCCATATTTTTAGATAACCGTTGCAAGTTATTATTCAGGGTTTACTTCCAATATACTTATTTCGACCCCACTTCACACAACCCCAATCGCCATCCGCTGTCGCCACAACTCTATTGTAAAGAGGTGAGTGAGTAATCAATTGTCCTATAGTTTTCTAACTATATATGTTGTTATTTTTATCTTGAGGTTGTTCAGGATTATTTGTTTTCCCACTTGTGTTTTTGCTCATAATTAACCACTTATCAGGAAATAGTGTTTGGGTTTACTTATTTGTGTAAAAAAAAAAAAAAAAAAAAATGCAATGATACTCGAAATATTAATAACACATTTCCAACGAAAGGTTTAGGTGCAAATGTGCAATTTGGTTGTGTAATACAGTAGTAATTTCAATATCGTCTAGTGTAACCACTTTTTATTTATTTATTTGGGTGGCCATAAGGTTGATGGGGCCACTTCATGGTTGTTTGCACCAAACGTGGGACCTTACACATTTTAGTGAAATTAGTCACAAGCATTTTGCCACTAGGCCACCCTTGAGAGGTTTAGAGTAGCACTTTTAAATAAGCAAAAAAGTAGGAAAATAAGAGCAAGGGGTATGGACAATATCGTTTCTCGCCGAATCAAACGTGGTATCTCGCCACTTGTTTTTGTTTCTCGCCATGATACCATCGTGGCTCGCCACAATGGAGTTCGCCACTCAAACGACGAAGTAAACGACAAATGCAAAATACTTAACCGTTTCATTTTACAACGGTTACATTTCTAAATTATTTACTTTTCAAATTCAAAACCATTTCACACACACAATACTTAAACAACTCTATAAATATAAACCACAATCTACACAAAAAAAATCACATTTCACACACACAATTTAATTTCAAAATTCACATTCTCTTTACGCAACAAATGGCTTGTCGTCTCCCTCATTCTGTTACTGATATGCGAACGTACGTTCAAAATCAATGCGAGAACGATGATGAGGCTAGAAAAGAGGCTATTATACGCGTCATCCAATTCTTTGAGGACAAAAGGAATGAGAAGCTGCGGATGAGAGACAACTACAAGACTTGCAACGACATCAGCACTGAACGAAAAGGTGTTATCGAGAAATTTCTGAAGGAGGAAGCCCGCAGAGATGACGGACTTATTGACAAGCTGTGGAAGTGTGTTCAACGGATATCGAACAACATCACCACCAAAGTCAACTGGAGCTATCGGGTGAACAAAGATGATAATCCAGGAGTCTCTGGTGAGGGATCTCCGGTAGACGAGGAAGCTTTGTCTCGCCTCGAGGATTATATACCCTCCGCGTTTGATCCTACGGAGGACTTTTCAGATTAGGATTTAAAATTTATGTATTTTTCGTATGGTTTATTTTCGTACCGTAAGTTTTTTTTTTTTTTTTTTTTTTTTTTTTTTTTCGTATGTTTTTTATTTTATTTTGCGTATTGTAGTTGTATTTTTATTTTAAATGAATGAAATGAATTTAGTTGTGTTTGGAAAATATGGAAAATAAATAAAATGATAGTGGGTGGGTCTCAAGTGAAGAGAAGTGGGTATGTTGTGATTGGGGGGTATTTTTTTGTTAGTGTGTTGGAGTGATGTGGAGGTGATGTGGCACACGTGGGGCCCAAGTGAAGAGAAGTGGTGTTGCCATGACACCCCTTGCTCTAAGCAATTCCAGATACACCCTTTAGTTGGGTTATTAGCACGAAAATGTATCATACTTGCCACTTTTTGTCATTGTGTGTATCGTCCATTTTTTTTTTCAATTTTGACACCAACCATTTGAATTCGTGCTATTGTGTGTACTGAACTTTCAAATTTCAGTCATTGTGTGTATTTTTGTGACTGTTCAGTCATGTAAAATGACAATTTTACCCTTTGAATTTTGAAAAAAAGTAAGGGTAAAATGGTCACAAATACACACAATAGCACAAATTCAAAAGGGTGGTGTCAAAATTGAAAAAAAGGATGATACACACAATGACAAAAAGTGGCAAGTATGATACATTTCCGTGCTAATAACCCTTAGTTGTTTTGCTATCGTAAAGGATTACCTAGGCGTGGGTCAATAATAGACAGGTTGAAGAACTAGACCCGACTAGAAAAGAAAAACATACTATGTTTGGCACAAAGTAACAGTTAGCACTAGCACTACCTCTAGCCCTACGCAGTAGCTTAGGGTTAGGGGTTTGTTTTATAAAAGTGTTTGGTAAAGTAGCTATATAAGTTATGATATAGTGTAAAATAACATAAAAGCTAAATGTTGACCTAAACGATTCTTCGAGTAGCGTTTTTCGAAAAGACATAACGCTAAATGCTCCTTGCCAAACTAGCTTTCCATTTTAAATGCTAAATGCTCTTAAAAGCTCTTTTCCAGACATACCCTTAAGGTTTGTTTTAGGATAAGTTTAAGTGGGTTAACTTTTTTATATTTTTAATTAGGGCAGTCTAGTGTTAAGAGTTTGGAAGTCCCTGTAAGAGGTCCCAAGTACAAATCCAGTTAGCTGCAAACTCCTTGGGGCCACCGGCCCGAGCCATACAATTTAATATTGTGTAGGGCTAGTAATTCACCAGTCTCCATGGGTCTTGCGGGGTGGTCACTGGAGTCCGGTCACCAAATGTTACTCTGGTGGGGTTTCCCTCGAACCCAAATTATTACATCAAGCTTGAGGCTTAAGGTAGGCAAGTGCCTGATGCCTGCATGGAGTTCGGGATTCCTTATTTTATAGTGGATTAACAATTATGAATTTTGGGTAAAAACTGTTTATCAGCTTGTTTTATTCTAATATAAACACTTTAAGATAAGCAATCCCAAAATTTCAAAGTTAATTTAGGCTCAACCGATGTTTTTTGTATAAAGAAACAACGTATTATGACACTAGTACAACCTACTTTATAGTCGCTTAGTGATGGTTCACTTTGCATGTAACGATATAGATTAATGTGTATACACCCAAAGTAGTCAATAACTAGCCTGATATTAGATTAATTGAAAGATCCTTTAGATGCATATGTCCTCCTAAGCGATAGGACTTATCGGATAGACAGCATCTACCTATATAGGCCCTTTTTTGTCATCTAACCACTCGTATCAATTGTTCTTAACATGTTCTGACTGTTGTGTTGTTTAATATTGCAGCTTTCTGAGTCAAACAAGACTATAGCAACAAAAAGATAAACAAAGATAATGCCAGAATGTAGAGTGTATTTGAATCCAATATTTATGTGAATGCATATGTTTGTATTAAAGTAGAGTTTGGGGGAAATGGATTACAAACAAGTTGAAAAGCAAATGAATGCTGAAATTGATAGACTAAGCAACTTGCCCGATGATCTTATCCACAAAATTCTCTCATTTGTTGGCATCAGACGTGCTATTGGACTGAGTGCTTTATCATCTAGATGGAGATATATTTGGACTTCGATGCCTTACCTCGACTTTTCTGTTAAAAATTTCTCGACGTCAGCCAGGCTCTCCAAATTTGTTACCAATGTTCTGTCTCGTCGCAATAATCTAGTCGAAGTGGTTTCAATTAAGCTCCATTCTTATAGAGATTTTAGCCCCGGGTCTCTTAGACAAATCATGATCTATGCATCCTCTCACAATATCCAACAACTGGATATTGTATACTTACTTTCGGATAGTATTAAATTCCCTCTTCCCCTCATTCGTTCAGAGTCTCTCAAACATCTCAGTTTCAAAAAGGAACCTGAATCTTGGTACAGTAAGAACAGTAAGAGATCTGTTCTCGAACTCACGTCAACTTTGGAGCTTCCAGCCTTGGAAACATTGTATCTCCACGATACCACTTTATGTTGTGATGGCAATGCGGACATAAATTCTGATACAAATATTGGCCTTTTCTCCAAGTGTACGAACTTGAAGAATCTCACCTTAAAAAGTTGCAAAGTGATAGGATTGAATCGTTTAAATATTTGTCATCCTTTACTATCTAATCTCACAGTTGAAGATGTTCAAGGGAGTTTTAATGTTGTCAATGTGGTTGCGCCTCAACTTAAGAATCTCACTATCAATAATGGGCTTAAAAAGTATCAATATCTGATTTCTGCACCTGGCCTTGTCTCCTTGCTATATAAAGGTCATCATTGTTTGGACCTTTCTACCGACGGTATCCATTTATTGGAGAAGGCGGATCTTTGTGTTACTGGAAATTCAAGTGCTCGTAAAATTGTTTGTCTGTTTCAACATCTCCAAAGTGTTAAATTTCTTACACTTAACCTGGAAATTGTTGAGGTATATTCTTATTTGACTTCTTTACCCTATTACTTATATCTTTAGTTGAAGTGTATTGCTATACCTTTTTTTAAGTTTCATTTTTAGTGCATCTCATATTATTATGACTCTTAATAAGTCATTTCGGACTAAGAGCATTGATTGGGATGCCTAATTTGTGTGCCTAATTATATGCCTAATCGTATGTGGCATCATTCTATTGGTGGCAGTAAATGGACCCATTTTGTCACAAACCAATAAAACACTTCCACATCCCTTTAGGCATTAAATTAGTCACATATTTAGACCCCCCAATCATTTTCCTTCGAACTATATGCTTGCAAAAACTTTGCATCATGTGATTCTTCTAAAACGCATTGGCATCAAGAACTAAGAAACACTTGCTTGTGAGAATGGACTCTCTACCTGGCAATTTTGCCTTTTTATAGAATAATGCACCAGAAGGAAACAATGCATGCATATTATGTGTTTGTCACAAGGATGTTAGTAACTGTTTTTCTGTACATGATTTTCTTTTCTAAAATTTTCTGCAGATTCTTTCTTCACACGTGAAACTAATCTTACGTCAAGTTTCTCCATTTGCCAACTTAAAATGTCTACACATATATCCAGTAAAGAAACCCTCGGAGGTGCAAAATGCAGTAAAAATGTCTACAAAGGTTGAAGACTATTTGCTAGACAATTCTCCACATGTCACATTCAGGATGGTTTCACGAGAGGTATCTACTTAATGAAGTATATATTTATCTGCCATATACGTATTGCCATTTGTTATAAAAAAATCTATATGTTTAGATCCCATATGTTTGATTTTTACATAAAACAATTTGATGTCACCCTGCTGTCATTGTGTCATTTATCGTTGAGTAGGTTTAAGGTCCTATAGATTTATTGACTTATACAAATGAGTAGAGGACCATCTCTTGAGCAATGGCAAATGAAGTTGATGAAACATCATTTATTTTGTTACAGTTGGTCTATATGGCTTAAAGCACATAGGGGTATCTTAGAAGTTTTTTGTTGGAATGCAATCTTTTATGTTTCGTATTTTGAGTGGAGGGTTGGATGTTTAGCTCATGTGTTATGTTCTGAATTCTGATACCTGGTTTCGAAGGAGGAGAAGTTTGGGTTATTAGGTACTTCTTTCTTTTGACATAGCCAAAGCCTAGGTGGGTCAGACCACAAGTCTTAGGATGGTCCATCCAAAAAATGTGTGTCACACTTATTTAATTCATAATATCTGAAAGACGTTTAAATGGTTGTGGGTAAGTGTTAACATTTTTTAAAAGAAATGTGAACTTTCTAACCTTCCTTCTAATAATTTAATTGTATGATCTCATTTGACAATGTACCTCCATTAGGAAGTATACTTAATGATTTAATTGTATGATCGCATTAGGAAGTATACTTTTCTTTTCAAGCTTCGTCCATTCTCGGCAATGTACCTCCACTTAATGATTTAATTGTATGATTTAATTGCAACAATATATCAGTTCACAAATCAAATGAATGAATGATGTTGCCTAATCACCCTGAAGAGAAGTCACTGCCTAAGTGTGTGCATATAACATAGTTGGATCCCATTAATTTGTTGGATCCCACTGGGATGAAATTGCTCAGGACAATAAAACAATGCACATAAAATTGCCACCCTTTAATTTATGGATCGCTGTTATAAGAAAATCCTGGATCCACTATTGTTGTTTGGGTGCACAGGGTAATGATGTGACAGATAATGAAAGTAGTGAATTATGTAAGTCAATAGCCATCAGTTGTCAGCTTATTTGGCCAGTGAGAGCTTCATGCCTAATGAGGCACCCATGATTTAAATGCGCTCTCCACGGATGTGGAAATGGGTGGTGATTGGTTGCAAGAGATATAGTCTTAACCTTGGTTTTAGTTGCTTGGCAAAATAAAGCCAATTATGGCCAGTTGGCCACATCAGACAAGATAATGAAACTATTATACATTTCTACTTTCAGCATCAACCTATAGTCTTTCTTGGGTTCTGATTACATAACATTTCTCTTTATATATGCACTATGTTTTTAAAATGTTGGTGTTTCTGTTCTATTCTTAAGTGAACTATACAAGCGACATGTGTATTAGAAAGTGTTCCAATAGAAAATACGTGACATATATGGAGAGTATTCTTGTGGTTTCTTTAATTCTATGATATCATGGAAAAACTCTAGGAGATTGAAGATAAGGAGAACACCAAATGGGCACCAAGGCTTATGGAAAATTTAAGGGTAAAACTAAAGCATGAGAAAAAGAAGACCGAGAAAAGAATCAGAAAAGTTGAGGATCAGCTGCAGTATGGGGAAAGTATGATAAGTGTCAAGAGATGCTGGCAAGGTTTGAACAGGGAAATTGAGGATGGAAAAAGAACCACTGATGAAATCGTTAGAGACTTGATGCAAATTAAAAATATTGTGAGAAAGCTGCCTCCATCAAAGAGGGATGGGATGCAGCCATGTTTTTCTAGTTTGTGCGCAATGGCTGACATTATAGTGAAAAGAATAATGGATCTTGTGAAGATCCTATGTGACATGAAGGAAAGCCAGTTGAGTCGCTACTTTTACGAGCTTTCTACATTATCGGAATCTTCTCCTTAGCAAATTGTAAGTCATGATATATTTTATACTCATAAGTTATAGCGATAATCAAAATGTGAACTGTTGTCATATTGTGTATTTATTTTTGATTTCAGGTTTGGTGCATTCTTTTACTACTAAGGCAATAGTCAACAACCTGCTTGCACAACTTGAAATGGTAATCTTTTAGACTTGTCTTTCTTTCTGGCTCAACTATTTAAATTATGTTTTCCCCCCACCATTGAAATGGATGCGGTCATGCCAGTTGATGAAAAGAACGATATGTCTTGAAACTTTTGAACATCAGTCATGTGTCATGAATGCTCGAACTTTATTTTTAAGCGCTAAATTTCAGACCTTGTTTATCTACATCTGCTAATTAGCTTTTGTTATGGGGGCATTAGAAGCTACACCATCATCGGAACAGAGACGATCTTCGTTGATCATTTTGTCTCTTTGGTGAACATTCTGACGCATTGCTAGATCCCCCAAATGCGAGCATTTTGTATGTTGATTTATGCGAATCTAGTTCATCTGAATTCCTTTACTTAATTTCTTCTGCCTAGTCGAAGTTAGTGTTCAGTATTAACGTTGTTAGTGCTGTAAAGTGTCATGATTTTCAGTATTGACGGGATCTACTAACCCAAGGAGAATCTCTAAAGTAATTACGCCGTAATTGGTTTTGAAAAGCATATGCATTTGGTACAATCATTAATTGGTTTGCCCCTCACTGCTGTTCTAGCTTTTTATTTATTTATTTATTTTATTTATTTATTTATTTATTATTATTATTATTATTATTATTATTATTTTTTCCGTCTGCAGTTTAAGTTTTATTTTTTATGTTTTGGATTAAACCCTTTAGTCTTTACAAACCTATTAAGGCTGCTTAAGCTTTGCTACATTTTGTGTTTGAGCTTCTGCTGATTGTAAATTTGTTTTCTTACACTGTTCTCGTGGTTGCAAGGTGTTGCAAAATTCCGCCATTTAAACAGTCACCTGTTTTCGTAAGCAGGGGCTTTGACCACTTTATTTCGTATCACTGCATTATACTTCTTGTGAAACTAAGAAATAATTAAGCTGACTGATCGAATGTAGTTGTGTTACGACGTTTTTTACTTCAATTCCGTCTGGTGCAGCTTTGTAACCAAAAATAGATGCACACAGATTTATCTGGTCAAGGACCACTTTTAACTGCTTGCTGATCCACCCACACCTATTTCATAGTAATGTCTTGATATGTTATGTATTGTCTTCCACGGTGGTTCAAAATACTTTAGAATCAATTAACGCTCCAGAAAAAAATCTACTTATTTGGGTGAGAAACGTCAAAATGCTTTCTTGTCCAAGTCACGAGTTTTCATTCTTTCAAGTTATTATTGACGAAGCACTAAGAAATCAAAAGAAATCGATATATAGGTTTTTCAGGAAGCGGGGAAGAATAATTTAATCCACGAAAAAGGGCAACAAAAACAGAAGTGGATCTGTAGCAATCTAGCATATACCGGAAAACATTGTCGGAGTCTTCAAACGAACCAATCAATATTTCTGCTACTTAAAGTGACCTCAAAACATTCAATCAAGAATAATCAGTGAATATATACACAATAAAAGCATTCTTATAAACCCTAGATCTTATTCACAGCCGCCGCCACTTCTGGCCACCGGCTATATGCCGGTGGTCCGGATAACTCAGCAACAAACCGAGCTTCTATTCACTCTCAATTTCAACTTTCAATCAAAAAACCTAACCTCTTTCAATTATCAGTTTCAACATTTAAGTGTTTTTCACAAAGCTAACCAAATTCTTTCAGATCTATGTATCTTTTCAATAATGGTGTATATTTAAACAAAGAGTCTCACCTCTACATGGTTATCTCCGTCTCCGTACCTATATCTCGCGAAACCACCGCTCACTTGGGTCGCGTCGCCGCTTTAACTCACTGGTTGGCTTCGGCACTCGGTTTTCAAGACTCTGTTCAAACCGTATCAATGTCGCCCGTGGGTGTTTTGCCCTTATTTTGTGGTCTTTGTGTTTGGTGGGTTCGGTATTGGAGTGCTATGTTTGTTTGGTTTTTTGCAGGTATTCATGCCTTCAAGTTCAAGTCTAGACAATGGCAAGCATAATATTCTTTTCAGATGATAAAGATTCAAAGGTCTTTAAGGATGAAGTTTTTGGTTTATGTTATATTTTCAATAGTCAAGTTTCAAGTAGTTCAACTGTTGTTATTTTTATTTCTTGGGGTTAGGTTTGTATGTGTAATTTCAATTGGTTTGTTTTTTGCAGAAACCTTCAATTGTATTCACAAGGGATCTTTCGATCCGTTCAAATATCAATCATATTTTGTCAAAAAAAATAATTAAATAAATAAATAAAAAAAAAATCATTGAATTGATTGAATGATCCAACTCTAAAGTTTATCTATGAATAAAATGACAAGGCTAATTAGGACCTGCCAAACGCCAAAAGAATGACCAAAGGAAAAACAGCCACCAAGTAGAGATTAGGATTGAGATCTTCTCATGTTCAATTTGAACATGAGAGGTCATGTTAAGAGTTATGTGAGTGGAGAAAAATAATAAACAATTCATTGTGGAACCTCTATTCTATCAATAAATAAATTTTTTTTTACAACATAACTAACATGACCTCTCATGTTTAAGTTGAACAAGAGAGGATCCCAATCTGATTAACTTCTATGCAAAAGTAGTCATTGATGAACCTTTTTCTAATCCGGATGTTTATTAGTCCAAACAGTGTTAACAGCATCTGAAGTTTGTAGAACATGATGACATCCACGATTGTGATACACACCAACTTTAGAAAGAAATATTTTCAGAAGAACCACGATGATTCAAATGTAGCTTGGCTGACCATATTTAAACACAAAACATGGAATAAAACATACACATGTATAGATGTGTAATACTGAATTTTCTGAGCATACACTTTAGCCTGAAGAAAAAAAAAGCTCTCTGTGATACATATAGTGGCATAATGCAATGTCCACACAATTTTTACAATGGTTAAAAGTGGTCACTTACAGACAATAAAAGTTTGTGATGTAAAATGATAAAAGAAATAGTTCTTTGCATACAATGACAAAATAGTGAAAAATTGCTGCTCCTTTTTTTGCAGAATCTCCCAAGTAATACTTAAGCAGTTTTAGATTGATAGTGATATTATACAAGCACTCCTTAATTGTTTCTACGTTTTTCTCCAATCTTAACAACCTTCATCTAAAATGGAAGTCGAGAATATCTAACTTCCCCCTTGCAGAAAGTCTCCTATTTATAATGCCATTTTGTGTCGTCGATGCAGCAAGCTATATTCCAAGGTAGTTTTTGACTTGGGGTTGGGCGCGCTGCTTGTTTGCTAGCCAGCTGCATGCTCATCTTCCTGAAACTCTAATTGCGCTAAACTATAACGTTCAGGCTACAAATATCCAACGTTATTACTTAATTAATCATGTCAGGTAGAACTTTGTTACAACACTTCTTTTTGATAAATAAAATACAGAAGAAAAAAAGGTAAATTTGAAACCAAAGAACCTAGTATTAAAAAAATTTGAAAGTTAAGAAATGTTTATCTTTAGAGGTCAAATAAAATCTCCTTGAACATTATCTCATTAAAATATGCGTCAATAGGTTGCAAGAGTTCTTCCATATTCTCTGTTTGCTCAATTATTTCATCCATTGTTTGTTCTGTTAGTTAATACTTAATAAAGTCGGCCAACTTGTGTCGGCTTATTAGCCCGTCTAACATTAGAGCATTGTCTCTTTATTTTGTGTATTTATATGTTGCTTGTATAGACTTCTCATTTATCAAACAATACAATTTAGTCGGTTCGTTAGTTTCTACATTTTCTACATCGCTATTATTCCTATATTATAAAAGACAATCATATTTCATATCTTTATACATACATCTCATAGTATATATCATGGAAGGACCACGTGGGAGCCGGGTGTGGCACGGGCCACACCCGTTTTGAGCTACGAAATGTAATTTTCTCGAAAAGTGTTACTTTTTTAGTTTGTGCAACTTGTGCAAATTTTATTGTTTATGATAAAGAAAATTATATGCAACACCCTCTCAAAAGAAATTGTGCAACACCCGACGGAAAATCCTAAGTCCGTCTCTGGTATATATTAGTGTGGTTGGTGAATGTTATCTATAAAATCGATAGCTTACACAGCCTTCTGCATTGTCTTTGTTGCAACTTCTAGCCTTATCGTCTGTTATCCAATCATACATGTTAGTTAGTTAACATTACTTTTTATGAAAATTGTATAAGTAGAAGTTGAAAAAAACAAGTCACCTGATCAAGAATACGGAGCTGAAATTTCAATAGTTGTTATGTTTTTCTTAAAATCTCTTACGCTGCATACATATTAGTGCCCGTGAACAATTTCCTTGGACCCTGCTACCCAGGGGAGCTGCCCCCGGACCCCCGTCATTCGGGGCTTCGCCTCAGAATAATAATCATAATAACGTCATACAAGTGTGCACTCCGCACAACCCCGACTTGTTGAACATTCATCACAATTACACATTGGTCAACTAAGTCAATCCATTTCACTTAAATAATATCAGTGATGTAAAATCACCAACAATCCTCCCCTATTTAAGTGTAATCTTGATTAACTTAAAACAAACTCATAACAAACAACAAACTGATGCATAAATGAAATGTCGAGACGATTGAATTTCACATTAGTACATTAGCATTCCAAATATTCAAAGATAAGAGTGTCACTAAGGATTGAACTTCTTCTATTCATAGTGAATACATGAAGATAATATACACAACAGTTTACACATTCACATGTTCCACTTGACACTATGTTTTACTAGCTTGTGTCCTATCCTTCAATAAGCATATCAAAGCCAAGTCCCAAGCTTCTTGAAGCAGCTAAACTTCATGCTTATGTAGGTTTTTCTTTACTCTTGCACCTGCACATGCAATTTGTCAAAAAACCATTAAGAAATATCATTTTAACCTCCTTTATCTTGCAGTTCTGAACACATACCGTGGGATGATGTAATTATGTGTTCCAATCCAAAGATATCAAGCTTTCCTCATTGAATTCAGCATTTAACATTACGTTAGATGGGAATTGGGTATCTTGATACAAGGATTTAATTAGGTGGACTTTAAACCCATCCCAATAGCCGCCTTGCGTACGAGATCTTTTGCTAACCCTTTGGTTAAATGGTCGGCTAAATTCAGTTGAGTTCTTACAAACTCCATAGATATCACACCATTCATGATAAGCTCACGAATCATGCTATGTCTAACACCTAAGTGTCTAGACTTGCCATTGTACACTTGACTATAAGCCCTAGCCAAGGTAGCAGCACTATCACATCTGATAGAAACGGTAGATATCGGTTTAGGCCACAAAGGAATTTCATAAACCAAATTCCTCAGCCACTCAGCTTCATTACCAGCTGCAGCTAAAGCAACAAATTCAGACTCAATAGTTGAGTTTGTAATACAAGTCTGTTTCTTTGAAGCCCAAGAAATAGCACCTCCTCCAAGAAGGAACACCCAACCACTCGTAGATGAGTGATCCTCCATGTTATTAATCCAACTGGCATCGGAATAACCTTCTAAAACAGAAGGATAACCACTATAAGTCAAACCATAATCCATGGTTCCTTTCAAATATTGAAATACTCGACCCAGAGCTTGCCAATGTAGAGCACTAGGATTGCTAGTGTACCTACTAAGCTTTCCCACAACAAAAGCTATATCTGGTCTAGTGCTAATCATGGCATACATAAGACATCCAATAGCTCTAGAGTATTCTAGCTGAGACACTGGAGTTCCTTTATTAGGTCGAAACTTCACAGTAGGATCTACAGGAGTATAAACAGGAGAACAATTAGCAAAGTTAAACTTTTTCAGTATCTTCTCAATATAGTGTGATTAAGAAATAGAGATACCATTGTTTCCTCTTTTGATTCTAATACCAAGAATCACCTCAGCCCCCCCCCCCCCCCCCCCCCCCAGATCTTTCATATCAAAATTAGATGACAAGAATTCCTTTGTCTTATCAACTTGATCTTGGTCAGTACCAAAGATCAACATGTCATTCACATATAAGCAAATTATGACTCCTTTACCAGAAGCATCAAATTTGCTATACACACACTTGTCAGCTTGGTTTAAAGAAAAACCATTAGACAAGACCACATCATCAAACTTTTGATGCCATTGTTTTGGTGCTTGTTTAAGACCATACAATGATTTATTCAATTTACATACCTTGTTTTCATGTCTAGGCATCACAAACCCTTCAGGTTGTTTCATGTAAATTTCCTCATCCAAATCACCATTTAAGAATGCTGTTTTCACATCCATTTGGTGAATAACTAGATCATGTATAGCTGCAAGAGCTAACAACAATCTAATAGTGGAAATTCTAGCAACAGGAGCATAAGTATCAAAGAAGTCAATTCCATCCTTTTGTCTAAAGCCTTGGATAACCAATCTGGCTTTATACTTATCTATGCTTCCATCCACTTTCATCTTCCTTTTAAGAATCCATTTAATTCCTAATGCTTTGCATCCAGGAGGCAAATTAGTTACTTCGCAAGTATCATTTTGCATGATGGAATCAATCTCACTTTGAATTGCTTCTTTCCAAAAAGCAACATCCCTAGAAGCCATTGCTTCAATCAAAGTCCTTGGATCCTCCTCAATAATGAAGCAATATTCACGTTGAGATAAAGTCGTATCTCTTGTTCCTTCAACTAAATAAAGTTGAAAATCAGACCCAAAAGACTTAGCTTTTCTTGTCCTAGTGCTTTTCCTAGGAACAGATGGACCAGGTACATCATCAGTACCTTCAACATCATCTTCAACTATCTTACTCGAAGATGGCTGAATCATACCTCTTGGTCTTGGTATAGACGTAAACCGTTCTTCATCAAATATTGCATCTCTTGACTCTATTATAGAGTTCACCGACACATAATCATTAGGTTCTATAACATAAAACCTGTAAAACCCGAAAATCTAAAACATATATAAAGACGAAAATACCCTTGGAACCAAGAATCACAAAAATACGTAAAACACGTTTATAATAAATTACGAAATTAAAAACCTAATAAATAAAACTTAACGAATATAATTACGTGAACGACTTTGGTACGACAAGGACTTAAATGTTTTGTTAATGATGTTGGGCCGTTTATTTGTTGGACGGGCTCGTTGTTTTGTTTGTGTTGCGCCAAGCCGAGGACCAAGAGGAGCCCAAGAGGGGCGTTTGTTTTGTGTTCGTGAGACCAAGGGCCGAAGCCCATTGTGGGTGAGCTTGTGTGCTCGGTTGGACCAAGCCGACCCAAACCCAACTCTTCCTAAACCTAAACTAAATGCTACTACTATAAATATAATTCAAGAGCTCAAAAAGTGAAACCCTAGTTTTTGTTTTGCCTCTCTTCTCTCTTTGTTTTCATTCGGCCGAACCTCAAGAGACCTTTGGTGTCGAGTTTTTGCTTCAACAAGTTAAGGTATAACGTTTATTCGTCTTCCTTTAACGTACCTTGCATGTATATGTCAAGTTATATTTTGTTTAGTCGCGTTTTGTTCTCTTTTTCTTGTGGCCGAGAGGTGTAAACCGAAAACCAAGGCAAACCCTAATAATTGAACTTGATAAATATTAAAGACATGTAACGTAAGGTGTAATATTGAATCGGGTCATGTATATGTTGAGTTAATCTAGGCCGAACTATGCATGAGTTAGGACCGAACCATTTGTAATCTATTCGGCCTATGTAAAACATTATAACTTGAATATGTAACATGTTTAGATGAGCTAGGACTTTCGTATGACTTGCTAGCCGAAACCCTAGATGAACCGAATACATATATACATGAGTTTTGAACGTGTAATAAACGAGTAAGGGTCACGTAAACATAAACCCTAGTTTAATATGTAAAGCGCATAAAGTATACTAAACCCTAATAACTTGTGGTCACATGAAATCATAAACGTGCATGGTAAAGTGTAAAAGGAAAGATGGTTATCAATTACGTATTAGGTTAAGTAGCGAGTCATTAAGACGTAACATGTAAAGTAAATGCGTATTAATGAGATATTAAAGAATAAGAAAACCCTAGAACATAAATGAGAGTCGATAGGGTTTGAGCTAAATATAGTAATTCGTTATTTCATGTGTGAGTTATGACTTATAAACTATTTTTCACATTTAACCCTAGACTTTAATAAATGACATAACGAACCCTAATCTACAACATTAATTATAAAATACTTAAGACTCATTAATAAAACCCTAAAGTATGAAGATCATTAAGTATGAATACCAAATATTAAAAGATCATTTTGACGATTATGGAATCATAAATAACTTGGAGGACCGTTAATGTCTATAGGTTCTGTGAAGAGGGAGTAATCCTTTGCTTTTCGTCTTTCTGCTTTTCGATCATTTGCGTTGGAATAAGGTACAGATATTCTGACCTTTTTGGTAGAGGTTTCCTCTTAACGTTTTCTTTCGTATTAGGGTTTCCTAAGCCTTTGCTATGAATCCCAATCTGATTTGTTTGAGCTATTGTTTATCTGAACTCTGATTTTTGAATTATGAAACATCTGATTTTGAATTATCTGATATGAAAACTATGATTTTGGAAATATGAATGATTTTCTGATAAAAGATGATCTGTGTCAGTTATGACTAGGGGTGGAAACGAGCCGAGCCGAGCTCGAGCTCGTTAAGGCTCGAGCTCGGCTCGTTTATATATATAAAGCTCGAGCTCGGGCTCGAGCTCGTTTCGAGCCTTATACTTTGAGCTCGAGCTCGACTCGTGAAAATTTTCACAAGCTCGAGCTCGGCTCGGGCTCGACTAATTTTATGATGTTTTGAGCTTGGCTCGTTAATTACATAAAGCTCGAGCTCGTTTACTACTTTTAAGCTCGTTTATACGTATAGACGATATATACACGTATATAATTCTAGGGCTCGTTTAGGCTCGCGAGCCTACTCGAGCTTTTTGTACAGAGCTCGGGCTCGAGCTCGATTATTAAATGAGCCCAAAATTAGGCTCGAGCTCGGGCTCGAGCTCGTTTAAGCTCGGCTCGTTCGAGCTTTTTACCGATCCGATCCCGAGCTTTTCACGAGCGGCTCGGCTCGTTTACACCCCTAGTTATGACATTCTGATTTGACTTAAGATAGTTTGACACCCGAGCCAAATATTTAACTAGTCATGGGGGTTCCATGTCCGTATCAGTGATGCACCTCTGGTATGACTCTAGGGCAGTAGAGTGATGTTCTGCCACGTCTCTGGATGGTGAAGCATATTTGTGAATATGTAGGAAGGGGCGTATGGATGCATCCTAGATCTGTTATCTGTTATCTGTTATATGTTATCTGATGATTGATGCTGCGTGCATGCACGTCCTTCATAACTCTGGTAGGTCTCCCCTACAAAAGGTTGCCTTATGTGAATATGAATATGATCTGATATATGTTTCTGGGCTCGTGGTAGTTGACTATAAACTTTATTTTGAACATTATGATTTTATGCTTTGAAAATGATTATGATTTTGCTATCGCTCATTCACTTAATTTCGTATTCGATATCGTTTAGTATTCGCTTTTGCTTTCATATCTGTTCACTGGGCTTTTGAAGCTCAGCCGCACTTTTCTTTTCTTCCGCGGCAGGTATCTAAGCAGTGGAAGCTGGGTTGCTTTGGGATGAGTGCTTGAGTGGACTTACCTTAGAGATTTTAGCTTTGATTTCTTATGATGCCATTTAAGACTTATTTATTTCGGATATTATGTTTGAAGTTTATTATGCTTCCGCTGGGACCTATGTATTGAAGTCATTTGACTTGGATTATTTCCGCATTTATGTTAAGACTTATTTTGGTTAATTGTGTTTTGCTTTGATATGACACCATTATTTGTGATTCCTTTACCCTTGGCGGGTCGGGGCGTTACAAAACCTATAACACTTGGAATCCTCAGCATACCCAATGAAGATACAATCTATACCTTTCTCACCCAGATTTTCCATTTTGGGTTCAGTTAGTCGTACAACAGCTCTACAGCTCCAAAACCTTAAATAAGTAAAATTTGGTACCTTCTTGGTACAAATTTCATAAGGTGTTTGTTTACTATTTTTGTTTGGAGTTCTATTCAGAATATAACAGGCTCTCAACATAGCCTCACCCCAAAATCATTCACTTAGTCCAGAATAGGATAACATGAAATTCACCATTTCCTTTAAAGTCCTATTCTTCCTTTCAGCCACACCATTCTGTTGTGGCGTGTAAGGAGCCGTGGTTTGATGTATTATTCTAGTCGATTGAAAATAAACTGGATCATAATACTCACCACCTCTATCAGTACGCAATACTTTTATCAAATCTCGTCTTTGAAGTTCTACTTCTTGTTTATAAATTTTAAATTTATCTAGAGCTTCATGTTTAGCATGCAGTAGATAGACATAACAATATCTAGATGCATCATCAATAAAAGTAATGACATACTTATTATGTCCTAGTGAAGGATTGGCATGAAAATAACATAAATCACTATGTATGAGATCTAATACTTTGCTTTCCCGGTTAACACTCTTAAAAGGATGTCTAGTTATCTTTGTTAACATACAAGTCTTACAACTTTCTGGTGTCATATCAAAAGCAGGTATTAAACTCATTCTAGACATATCTTTCATTCTCTTGTAATGAACATGTCCTAGTCTAGCATGCCATAATTCATATTTGCTTAAACTATTTCTATGACTAGAAGTAACCATACAAGCAGAATCATTAAACAAAAGATAATTCAAATTTAATCTAATCATTCCATTACAAACATAACCAAATCCAACAAATGAACCATGTCTTGACAAGATATACTTGTCACTTTCCAACACTTGTTTGTAGCCAAACTTATTCAACACAATTTCAGAAACAAGATTCTTTCGAATCCCGGGTACATACAATACATTATCTACACATAAAGTTTTTCCAGAAGTGAAAGTTAATAAAACACGCCCTATTCCTTTGATTGGTTCGGTTGCAACGTTTCCCATCTTTACACATGAGCCATCTTCAATCGGATTACATACTTGAAACCAACGAAGATCCTTGCAAACATGACTTGTTGCACCCGAATCAACCCACGAAGCAACTTCATCATCCTGAATATAAAATGCATCAGAAATTACAGAAATATAATGTAAAACATTATCAAAATTTTGTACAAAATCAGAATTATAACCTTGTTGCTTATCAGGATCCTTAGACTCACTTGGACAAACGCCATTATTGCCCTTTTTAGAGCGACAATCCTTCTTCATATGACCAGGCTTGTTACATTTCCAGCAAGTCAAAGTACCCTTTTTGTTGGCAAATTTATCATCACCACCTTTGAACTTTCTTTTGTTCTTGTTGTTGTTAAAATTGTTGTTTGAATTTTTGACTCAATCTCTTTCAACCATGTTAACAGAAGAAGATCCAATTTGGTTATTTCCTTTAGGATTATTATCAAGTTCCTGATTTCGTAATCCTTCCTCAATTCGTAAATGACTACCGAGTTGAACCAAATTTAACTCTTCCTTTTTATGTTTCAAACCATGTTTGAATTCTCTCCAGGAAGGAGGCAGTTTATCAATGATAACTGTAACCGAGATGGCTTCATCCATCATCAAATTATGTTGGGTATACTGTCCCAGAATCCTTAATATCTCATGATATTGTTCCATGACAGGCCTGGTATCAACCATCTTGTAATTCATAAAATTACTCACAAGAAACTTCTTTGCAGAAGCATCTTCTGCCATGTATTTGGATTCTAGGGACTCCCACAGTGCCTTTGCAGATTCAGCGTTTTGATAGATATCAAATAGGGAATCAGACATACCATTCAGAATATGACCACGACATATGTAGTCGTCGTTCTCCCACTTCATCCTCTTCCTGGTCGTATCCAAAGTTTCATTCTCATCCCATTCCGGACTGGGTGTACTAAGAACGTACACAACTTTCAGGGTGGTAAGAAGAAAGTGCATCTTCTTTTGCCAGCGACGAAAGTCTTGCCCTTCAAACTTTGCCAACTTATCAAACTTGCTCGTCATGTCCTTCACAGATTCTCCGTTCGCCATGATCACAAAATACTTCAATCTTTGTTAGGAAATTTGATCACAGTAATCTGAGAGTCGTGTAAACACGATCAAATTGAAGTATTTCGGTGGTTCTACCGAAATCTCAAATCGGATAAAACTCAGATTTGAACTTGAACCCTGCCAGGGGCTGCCGCCCCTTGGACCCTGCTACCCAGGGGCGCCGCCCCTGGACCGCCGTCATTCGGGGCTTCGCCCCCGAATAATAATCATAATAACGTCATACAAGTGTGCACTCCGCACAACCCCGACTTGTTGAACATTTTATCACAATTACACATTGGTCAACTAAGTCAATCCATTACAGTCAAATAGTATCAGTGATGTAAAATCACCAACACAAATTATACCCGTTTTATTTTTTGCTTTAACGAGCACCTTTGCCCGTTCAAGATCTGCATCAACTCTCTTTAGAAGTACATCCTATTTCTTCTCTAGCATACGAAGTGTCTGCATGGCTTATGAAAATTATCTGACGCGTGCAAATTGCAAAATGACTTGTCAATATATAGGTGAGGAAAACATACTCAAATCATTTTTTTTTATCAAATTACATGTAACATCATGTTGGCGTATGTATCCGAGGCACCCAGCCGAAGGGACCAAACCGTTTGGACAAACATACAGCTAATCAGCTAAACCAAGCAGGCTCAAAGCCAAAGCAAAGCATCACATGCCAAAGGGTTAGACACAACCCCCGGACACAACGGCTACATGGCGTCACCACACATAAAAGGAAAGTAATCTTGATCAGAACCTCTGACCTGATCCAGACAGAAGCCAGACAGAGTAAGTTAAACTCCCGCCCGAAAGAGTCACTTTCACCACACGTGACCTTCAGGTAAGGACAAGGTTTTTCACCTGTAAAAGGAGAGAAGTTACTGCATCTAGGAATCTCTCTAACCCTACTTTTACACACAGTAACTCTCCATATCGTATTATATTCTTACTCTCACGCCGGAGCTTGGTCTAGGGATAAAACCCTAGGCGAGGCTAACACATGTTGTTCTTGTGTTCACAAGTCCGAAGAGTTCTAATCCGGAGGGCTGGACGAAGATACAGCCGATAAAAGCTTGTTTAGGTGAAGACATATTTTTACCTCAACACATCATTTGCACAGATTCATACGTATTTGATGTGTGCAAATTGCAGAATGACTTGTTACATTTCCTACATTATGGAGATATAACTTATAAGATATATTTTTAGTAACATGCAAACATGTTTACTCAATTCTGATCACACAACCTTTAGTTTATGAAACACATTTCGTATCGCTTGAGCTATGCCCAACTGGTAGGTCCTATTTTACATGTTCATGGACGAGTTACAATTCTTTCTATGCTTTCTGTTCTTTTTTTTTTTTTTTTTTTTTTTTTTTTTTTTTTTTTTTTTGGTTACTTCTAGAAAGGCTTTTGTACGCATCCTGTAGTACACATGTTGTCTCAAATAAACTTAAATTAAATATATATCTATGAGACAAACACAAGGGAATAAGGGATATAAAACTTGTAACTCGTATGTTATACGACAGATGCTAAAAGAAAAAAAGAATCGAAAGGTTCGTTTCAACAGAGATAAAGGAATAAACTTCAGAATGCCAGGCCTTAATTAAGATGAAAGGATCATATGCATGTCTACTTACTAGTTCTTTTCATGACATAAAGGCTATTGATGACGAGAAAATGGTTAAAGTATACGATCATTCGTACTAGTATTTAAAAGTACAAGACATTAGAATATTACGCATGAACGTGGGAGCCAGGGCCGTCTCCGAGAATGCTTAAAAAAAACGAGGCCCAAGGCAAATGAAAAAAAATAGGCCCCCAAAATTCAAGCATACACCGATAAAAATTGTTATCAGTATAGCGTATGGTGTCATTCATTTAATATCAATGTTTTGATGCTCATCTTTGCCTTAGTAATATTGCTAAGAAAATTTGGACCTCAAGTTCTCTTGATCCCCTAGCTCAGCTCAAAGTCAATAATCAATTTTTGGGCCCCTATACAAGTTGGGCCCTAGGCTTGGGCCTTGCCTGCCTACCCCAAGAGCCGGCCCTGGTGGGAGCATGAGGAGAAGAATATGAACAATCTCCACAAAGAATATGTTCCAAAGACATTCAAACAAAATGCAACAATAATGTACACTTATCAGACCATGTACCATTGCATTGGACATAAAAGCTATAGACATGAGTGACTTATTTGTTCGATAATTTTATCTGATCGATATGGTTCAAGTTTCGTGAATCTTTCCCTACAAAAAGTAAGAAACAAAACAAAGTTTTTCCAATAGACCGTGCAACTCTCTTAAGAATCTTTTGTTGTACACCCATACAAGTTTTAGACGAGCGTATGTGAATGGTGTATTTATTAGATATAGGCTAATGGAGTAAAATAACAAAATAGTTCTATTGATCGAATGCTTACATATGAGATAATATGTGTATTTATATTAAATAATAATAAGCAAAATAATTCAAACGCTAAAGTTAATGGACCAAAAACCACTATTAAGTTTGGGCCAAATAACTGCATTACCCGTCTCTTTAAGAGCTCTATTTTTTGCTTTAGGCCATAAATATATCATGGGGATAATCCACTGGTCTTTACACAAACACATAGTTTGAGCCTAATTTGAAAACTTATGCTATTCTCAAAAGAATTGAAAAGAAGCATTTGAGCAAAGCCAATTGAACGGAATACAACTAATGTTTGATGTGGACCTAAAAAACATAGCTTGCATGTTCAGTTTATAGCTCGTCCTTTTAAATAAAGATGATGAGATTGGTGGTTCCAAATCGGAGAAAATGATGGAATAATTGAGATGAGATATTGTAGGTTTGAGGTGCCCGTGACTATGGAAGAAATAAATATTAGGGTTCTGCCACTAATACTCTTTTGCATTTCACACTTGTTGCTTTCCAATAAAATGACGACGAAGGACATATTTTTTTATTCTATGACGTCCTTACATGTTTCATCTTTTTGGTTGTATTCTAATTATAGTTCTCTATAGATGGTTGCTACGTGTTTTGAGATTATTACTTCTCCATGGAGAATGACTCATGCATGCTACAAGGGTAATACAATTCAAGTAAGATTACATAATGCATTGGCTATCATACTAGATGAAATAACTAACGGAAAATTACCAAATTCAGCTATTTAACATGGACATACACAAAACTGGACAAATTGTGCATGCTTTACCAATATGACCTTAAGTCTGCAACGAATCCATCGCTTAAGCACTTTAACTAGGCCGTGTGGTGGCAACCTCTTAATAATAAAAAGAGTAAAATACACCGTTGATCTTTGAACTTGGCCAAAAACATCACATTGAGACAAACTTGGGCCCTTGGTTTAAAAATGCGCGCATCATTGCACAAATTGCATGCATCATTGCATTGCATTTGAAAATTCGCATCATGATACCTAATGCGAGGCCATCCCATATTGCGCTCGCAATTTACCGCAATTTTTCGCATTTGTTTAATGCTAGCAATAGTCGCAATTAGCGCAATTTGAAATTTGCTTTGATTTGTAAAAGAAAAACCAATTTCAATATCCCAACTATTTTAAAAAGGACCTTTATGATCTATCAAGAGGTGCTCTTATGATTTATCAACTGTTTAGATCATATTAATAAAAGTTTCATTGATAAACAAAAGGGTCTAGCCATGAAATATAGAACCAAAACATATGTATATTTAGATTGACGAAATTCATGCTAATAAAACGTTCACTAATTGATTTTTTAGTGTAAGAAAACACACATCAACTGCAATTATAGTTGTAACATTTTCATTTAGTTGTGATTGACTTTTTCAATTACCGGAAATTTGAAACAGAACACTAAGTCTATGACATAATTTCGGAATCACGAGTCTCATAAATATGACTAGGTGTTATTAAATGGATTATTAGTCGAATTTGAATATGTTAGTGTTTTATTTATAAGTTTATTGCATTTATATGGTACTTGGTAAAATATATTATGTAAAAATAATTTTTTTAATATTAAACGCATTGCGTCTAAATTGCGCTCGCATTCGCATCACGCATCACGCATCGGCCTCGAGGACCTTGAGCGCATTGGATCGCAAAACGCAATTTTAAACCAAGCTTGGGCCTTTGCATCGCCTAGAGTCCAAACAGTAGGGTTTTTGTGTCAATGAGGTCCTTTGAACCATAATGCTCAGGTCAATGTATTAGCTGAGGACATAATCGTCTTTTTACTGTAGCGTCATTTTTAAAGCCGTTGTACAGTGTTTTCATTTCCCTACGTTACTTTGTACCACAAATTTTATCGCCAGTTATCATCTCTAAACTTTTTCCAAAACCTTTCTTCTACAAAACCTTAAACGTGTCAACATGGTACGCTGCTGGTGTGGTAAGCCAGCAATAATTCACACTTCGTGGACCTCGGCTAACCTAGGGCGTCAATTCTATGGTTGTCCTAATCAAATAAGTGCGTTTTTTTCGTGATTAAACAAGTGGGAGTTGTTTAATGACATGCCATTTTGATGATTAGGGGTTTTCTTGTCGGTTCATAGGATGGTATGATCTGAAAATGTGTGCTTGTTCAAGAATGATTATACCAGGCCTTTTGAGGGAGAAAAATGAGCTTTAGGCAAGATTAGAAGCTGCTTAAGGCCATGTGTGGAAGTTGAAGATTTACCTGGTACTCAGGTGGATATTGTTCTTGATTGTTTATGCACTTGGTTAACTTTTAAGTATTAATGTATAATGGCCGTTTTTTGTATTTTATGGGAATGTAAGTACTTGTTAGCCATCATGTTAGTGTAACAACCTTGATCAAACTATTATGTATTATGTTCTAAGTTTAGATTCTCTTTAATGGAATGTTTCATTTCTTCCCATATTGAAAATGGTAGTAACTGAGTGGCCTATTTGGTTATGAATTTTGTTCATCAGCTGAGTTTACCTTATATGCAGATGGTTATGAATTTGGTTAGGTTTGACTTTTAATTCTCAACAATGTTATGAAGTATTGACTTTGGTTAATTTTTGCTTTATTACCTTATGTTAATGCAGATGGTTATAAATTTGGTTAGGTTTGACTTTTAATTTTCAACATTGTTATGAAATATTGACTAGGGCTAGTTTTGGCTTTATGCACATGGTTAGTAAAGATGACACAACTTCTTCTACATCACCTCAGTCAAAGTTTGCATTTGAAGGTGATGCAGTCATAAAGAATGCAATAAGAGACAATTCACACAAGATGCAAATTATGCACACAAGAAGCTTGGTTAATCTATGAAAATACACAAATATAACATGGTTTCATATATAATGCAAATGGATATAATTCTAAATGCATAAAATTTCATACTTTTCAACATAATAATTAGAGTTAGACACACACACATATGTCTTTAGAGTACATAACTTGTCCATAGCACACATAATAGATGAAACATTTTCTAGTTCAATAGCATAACCGAATTGACCTATGATGAGGCCATCATTCTTTCTAGTGCAACCTGCTGCCTAGTCATTCTTCGTGCAGTAGGATGGGATAAATCAGAAATTGCTTGCACACCACTTGAATGGACATGAGATTGAGACTTTGATTGATCATGTTGCTGGGATTGAAACTGGGATGTATCATGTATGCTGGGATCATCAGTAGCTTGATCTTGAATTTCAGATTGAACACAACTTCCTTGAACTAACATCTTGACTTTCAACAATACCTGTACCTTTAGCTTGTCTATTTGCTGCATCTTTTTTACCTTTAGAATGTGTCTTCTTTGTTGCAACCTTTCTAGGCACTTGTTTACCTTTTCCTGTAGCACTTAAATTTTTTTATTTAGGGCTAGTCTGACTACTTTAAGTTCCACATACACCACCCTTCCCAAGACATGTTTTTCGGTGTCCAACAATGCCACAAACACCACACTTTAGACTCTTCCAAGCCTTAGATAACTTACCATTCTTTACAATCTCTTCAGTTTTAGATGCTATCCTTACTCTTTTTCTATCTGTTGAGCTAGCCGCAGTTGTTTGAGATTTTGGTGGAACAATGCTTGTGGGTACATATGATTTTTCCCAATCCTTATTGATAGCGGAGTTCGGGGTCAAAAGACTTCCTTTTATACAAGCAAGCTTTACAACCCACTAGGCAGTGTACCTAATCGTTGTAGTGTAGTATGGCTAAGCCCACGGGTTGATCGTTCTCTAGGAATAGAGATGCTAGTAGAGATGTATGACGAGAAGGTGAGGTTGAGGGTGATTCTTTTTTAACTTTTTATATTTTTTAGAAAGAAAGTAAATATCTCGGGGTATAGGAGTGGGGGGTGGTACTTCTACCAATTTTACTACTTACTAATTAAAACTAATAACTAATTATACTAATGAAAAGGAAAAGATAAGCTATGTATTGTAAGGTGTGTTCTTATGATAATTAAAAGTGTGTTTACTTAGATGTTCTTATTCCCTAGTTATGTCTTATTGGTCAGTCGAATTGTCACATCCTCATTCTAATTGGTGGCGTTGTATTTCATGTGATCATAGGAGGGGTGCCTAATTCCCTAGTTCTATGAAATTGTAACTCTCCTCTATACTATCCGGGATCGCCAAGTACCGTAGTATCTTCCCCGAATACTCTATTATCCTAAAGCTACAACTCACACAATAAACACAACGATGACTCAAGTGCACTCTCAAGCTTTATGCTATTTAGGACGTTCAAGCTAGCAACAATTAAAGAAGAAGTCAGTTTTCCTTACTCTAGTGTCTACCAATTAAAACAAGAGACAACCTAACAATAATTAACAACTAGGTTTCATAGATCTAAGCAAACACAATAGTAATTTAGCTACTCATGATAGATAAGCATGCACACACACAAAAAATTGAACATAGGATAAACATGGAGATATAATAGATTAACAAACTTATCTTTTGATGTAAAGAAGGGTTTGGAACACTAAAATATTATCCAAGTTGGACTACACACGAACTAGGGTTTGGTATCCAAAATTCTACTCTGTAAATGCATAAAAATCGAATTCTATATATAGATTTACAAATGCGACGGCGTCGGATTTTGCTGGTGACGTCGTCTGGTCGCCGTCTTTAGGGTTTTGTTTGGGCCAAGTCATCGTTGGGACGACATCAGTTGAGATGTGTGACGCCGTCTGGCTTCATAAGGGACGTCGTCTTGAAATGGTTCTTGAACGTCTGGTGTAAAATAAAGAGAGACGCCATCTAGAAAATAGGCATGACGCCGTCATGTTGTAGAACCAATTTCACACCTGAGCCGTCACTTGAATTTTAATTAGAAATATTCCTTAGCGACGGCGTCACCCTTTGGGTTGGGAAGCCATCAGGCTTGCAAAATAGCCTTGTTTCTTGACTTTGTCGTTTTTTTTTATGTTTTCGCTCATTTTCGTCCAAATATGCTTGATTCCAGCAGTTTGCTTCCAAAAGACCTAAAATATGAAAAAGAACAATTTTAAGTAGTAACGGATATAAAATGTATCGATTTAGGGTTTAAATGACCCCCTAAAAACGTATGTTTTAAATCCTTATCAAGTATTCTTACACTTGGAATTTGCTTGTCGTCACGCAAATGTGCTTTTGGCTAATCAATTTATAAGTTAGGGGTCATGTAGCATTGGTTTAATATAATTTACAACAAATACAAGCGCCAAAATAGTCATAAAAAGCACGAAAATTATACAGTAGCACCTCACAATTGGTGTTTGAATTCTCCCATCTCTCGGGTTTATATGAAATATAACATGTAAGGAAATGGAAGATAAACACTCACTACCTGGTATAGTACATAGATTACCATAGGCTTGAGAATAGATCAAACCTCCACCACTTTGGCGTAAGCACTTAGGATTAGCTATCTAAGAAGTCTTTACAAAGGGTTGTAATGTTAGGCTTCGAGTAGGGAAGTAAAGGTTTTCGTTGGATAAGGGGATATTTAGTGGTGGAAAGTCAAAAATCTTATGTTACAAGCATGTAAAACGTGGCGTTGCTGATAAGGTTTTAAAAGGTACCTTTTTGAGGGGTCATTTAAGCCCTTATTCGATCACTTTTGTATCCGTTATTGCTTAATATCGTTCCTTTTCACTTTTTAGGTCTCTTGAAGGCAAAATGCTGGAATGATGCTTATTTGGACGAAAAGGCGCGAATATACGAAGAAAATGGCCAAAGTCAGAATCGAGACACTCAAAGCTGCTGAAACATAAGGCGACGGCGTCACTGCATATCTGCGACGCCGTCGGTAAGGCATTTTGCGACGGCTCAGAGGCGAAATTGCATGTTTTCAAGGGACGACGTCAGGTTCTAAAGGAATAGGCCGTCGCTACTCAGACGGCCTAGATGCAGCCAAGACGGCGTCAGAGCTGAAGGGGACGGCGTCACAGTCATAAGGTGACGCCGTCGCAAGGTTTACGTGGCCAAGACGAAACCCTAATGACGGCGACACGACGGCGTCACGAAACATAAGGTGACGCCGTCGCAGATGTAATCTTATATATAGAATCCGAATTTTTCAGTTTTTGTGAGTAGTCTTTTGGAGTAAAAACCTAAAACCGAACCAAGGCTTTCTTGTGCAGTATTTTAGGGTTCTAAACCCTATTATACATCAAGATAAGTATTTACTTCATTAATTTAATTATGTCTTTGATTATTTGTGTGTATGCTTGCATGTTCTCCATGTCCGGCTAATTTATTTGTGTGTTTGCTTAGGGAATATGAAACTTAATTATTGAATATTGATTGGTTGATACTTATCTTAGTTGACTAATGATCTAGAGTGCGCTAGATTATTCGTTGTGTACTTAATGCTTGACTTTTCTTTGTGAACTTTAGAATATAATTATCTAGGTAATTGTAGGATAAAGTATTCAAGGACAACCGTAGAGTAGGCGTCTATAAATCACTAGAGGATTTGTAAACAAGACCCTTTGGTAATTTCAAAGAGTTAGGGAAATAAGCACGCCCTATAGCCTTAGAATCACAACGCAACTAGGAATAAGGACGTGACAAATCAACCATCAATAGGAGATAATTAAGGAGTAGTAAAACCTAAGTAAACACATCTTTAAACTATCATACGAGTACACATCAATTAGACATAGACTATCACAACCTTAGCTTAGATAATTAGATATAGTAGAGTAATCGGTAGCAATACCAACCCCCCAAATCCAATACCCGAGATTCGTACCTTTTCAATTTCTAAAAAACATAAAAAGATAAAAAATAATCTTCCTCAACCTCAACCTTAGCGTAGTAACTTCTCACTAGCATTCCTATTCCCCTAGAGAACGATATCAATACCCGTGGCTTACCCTAATTACTACACTACAACGATTAGGTTCACTGCCTAGGGTGTTATAAAACTTGCTCGAAGAAAAGGAAGTTTCCTTGACCCCGAACGACGCGTGTAGCGTTATCAAGTTTTTGGCGCCGCTGCCGGGGAATAGAATAGCTAGTTAGTAGTCCACCTCGTTTAGGTTTCTTTGCTTGATTCCTATCAAGTAAATTTTTCTCATTTTTTAGCTTTCTCTTAGTCTATCCCCCTTCTTCGTGACCTTCGTTCGTAAAAACCATTAGTCACCATGATCCGTATCTTCCACCGAAGATTCTTCACCCTACCCATTCCCAATCCCGAGGTTGAGAACACAATCCCACAAAACCCTTCACCCACTCACCATTTTGATAACCACCCGGGGCATAACGAGGTGAATTGGCGACAACAAAGTCCTTTCTATTACTCAGATTCTGATGAGGAATCTGATCATGATGAAGAACTTGATGGCGGAGAGGTCATCAATAAGGATAGCTTTGAAATTAAGGAAGATCCCTCCCAATACTTTGACCCTAGATGTAGGATTGAGAAAGATGGCCCATTTAACATGCAATTCCCATGCAAAATAGGACTAGAAGGGTTCGATGCTTATTTGAATTCATTCTTGCCTTTAAACTTAATCTCAAAAGATCTATACAATAAAATCAAGGTCAATGAGTTAACCTATCATGGGAACAATGTTGTTAAAGCAGTCACTCATTTGCACGTGTTTGTTGGAAGTTTTGCCTACTTGGTTGAATTCATGGTCCTAGAAAACCTGGGAGAATTTATCGACAAGGACCTCACTCAAGTAATTTTTGGGAAACCTTTCAAGAATTTGACTAGGTTGAATGAACGAATGATTGACGGTCTAATCACTTTCTCTGATGAAGTCGAAGATTTTGTCTATCAAATGCCACGCGCTCACCCTAGATTTAAACATAGGGACATTAAGGCTTGTAATAGAATGACCCCTATTTCATTGCTTAGTGAAAGAGATAAGCAAAGTGGGCTTAGGTACCCATATGAGAAAACAAAACGGTATTACAAAAAATGCCTTGAATTAGGAGATGATTATAAAAAGAATGAAAGAGAGTTGGAGTGGCTTAGGTATGAGCACGCGAGCGTGCACGAGGCAACGTAGGGGTAGGACTACGAGTCTAGCTACAAGACTCTTAAATAAAGAAAAGCGCTTCGTGGGAGGCAACCCATGCTTAATTGTTTGCTTGTTAGTGTCATATATCTTTTATTAATTGTTTGTCCTCATGTTTAAATTTGTAAAAATGCTTTATTTTGTTTTTAACCTCGTCTTAATTACATATAAAGGTATTTTACATAAAAGATAAGTGTAGGGAGGATTACACACGTCTTCATAAGAAACGTGAACATGAGAATAACAATTAATTAAAAGATATATATGTTTGTTTGTTCGAGTCAAATGCTTGTATCGAGTCATAATGGATGTTTTTGCAGAAATTTTTCCAGATTCTAAAGATGTAAATTTTCCAGAATTTTTTCCAGAAAATCGCAGACCAGTTTTTGTCAGGATAACCTGACGGCGTCAGGATTGCAACCTGACGACGTCAGGAAGGAATAAAAACATCAGCTTACTTTTTCTCGTTTTCTGAGCTACTTGTAAAATTTTGGAATTTTCCAGATCTTAACTTTCAAAACAAATTCTATAAACATCCATTCCACAAGCATTATATCCTAGTTTAAATCGAGTCTTATGTATATTATTACCGCCGATTTTACGCGAAGGTTTCGTTTGTTTTCTTCTAGTGTGCAGATTTAGTTTGTCAAGAAGAAGTTACACAAGTTTGGAAGGAGCCTTTCACGCAAAAACTCTTCTTGGAAAAGATTTAACCACCACTTTTTACGGATCCTACCGAGCTAATCAGGGGAGTATTAGTTTCTTTCGTTTTTAATTACCTTCTATTATCATAACTTTGATACTTTCGGGGAACATTGGGGACAATGTTCAGTTTAAGTGTAGGGAGGGAAAATAAACGGGAACTTTGAAACTATGCTTATCCTTGACTGTTTGCTTTGTCCAAGTGTATTTGTGTAATAAACCATGAGAAAATGTAGGTTAGGGTAATTTTAGCCAAATTTTAAATTTTTCATGACGTATAAGAGTGGGCCATTAGTCTTAACAAAAGCGTCTCATGGATAGGAAGTTGCATGACTAGCACAAAAACCCTTTACCACCTAAATTCCACCCAAAATGTGAGGATCGCCCTTAGATTAGTAGGAATTAAAGCATTCATCTTTAATGCTTAGAGTGTGAACCAGTAGTATATTAGATTCTAGAACTTGTTTTGTGATGCATTCCGAGATCGCTAGTGAGACTACACTTGTGTAGTTAGGAATAACTAAATGATAAGAGGCATTAGGATAACCCTTGTTTAATACCTGTAATATAATTACTTCTTCCACCTCGGTTGAGTAATTCCCCCACACCCTTTGCGTTGTACTCATCTTTAGTACACGATACCCCTAGTTAACCCCTCAGAGCCTATCCTTTTCACGGTTCTCGTGATGTTTCGGTTTTTCCGGAATATCAATGAAGAGCATTGTTTACACCCCACCCCCAAATATACACCCAAATCGCCTTAGCCTACCCTTTATTGCACTCACTTTTAGTGCAAATTTATGTTATCACCTAAAACCCTTAGTTCAATTATCTGGTTGCTTGCATGAGTTGCTAAGTCGAGTCATATCCTTTGTATACAGTTTTGGGATGATTGGGATTCATGGGAAAAGTTAAAGTTTATGAAATATAGGGAAGAGAACGTTAAACTCAAATTCCCTTTGTTTGCATAATAATGTACTCCAAGTGTTTTGATCTTTTCAATTCGGGTCAAATTAGTGTTAGAGTAATAAAAACTCAAGTGTAGGGATATGTCTATAAATCCCTATCATTTTGATGTACTGTAGAGGATGGTAGAGTAAAAGTGTATGAAAAAAAAAAAAAAAAAAAAAAAAAAAAAAAAATTCCGAAAAAAATATATATATAAAAAAAAGAGAGTGAAAAAAAAAAAAAAAAAAAAAAAAAAAAAAAAAAAAAAAAACCATACGGGCTACCATCCTACATCTATCTTTTAAATTATGTTTGTTTATTTTCGTTGCCTAGAGTTTTAGAGTGTCGAGTCTTGGCTTAGCAACGCCATTCTTCGTATACTTGCAACATAGAGATTTTTGACTATCCACCACTAAATAGCCTATCCCACCAAACCCTTCATTTCCCTACCGTAAGCCTAACGTTACAACCCTTTAAAAGACCTCTTTGATAGTCTTTCCTAGGTGCTTACGCCAAAGCGACGGAGGTTTGATCTATTCTCAAGCCTATGGTAATCTATGTACTAGGACCGGTTAATGAGTGTTTATCTTCCATTTCCGATTTGTTATATTTCATATATACACCCGAGAGAGATGTGAGTATCCAAACACCCCATGTGAGGTGCTAGTATGTAATTTCCGTGCTTGTTATGACTTTTGCGGGGCTTATATGTGTTGTGGACCGTTTTGAATGGATGCTTCATGACCCCTAACTTATAAATTAATTGGCTAAAAGCACATTTGCTTGAGGACAAGCAAATACCAAGTGTAGGGATATTTGATAAGGTTTTAAAAGGTACCTTTTTGAGGGGTCATTTAAGCCCTTATTCGATCACTTTTGTATCCGTTATTGCTTAATATCGTTCCTTTTCACTTTTTAGGTCTCTTGAAGGCAAAATGCTGGAATGATGCTTATTTGGACGAAAAGGCGCGAATATACGAAGAAAATGGCCAAAGTCAGAATCGAGACACTCAAAGCTGCTGAAACATAAGGCGACGGCGTCACTGCATATCTGCAACGCCGTCGGTAAGGCATTTTGCGACGGCTCAGAGGCGAAATTGCATGTTTTCAAGGGACGACGTCAGGTTCTAAAGGAATAGGCCGTCGCTACTCAGACGGCCTAGATGCAGCCAAGACGGCGTCTGAGCTGAAGGGGACGGCGTCACAGTCATAAGGTGACGCCGTCGCAAGGTTTACGTGGCCAAGACGAAACCCTAATGACGGCGACACGACGGCGTCACGAAACATAAGGTGACGCCGTCGCAGATGTAATCTTATATATAGAATCCGAATTTTTCAGTTTTTGTGAGTAGTCTTTTGGAGTAAAAACCTAAAACCGAACCAAGGCTTTCTTGTGCAGTATTTTAGGGTTCTAAACCCTATTATACATCAAGATAAGTATTTACTTCATTAATTTAATTATGTCTTTGATTATTTGTGTGTATGCTTGCATGTTCTCCATGTCCGGCTAATTTATTTGTGTGTTTGCTTAGGGAATATGAAACTTAATTATTGAATATTGATTGGTTGATACTTATCTTAGTTGACTAATGATCTAGAGTGCGCTAGATTATTCGTTGTGTACTTAATGCTTGACTTTTCTTTGTGAACTTTAGAATATAATTATCTAGGTAATTGTAGGATAAAGTATTCAAGGACAACCGTAGAGTAGGCGTCTATAAATCACTAGAGGATTTGTAAACAAGACCCTTTGGTAATTTCAAAGAGTTAGGGAAATAAGCACGCCCTATAGCCTTAGAATCACAACGCAACTAGGAATAAGGACGTGACAAATCAACCATCAATAGGAGATAATTAAGGAGTAGTAAAACCTAAGTAAACACATCTTTAAACTATCATACGAGTACACATCAATTAGACATAGACTATCACAACCTTAGCTTAGATAATTAGATATAGTAGAGTAATCGGTAGCAATACCAACCCCCCAAATCCAATACCCGAGATTCGTACCTTTTCAATTTCTAAAAAACATAAAAAGATAAAAAATAATCTTCCTCAACCTCAACCTTAGCGTAGTAACTTCTCACTAGCATTCCTATTCCCCTAGAGAACGATATCAATACCCGTGGCTTACCCTAATTACTACACTACAATGATTAGGTTCACTGCCTAGGGTGTTATAAAACTTGCTCGAAGAAAAGGAAGTTTCCTTGACCCCGAACGACGCGTGTAGCGTTATCAGTTGCTAAGCCAAGACTCGACTCACTAACACTAAATAACTTGAAACAAAACATATACATAAACTTAAAAACATGAACATAAAGATAGATGTAGGATGGTAGTCCGTATATTTTTCTCATTTGTTTCATATTTGTTTTTCACTAACTTTTTTTTGCATCCTTTTTACTCTACCATCCTCTACGATAACTGATAAGGATTTAAAATGCACACTTTTAATGGGTCATTTAAGCCCTTAATCGCCCACTTTTATATCCGTTAATGCTTAATTTCGTACCTTTTTACTTTTTAGGTCTCTTGGAAGCAAAATGCTAGAATGATGCATTTTTGGACGAAAAAGAGTGAATATGTGAAGAAAATGGCTAAGCCAAGATCAAGACACTCAAGCTGTTGGAATAACACCCGACAACGTCCCAATTAGAGGGCGACGGCGTCCCAATACGAGGGCGACGCCATCCCTATTTTGTGACGACTCAAGAGTAAGGGCGTCACGAAGACTTTTCTTCTCAGACGGCCTTGATCAGTTTAAGTGTAGGGAGGGAGAATAAAACGGGAACTTTGAAACTATGCTTATCCTTGATTATTTGTCTTGTCCTATTTCATTTGTGTAATAAGCTATGAGAAATATCGGTTAGGGTAATTTTTGAACCAAATTTAAAAATTTTCATGACTTGTACGAGTGGGTCTTTAGGCTTAATAAAGCGTCTCATGGATAGGAGTTATATGACTAGCACAAAAACCCTTTACCACTCAAATTCCACCCCAAAAATGTGA
Organism: Chrysanthemum seticuspe; assembly: GCA_019973895.1. Classification (NCBI taxonomy): domain Eukaryota; kingdom Viridiplantae; phylum Streptophyta; class Magnoliopsida; order Asterales; family Asteraceae; genus Chrysanthemum; species Chrysanthemum seticuspe. The sequence continues at coordinate 220,851,067 of BPTQ01000005.1, forward strand.
GGTTTGCCCCTAGATTTATAGGAATTAAAGCATTTATCTTTAATGCTTCGAGAGTGTACCGGTAGTATAATAGATTCTAGAACTTGTTTTGTGATGCATCCCGAGATCGCTAGTGAGACTACACTTGTGTAGTTAGGAATAACTAAATGATAAGAGGCATTAGGATAACCCTTGTTTGATACCCGTATTATAATTACTTCTTCCACATCGGTTGAGTAATTCCCCCACACCCTTGCGTTGTACTCATCTTTAGTACACGATACCCCTAGTTAACCCCTCAGAGCCTATCCTTTTCGCGGTTCTCGTGATGTTTCGGTTTTCCGGAATATCAATGAAGAGCATTGTTTACAATCCACCCTCAAATGTACACCCAAATCGCCTTAGCCTACCTTGTATGCACTCACTTTTAGTGCATTATTGTTATCATACTAAACCCTTAGTTCAATTATATAGTTACTTGCATGGTTGCTAAATCGAGTCATATCTTTTGTACACAGTTTTGGGACGATTGGGACTCATGGGTAAAGTTAAATTTTATGTAGTGACGGGAAAGAACATTAAATTCAAATTCCTTTTATTTACGTAATAATGTACTCCAAGTGTTTTGATCTTTTCAATTCGGGTCAAATTAGTGTTAGAGTATAAAAACTCAAGTGTAGGCATGTGCCTATTAATCCCTTATATGTTGATATTATCGTAGAGGATGGTAGAGTAAAAGTGTATGAAAAAAAAATCGAAAAAAAGAGTGTTAAAAAAAATGAAAAATGAAAAAAAAAAAAAAAAACGGGCTACCATCCTACTTTTATCTTTATATTTATGTTTGTTTGTTTCAAAGTTGTCTATAGTTTAGAGAGTCGAGTCTTGGCTTAGCAACGACATTCTTTTCATGCTTGTAACATAAAGATTTTTGACTTACCACCACTAAATCGCCTATCCAACCAAACCCTTTGTTTCCCTAACCATAAGCCTAACGTTACAACCCTTTAAAAGACCTATTAGATAGTTGTTCCTAGGTGCTTACGCCAAAGCGGTGGAGGTTTAATCTAGTCTCAAGCCTATGGTAATCTATGTACTATGACCGGTTAATGAGTGTTTATCTTCCATTTCCATTTGATATATTTCATATACACCCCAGAGATGAGAGCATCCAAACACCACTTGTGAGGTGCTAGTATATAATTTCCGTGCTTTTTATGACTATTGTGGGGCTTATACTTGTTATGAATGATGTTAAACCATTGCTTTATGCCCTCTAACTTATAAATTGATTGGCCAAAAGCACATTTGCTTAAGGAGAAGCAAATACCAAGTGTTGGGATATTTGATAAGGATTTAAAACGTACACTTTTAAGGGGTCATTTAAGCCCTTAATCGCCCACTTTTATATCCGTTACTGCTTAATTTCGTTCCTTTTCACTTTTTAGGTCTCTTGGAAGCAAAATGCTGGAATGATGCATTTTTGGACGAAAAGGAGTGAAAATGTGAAGAAAATGGCTAAGTCAATATCAAGACACTCAGGCTGCTGGAATAACACCTGACGGCGTCCCAATCAGAGGGCGACGCCGTCCCTATTTTCTGACGACTAGGAGCGAATTTGCTATTTAACACCTGACGGCATCAGGCTTTGAAGAGTAAGGGCGTCACGAAGATTTTTCTTCTCAGATGGCCTAGATCCAGAATCAGACGACGTCACTACTGAAGACTGACGGCTTCACAACCACAACGTGATGCTGTCTCAATGATGACTTGGCCAAGATGAAACCCTAATGGCGGCGATCAGACGGGGGTCCCACCTATAAGGCGACGCCGTCGCGGTTGTAAAATTATATATAGAAATCGAATTTTCAGACTTTTAAAAAAAGGTAGACTTGTGGAGTAAAAACCTAAAATGATTGTAGTCCGGTTTGAACAGTATTTTAGGGTTCTCATACCCTATTTTACATTGAGATAAGTTATTTATTCCCTTGATTTCATTATGTCTTTGACTGAATGTCTGTATGCTTGCATGTTTAACATGTCCGGCTAATTTACTTGTGTGTTTGCTTAGATCTATGAAACCTAGTTATTAAATATTGATTGGTTGTCTCTTATCTTAATTGTAATTGGCTTAGGAGTTCATGACGCCATCGTTGTGTTTTTAATGCTTGATTAATCTTTGTGAACATTAGTTTATAATTACTAGTGGAATTGTAGACTAAACATCTGAAGATAACCTTAGTGTTAAGTTTATGAATCCTAGAGATTTCGAAGTCATTAACCTTAAGGTAGCTTCAAAGAGTTAGGGATAAAAGCACACCCTACGACCTTAGAAAACACAACATGTTAAGAATAAGGACGTGACAATTCAACCACCAATAAAAGATAACTAGGGAGTAATAGTATCTAGGTAGACACATCTTTAATCATCATACGAGCACACTTCAAAAAGACATAGACTACCCATTAATTAGATAATTAGATAAGTAGAGTAATCGGTAGAAGTATCAAACCCCCAAATTCAAACCCCGAGATTTTACCCTTAGCTTTATGAAAAATATAAAAAGATAAAAAATAATCTTCCTCAACCTCAACCTTAGCGTAGTAATTTCTCACTAGCATTCCTATTCCCCTAGAGAATGATATCAATACCCGAGGCTTAGCCAATACTACACTACAACGATTAGGTTCACTGCCTAGGGTGTTGAAAAACTTGCTCGACGAAAAGGAAGTTTCATTTGACCTCGAACACGCCTTGTACGCGCATCAATTTTTTGAGCCGCTGCCGGGGAATAGAATAGCTAGTTAGGATTCTATCTTGTTTAGGTTTCCTTACTTGATTCCTATAAAGTAAGATTTTTTTTCTCATTTTTAGCTTCCTCATAGTCTATTCGCCTTCTTCGTGACTTTGTATGTCAAACCCATCACTCACCATGATTCGCATCTTTCGCCAAAGAAACTTTGCACTACCCGCTCCAAATCCCGCCCCCAACCCTCCTCCCAATCCCAAAATAGAAAACACAATCCCACAAAACCTTTCACCCGTTCATCTTTGTCCAATGGTTGTTTTCCAAATATTAAACTAATATGTTTGAAAGATGCATAAAATACACAACGAAGTAGGATTGACAACTTGGATGTTTCATCCAAAATATTCAAGAAATTTACTTTGCAATGCAATTAGTAAATGTGTCATTTCCGAAAACTAAACACAAGCAAACAAACAACATATGTAAACTTTGATCATGAATGACTCAACACTCAAAATCACATGTCAAGTGAAAGTATCACACATAATATTTTATTAGCTATTATGTACGTCATCAATCTTCGAGAAAATCTCTTGCATAATTGAGGACATTCTGAAATTATCATAGCATATATTTCAAATAGGACAACATGATGTTTAGGAGAACATCATATCTAATAACACATGCAATTCTCCTATCAAATGATTGATAAAGGATAATATATATCCTATGCATCTTATTTTATTTGTAGCATGAATGGTTATGTTACAAGTGAATACATTGCATCTTGTTTGTAAAATACAGGTTATTATAATTTAAAAATAGCCCACTACAATGTGTGTTAATGCATAAACGTGTAAAATTCATTAATCATATTATTCACTCAAATACATGATTTAATAAGCATTAAAAAAGGTGATAATTTTATCCTCTTAGATAAGCATATTTGTTGAAAGAAATAATATGTTCCGTTTCATTTATAAATCACAAAACATTCATAAGATCTATTGAGGTAAGTAACTGATAACATCAAATTATCCTGAATATTAAGTGTCAATTTCCCCCGATAATTCTTGTAATTTATATAATTTATATGGATTTACGCTTGTTTTCCACTATATTCCACTATCAGGTAAATTAAGAGCATTGGAGCTAAAGAGACTCGGAATTGGAGAATTACTAAAGATTTATCATAGTATGCTCACTTTGAAGAAGTTACGGCGTAACTCATCTCTCACATTACGCCGTAACTAAAGCGTGACTCAGAAAGCCAACTCATCAGAAGATTACGGTGTAACTCTCCCAAAAGATTACGACGTAACTATATTAGGTCAAATGAGGTTCCGCGCCGCTGATAACTATGCCGTAACTCGTGCATAAACTACGGCGTAACCAAGAATTATTGAAGATACGGCGTAACCACTTTTAAGGTTACGCCGTAACCAGCAGATCTAGTGCAATTTATGAAGAAATAGAGGATTACGGCGTAACTATTTTATTAGTTAAGCCGTAACCCAGATCTAGCCTATAAATACCCCACGATTTCTAGCATTTTAAAGCATCCCATTTCACACACCACAACCAAAGAACATGGGAAGAAGCCAAAGGCAGGTCTAGAGGAGCATACAGAGCTATCTTCAAGGGAGAAATCACTCCCCTACGATAAGCATTAGCATTTTATCTTTCCTTTACTTTCGATTCATGTATTTCGTAACATTAACTATTGAATTGATTTGTATCGTTAATATGAGCGGCTAAGCACCTCTTGGTGCTGGCCTGGTTATGATTCCTTAATTGTTTTTTTACGTTTACATTACTTCCGTATAATTATTTCTAAGTGTATGCATGCATAGTTTATTGGTAGCTACCCTTGTTTCGGTAGTTTTGAATGTCGGTAGAGGCTAGTTGCTTAGGAGATATGACCAACTGATCCTAACTGAGTAGACTGAGACGGGAAGGGTAAGATATGACCAACTGACGACCCTTTCTACTTGTGTGATTTGACCAACTGATCACCTACCGTTTGGATGAACTTAAGAATTAGGGGGTGAGTGTTTAAGTTGCTAACACCCGGGAGCTCACTATTATAAGTCTAGCATGTAGCGGTACTTAATGACTCAGCTTAGGGGACCAGGAACAACTGGACTTATGAGGGGACACCTGACTTCTCCAGTGGTGGCATCTTTGCTGATAGGTTAGGGCGAATTGACCAAATGCTGTCCTGTCGACTTTGACCCCACCTGAAGTAATTGGAAGTAATTAGACGTAGAAATTACTAGCTAGGATGAATAACTAGGTTAGCACCACTCTCCTTTATTGATCTCAACCTTTGCCTTTACTTACTTTTATCTGCTTTAGTAGTTAATTAATTAACACATTCTTAAAATCTTTGACACCTAGACTTAGTATTAATCCAACACACATAGCTCTTGGGACGACCTCGGTTTTACCGAATAGTATACTACACACGACCGGATACACTGTCGTTAGTGCATTAGGGTAGACCATAGGTATAATGGGACTTTATAAATATTAAAACCTGGTCAGTAAAACCTGCATCAATAACATTAATTAGATTCCTTTTTCCAAGATATACAAAGAATTCTTGAAATACTCTCTATAGAGCATATTCACCATTATCTCAAAAGCGCATCTCTTGGCTCTAGAAAACCAAATCATGTTAAAATAACATGTAACAACTCAACAAACAAATATGTCATCCATGAGTTTATGCAAGATTGAAATATTTTGCTTGCCTTATTAGGATCTTGTGTAAGACATGTTATCTTCATTAATCGACTTTTAAAACATGGTTAGTTGAGTTATACTAGGCCATGTACTAGCGGAATAAGCTAATATCATCTTTGCTACACTTCAATAGGCAAATATAGGAATTTGACTTTTTCTAATATGAGAATGACTACTGGAGAACCTATTACACTAGAAATTCAATTTGACCTAACGGTTGATTACTTCCAGGAGAGAAGTTGGGTTTTTAGTATAACCCATAAAATGGTCGTGTTTAGCTTGAATTGAACACCATTAGTGATAATCTCATGTTCATTATCTAACTTGAAATTTTTTTATTCCTACATTTGACTAAAGATAGTTTACATCTGTGAACTTTGTCTCCCATTAGGATTGCATTTTGAATAAGTAGTATTAGGATTCTCCTTAGTGAATCTAGATTACTTGCATCTCACATATGTATTTTTGAACTTTCAAAATGATAACTAGTTTTATTGAGATATGATTAAACGTCTTCATTATTTATTAATGCTCAATGATTATTTTCTTAATTATTGAATGCATGTTTATTAGAAAGATTTTGTCTTTGATTAGATATTCCGATATAATATCTGTTGATATATCTCTATGATACATGCTCTTAAATGCTAAATGTTATCATGTTTTGCATGATATTTGCATTTGTTCGTTATGTTCATTTTACATGATTTGCGTGTTAATTGTACACCCACACTATGTTGTTTTGATACATAATGAAGGTATGCCAATCAAGACAAACTTTTAGACATCATATAGTCTTACACATTGATCTTTTTGATTATTGTGTTAATGCATGCATAAGTACGCTTACATGCTTAAATGACTATTTCTTGTGTCTTATTCACTAAAACATTTCTAGTACACTTGCGTTTGATAAAAATATATTTTAAACACCCGTGCGGTCTCTAGTATCAAAATCTAAAAGTTAAAATATTTGAAAAATTGTCTTAAATCTCTTTTGATTTTCATACTCACGCTTCCTTGATCATCATCTCACTTTCTTCCAAGTGATCCACTCTTTTGTCAAGGTGAGGTAAGATACAAATCTAATAAATCTAAGAGTAGGTTTGACAACTTAAATATTACATCCAAAATATTCAAGTAATTTTAACTTGCGGTCGCAATCATTAAAGGTCATATCCGAAACTTCATATTCAAGATTTTTAACAATATATGTTAAAACACTCATCCAAATGCTAAAAGCTAACATCAACCTTCAGGTGACAAAGGACTCACGAGGTCCTACATAAGTGCTTTGTAGTTCTTTTCATCCCCCTGTGAATATACACTCCTTGATACCAAGTATACTCCTTTTTGTCAGTTCCTTTCTGATGCGCGTACAACGCGTTCGGGGTCAAAGGAACTTCCTTTTCGTCGAGCAAGTTTTTCAACACCCTAGGCAGTGAACCTAATCGTTGTAGTGTAGGATTGGGTAAGCCTCGGGTATTGGTATCGTTCTCTAGGGGAATAGGAATGCTAGTGAGAAGTGTAGTACGCTAAGGTTGAGGTTGAGGAAGATTATTTTTTTATCTTTTTTATATATTTTTTAGAAAGATAAGGGTAAAATCTCGGGGTTTGGATTTGGGGGTTTGGTACTTCTACCGATTACTCTACTATCAAATTATCTAAACTATGGGTAGTCTTATGTCGATTGATGTGTGCTCGTATGATGATTGAAAATGTGTCTACCTAGATACTATTACTCCCTAGTTATCTTTTATTGGTGGTTGAATTGTCACGTCCTTATTCTTAACGCGTTGTGTTTTCTAAGGTCGTAGGGTATGCTTTTTTTCCTAACTCTTTGAGACCACCTTAAGGTTATTGCCTTTGAAATCTCTAGGTCAATCATAAACTAACTCTAAGGTTATCTTTGGATGTTTAGCCTAAAAATCCGTTAAGTGACTCATAAAATAAGGTTCACAAAGATTATTCAAGCATTTAAACACAACGATGGTCTTATTGCACTCCTAAGCCAATTACAATTAAGATAAGAGACAACCAATCAATAATTAATAACTAAGTTTCATAGATCTAAGTAAACACACAAGAAATTTAGCCGGACATGTTAAACACGCAAGCATACACACATACAATCGAAGACATAAGGAAATCAATGAAGTAAAACATTTATCTTGATGTAAAATAGGGTATGAGAACCCTAAGATACTGTCCAAACCGGACTACAATCGTTTTAGGTTTTTACTCCACAAGTCTACCTTTTAAAATTCCGAAAATTCGATTTCTATATATAATTTTACATTCGCGACTGCGTCGCCTTATAGGTGGGATGCCGTCAGATCACCGTCATTAGGGTTTCATCTTGGCCAAGTAATAGTTGGGACGGCAACACGTTGCATTTGTGACGCCGTCAGGCTTTAGTGTTGGATCGATATACTCTGACCAAACTAACTATGTAGCTTGTAAGGGTTTAGAAACCTTGGATAAATCCTAAATTACTAACAATGAAACACTGATATTACTCTATTAAGTATGCGGAAACTACTTCAATAAAGCTAAGAAGAATAACTTTAAACTTCAACGATTATATTAAAACTTTGAACCTGCTTGTTATAAAGATTCACTAACAACCCTAATCACTCTAATATCGTACTTGCATGTAAGTCGTATCTCTAATATTCTCTAATGTTGCGTACCTCTAATGCCAATCTAGGGGTCCTTTTATAGGCATAAGGAGTACCCTAGTCGGTTTACAATTACAATCCTTGTATGACAAGTAATACTAATTCTAAACTAAGAATATTCTAGAATTACATAGCTTTCCATAAACGATATAGCAATCCTTTAGCTTTGCAGTACTTTGACACGAGCTGTACTTTGACTTTCATTAAGCAGTACTTTGACTTTCTTCAGAACTTTGACTTTCTTCAGTACTTTATATCCCAACAATCCTCCCCTAACTTGAATTCTACCTGCTTGATTTCAAGTTCCTTTGTATCTTTATCTTTAACATCTTTGTCTTCAAGGAAAGATTGTGTCTTTATCTTCAGATTTGTCTTGTACTCTCTGTGCTTGTATTATCATCATCAAAGTAGTCTTTATAAGCAATCCTTTTTAGCAATGATTATCAGCAACCTTCATCTTTTCAGCTTCTCAGTAACATATCTTAAACTGTACATCAGATCATAAAGTTTCAGACTATTCTCATCACTTCCAGGTGTGTTAACTCCTGTGAGAGGTGAATCATGGAAAATTTAATGGATTTTGATGTCTCTTTACCAAAGCCATTAACTCTGGAGTAGCCAATGTTTAGGTGTGTAAGACCATGGTACATTGATAACCATATGATTTTTAGCAAATCATCAGCTATCAACGGATTTGTTAAGTCTTTACCAATAGCCGTTCGCTTTTGGACTAGTTAGTTCTTGCAACCCTGGTGAACTAATTACCATACAAATGGTTTTTCCACAACCTTTACCACAAGCCATTTTTCTTGTGGGCTAGCCAACTCTTCACTATTATAGATTTGGTGAGTTGAAAACCATACAATTTTTAGTAAATTGTCAACTAAAAACGGATTTGATAATCACATCAGAGCCTTACCCTCATGATGAGTCAAATTATTTCTTGTTTATTAAACATGGTGAGTTGATTACCATCAGATGTTGTTCTCAAAACAATTTGTTGCTGTTTATTTTGTGCTTCAAAAAGTATTTTGCACTTTACAAAAATTGCTTATTTATTTTCATTAAAAGACTTTTACTGGTTTTTAGCTGCAAGCAGTACTTTGATAAAGTACTGTTTGTCCAGCAGTACTTTGAATAAAGTACTAATTTTTCAAAAAATTTATATAATTAAGAATCATACCAGTATTTATACATCATCATCAGCCATAGTTGTCCATTTGATAAGCAATCCAATGACCATAAGGGCTGTTTCATTCTCCTGCTCAACCTCCATACCATGATCTAGCATTTTGATCATAAGATCTCTTGTCAGTGGATATCTTCTTTCTGCTAGCATGTGAATCATGGTCCCATCTTCTAACTCCAAAACATGCACTCCTGATTCTTCAAAGAATCTCCAGCTAGTAATCTCCCAAACTTCTTGGTTGTTCCAGATTGCATCAGTGCTTGTTTCTTCTGTCTCCTAGATAGTTATAAGATCTCCTAGCAAGACTAAGCCAACTCCAGTTGATGGAATATGCTCAAAATATTCTTGCACTAGTTGATACAGGTGAAACAAATCTTCTCTATCTATCATATGCAGTATATCCCATAACAAATTAAATACTCTAAAGCTTTCATCTTCTCTATGGAACATAAGATAGTCTCCTTCCTTTGATTCTACAACTTCAAATGTAGACATCTTAGACTTCTTTACTGCAACTTCTTTAGATTTAGGATGCTCAAAATCTACAACTCTTAGATAATTCTTCAGATCATCAATTGTATCTGTTCTCAATTGTATCTTCTTTGGTGGCTGTTCATCATCAGTTGTTCTCTTTCTCTTTAAACTTCCTTTTCTTGCATCCTCATTCTGCTTTTCATCATCAAAAGGAATAATACCTTTTAGTTCCTTCTGATAAGCTTCTCTAACAGCATCATATAAATCTTTCATCACTATATACTTCAACTTATGTAAACCAGTATATCCTCTACCCTTCAGATAAGCCATCATTGCATTCCTTTCTTTAACAATACTCTGAGGTCTTCTAGGTATAACCGCTGGCTTTTTTGGTAGAACATTTTCAGCATCCAATTCAGCTTGTAGCTTTCTAGCAGCTTCATTTTTAGCGACTTCAATAGCCCTTAGTTATGCTAAAGTGAGCTTCTTCTTCTTCTTTGTTTCTACCAGGATACCTTTTCCTTTGTCTTTAGGATCTAAAGTAGGATGAGAAGATTGCAAGACTTAAGGTTGTTCTTCAACTCCAAGGATACTAACACCTCTTGGTCTTGACATATTCAGCATTATCTGAGCAATGGTCTCATCATCACTAGCAGTATGTTCTACGTTAGATGTACCAGCTTCTTCTTCATGTAAGAATGTTGAAGGACCAACTTCTTCATCAAAATTTAAGGTCCTTGGTGTAATGAGCTCTTGCCTAAAAGTTCCTTGAAGAGCAGTACCTTGATCACCACCAACACCTTGATCACCAGTACTTTGTACACCAGTACCTTGAGGCTCAGTTTACTTAATTTTATCAGCTTCTTCATTTTGATCTTTATAAGTTTCAGCATCTGGTTCTTCATAATGTTCAGCATCTTCATTCAAATTATCTTGGTCCAAATTCCTCCCCAATTGGAATGAAGGATGCTTCTTAAATTTATTTCCTTTCTTATTCTGAGATTTGACCCATAATCTGTGATGTTTAACTAATGGCCAGACAAATTTCTTCAATCTTCTAAACTTGTTGTTCAGCTTCAAAAGTTGTGCAGCTTGAGCTTCATAATCTTTCTTCATTCTCAAAAGTTCCTTTGTCAAAGAATAGTTATCCATAACCTTTCCCTCAGTAGCCATAACTCCCTTATCTCCTCCAGATGTTTGAGACCCATCTGTGGAAGTATAATCATTGGGAGATGATGGTGGGTTGACCGCTGGTTCTGAATCATCATGCACAATATCTTGCAAAGATGCAGTAGGTTGAGAAGTAGTACCTTCCTTTGAAGCAGTACGTTGAGAAGCAGTACCTTCCCTTGAATATGAAGGCTCATTTTCTTCACTTGAGGCTGCTTCATCTCTAACAGCTTGTACAACTTCCATCATGTGAGCAGTTAAAGGTGTATCCCTCCCAAAAAATTTGTCAGTCTTTCTAGCCATGAAAGTAAACACCTTTGGTGGAAGTACAACAACAGGTAGCAAGCTTGAAGGTTTAGGGATATCCTTAAGCTGTTTGTTCAAAAATAATTGAACAAACCTTGGGTACATTAAAAATGGTGAACCATTGGAGATATGAGATAGCATACCATCAAGAATCATTCTGGAAAAGTTAAAGGGTTGATTGGTAGCTAATTCCACTAAGGCAAAGGCGATATTTGATCCAAATTGCTCCCATGAAGTACTCTTGGGACTTAAGCAATGAAGCAAAACATGGACTAGATACTTCCATTGAGGACTAAACAAGGGTTTCTTAAAAGTTGTTTCAGTGAGTGAACCTTCATACCCTATGTCTCAGAGTGTATCCCAAAGCACTTGTTTGTCAAAAAGAATAGCCCCTTCCTCATCATCAAACAATAAATCTTCTCTAATTGTGGCTTCACTAACTCTAACTATCTTTCCAACAACCTTAGCCTGAATAAAGGAGTCATCATCTTGCATATGAGATCTAGCAGTAGCCCAAAATTGTTGAATCCAGGGTTCAATGATGTCAGGTTCGACCAATAGAGCATAATTGATTGATGATCCAGTTAGGAAATCAATTATGTCATGAAAAGTGACATTAGATGGTGTCTTGTCCAAGTTAGAAACCATGTTGTGCTTACTAACAGTGTTACGATTAGCCATTGTATGTTGTTATAAGTGAGAATGGTTCGATGAATAGTGATTGTTAATGAACAAAAGAGAGAGATGGATGGATAAGTATAAAGATGAGAGGGAAAATCGGAGGGTAGTTATTTATAGGTAAGATTTAAAAAAATCAAAGCCCAATTAATAAAGTGACCGCTGTTTGAACTTTACCCCTTATTTTGACCGTTGGAACAGTACGTTGACAAGAATGCAGTGCTTTCCACGTAAGCAGTACTTTCAGAGCAGCACTTTCAGATAAACTCTAAGCAGTACTTTCCATCCTCTTCTTCACAATAGCAAAAACCTCAAAAAGCATTGTATAGCCTCCCCTTAAACAATGCATAAGACTAACTAACTAACTAATAAGTCCTCCCCTTAATTGTAGCTTAATAGTTGATCATACCAATACTCACCACTAAATGATTGAATCTTGAAACATCAAATCCCTTTGTGAGTAGATCAGCTACATTGTCATCTGTGTGGACCTTGACAACATTAATGAGCCTATGCTCATAACAATCTCGAATAAAATGATGCCTAATCTGAATGTGCTTGGTCTTGGAATGATAAACAGGATTCTTCGCAATGCAAATTGTACTCTCATTGTCAATGTAGATAGGAGTATTCTTAAAATTGAACCCATAATCCAAGAGTTGATTCTGCATCCACAGTACTTGTCCACAACAGCTTGCAGCAGCAACATATTCTGCTTCAGTGGATGATGTTGCTGCAATGGTTTGTTTCTTACATTGCCAAGAAACTAATCTTCTTCCAAGATATTGGCATCCTCCAGTGGTTGATCTTATATCATAATTATCACCTACATAATCACTATCTGAAAAGGCTTCCAAGTGAAAAGGTGAATCCTTAGGATACCACAACCCTAACTTAGGTTGTTTTTTTAGATAACTAAAAATCCTCTTGACTGCATTCATATGAGAGACCTTAGGTGAGACTTGATATCTTGCACATACACATACAGCAAACATGATGTCAGGTCTAGATGCAGTTAAGTACATAAGACAACCAATCATTGATCTGTAAAGCTTGACATCCACAGCCTTTCCATCTTCATCCTTTCCTAATGAGTTGATAGCTTTGATAGGTGTGGTGACTGGCTTGATAGCATCGAAGTTAAACTTCTTAAGAATGTCAGTGACATACTTATCTTGACTAATAAAGATTCCAGTACTTGATTGTTTAACTTGAAGCCCCAAAAAGAAAGTTAATTCACCCATGGAACTCATTTGAAATTCTTGTTGCATGAGCCGCTCAAATTATTTCACCATTGATTGTTTTGTAGCTCCAAAGATAATATCATCTACATATACTTGAACAAGCATTATGTCCTTTTTATCTCTCTTGATAAACAAAGTCTTATCAATTGCTCCTCTCCTGTAACCATGTTGTAATAAGAAAGTGGAGAGTCTTTCATACCAAGCTCTAGGAGCTTGATGAAGGCCATACAGAGCCTTAACAACTTTGTAGACTTTGTTTGGATGTGCAGGATCCTCAAAACCAGGAGGTTGTTTTACATAGAATTCCTTTGTAATTTTGCCATAAAGAAAGGCACTCTTGACATCCATTTGATAAACAGGAAAGCCCATATAAGATGCAAAAGCAAGGAATAATCTAATGGCTTCAATCCTTGCTACAGGAGCAAATACTTCATCATAGTCCACTCCTTCTTCTTGTCTATATCCTTGTGCAACCAATCTTGCTTTGTTCTTGATGACATTGCCTCTTTCATCTCTCTTAACTCTGAAAACCCATCTTGTGCCAATTACTTTCTTTCCATCAGGTAAATCACATAGTACCCAAACGTCTTGAAGTTTGAATTGAAGAAATGCTTCTTGCATGGCTTCAACCCAACTCTCTTTAGTTAATGCTTGAGCTACAGTTTTGGGTTTTCTTGAGAGATAAAGCAAGTGAATAAACATGTTTGTTGATCCTTATGATTTAGCCTGTTTTGTTTATACACAAAGCTAAGTAAAGCATTATGTGGCTTAGAGAAACCTTTAGCTTTGGTTCTTGTGAGCACTCCAGAAGTAGAAGGTCCAATGATTTGACCAGCAGGATGATCTTTATGAACTCTTAATGTAGGAGTCTGTGGAACTTCAAGATCATCACCCAAATTTGTGAAATCAGCTCCTTCATTGGAATTTGAGAAAATACCTTCATCATCTAATTCATCATCAGTGTCTTCTAACCCAGGCATGTTAGGATCATTCAAATCATCAGAAGTACTGTCAATTGGTGCAACAGTACTTTGATCCAAAGTACTGTGATCTAAAGTATTGTGAGAGTAATCTGTAGACTTACCCCTTTTCTTTGCTTCTTTATAAGCTCTTCTTTGATCATCCTCATAAGATTGTGCTATTGTTTCTTGAAAAAGCATCCTATTAAGCTCATCTTGGAGAGCTTGATCTTCATCAGACAATGTGGATTTTGGTTCATCAGTACTTTTCTCTTTCTCAATAGATATAGGTTCTTCATCAGGAACAACATCAGGTCTAATATTGACTCCATGAACAATGTACTGTAAATCTTCTTCTTTGTGAACAACTTGATTTTCTTTTCTGACAGGAACATAGTTCATAGAAGTAGTCAAAATATCAAGATCAAACATCCAATCAGGACCTTTACCCTTTTGATTTTCTTGATCTTCTAAAAATTCAACATGAAGACAGTCTTGAACCTTTTTGGTAACTTTGTTGTACACTCTAAATCCTTTGCTGTTGGTACAGTAACCCAATAAGTATCCTTCATCTGACTTGCCATCAAATTTTCCCAGAGTATCAATGGTATTGAGAATAGTTAGAGAACATCCAAAAGGTTTCATAAAACGAATGTTGGGTTTGTTGCCCATAAACAACTCATAAGGTGTCTTCATCTGAGGTTTAGTGACTGATACTCTATTTAAAACATAACAAGCAGTACTTACAGCTTCAGCCCAAAATTGAATAGGTAATAAAGAATCTGCAAGCATTGTTCTGGTTGCTTCTATCAATGTTCTGTTCTTTCTTTCTGCAACACCATTCTGCTGTGGAGTTCTAGCAATGCTAAACTCCCTCTTAATCCCTTTCTTGGCACAAAATTCATCCATAAGCTTGTTTTTTAATTCAGTCCCATTATCACATCTAATACCTCTTACTTTGAGTCTCAATTGATTTTCAAGGGCTATTATAAGATCATGAATAGCATCAAAGGTTTCATCTTTAAATCCCAAGAAAAAGACCCAGCTAAATCTACTACAATCATCTGTTACAACTAAGCAGTACTTCTTCTTGTTTAAGCTTGGAACATAAACAGGTCCAAACAGATCCATGTGAAACAACTCTAAAGGTTCTCTAATAGTTCTTTCCTCAATCTTCTTGCATGAAGCTTTGTGTTGTTTACCCTTCTTGCACGCCAAACATGAATGATCATTCTTGTATGTTTTGGAAGGTAAACCTATAACTAAATTGCCTTTAACCAACTTTTTGATATTCTTGAAATTCACATGTCCTAATCTTCTATGCCATAGATGTGCTTCTTCAAGTGTTGTCTTTGCTACTAAACATGTTGCTCTTTCAGTAGATTTAAGATTCTTCAAATCTAGACTGTACACATCATTGGTTCTTGGTACTCTTAGTGTTACGAAGTGATCATCAACAAGCTTGAACTCAGGGGAATGAATAAGACATTCTGTGTCAGTAAATAACACAGGGTGCTTCTTGTCACAGATCTGAGATACTGACAAAAGGTTGAACTTGAGCTCCTTCACATAACGAACATTCTCAAAATCTATGCTTTTTGCCTTGATTGTTCTTTTTCCAGTAATTCTACCTCCACTAGGATCATTCCTAAATGCAACTCTTCCTTCAAAATATGATCTAAAATATGACAGAATCTCTTTGTCTCCTGTCATGCTTCCAGAGCAACCATTATCAAAAATTAAATGATCTTTAAGCTCCTCTTCTGGGTTGCCCTGCACAAAGATGAAATAGTTAGTTTCTTTTAGGAACCTAAGCCATTACTGACTTGTGTTCCCCTTGTAAAGTGACATACTTAAATTCTTTAAGTATGTAATCTCCACTGTTTTTGAAAACATGATCAATTATTTTTGTTTGTTCCAAAACATGTGTTGGTTTTTCAACAAAACTCTCTTTTTCATCAAATATCTATTTTTGTTTTTCAACAAAATTCCCTTTTTCACCCTTACTTGCTGAAAGTATTGTTTGTTTCCATCAGAACTTTCTTTCTTAACCCAGTTGGTTTTACCTTTTGGGTAGATTTCTTTAATCTAGATACTCTATTTGAGGTGTAACACCTTCTAGGTTGATAGTAATTGGATCTCCTAGGGCTTTCATTCCAAAAAGTGCTAGCAATACCTTGATTGGGTGAAAACCTAGCAGTACTTTGAGAAGGTACTGCTTGAGAAACTTTTGACTTACCAGTACCTTGAAAAGTGTTGCTTGAGGGTACTGGTGGTTTGGAAAAAGATCTTTTCTGGTGAGGGTACTTATAGTCTTTTGAGAAATTACTATGGTTTACCCTATGTGAATGATTCCAAACTGGTTTATTCTCCCTTGGCTTATGATTGGTAGATGTGGTCTTTGGGAATTTGCTTAAATATTCTGAGTGAAAGTCATAGTCCTTAATCAAATGATCAGGACTATAACAAACAAATCACAATATTTGACCCGTAATCCCAAAATTTCTTCCTTTAGTTCTATGACTAAAACTATCCTGACTTTTTGGTAAATGATGAAAACTATCTTAACCAAAACTATCCCAAAAAGATTTAGCAGTATTTTGAAAAGTTTTTCTTGAAGGTACTGCTGAATATCTAGCAGTACTTTGAGATGAAGGTACTGCTGAACTCTTAACATTATCATCCTTAGGTTTCTTAACTATTTCTTTTGGGGATTCAGAACTACATGGACCTGAATTAGATTGACCAGTAAGCTTTTTCCTAAACTCTAAATTGTCTACTCCAAAACAAGAAACATCTGTCCTAAGTGGTTGAAAACTACTAGTTGGCGGAGGAACTGCATTATAACCCTTGTCTTTCTTATATTCAGGAGGTGTTTGACTAATTGATTCCTCATTACTAGATGTGTTCTCTTCTGAGCTAATGAGTTCATCATCACTAGTTGTTATCTCTCTGAATCAATTTGTTCCTTATCACTAGGTGGGTTCTCTTCTGTACTACTAAAATCCATACCAAAACCTAGGCCAGTTTTAATGTGTGCTCTTTTCTGTTTTTCAATAAAACTAACATGTGAAAGGACAGATTCTTTCCAACTAGCAAATTTCTCTAACAATTCATCTATTTCTTTAGTCATCTTTTCAAGTTCAGAAACCTTACATCCTAACTTCCATTCACTCAATTTTAATTGATAATCTTGTTGTTCATATTTTTCTGCCCAAGCCATTTCATTATTTTCATGAGTGATTATTTTGGCTTCCATTGACTCTAAAGTTATTTGATAACCAGCTACCTCAGACCTAGCCCTTCTACAATTATCTCTTTCAGTTACATAATCTTTAAGCACTTTTTGATAAAAATCATTACACTTAGAGCATACCTCAGAGATAGTAGGTTCTTCTTCACTTTCCATGCTCCAATCAAAGCTTCCAAGACCATCTCTTGATTCCAAAGCAACAAATCCTGGTTCCTCATCAAAAGCTGTGCTCCAATCAACTCTTCCACTGCGACCATAGAGTAGGTTACTGGTTCATCATCAAATTCAGCACTCCAGTCAACCTCTGATAGATTTTCTTGAGCAACCAAAGCTTTTGGTTTTGGTTCAGTAATAGGAACTTCCCTTATTTCAAGCTTGGGTTTCTCAATCATCTTGTTTGCCTAATATTTAGCAAACTTGCATTCTCTTGCAAAGTGTCCAGTTCTTTGACAACTAAAGCATTCAATCTTGGACTTGTCAAACGTTATACCCTGTTTGGGTTTAAAGTCAATGCCTCTTCCTATTTCCTTCATGAACTTCTTGATCCTTGCAGTGATCATGGCAACTTGCCATCTTATGTCAATTTCTTCTAGATCATCCTCTTCAATTTGCATCAAATCTTCTTCATAAGTAACAGGTAAGGTGGCTTGCTGAGCAATGAAAGAACATATAACATCATCAGAGTTAATGGTGTTTGATGGTGATGAGGTGGTAGTAGTCATGGTTGTGAAAATATTCTGTTTTTCACCAATAGTACTTTGAATAGGATAAGCATTACTTTTAGTGGAAGTACTGCCTCTCTTTTCAGAAGACACAAAGGCAATACTGTGAGATTTTGAACTTGTTTGACCATTCATCTCATGCTCATACACCTTTAAATTGTTGTAGAGATCATCAAAGTCCATAGTATCCAAACCAGATTGTCCTCTAATCATAGTAGCGACCACATGCCATACGGATGGCAAACTTCTTAAGAACTTCAAATTAGCATCTTCAACAGATACATTTGCTTCATATAACTCTAGCATACTAAGGAGATTTTGGAATCTGTCATAGGCAGCATCAAGACCTTCTCTTTCACCAACAGTGAATGTTTCAAATTGTTGCTTCAACAGATTTCTATGCATCATCTTGGAAGCATCATTACCTCCAAATCTTGTCTTGATAGCAGCCCATAGTTGTTTTGCATCCTTAGCATCATGAAACTTTATCAGGTGACCATCAGGAATAGCAGACAGCAGTATGTTGAGATCCTTCTCTTGATTTCTTTTGGTAGCTGCTGGCAAGGTAGGCTGAGGTGGTTTAGGTTGTCCAGGAACTTCTATAGGTTCTTCAAGAATGACATTACCATTGACAAACACATCCCACAGTGCATGGTCTATAATAGCAATGTACTGCCTCATCTTCATGCTCCAGAGATCATATTCTCCCTTCTTGATGATAGGAATTCTGAGTGAGGTAATGGATGGGAGTGGTGCAGCTTCAGTCGACATCTTTTAGGGTTTGTTGTGAAATTGGTTTTAAGAGTTTTTTCTTAATCAGAGTTTCCACACAAGCTCTGATACCACTTGGTGGATCGATATACTCTGACCAAACTAACTATGTAGCTTGTAAGGGTTTAGCAACCTTGGATAAATCCTAAATTACTAACAATGAAACACTGATATTACTCTATTAAGTATGCAGAAACTACTTCAATAAAGCTAAGAAGAATAACTTTAAACTTCAACAATTATGTTAATACAAATAACCCGTGAAAACGTTTATTTATATTTTACGATCTTCAAATGTTTTGTCGATAACAAATATAAAATCATTTTAACGAAACAAATAAAGTACGTAAATAGTTTGAGTTAATAGTTTTCTAACACACTTACGCTTTCACATAAAACACTAAAACAAGTATAAGTGATTTTATGATTTAGATACATATGTACAACAACTAGTGTTTACATATTGGGTTAAACATATACTTAAACTAAGTATACTAAAATGGGTAAAAACTAAGTGTATGCTAAATTGGGTAAATAGAAGTATATACTAAATGGGTAAATACTAGCAAATGGTTTTGACCCATAACCCATGGTTTTATATATACCACTTAACCAAGTTCATTGTATCCTTAAGATACATTGTATCTAGAAAGAAAACCATGGATCAACCCATAACCCATGACCCATGACCCATAACCAAAAATACCCATGGGCAAAGAGGAGCGGACCACGGATCCCTAGCGTTGTGCTAGCCGGATCCCTTGTGGTAGGGATCCGTGGGATCCGGGGAAACAGTAGAGAATTTTCTCTATAAATAGAGAGCCATTTCTTCCTTTCTATTCATACTTTTACACACATACTTCCCAAAGTATTCTAACCCTCTAACCTCAGATCTAAGTGATATATGTAGTTTGTCTTTTGTTTTTGTGTGATCTTCTAGGTTCCTCTTAAAGGAAAGATCACCACCTCTTGAAGACGTGCAAGCTCAAAGTCCATGAGTTTCCATGCTTCGTCATCATCAAGACTACTAAGGTTCTCTTGTTGATAGTTCTTCCTTTCTCCATAGATGTTGGGTTGAAGGCATTAGTGACGAATACCGAAAGTATCAAGATGAAAGCATTAGTGAAAGGTGCTCATCATCCGTGTCAAAGCATTAGTGAAGGATGCTAAAGGTGTCAAGACAAAGGCATTAGTGAAGGGTGCCAAGTGTTGTGTCAAAGGCATTAGTGAAGGATGCCAAAGAATCAAATCAAGTAGCATTTGGGAAGAATGCCTAGGTCGTATAATCGATGAGGTGCAGCGTTATACATATATGTATTCGTTTATATACAAGGATGGTGATATCCTTGATGGTGTTGTAACAAGGAGTAGATCTCCTTCAGATTAGGTGTTGTGTCGTGAAGGTGTAGTTCACCTAAGGTGTGAAAGAACTAGGTGCTTAGCCTAGTACCTAATAAAGGGTAGGCGACGTTGTGAAGGATTAGTTCTCCTAAGGTGTGAAAGAACTCGGTGGTTAGCCTAGCACCATATAAAGGGTAGGCGACATTGTGTTAGGTGTGGTTCGCCTTGGTGTGAAAGAACTCGGTATTTAGCTTTGTACCGGAAAAAGGTTAAGCAACGTTGTGAAGGCTTCTCTGCCATAAGGAGTTAGTGTAGTGTTTACGAACTCTCGAGTAGGTGACTCGGGGAGTGGAGTAGGGCAAGGAAGGTGTCCTTGTAGCCGAACCACTATAAATACTTGTGTCGTGGTGATGTGCTTCTTACTCCTTATCTTTCATTACACGTTTATATATCTATCTATCAACGTCCAACCAAAACAACCAAATAGATTGACATAAGTCGATCTAAATATTTAAAAGGAAGTTTTAAATTGGTAAAACTATTCAACCCCCCTTTCTAGTTTTCCACAATTGGTATCCGAGCTTTGTTACCAAGTTTCTTAAAGTATGTTGTACTTTAAAGACTCGATACGATCCGTGTACATTTGAAAACTACAAAGAAGGATTATCTTCATCATATTTTAAAATCACTATATTGTTTATTGTTGGACAATGATAGAATGCTCTAACAGTTTTTTTCTAAGCATTATCCATACTTGAGTTTGGAGCTACCAAGAAGAGCATAAAGAACTTATCTAAATATTTCCTTTCGCAAAAAGAATATTTAGCCAATGTATGATTACTAATCACTTGCTTTTAATTTTATTATTGAAATCATAGTTGCATGATTTATTAGTAATTGTTCTAATAGTTTTCTATATTAAAGTCATTATCAAAAATAGTATTCTTCGACTTATTTGTAGAAACTACACTATGATTTCGTAATAATGACATTTTGGTTATTTGATAACCATTATCATTATTCATCACAAAGAATTTATTGACACTTCATCTATGTCTATAAATTTTCATGTGAAATTTCTTATGTTATAATAAAATGGGATTTTATTATAATGTTTGAAAAGGTTCCCAAGAATTATGACTAATTCTTAAAAAGGGAACCTCGTCTAAAAGGAATAGTACTGAATCTTCAAAAACCTCAAATCACAAGTTTTGGAACCTTAAACACCAAAACATTAGGTTGTTTAGAATTCCCAAACCTTAGTTATCAAGGAATGTTTGAGCTGATTTTTGCTGTTATGCCGGATCCCTCGGTTTACACTAGCCGGATCCCAAATGAGAGGGATCCG
Source organism: Chrysanthemum seticuspe (assembly GCA_019973895.1). Taxonomy (NCBI): domain Eukaryota; kingdom Viridiplantae; phylum Streptophyta; class Magnoliopsida; order Asterales; family Asteraceae; genus Chrysanthemum; species Chrysanthemum seticuspe. The sequence continues at coordinate 220,872,677 of BPTQ01000005.1, forward strand.
CGGTGTTAATACAAATATCGTCATTAAACGTTATTTATATTTTTGATCTTTGCCTAAGTTTTGTTAACGACAAAAGTAAAATTTAATTTATAAAAGCTTAAAGCTTGTCAAGTTTATTAGATATTAAGACAAGCTTTCTCAAACAATATATTCATCATTCAAGCATTTACATTTATGATTAGTAACATCTTGATATGACTCTAATCATTATGTATGATAGTAGTTTGTAGAATGTGTTAGGTTCTTAAAACCAAACACTACTTAAGCATTTGCATATTTCTATAAATAGTAATACAATATTTGACATCATGTATTACATCATGGAAATCATTAGAAGATTCCATTAGATATTTTGTGAAGATTTGTACTCTTCATATCTTGCACAATCTCACTTAGATAGAGTTGACTTTAGGCAAGATTTGATATCTTGGCTGTCAGACCGGCGGTACCAAAATGGTACACGGGCGGAACCCTTTTAAGGGGTCCGCCGTCCGTGGACGCTCCTGTCCATTTTGGCTATAAATAGCAATGCCAAGCCAAGTAGTTTCTCATCCCTTTCTAACATACTCTCATACATATATTCTCTCTAACCTTTCTAACTCAGTTTCATATCATATTAGTGATCTCTTTTGTAGCAAAGAAGATCAAGTCATATTCAAACTTCAACGAGAAGTTGGAAGTCTTGTTTGTTTAGCGTTGTATGATCTAGTGTTGATCCATACTTCATTGTTGTATCAAACCATCATAATCTTGTGAGTGTGAGTGGTTAGTATTTTAGTCCTCAAAATACATTGTGTGTGGGAGTAGTTGTACCCTTGGAAAGAACTCGACATCTAGCTTAGTGTCGGAAATAGTGTAAGCGAAAGGAAAGTGGCCGCCTCTTTTGGAAATGTGAAGCGAATGTGATAAAGGCTGTGATTCGATCTACAGCTCAAGAAAGGTTCCCATGTTGATGAGGGTGTGTGTTACATAAAACTCCTGATTTTATGATTGGTGAGTGTGAGTGTTCTAATACTACCAAACTATGTTGTTACTTCATACCTAGTTGTGATCTAGTATGTTGCGATTTGTTTGTTCTGAAGGTTGAAGAGCAACTTCAAACTTATACTGAACTAGAAGAAACGATGTTTTCTCTAGTGATTATACTATACTTTGACTCAATCTTTCCAATCTCTCTTATATACATACTCTCATACAATCTTTCCCTACTCTTTGATGAACCGAACCGTAACGATAAATATCGGTTTTACCTGTCCTCGCAGGTGCCTGCCGCCTGGGGAATTTTCC